>OX454527.1:117163067-117763067 GCA_949715645.1 Portevinia maculata | reverse complement strand
ATTAAAGCATTCTCAACAAAGTGGTCCAAAGACAATAGTATTGACCTGGACATTTATACCTGCACGGTCGACGATAGGGAAAGTCTTAACAAACTGAAAAATATTAAGTATATACTACGACACAAAATTAGATGGGATTCTCTTAAACGCAGCGAGATTATCCAATGCTATAAGTGCCAACGATTTGGCCACGTAAACGCCTATTGTGCTTATCCTAATAGGTGCGTTAAATGTAAGGAAATCCATGAGCCGGGCTTGTGCGCTATACAAAAGGATGATGACAAGTCAAAAGTCGCTTGCATCAATTGTGGTGTCCTAAGAGGACAGAATATTTAAAGAAAAGGGAACAAAAATTCCAAAAGAATCATCATTTTTTTTTTTTTGTTTTTTTTTGTCGGGGTGTGTGAGACTTTCTGCACTGGAACACTCAGACTCAATACTGGTCCATTGTACTACCAGGCAGACACACCACATTTTACTGTGGGAATTTACTCGTTTTTCTAAGAAAAACGAGAAGGCGCTTCAATGATAAGGAGCTTAGGTTTACAGCACTCACCATATCCGCACCAAATACCTGCCACCTGATACGAGCAAAAGCAGGACAATCACAGAGGAAATGTTCCGCAGTATCGTCGCTTTCTCCACAGGCTTCGCAGTTGGTGGTGTCGCTTAGGCCTAGCACCTTAAGGTGTTTGGCAAAAGCATAGTGTCCCGTAAGAACGCCAGTAGTCTGTCTGCAGTCTTTTCTGTTGAGAGACATCAAGAATGCCGCGGATTTCCCACAGACGTCGGAGAGCATTTGTTTAGTCTGTCTGCACCCTGGAGAGTCATGCCAACGGCGATTGTGTTCATAGGAAACCCAACCGTCAATGGAAGCCCTGACCGAGGACGCAGCAGACAGATCGCTGGTTCAGGTCCTGAGAGGTCCCTCTCTGAGCCTTGTCTAGCAAGTTCATCGGAGATCTCATTTCCCGTGATCCCGTTATGACCCGGGACCCAGACAAGTTTAAGTGAATTCAGCCTTCCGACCGAATTCAGAGATATCTTGCATTCACGTACTATTTTGGAGGTAGTTAAGGGTTTGAGTATGGCCTTAAGCACAGCCTGACTGTCGCTACAGACGCAGATACTTCGCCCTCTCCACCGGTTCCTCGTAACATAGTCCATGGTCATTGGGATAGCATAAGTCTCTGTTTGGAAGACTGACGCATATTTGCCTAACGAAAAGAAAAGTCTAACGTTATCGCTCTCCACGAAGACACCAGCACCAGATCTTTGATCGGTTTTGGAGCCATCCGTGAAGATTCGACTGCATTCCCTTCTAGGTTCAGAGTCCGGTCAGTGCCAGTCCTGCACGCGAGGAAAGTCGACCTCGTAGTTGCGCTTTAGCCGAAGTTCCGGTGTCATCGCATCAGACGGCATATCCATAAGACAGGAGTCGAAGGACAACCGTTGCGCAAGTTCATTAAAACTCCAGTGCGAGTTATACCAAAAGCCACCTCTTTTTAGACGTGAGATAGCCTTGATTGTACAGCTTATGATGTAAACATCAAGGGGCGGAAGGTTCAATAGTGCATCTAGGCCGGAGCCAGGCGTGCTGGGGAAGGCCCCCGTGCAGCCGAGACATACCTGCCTTTGGAGTTTGGCAAAAGCAGCAGTGACGTATTTACGTGAAAGCTTATTCCACCAAACAACCGATGCGTATGCTATAAATGGTCTTATCATATCCGTATAAATCCATAGGACTCTTTTCGGTGATAAGCCCCATGTCTTGCCGAAAATGCCTTTGCACTGCCAGAAAACAGACAGCGCCTTGGCAGTCTTCAGCTCAACATGTTTGGACCAAAGAAGTTTGCTATCCAGGATGACTCCCAGATACTTTGCTTCATTGGAGAGTTGGATTGTGACGCCTTTTAGCACTGGCTGAGTCAACCCGACCAGCTTCCTCCTCCTCGTAAAGAGGACAACCTCAGTTTTAAGAGGATTGACCGAGAGCCCATTCCTAGTGCACCATTCGTCGATCACGTCAAGGGCCGCCTGCTCCTTGGCGCATACAGTCGCTAGGCATGATCCAACAGAAAGCACGGCAACATCATCCGCGTACGCCTGAGCGTAAATATTAGAACTGTTGAGTGCGTTCAACAGAGAGTCGACCAGCATACACCACAGCAGTGGAGACAGGACGCCGACTTGCGGGCAGCCTCTGTTGTTATTTAATTTCGCGGCCAACCAAACAAAAAAAGAATCGGGATAATTCGACTCCCACTAATTTATTTAAATACGGAAATACGAAAACACTATGTGTCAAACCGCGATTATAGATAACAAGAATAACCACCAAGAGGCTATTTCCCGGTACCTCAGCCTGGGGTGGGTTCGTTTAAAACGAAATCAAAAAAAAACCCTGGAATGTTAGCTTACGCTGTTGAACACTTTTCAATGAGCGAAAAAAAAATGGGCGCCACACAATTTTGTGGAAAATTGTGAAACCTGGGTACAGAACCACTGAAATAAAAAGGTAATTTCCAAAAAAAAGGAAGACACAAAGGTTTTAAACAACGTTATAAAGCTCCGTTGGAGCGTGGTCACTTTATTACTAGAAGTCAAAAAAATGAAAGATAGAAAAAAAATCCGATGGCAAAAATGGTTAAAGTGATTGTGGCCTGAAGGGCAAATAAAGGTGACCGGCGTGACCCGCTATGGCGTCGCCCGGAGTACCAAAATGGTTGAAAGGGTCGCGGGTCCCGATCGTTTCGCGGGATAAATTCGCGGCAGAACCCTACCAGACTATTAAATTATAACGCACCTAACACAACCGAATCAAAAAAAAATGTCTGCACTGACTAATTCACTCTACTTAGCTTTGCTCTGGGATCCCACTCCTTAATCCTGTTCCTCTGAAAAGTTGTCCTGCTATTTCTACTCCTTCTGATGTCCTTTCCTCTTCCACGTTAATTGTCCCGTCTCCACGTTTATTTTTCCTTTTACTTTTTTTTTTTTAAAAAAACTTCGCTTTTGTTTCTTGTCGAACTTAATCGCTTTGCACTTTAACAAAACTCCTGTCGCAACAAAACTGACTAACGAGTTCGGTGGTTGACCAAGAAGTGATCTGCCAGAACTTCCATTGTTCCAGTTCGGCCAACTCTCATCTTTCACACACTCGCACACCCATTGGTAGTGGAATCCCACTCATGGCGTGCAATGGACGTCCGCCTATGTGTTGGTGGTTGTCCGCCATATCCCACTACCTTCATTCGTTCCAGCGAGCCAACGGCAGACCACATTCAGCGGCACCGGAGCGTGTTCGCCATGGTGTGCGTGAGTCTGAACGTTACCCCCTCGCTATTATTCCATCCACTCAATCCATTCACTCTTATACCAACGATCCACCACTGGAAAGTCGGGTTATTGAGCTGTTTGACCGACCTGGAACAATCTTCTTATCACATCAGAATATAATCTACGTTTGACATTTCTCGTCTGAGTTCTGCCAAAGTGCAAAGCAGTCAAAACAATACATATCCCCAAATCATTAAAATTACCCTTAAATCGGTGGAAAAGAAGTGATTGGATCTCTAAAGGGGTGACCCATATCAGGAGGAGGAGAAATTTCAGGACGACGTTGTAATTAAACCCTCCCAGCGCGTGGAGTAGTGCAAAAATCCCCATAGAACCCAAAACAAAGCAAAGTGAGTTATCATAAATTTTAGAAAGCCGCGAATTTTACTCTTGTCTGGTGGAATCCTGTTCAGATAGGATGTAAGGGTCTTGCCAATTGCGGGTCATTCCTTACATTCTGTTTCGTTATATACAGGATTTCTCCTTTTTATTTATGTTGTACGTTGTTTCAGTTGTGTTGTGTTGTGTTGACCAATCTGGTGTGTGTCTCGCGTTCCTCTTCAGTGTTTGCTCGTATGGCCATGTCTTCTACGATGGTTTTTCGCCTTGGCCTTTTTATTGATTATGTTGTTGTAGTGTATCGGGTCAACCAGGATCTGTGTCTCGTGTTTCTTTGTGTTCTTCAGTGTTTGCGTCGGTATTATTGTTGTGATGTCTTCTACGGAAGTGTCTTTTTATCGTGGCCGTCCGCCTACACTCCTCTGTTGCTCCTCCGGTGCTCCTACGACGGAGTAGCAAGGAAGAGCGTCTTCTTCCCCCTCATCGAACCGAACACCCCACCGTATCAGTGGTGGTTCTTGCGCAGATGTAAATGTGTAGGCCGTCCACCCACACTTATCTGCTGCCTCTCCGTGTCGTTGGAGGGCACTCAGGATACGGCCGTGTACTTTGCCGCATTGCCATTTGTCTCGCACGGGTACTGGTGTGCGGACAACGTTGGGCCCATTTCGCATGGCTGGTGCGTTACTGTTGCGTGGGCACTTTTTAACGGCTGACATTGTGCCGTATCGTTGGGGTTTTCGTCCTTCGTTACCCATTTCTGCTTCCTCTAAAGGCCTCTTCCCTTTCAACTCTGGTTGCTGGTTCGTACGTCGGGGTTGGGGTACCTGTGGGGGTGATACCCTCGAGGTTCGGGGAAAGTGGCCCAAAGGCTGATGGGACCTTGGTTGCCCTCCACTTGCCGATGACCTCGCAGATGCCACCCAATAGAAGAAGGGTACGGGGAGGGAAGAGAAGGACAGAAGGTGAAATTGGTTGCGCGAAAATATTCCGCAACAAACCCCACCCTCACCTCCGAGGAAATGGTCTTGGTTTCCGAAGGAACCCAACCCATTTTCCCAGACTAAGGGTAACGCCACAACAGGGGAAACACATTTCCATCACTGGCCATATTGCCCGTCTAGCAGGATCAAAATTGAACGAAATTACTTTACTCTTTATGTTAGAAGTATATAGTTGGGCCTTCAAAGCAAAAGCTAGACTAATCGTCGCTGGCATCGTGAAAGGGCTTAAGGTCCTTCACGTGCCAGGTACCGCGTTCTTTCCCGTCTTCGTCTATAAGTAAATAGGTCCATGGCGAGAGGCGCTTCCGGATCCGAAAAGGTCCGACATATTTCGGAGCTAATTTGGCGGCGTAGTAATTCGCGGCATCGGATAAGATGAAATTTCGTCGCCATACAACCTCATTCGGCAGGTATTGAACATCCCGCCGACGGAGGTTGTAGGTTTTCGCGGACTTCTTGGTCGCCTCCGCTAACTTTCTACCTATATCCTTTCTTAGCTCCTTAAAACGCCTACCTAGCTCCGACATTCCTATTCCCTCCTGTTCTAATCCCATCTTCCCATCTGCTAATTCCCTGTCACTACCCGCAGAATCTTTTTCGGTATCGGGCCTATCGCCCCTCCTCCTTGACGGCATCCTTTCGAAGGAAGAGTCACGGCCATATGTGACCATATCCCTTCCAAAGTTTGCGTAATATGGGGACACTCCTAGGACCTCATGTTGCGATGTTCGTATGCAACAGGCCACCTTTGCCAGGTGCATATCCCACGTCCTATGGTTCTCCGACACATAGGCACGTAGCGTTGTTTTTATTATTTGGTTAATCCTTTCAGCAGGATTAGCCTGCGGATGGTAATGCGCAGTAAATTTTAGTTGTGACCCGTACGCTTCGCATAGCGCTTTCAATTCCTTGCTACGGAATTGGGGACCGTTGTCACAGACGATCCACTTTGGTACGCCGAACAGCGTGAAGACGTTGTCTTCCAGATCCTTACACACCGCCTTCGCGGTTGCGGATCTCAGGGGAAATAAAAGGGGAAATTTTGTAAAATAGTCAACCACAGTTAAGATATAAATGACACCCCTACTCGATTTAGGAAGAGGGCCTACCAAATCCACGCAAATCATCTCCCATGGGTTCGAAGTCCCTATCCTTTCGACCATTAAACCAGCTGGCTTGTCATTCACCGGTTTCACACTTTGGCATATTTTGCAATTACGGACGTATTTCGTTACGTCTGACCTTAATTTCGGCCAATAATACCTCGAGGCCACCTTCGCGAACGTTTTCCTAACCCCCATGTGTCCGGCCAATGGATGGTCGTGACATTGGTTTAACATCCTAAGTCTATCTACTTTCGGAACTACTTCCTTCCATTCCTGACCATTTTCGTGAACTACGATGTGATTTGCTTTAACGAATTTAAATAAAACCCCTCTATCGACCCTCCAGGCGGGGTAAGCTAGAGGATTGGATTCCACTTCCGTGATCATCTTGGCGATCCAAGGATCCGAACTTATCTCGTCGATTCCTGCCGCGAAAGCGACATTCCTCGAGAGCATATCCGGAACCACATGGTCTTTTCCTTTCCGATGCACGATAGTAAAATCAAATTGCTGAAGCCGAACCGCCCAGCGCGCTAATCTACCACACGGATCTTTGAGATTACTCAACCACACAAGGGAATAGTGATCCGTCACGACCGCAAACCGAACGCCTTCGATGTATGGCCGCAACTTCTCTACTGCCCATAGTACGGCCAAGCACTCCTTCTCCGTGGTTGAATAGTTCCTCTCGTTCCTATTCAACGACCTACTCAAGTAGCAAATCACTTTTTCTCCGTCATCAAAAGTCTGACTAAGCACTGCTCCAACCCCATAGTCCGATGCGTCTGTTTGTACTACAAAGGGACGCTCAAAATCCGGACAGGTCAGAATCGGGGCCGTTATCAAGCATTCCTTAGCTTTCCGGAAACTCCCCTCGCACTCTTCAGACCAGACGAACCTACTCTTCTTCTTTAATAAGTCGGTTAACGGCTTGACCAGAACTGCAAAGTTCGGTATAAATCTCCTGTACCAGGATACCGTTCCGACGAAACTTCTAACTTCCTTAACGTTTTTGGGTGCAGGGATCTGGAGCATACTTTCGACCTTCTCCGGGTCGACATGCAACCCATTGCGATCCACCACGTATCCTAGGAATTTCAGCGATGGCCTACAGAAGTTACACTTCTCCCTGCTAACCTTGAGACCAGCCGCACACAACCGCTTAAAGACTTCTTCCAAAATTTCCAGATGTTGTTGGAATGAGTTCGTAACGATGACAATGTCATCGAGGTACACGAATACGTGTGGTTCCAGATCGGCCCCAAGCACAGTATCGATGAATCGTTGCCAAGTTGCCGGTGCATTGTGCAGCCCGAATGGCATTCTCTTGAATTGGAAGAGTCCACGATTAGGTACGGTGAAGGCGGTATACTGTCGCGACGCTTCCTCCACGGGGATCTGCCAATACGCTGACTTGATGTCCAGCGAAGACAGATACTTGGCATCCCGGAGCTTGTCAAGGGTAGCAGAGATATAGGGAAGGGGATACGCATCCCGTTCCGAAACTTTATTTAACTTCCTGTAGTCCACGCAGAATCTAAATGACCCATCTTTCTTTTTAATCATAACTATGGGCGAAGCCCACGGACTATTCGATTTCTCGATGATGTTTTCCCTCAACATTTCTTCTAATTCCTTATCTATGTGACGTTGAACCGCAGGCGAAACCGGATAGTACCGCTGCTTAATTGGTTCAGACGTCGTCCTAATCTTATGTTCTACCAGATGGGTGCATCCAATGCCTTCGGGCATGGACTGAAAAACTCGCCCTATTAGTGTTTCGAGTTGTCCATTTTGGGTCGCATCCAACTCTGATCGTTCCATGATCGTGGAAATCGAAGCCACCGCGGCTTGATTCGAAAACCTCCACTCGCCTGATCTCAAATCCGGGACGATTCCCGTTCGGGTCCAAAAGTCGGCACCCAGGATCAGTACATGTGGGAGAGTTGGAATCACCAGACAATCGATCAACACTGTTTTTTCCTGCACTATGAAAGGCAATAAAATACTACCAGCTACTTCTACCCCCGCCCCATCTGCTAAAGCTACCTTCCTAACTTTGCCTTTCCCTAAAACTAATCCTAACTCTTTTAAAATGTCCCATCCGTCCCTACCGACGATCGTTCGCGACGCCCCGGAATCCAAAAGACCGATAAAATCTAACCCATAAACGCTAACCCTCAAATATGGGCGCGTATCATTTGTGTGTGCCTCAAGTGTAAAACCTACGTGAACGACCTCCTCTTGTCGTCCAGCCAACTGGTTGCCAGCAGGCAACCTATCCAGACTTAACGGCGCTCCCGTCCTGCTGGCCCAGGAGTCCGTTGCCCATTTCCCGAACAGGTCCTACAGTCCCTACGCATAACCCCTGCCCTGCCACAACCTACACAACGCCTAGGAGCGGAACAAGTGTTCGAAAGATGACCTTCTTGGTTGCAGTTGAAGCACCTCAACCGTCGAGTTGGTTGCGGGCTTCGACTGACGATTGCAACTGTTGGTTCCTCGGCCGCTATATAGGCCAAATCTGGTTCCAGCAGGTTTCGCGAACGAGATGTAGGAGGTGGCGCGAATGTTTCAACATTCGCCCGGACCATCTCCTGTCTCCTTCCCAATACCACCAGATCATGAATGGACTGGGGCTCTGCCAAACCGAGTTGGGTTTGGCAGAATGGGGCTAAATTCCGCTGAACGATGCTAAGTTTGCGTCGTTCGGAAAGTGGCTCAGAGAGCCGGCCAAACATGTTCCCCATGATGGCGACATAAACCCCTATGGATTCTTCCTTCCCCTGTGTCCTACGCCTAATTTCCTCCAACAGCAGATCGTCGTAGTTAGGGGGGAGGAATTCCAATTTCAGCTCCCGGACCAACTCCTGCCATGACCCAACATTTCTCCTAACCGCCCTAAACCAAAGGAGAGCCTTCCCACTAAATAGATCCACCGATGACTTAAACAATTGGGCCTCACTTATTCCCCTAGCTTCCCTTAATTCTTCAACCCGTTCTAAAAAGGAGTTTACTGAGGAACCACAACGTTCCCCAGAGAATGAAAGATTCCACTTCGAAAGATTTTCGAATTTCTCCACGTGGATGTAGCCGCGTTCGTCAGTGCCTGAGTTTGGGGTAGGTCCATTGGAAAAAGTTGAATTGGATGATCCTCCAGGTTGCTGCGGTCCCGTCTGTCCTCCATGGGATTGGCCGGCAAACCTGTTCTCGGTTTGCTTCTGTTCCCTTCCGCCATCGTCTTGGCTTTCCTCGTATTGGCTTTCGTCATCCTCGCTCTCTTCCACATCTCCGAGTAAGCTCATCAGCTCGGTTTTAAGTTTCTTCTTTTCCGCCGTTTCGTCTTCTGAATTCGCGCGCGACCTGCTTATCCTGGCAGTCGCCCAGTCAATCTTTGTAATGACCTTTTTGTAGTCCGAAGATCCCCGCTCAGGGTGGCTCGCGAGGAGCGCTTTGATCTCCATGATCTTCTTTTCCACTGCGTCCCTATCCTGCTCAAAGGTAAAAGGGTAATCTTCAAAACTGATCACCTGTGATCCCCGTCGCTCGAGTGCTCTAGCCGCTCGTAACGACTTGCGCATGGGATCTACTTCCCCGGATGATAATCCCCTGCATTCGACTTCGTAGGTCAATTCCTCCTTGGACAATCTATTAATCTCCATGATGTTAGCTCACTGTGCAAAATTCAGGTAGTGGTTTGAAAACTGGTTCGATATCGTCAGACGATCAATTTGAGAATCGAACTAAGAAGGGTTAAACGGATTCGAGCAAAATTCGAACTATTCCAATTATGTTACAGTAACTGGTTGAGAGAAACAAGGCCAAAATAGGCAAAGAACGACAAAATCCAACTAATGAAACCCAATTAACTATGTATGTATATGCTTATTACCGGGTAAGGTAGCGACGACAAAAGCTATGGCCACTAACGGACTGATACCCCACAACCCCGAAACTTTTCTTCAAAACGGTCGCTTAGTATAATTATATCCCAAATAAACATAACCCAAAGACTTCGAATTGCGAATAAACGATGGTAACCGTAAATTCCGATTAAACACCACAACCAAATAAGTGAATATATGAACTTCGTAGTGTAGAAGTTAGCGCACGAATTGGTATGAATCCCGAGAAGCGAGATATTATAAAATAAGTAATTTTAATAAGGTCAGTTGCACGGAGAACCCAACCCTGAAACTAGAAAAACGTACCCCAGGCGCAGAAATAAGACACCCAACAAAAAAAATCGAAATCAATCAGATGGTACGGTGGCAACTCTAAATCCCCGTATCACACCAAGTAAAATATACCTCGTTGCCAACTTCCCAAATGTATATTGGTATATAATTATATAGAGATGTAGTTAGCACCCAGAACGTTATCGATATGTATGTATTACTGTAGGTCAGTATCCCAAGTGTGACAACAAAACTACACAGGAAATGTAGATAGGTATGGGCCTATATGAGACCAAACGCACCACGGGAAATACGTAATTATATGTGTGATCTATGAGATCAATCATTTAATTAACGAAGTGTAAATATGTAGGTGATTAATGGTATTTATCAATATATGATTATATGAGCAGGCTATGAGAAAACCAAAAGAAATTGTATGCAACTATGTGGGTAATTATTGTTTTTTTTTTTTTTTTTTTTTTAGATATATGTTTGAATGTACGCCTGCCCGAGAAATTATATGTAATTTATGTAAATATACGGGGTACGAAAAACCGATCAAAAATGTGTATAGACGGAGAGTTATGTCGATGTTAATTCTATGACGCAAAATTATTTTCATACACTCTGTAGGCTAAAATTCAACTCGAGACCAAGAATATCTTATATGGGTATGTACATATATAGAAGACAAGATTATTGAGTAAGTACCTAATGATGGATAAAATCTCCAAAAGATATAGGCAGATGTATCAATATATAAAAAGAATAAAAAGGCAAATCGCAAAAGTATATAATATATATAAAATATAAATAAAATATCTAATAAGTGTATGGGTATGTTGTATATGGGAGACAGAGTTATTGCTGAACCCCCCAAAAGATAGGCTCATGTATATAAAAAAAAATAAAAAGCAAATCGCAACAACCAATGTGCGTAATAGACGTAAAATATGTTTGTATATATATTTTATGATCGCATATACAAGAAAACAAAAGGAAAAATTTGACCTACTTGTTGATAACCGAGTTACCTCTGGTTATCTCCCTTGCTCTCACTGGTTTCAAGCGCTGAGCTGAACCGCACGAACTGTACCCAAACTGTAAAAATGTTCCTGTCCGCTAGCGGTTGATGTACTGTGTATTTAATAGATGTATGACTCCACTATGTATCTTGAAATTCTAGAAGAAATAAAATCAGGAAAGTAAAAAGCACTTGGAACCGAAATGAATGTAATGAGAATGAACACACAAACTTCCCTAAAAACAGCACTATGTATGATTGTCGGCACAATGGATCCCCCACGCTTGTACCGACAATTTCCTACTATATATATTTTTTCTTTATATTAAGCCGCGCGAACACGATAAAAGAAAAGGCCCCACGTTGGGCGCCAATTTGTTATTTAATTTCGCGGCCAACCAAACAAAAAAAGAATCGGGATAATTCGACTCCCACTAATTTATTTAAATACGGAAATACGAAAACACTATGTGTCAAACCGCGATTATAGATAACAAGAATAACCACCAAGAGGCTATTTCCCGGTACCTCAGCCTGGGGTGGGTTCGTTTAAAACGAAATCAAAAAAAAACCCTGGAATGTTAGCTTACGCTGTTGAACACTTTTCAATGAGCGAAAAAAAAATGGGCGCCACACAATTTTGTGGAAAATTGTGAAACCTGGGTACAGAACCACTGAAATAAAAAGGTAATTTCCAAAAAAAAGGAAGACACAAAGGTTTTAAACAACGTTATAAAGCTCCGTTGGAGCGTGGTCACTTTATTACTAGAAGTCAAAAAAATGAAAGATAGAAAAAAAATCCGATGGCAAAAATGGTTAAAGTGATTGTGGCCTGAAGGGCAAATAAAGGTGACCGGCGTGACCCGCTATGGCGTCGCCCGGAGTACCAAAATGGTTGAAAGGGTCGCGGGTCCCGATCGTTTCGCGGGATAAATTCGCGGCAGAACCCTACCAGACTATTAAATTATAACGCACCTAACACAACCGAATCAAAAAAAAATGTCTGCACTGACTAATTCACTCTACTTAGCTTTGCTCTGGGATCCCACTCCTTAATCCTGTTCCTCTGAAAAGTTGTCCTGCTATTTCTACTCCTTCTGATGTCCTTTCCTCTTCCACGTTAATTGTCCCGTCTCCACGTTTATTTTTCCTTTTACTTTTTTTTTTTTAAAAAAACTTCGCTTTTGTTTCTTGTCGAACTTAATCGCTTTGCACTTTAACAAAACTCCTGTCGCAACAAAACTGACTAACGAGTTCGGTGGTTGACCAAGAAGTGATCTGCCAGAACTTCCATTGTTCCAGTTCGGCCAACTCTCATCTTTCACACACTCGCACACCCATTGGTAGTGGAATCCCACTCATGGCGTGCAATGGACGTCCGCCTATGTGTTGGTGGTTGTCCGCCATATCCCACTACCTTCATTCGTTCCAGCGAGCCAACGGCAGACCACATTCAGCGGCACCGGAGCGTGTTCACCATGGTGTGCGTGAGTCTGAACGTTACCCCCTCGCTATTATTCCATCCACTCAATCCATTCACTCTTATACCCACGATCCACCACTGGAAAGTCGGGTTATTGAGCTGTTTGACCGACCTGGAACAATCTTCTTATCACATCAGAATATAATCTACGTTTGACATTTCTCGTCTGAGTTCTGCCAAAGTGCAAAGCAGTCAAAACAATACATATCCCCAAATCATTAAAATTACCCTTAAATCGGTGGAAAAGAAGTGATTGGATCTCTAAAGGGGTGACCCATATCAGGAGGAGGAGAAATTTCAGGACGACGTTGTAATTAAACCCTCCCAGCGCGTGGAGTAGTGCAAAAATCCCCATAGAACCCAAAACAAAGCAAAGTGAGTTATCATAAATTTTAGAAAGCCGCGAATTTTACTCTTGTCTGGTGGAATCCTGTTCAGATAGGATGTAAGGGTCTTGCCAATTGCGGGTCATTCCTTACATTCTGTTTCGTTATATACAGGATTTCTCCTTTTTATTTATGTTGTACGTTGTTTCAGTTGTGTTGTGTTGTGTTGACCAATCTGGTGTGTGTCTCGCGTTCCTCTTCAGTGTTTGCTCGTATGGCCATGTCTTCTACGATGGTTTTTCGCCTTGGCCTTTTTATTGATTATGTTGTTGTAGTGTATCGGGTCAACCAGGATCTGTGTCTCGTGTTTCTTTGTGTTCTTCAGTGTTTGCGTCGGTATTATTGTTGTGATGTCTTCTACGGAAGTGTCTTTTTATCGTGGCCGTCCGCCTACACTCCTCTGTTGCTCCTCCGGTGCTCCTACGACGGAGTAGCAAGGAAGAGCGTCTTCTTCCCCCTCATCGAACCGAACACCCCACCGTATCAGTGGTGGTTCTTGCGCAGATGTAAATGTGTAGGCCGTCCACCCACACTTATCTGCTGCCTCTCCGTGTCGTTGGAGGGCACTCAGGATACGGCCGTGTACTTTGCCGCATTGCCATTTGTCTCGCACGGGTACTGGTGTGCGGACAACGTTGGGCCCATTTCGCATGGCTGGTGCGTTACTGTTGCGTGGGCACTTTTTAACGGCTGACATTGTGCCGTATCGTTGGGGTTTTCGTCCTTCGTTACCCATTTCTGCTTCCTCTAAAGGCCTCTTCCCTTTCAACTCTGGTTGCTGGTTCGTACGTCGGGGTTGGGGTACCTGTGGGGGTGATACCCTCGAGGTTCGGGGAAAGTGGCCCAAAGGCTGATGGGACCTTGGTTGCCCTCCACTTGCCGATGACCTCGCAGATGCCACCCAATAGAAGAAGGGTACGGGGAGGGAAGAGAAGGACAGAAGGTGAAATTGGTTGCGCGAAAATATTCCGCAACACTGTTTACCCCCGGCATAACATACAATCCGCATCCGCAACCAACGTTCTATTCATTAGCATTGCTTTAATCCACAACACCAATGGTTCGTCTACGCCGTGTTGTCTGGCGCAGCTGCACATGCTATCAAAAGTCGCATTGTCAAAAGCACCCTCAATATCGATGAAAATGCCCATCGCGTATTCTTTTCTGTCAAGCGCGCCCTCAATTCTACCAACTAGATTTTGGAGCGCAGCCTCGCAGGATTTTCCGCGTTGATAGGCATGTTGCATCTGAGATAGTGGGTGCAATCGCAAAGCAGTTTTGCGCACGTGAAGCTCGACCAGCCTTTCCATGCTTTTCAGCAAGAAGGAAGTCAGACTGATTGGTCTGAAGCTCTTGTCGAGTGAGTAGTCACTTCTACCAATTTTAGGTATAAATGCCACTCTAACTGTACGCCAGGGTGTTGGAATGTATGCCAGTGCTAGGACAGCGATGAAGATTTTCTTCATAGTCGGTAGCAACTGGTTTGTACATTGCTGCAGCATGGCTGGGTATATTCCGTCCGTACCAGGTGACTTGAAGCCGTCAAAAGACGCAAAAGCATATTTAATGGCTTCGTCCGTCACCACGGCCTTCGCAATATACCAGCTACGCCGAGTTGTTTGTCATGGCTCACTCATAGTCTCGGTAATCGGGGCTGGTTGTGAACCAATTGTAATCTGGTTACCTGGAAAGTGAGACTCCAGCAGATAACTAAGAGTTTCCGCTTTCGTCTCAGTGAAGGTGCCATCAAGTTTTCTAAGTGAGTCCAGTTTGGCTGTTTTGCCCTTTTTCAGAACTTTAACCAACCTACTAGTTTCACCCAGCGTTTCAATCTTTTCGCAGAAATTCCAATAAGAAGCACTCTTCGATACCCGAATTAGCCTCTTATATTCCTTCTGCTTCGATCGGTAGAGATTCCATTCTGTCTCCAAATCAGTCTTGAGTGACCTATTTAGAAGCTTTCTAGGTTCTCTACGAATTCTTTGCAGTTCCGAGCTCCACCAGGGAACCAGCGTTCTGCCTGGGGGTTTGCTTACTGGGCACGTCAGTTCAAAACAGCTAGTAATGACACTATTCAGGTCTTGAACAGCTTCCTCTACCTTTTGTCTCGCCCTGAGTTTGGTTGGAGTTTTGAAGTTTTCCCTAATACCTCCCTGAAGCGTATCCAGTTGGTTTTTCTCGGAGTCCTCCTCTCCTGCAAAGTTATGGCTTCGCATCCGATTTGGAATTCGATATATCTATGGTCTGAGAGGGACACCTCCGAAGAGACCCTCCAGTTAGTAACCGCTTCCTTCGCGGGGTCAGTCACCTTGACGTGTGTACCATCATTGCATTCGATGGTGCCGGTGCGAAGGCTTATGGCGCAGCTTCAACGGGCTATGCTGTCTAAGGGCCACCCATGACAGACAGGCTGCTGACGAGCGTCAACCAAGTACTGACCCGGACTCTACGTCCCCCTCTCCTCTTGTCTTTCTCAAAGCGCAGTTAAGTGTACCACTATGCGGCCTTTACAGGACAATACGTCCTTCCCCTTTCCCCTCCTTTACCACCTGGGCTGGACGTAAGGTGTCATACGACCCGTGCCGAGAGTCAACCTGGCTGAGGGCCCAGTCATCAAATAGCTCAGTCGCGTACGGAGTATCCGGATACCTGGTGCCCTCCGGATTAACTAGCCTTATCTGCACAATGCGGATCTCTGTGCAGATGGACCTCTTTTCTCCGCTACTCGTGGGACTTAATATGAAACCAAACAAAACAAAACAAACAAAAACGGACGGTAGTACGGCGACCAAACTGTCTACCGGCAAAGCTCTTGTGGCACCAGCTAGGATTGGGACTGTGGACACACATGGTCCCTCCACTAGCGGTTGCGAGCAAAAAAAACCCCTTCCCAACAGAGAGAGGACTGTGCATCATGGTCCCCCCTCTGCTGGCCCTTCAACTACCACCACGTCTGCAAGGCTGACTGAAGGAGGGACTGTGCCTTCTCATGGTCCTTCTGGTGTCGGCGCTAAACCCACAACTAAACCCAATTCTGGCGGGGGTGGGACTGTGCATTATGGTCCTACCCACACCAACAGCGCCGGATCGCGTCATCGCAATCCGTCCTCGACGAACTACAAAAATCGTCGTAATGCCATCCGGATCCAGCGTATGTGTGGCAACATCGCGGTGAAGGACATGACCCCGGACCAAATCGCGAAACTGGCATGGGCCCAACAAATCCTCAGTAAAACCAGCGGGGATTTGTCGACAAAACGCCAGAGATCAGTGGAAGGGACCATTTCGGTTCCCAAGAGACAGAGGGTGCACAACACCGGCAACCCTCCCACTACCGCATCTCACAGGCCTTTTAGCGAGGTCCTTAAGGATAAAATTGTGGTCGCGGTTATAGACCGTAGTCACATAGACGGCACTATCTCCCACGAAAGATGGGATGATGTAATATCTGCGCTCTCGGGCAATTACTCCTCATTCATGAGAGAAAACCAGGGACCACCGCCGTGCGGTAGATGTGCGGTAGTCATTATCAATCAGGAAACCCTGGCTCCCCTGGCAAAAACAGATGGCCTCATACGATTTGGCTGGATCGAGGTCAAAATGAGGGTGTACAAGAAGGACGAACTCGAGGCGGGAAAACTTCCTCCTCCTTCTCCTCACCCTGAACTCTCGAATGATGAGCCATCTACCTCGTTCCCTTCGCTGGAGGACGATGTATCCGCCGATCATGCGGCAACTGCAAAATCGTCACTCTCCGTAAGCGATATCCAATCGGATATGGAAACTGACGATTTCCTTGACAGGGTTCTTCTGAGTGAAGATGAACTTCTCAGTTCGTCTTCGGAATTGGAAGGCCTAAATAACACCGTGGTGGAGGTGCCTCAGGATTGTAGCGACAATGCTGCAGCTAATCCAGATTAACCTCCAACACTCTATCAAGGCTTCGGCCGCTCTTGTTCTTCGCCTCTCTAAAGGCGGGGAAGATGTCGTCTTGATCCAAGAACCATGGATTGTACACAACCTGGTTCAAGGACTCAAGACTCCTAGATATTACTCACTGTATGTGACCGACAAAGGTAAACCAAGATCGTGCATACTAGTGAAAAGAAACCTTAATGCTTACTTACTCCCTAATTTCAGCGATCGGGATATAACTGCTGCGAAACTGGAGACTGCAGGCAGATCACTCTGGTTGGCATCGGCATATCTCGCCCACGACCACGTGGGACCTCTCCCTGGTGATAACCTGGAGAGACTGATCGAAGAAGCAAGGAGGCAGAAGGCTGAACTCATAATCGGCTGTGATGCTAACGCACATCACACCGTATGGGGCAGCTCGCATATCAACAACAGGGGTGAGTCACTTTTTGATTATATCTTAAGCACCAACCTCATTGTATGTAACATAGGTAATGAACCCACTTTCATTACCAAAAATCGACAAGAAATCCTTGACATTACTCTTGTCTCTGATACCATCAACGACATGATAACGGGTTGGAAGGTCTCGACTGATCACTCCTTCTCTGATCACCGTTATCTTCAATTCAACCTCAATGTTGATCCTCCCTGCCAACCTATTTTCCGCAATCCTCGGAAAACCAATTGGCCCAAATACAGAGAAACTCTTCGCGGACTAGTTACCTCTGAACTTTTAAGTCCACCCTGTAACTTTTCCGAGCTTGACGGCAAGGTCAACGAGCTCACCTCGGCTCTCAATAAAGCGATGTCCGCTTCCTGTCCCCTCATACGACATATGGGGAAGAGAAAGCCACAATGGTGGAGCCAAGAACTGGGACCACTCAGAAATAATTGCAGGAAACTCTTCAATCGCGCTAAAAGCTCGAGATTACTTACTGATTGGGACTCCTATAAGGAAGCTCTCAAATTATACAAAAAAGAGCTAAGGAAAGCCAAAAGATCATCCTGGAGACTCTTCTGTGGCAAATAGAAGAAGTCTCTGAGGCATCAAGGCTAAGAAAAATCCTAGCTTCAAATCCAACCATGCCCAGTAGAGCTGTGTCAATCGTTCAAATAGAAGAAGTCTCTGAGGCATCAAGGCTAAGAAAAATCCTAGCTTCAAATCCAACCATGCCCAGTAGAGCTGTGTCAATCGTTCAAATTTAATGATCGAATCGTTCAAGTATTGGTTGAAAAAATGATTCGGTCATTTCAATCAATCATTCAATCAATCAATGACAGATGGGACATCCATTGTATTGCTCGATTCAATTTCAATACAATCAAAAACCCCAATCATCATTCGTTCAATTTAGTTTCGATAGAGACAGATACATTCGAATGGATTGTAAGAGTGAATACACTTAATAACAACAAACTGCTGATTGTATATATAGATACCAAAACGCCTTTGAATAATTAGGAAATGGAGGTTATTGCACAGAAGCGATATTTTTGTAGAACAAATATGTGTTGGTAAAACGAAATAAGCCGAAATAAATAAAAATACTTTGATATATTAACATATTTATTTGTTCAGTAGATAAGAAATCAGTAATAAAGAAATGAGTTAGTCAGAACAGAACAAAAGTATCGACTCGATGAACGATTGACTTCGGGCATTGTGATTGCAATCACCAATACTTTATTGTGATCGGGTCAAAAAGATCGAATCAATCACGATTGACACAGCTCTAATGCCCAGCTGTCTAAAGAAAGCTGATGGATCCTGGACGATATCTAGCGAGGAATCGCTAAATCTGCTACTTGATACCCACTTCCCAGGTAGCTCCAATATTACCGGGTACACTGATCTGAATAGATCACTGGCACAGGTGACTCATTCTCAAGGTCTGATTACAAGGGACAAGCTGCTTTGGGCACTAAATAGCTTCAAGCCCTTCAAGTCTGCAGGACCAGACGGCATAATACCGGCCGAATTACAAATGTCTTCAGATATCATCACACCAGTATTTGAGATGATTCTGAACAGCTGCTT
Source organism: Portevinia maculata (assembly GCA_949715645.1). Taxonomy (NCBI): domain Eukaryota; kingdom Metazoa; phylum Arthropoda; class Insecta; order Diptera; family Syrphidae; genus Portevinia; species Portevinia maculata. The sequence continues at coordinate 117,744,246 of OX454527.1, read as the reverse complement.
AAAAATGGCATATATTCCTCAGGCTTGGAGAGAAGTGAAAGTGGTCTTTATACCAAAAGCCGGGAAATACTCCCATGTCAGCCCAAAAGACCTGAGACCTATTAGTTTATCATCATTCCTCCTCAAAACGTTGGAGCGACTGATTGATATCCATCTCCGTACCAACATAAATACGCAGCTTCTATCTGCGTCTCAACATGCATACTGTAAGGGTAAGTCAGTTGAAACTGCCCTTCACTCTCTGGTACGCACTATTGAATACTCCCTTCATCACAAGGAGTACACTATGGTAGCTTTTCTGGATATAGAAGGCGCCTTTAACAACGTGGGTACATCTGCAATCACGAATGCACTGACAGCACTGAATGTGGAGGGTTCGCTTGGTGAATTGATTAATCTACTGCTCACAAGTCGGATTATCAACTCAAAACTGGACGTTTCATCCGCCAGGAGGTCTGTCAGTAGAGGCACGCCCCAAGGCGGGGTCCTTTCCCCCCTTCTCTGTAATTTGGTGGTGAATGAGCTACTGATATACCTGGAAGGGGTGGGCTGCAAGGTGATTGCATATGCGGATGACATTGCTATAGCCGTCTCCGGGAAGTACCTTAATACTATAAAAGAACTCATGCAAAACGCTCTTAACAAGCTAAAAAATGGCCTAATCGCTGTGGCTTGGGTATCAACCCCCACAAAACAGAATTAATCCTCTTCTCCAGGAAACACAAGATTCCGCACATCGACCGACCCTCTATTGGTGGTATAAGATTAGTATTCTCTGACAAAGCTAAGTTCTTGGGTCTTATCTTCGATAGGAAGTTAAGCTGGAAACCCAACATACAAGAAAGGGTAAAAAAAGCCACAGTGGCACTTTTCTCTTGCAAAAAAGCCATTGGCAACAAGTGGGGTCTACAACCCCGCATAACGCATTGGCTATATGTATCGGTCGTAAGACCGATTCTCACATATGGGGTTGCTGTCTGGTGGACTGCCCTAAGTAAAGCTATAAACTAAGCTTGGCAAAGTCCAGCGCACAGCTGGTTTGTGCATAAGTGGAGCACTCCGTACCACCCCCTCTGCAGCACTAGATATCCTGCTACATCTGTTACCACTCGACATTTTTAGTAGGCAAACAGCAGCCTGTTCTGCTGTCCGCCTTAAGGCTACATCGCAGTGGGTTAACAATAACATTGGCCACACCACCATTCTGGACTCATTTGAGTCTCTACCAGGAAACATAGATTACACCATACCCCAATTACAGTTTGGAAAGAACTTTTAAGTCACTATTCCTTCCAGATCATTCTGAGAGGACGCTGAATTTGAGGCAGTTAAAGCGATCCACGTCTACACCGATGGATCTAAAACTAGTGACGGGGTTGGTGGCGGCGTTTTCTCCGAAAGACTAAATCTGAGTCTCTCTTTCCGTCTTCCTAATCACTGTAGCGTATTCCAGGCGGAGATTATGGCAATAAAAGAAGCCCTGACGTGGCTGAAGAGAAATGTGATATCCACAAAGGATATCTGTATCTTCTCGGACAGTCAGGCCGCGATCAAGTCCGTGGATTCAGTATCTTCAAACTCCATTGCAGCCCTCGACTGCCGTTCATCTCTTATGGAGATGGCGGAGCAGTTTAACATTCATCTCTGTTGGGTGCCGGGGCATAGAGATATTCCAGGAAACTGCAGGGCTGATGAACTCGCCAAAAAGGGAACCAAACTCGCCCTTTTACCTGAAAAGGGTTCTCTGGGTATCCCAATCGCTACCTTGTAGGAGACAGCCTAATACGCCACCTTAAAGCACGAGAGTACAAAATTTCGGCAAAACCCGAAACACTCAATACCAAATGCAATCGACATCCATGGCATTCAAGTCTGGTTCAACTCTAAATTTCACACGATCCAGCGAACGCACCCATTTCTTGTGGATGTTAAGTTCACACATGTCAGCCAACGTAAGAATGAAAAAGTTAAAGAAATTGCAGACGGGCGGACGAGTCCGCCATATTTTTTTTGTGTCCAGAAAATAAAAAGTATATAAGGGACTACAAATCGTGCAAGCGTCCTCTTTTCCTGTTTGTTCGAGTCATCGACTTTGCCTGGCCACTTGACCTTTTACATCAAGTGGCGGCCAGCCAGAAAACCCATATCGACGTGTGCCGACTGGTACAAAGGCCGTGGATGAAGTAAAAAAAACCACCATATGCACCTGTGAAAGGAGACGCATAACCCCGACAGTGGGAATCCACGTCGCCTAAACAACATCCAACGGGCGCATCACCAACAAGTAGTGCGAGACAAGACGTTTCTTTCGCCTTCTTCGGAGGATCGCCGCAGCAGCAGCGTGAATACTTTTTGCGAGTGCAATTCAAAGCGCTCCCATCACTCACACGCCAAAATCCACGTTGCAAAGCGATGGAAATCCCCCTAGGCATTGTGATGAGCACCTGCGAATGAGATCCAAGATCGTCGTCGATTTCACCAATTCGTGAAGACCAACAGAGCCAGCCCAAGCGAGCGTTTCGACACACACCCATCAACCAAAGTGTCCAACGTCGACCGAGGCGAATAATTCCATCAAAGGCTAGAGCAAGTAAGCCCAACACAATTATAAGGCTAGAGCAAGTAAGCCCAACACAATTATAAGGCTAGAGCAAGTAAGCCCAACTCCTCAAAGGCTAGAGCAAGTAAGCCCAACCCCACCTATACAAAGGCCAGCAAGAGGCCCACCATAGAGCATCACACCATCCAGATCCTAAACATCAGTGTATTAGTGTAACCCCTTCAATATAAAAAAAAAAATATATATATAAAAGAAAAAATAAGATTAAAGTAAATTAACTGCCCCTCAGTGAAAAAAAAAAAAAAACAAGAATAAAAGATAAAGAAAATTGAGGTTGTGTAAATTTAGATCTCCATCTCCTTTAAGTGCGTTCTTTTAACTTGGCTAGGGACGATCTATTCCCTTCATTCAGAGTAGCTTTATTTGAGTGTAAAGATCTTCATAGTCATTGATGTAAAAATAATGAATCTTTCATCCCCTAATCATTTGAAATTAGAATACAAAAAAAAAAAATCCGCCGAAAACCCTCAATGCTGTGCACAACATCGTGGATGGATCGACGTAACAATAGGATAACTTGGTGAGTTAAAAACAAATTACTTTTTCATTTACATCAATCTTTATGAAATATTCTTAGTTTGCCATTAAACAATTTGTAAAGTCAAGTAAGAATATAGAAAAGAAAAGTGCACACAATTTACATTGTAGGAATTACATATTTACATATAGAAAAGTAAGGTGAAAGGGAACAAGTCAGAACAACGCCATCTGACCTAAATTAAATTAAGTGGCATACTATAAGAGCAGCCGAAGACACGAACCAGAGTCAGCGAAATACCGATTCGCTCACCTCCGGTGTATTACACAACACCACTAAAATTTGCACCAGACAAAGGTATAACACAAAATTATCTCAGCTCCCAACCTGGGATGATAAAGATAGCTAAGATGGAAGTGCTTCGCCAATGCGACACGAAGGTGTTATACATTTAGAGCAAGAAAAGAAAAGTGCATACTAAGAATACGTATGACAGTTATTGTTTGTTGTAGTTGTATATGACTATAAGGTTAATTGACTTAATACATTTTCAGTAGATTTTTCATATTAGGATAGTGAACCTTATATATATATATATATATATGTATTTATGTATCGATATTCGCATCCAGACGATGCAGTATAGTAGTAGATTTTATTTGTAATAAATACCATGAAACTTTATAACGAATTTAAAACGAAACTGGTTTATATTTCTATGGCACAGTGACACCATGGACATATAGTAGAGATTTGATAGGTGCAGGGGGAAGTCATGTTGCTCACCGGTCGATGATTACATCGTGAAGAGGTGATCCTTTACAGGTTTACCTGAACAATAAGGGGTCTTTGCCATAATTTGAGTGAAGGCGAGGACCAAGGAGTCATGACACCCTTCAGGGTTAAGTGACAGAGGGAGGGAATTAATTCACTCAGGGACCATTCACCATCTTCGTCCCCTCTCTTTTCCTTTTTGTTTTGCTTTGTGGCCATTTAAGAACTAGAAACTTAGTGTGAGATATGTATACTGACGTGTATTTATGGGTATATATTGGAAAAATTATTATTTTAGAACCAGGCATGAAATATGTGCGGTCTGTTGAGAGACAGGTGCAAGATCCCACCCCGTTCCGGCGAGCTAGTTCGTGCATGTGCAAGCATGCCTACAGCACCTGTTGTCTTAACAACCCCTCAAGTATACCATTGAGGCATTCATGGAGTCTGTGGCCGGAATGAATTAATGGCTTAACATCTTTTCTGAAATGTCGCGGTTGTATCATGAGTCGTGAGGGCTGATGAGATGACCTATAAAATCTTCGTACCTTCCTGTCTATCATTAGGCAGGAGTGTAGTGATGAACATGCCACCGGTGGTGGATGAAGAGATGTATACGTAGTAGTCTTTGCGTGAATCATATGACGATGCGAAAGTGTCTTGGTCATGTGCGATAATCAGTGTATGGAGTTCAAGTCCCAATACTAACAATAGCTGGCTACCGCTTCACTCTCCACCGGAATGTCTGCATGTTTAATATTCAGTTCAATGCTTGAGGGTGACATCTAAATCCGATCAATCGTTAAACAATTATTACCCAGTTGGCACCGAATGTGACGTTTGTTACACAGATGGCGCCGAACGTGATGATTGTTGAGCGTTTGTTACACAGATGGCGTCCAACGTGTGGGGCCCGAAGAACGCAAATAAAATCCAAAAACATCTAGGATACCCAAAAAAATAGTGAATCCAATCATCAACTATAGGATTCGGGATAATTTTCTAGTAGTATTGATTTGACTAGGCTAGTCATTAATAAGTAGTCTATATCAGCGGATAAACAGCAAAGTTTACTTTTCTGGAGTGTATATCCTCGCTGAAATAACCTTTACGGGTGTGATCACAAAACGAAGCTTAACTCACTTGTAGAATCGGATCATCATGCGACCGGGACTATCGGTTTTAACAACCATTGTTCGTCAGCTGCGTTTGAGATACCGTCTCACAAGTCTAGCTAGGCCATATTAACATCGTTGACACTTTTCCGAAGCAGTGCGTGTTTTGGAGATTCAGCTCGTCATATGACCGGAACTATCAGTTTATATGAACTACAGTTTGTCAGTTGCATATGGGAGTGGCTGAATCCCAACATACACCTAATTACAGGAAACCTTAGCCAAACATTTAAATCATTACTCCCCCACATAAAATATAAAGAAAAATAAGATTTCTAGATAACTTCAAGTACAATAACCGTTTTACACATCGTCTTGCAGTGATTTCGTCAGGCGACCGGGATTATCGGTTTTCGAAACCATTATCCGTCTGTAGCGTTTGAGATTTCACTCCGTAAGGAAAATGTATCATATCCTGATAACATCTTCCAGTTTTGAACGTGTGCTAGAGTGCAGCACTTTGGTTCAGTGTTTCATGCGACCGGGACAGTCGGTTCTCAGCAGCCATTGTTCGTCAGCTGCGTTTGAGTGCTGAGTCACACGGGTTGTACCTTCACACAGGATAAACACACGCGCTTTATAAAAAAACAAGCTGAATTTTCAACAAATCTCGGATGTCGCTAGAGATGAGTTCAGTGAAATCATTTCTGGGTCAGCTGCGTTGAGATTTGGAATAGGACGCTTTAGTCTTCAAAAAAAAAAAAAAAAAAAAAAAAAAAAAGCAAGCTTTCGGGCCATGAAAAAAAAAAAAAAAAAAAAAAAGGAAAGAGAGAGAAAGAAAAAAAAAAATTTTTTTTTGGTTTTAGACCGATGTATCGCCCGGGAAAGCAACACTTCCCCATGCACCACAGTGAAGTTTAGTTTTTCTATAGACCTTTTTTTTTGATTTAATTTTGATAATATTTTTTTTACATATCGAGGAATAGTCCTGATATATTTATTTTTTTTACATATCGAGGAATAGTCCTGATATATTTATTTTCTTTACGTATCGAGGAGTAGTCCTGATATAGTAAATTTTTTTTTTTATAGTATTATTTCATTCATTAAGTTAAGCAGAAATTCAGAACAAAATTCTGACTTGAATAAATAGAGACACTTTATATTTATCTGATTCAGAATTAATATTATTAAAACACCTATTGGTGGTGGAACACCATAGTCTGATTCTGACTTCAAGCCACTCAACTCAGATTAAGTTTTCGGATTTACATAAACTTAAGATAATTAGGTAAACTTTAGTATAAGCGTTAAAATTAGAGTAACGTTGTGTCAGAGTTAATTCCTTGAATTATTATTAGCTCCGACATAATAATAGACATAAGATTGTGTTGTCCTTAAAATTGTTCAGTGACACAATTTTCAGAACACACAAAGATAAGATGCCACCTAGGAATAACAGGGGCGCATCCACCCAATCTAATCAAATGAATCGTTCCACGCGAAGAGCACTCAGAGTTAGTGACCCTGACTTAACGTCTGCCACGCCTAACACACAGCCCCGTGGGAACGATAGACACCCTAATAATAGCCGTGGGTCGATTTCAATAAGACAACCTTTCTCAGAGAATCGAAATGAGAGCGTAACTATCGAAAATTTGGGTCCGAACGGTGATTCCGTGCAAGACCCAGATATCCCTATTACAAGTCGTTCTGCCTTAGCAGATAGAAGCCTTGCTCGTTACATTAACGAAGTAGTGACGGCTTCAGTAGGCTTGGGAAGAACCGAAGAGCTACGAACTCTGAGAGAAGAACTACAAAGAGAGAGAGACATAATGCGTCAACAAGTCGCAGACACAGTGAGAGCGACACTACAGGCAACTACACCTAGACAAAGAACTGATGACTATAACGTAAATAGAAGGCAATCCTCAGCCAATCAGAGGCCTCCAGTAAATGGAAGCGCCCGTAGAATTCCTAACGGATCGGAACAAGTTCCAGAAGACCTGAGCGAGAACGCTCAGAATTTCATTCGACAGCTTAACGCCATGAACTTGAACCCAAACTCTCCACCGGAGAGGAACACTCCAACCTGCACCTCCCAGAGGACGGTTGAATTTCGTAAATGGGGTCTGAAGTTTGACAATCAGGCCATAACGGTAGACGAATTCCTCTTTCGATTAGAACGCCTAAAAGAATGCTACGCTACTTCTTGGGAAGAAATCTTCCTCCATTTTCACCTCTTCGTGGCCGGGCAAGTCGAAAGTTGGTTCTGGATTTTTCTCAAATCCAACCCAAATGCTGAGTGGAACAGTCTTAGGTTAGCTCTACTTGAACAATACCAAACCCTAGAGACAGATTCAGAACGGTCCCGTCGAATGTTTGACAGACGCCAAGGCCAAAACGAAAGTTTTGACGAGTTTTATAATGTAATCACGCATATGAACACTAGACTTCATCGACCTAAACCACCAGGGGAGATAGTCGAGTTAATTAAACAAAACGTAAAACGACGCGTTGGAGAACTGCTAATCACTTATCGCGCGAACAGCTTACCCGAAATGGTTTACATTTGTAGAACCATAGAGAAGTACGTGAATCATAGCGATGGCATCAGACAACGGCAGACGTTCCCTTCCAACATCAGAAGGCAAATTAACGAACTTGATTTTCAAGACGAAAACTTTCAGTATGACATTGAAGCATTCAGAGCCTACAACACCAAACGTGACACCAGTACATATGTGTGCTGGAATTGTAAAACCAAAGGCCATTCATTTGTTCAGTGTCCTAGTCCGCAAAGGAACCTTTTCTGTTACAAGTGTGGCACAGAGAATACCACAACACCTAACTGTGTTAAGTGTTCGGAAAACCAGACTCAGGGCAATTCGACCACCGGGCAGTCTTGTCCTCAAACCAGGAACCCGGAACGCCCTCAATAAAAGGTGAAAACATTATCATTTCACAAAAACCAGCATTAACAGATAGTAATGACCTATCTATAAAGAACGATCTCACGACGAACCCAGATCTTCCAACCAGACTTTCAAAACCAGAATTTCAAATACCTGACAGTCCAAAAATACTCGGATCTCAAAATCCCAACGAGTTAAAGATCCCTTTTATGACAAATTTCAAAACATCAGATAGAACAGTAACAACACCAAATTCACAGAAATCACTCCACGAGCGACTGATAAATTATTATCAAGTTCGCAGTCGTATTTTTAAATGTGACATCCCGAAACGGATCCAAAAGTTGCGAGACCGGTTCCGGAACAAAAGACACGCATACAAGTCAATATCATGTACGACATTGGTAGGCACGAAAGACCCAAGACCATACGCAAGCGTCACAGTTTTCGGCCAACAAATGTTTGGTCTGCTAGATAGCGGGGCAAGTATCAGTTGCCTAGGAAAGGGATGTATAGACCTTGTAAGAAGTAAAAAGATAGAACCCAAACCGGTCACATCGTGTGTTAAAACCGCTAGTGGACAAAAGCAATCAATCATGGGAGTGATAACAACAGTGGTGGATTATAACAATATATCCAAAGAGATAATGCTATATCTCATACCAGGCTTAGAGCAACAGCTGTACCTGGGTATCAATTTCTGGAAGGCATTTGGGATCGCCCCGTCCCTAATTTCCGAAGTGGGAACCGATACACTGCCCAACGTAAGTAACTCAAATGCGCACGAACTATCGAGGGTACAATCCAGCCAATTAGAAAGTGTTATATGCTTATTTCCATCCTGTTCCAAATTTGGACTTGGACGGACGAAGCTAGAGGAACACCATATTAACACGGGAGAAGCTGAGCCCATTAAACAACGACACTATCCTGTGTCTCCAGCGGTGCAAACTCTCATGTATGAGGAATTGGACAGAATGTTAAGGATGGACGTTATTGAAGAGAGCGAGAGCGCTTGGAACTCTCCAGTAGTACTGGTGAGGAAACCGGGAAAAGTTCGCCTATGCCTCGACTCTCGCAAGGTCAATCAAGTGACCAAAAAAGATGCCTATCCACTTCCTCATATTGAGGGCCTGCTAGGACACCTTTCGGAGACCCATTTTATTTCAAGTGTGGACCTGAAGGACGCCTTTTGGCAGATTCGCTGGAGAAAACTTCTCGGGAAAAGACGGCGTTTACTGTGCCCGGCAGACCCCTCTATCAGTTCAAGGTTATGCCCTTTGGCCTCTGCAACGCCGCGCAACGCATGTGCAGACTCATGGACAAAGTGGTGCCACATGAACTGAAACAAAATATTTTCGTATATCTGGATGACCTCTTAATCATCTCGCGCACATTTGAAGAACATTTAGAACTGTTAAAACTAGTAGCTTCGCGATTAACCTCAGCAGGACTGACTATAAACCTAACAAAATCCAGATTTTGCTTTAAACAATTAAAATATTTAGGATATATCGTCGGCGGCGGATGTCTGAAAACCGATCCGGACAAAGTTTCAGCAATAGAGTCATTCCCAATACCAAAAACCCCTCGACAAGTTCGAAGATTTTTGGGGATGTCAGGCTGGTACCGGAGGTTTGTCAAAGACTATTCCTCCCTGGCAACACCCATCACCGACACCTTAAAGAAAAGTAAGTCTTTCATCTTTAGCCCTGAGGCAACAATTGCTTTTGAAAAGATAAAAACCGCATTAACAACAGCTCCAGTTCTAGTCAACCCGGACTTTCGAAAACCTTTCTTGATACTCTGTGATGCATCAACAACCGGTATCGGTTGTGTGTTATGCCAAAAAGAGGAGGAGGTCGAAAAGCCAATTTCATATTTTTCATATAAACTCAACCAGGCACAACGCAATTACAGCGTGACTGAGCTAGAGTGCCTAGCCGCTGTAATGGGAGTTGAAAGGTTCCGATCATATGTCGAAGGACAGGAATTTACAATCATAACAGATCACGCGAGCCTAAAATGGCTCATGAGCCAGAAAGACCTAAACGGCCGATTAGCTCGGTGGAGTCTGAAACTGCAACGCTTCTCGTTTACGATACAACACCGGAAAGGCACACAGAATGTGGTTCCTGACGCGCTATCGAGAGTCTATGCTGTCGACAGTCTCGAAACTGGCACCACAAGTAATATAAACTCCTCCGAAGTTCTAAATATAGATCTGACAGACCCCTCCTTCAAAGAAGATGAATACACAGAATTGATCGACACCATAGAAAGAAACAAAAACCAGTTGCCTGATCTTTTAGTCACTGATGGATTCGTGTACAAAAAGACTAAATTCTCAACAGGAAACCCTGGTGCAGATGATTTAACGTGGAAACTATGGATTCCAACAGCGTTAACCAAGACACTCATCCGACTAGCACACGAGCCACCACGAGCAGCGCACGGCGGAATTTCGAAAACTCTTTATCGCCTACGCGAGCGTTTCTTCTGGCCAAATATGGCCACAGAAGTGAAAACCTTTATCACAAACTGCATCACTTGTAAGTCCGCTAAAGCTCCCAATTGTACACTGCGACCTCGGATGGGTAAAGCATTCGTCGTCGATCGCCCCTTCCAACACATTTACATAGATTTTCTTGGGCCATATCCAAGATCGAAAAACGGGAACGTATACATGATTATATGCGTAGACCAATTGACTAAATTCGTAATCGTCACAGCCTTACGAAAAGCAACTGGGGAAGCCGCCCGAAAGTTCCTAGAAGAAACTGTCTTCATGACTTATGGAGTACCTGAATCCATTCTATCGGACAATGGGAAGCAATTTACGTCTAAAGAATTTTCTAAGTTCCTCACTAATTATGGTGTCAGACACATTAAGACAGCTTTCTATTCACCGCAGGCAAACGCAAGTGAACGCGTAAATCGGTCAATACTGGCAGCTATCAGGTCATATATTGGTCCAAAGCAGGATAGTTGGGACAAACATCTCCCACAGATAGTAAGCGCATTGCGAACAACGGTACACGAAGCCATCGGCATGTCGCCATATGAGGCGCTCTTTGGTCAACCCAAGATCGAACACGGCACTGATTATACCCTATTTCGACGACTGAAAAGTCTGAACAACGCAGAGTTTGACCTTTTACCTAAAGCGGCTAAGATGAACATAATCCACAACCAACTGAAAGACTCCCTAGCGAAGGCACATGAGAAATATGAACAAAGTTACAATACTCGTAGCAAAGGAAGCTCGTTCAAGGTTGGACAAGTGGTCTTTAAACGAAATTTTATCCTCAGTGACAAAAGCCAGAAGCGAAACGCAAAGTTATGCCCAAAGTTTAGTCAAGCAAAGATAAAGACAATAGTTTCCAATAACCTCGTTGAACTTCAAGACCTCCGAGGGAATAACATAGGAACGTTTCACGCCAAGGATATACGTCCTTAAACCCCGACTCCGACAATTCTACCAGACATACCCTAAACACGTAACTGCCGACAGAGAAAGCGTGTAATCCAAGACTTTACTATTTTTGCAAAGCGTCAGCTTGCAAGAAAAGATACACTAATTTCAGGAACTTACCTGTATCATACGTGTATATCCCGGACATGACTCATTACCTTAAGTAGATTTATTACTTTAGCTTAGTCAACGTTAGCCCTAAGTAGTTATATACATATGTTTGTCATATCTTTAGGTAGATCTAAGTAACTTTATAAATCAAGTATTCAGTAACTTTAAGTATATCTAAGTTACTGTTAAGTTATGCATCTTTAAGAATATTGCAGATTATACCAATTTTTGAAGTATTCTCTTATTCTTAGGCATATCTAGGTTAGTTCACTGATTAAGTATTAACTGAAGTACCACAGCATATACGAATTATTTAGATTCGTTTCATGGCTGTTATATTTTTCTTGTGCTCTTAAATTCCCGACCTATAAATGACAACAACATCCCGAAGCGAAGTCAAGTCTCGACGGCTGTCTTGTTGCCGTCCGTTTAAATCTCGCCTGAGCTCCATCAAACGGAGTGGTTTGTAGGAGACAGCCTAATACGCCACCTTAAAGCACGAGAGTACAAAATTTCGGCAAAACCCGAAACACTCAATACCAAATGCAATCGATATCCATGGCATTCAAGTCTGGTTCAACTCTAAATTTCACACGATCCAGCGAACGCACCCATTTCTTGTGGATGTTAAGTTCACACATGTCAGCCAACGTAAGAATGAAAAAGTTAAAGAAATTGCAGACGGGCGGACGAGTCCGCCATATTTTTTTTGTGTCCAGAAAATAAAAAGTATATAAGGGACTACAAATCGTGCAAGCGTCCTCTTTTCCTGTTTGTTCGAGTCATCGACTTTGCCTGGCCACTTGACCTTTTACATCAAGTGGCGGCCAGCCAGAAAACCCATATCGACGTGTGCCGACTGGTACAAAGGCCGTGGATGAAGTAAAAAAAACCACCATATGCACCTGTGAAAGGAGACGCATAACCCCGACAGTGGGAATCCACGTCGCCTAAACAACATCCAACGGGCGCATCACCAACAAGTAGTGCGAGACAAGACGTTTCTTTCGCCTTCTTCGGAGGATCGCCGCAGCAGCAGCGTGAATACTTTTTGCGAGTGCAATTCAAAGCGCTCCCATCACTCACACGCCAAAATCCACGTTGCAAAGCGATGGAAATCCCCCTAGGCATTGTGATGAGCACCTGCGAATGAGATCCAAGATCGTCGTCGATTTCACCAATTCGTGAAGACCAACAGAGCCAGCCCAAGCGAGCGTTTCGACACACACCCATCAACCAAAGTGTCCAACGTCGACCGAGGCGAATAATTCCATCAAAGGCTAGAGCAAGTAAGCCCAACACAATTATAAGGCTAGAGCAAGTAAGCCCAACACAATTATAAGGCTAGAGCAAGTAAGCTCAACTCCTCAAAGGCTAGAGCAAGTAAGCCCAACCCCACCTATACAAAGGCCAGCAAGAGGCCCACCATAGAGCATCACACCATCCAGATCCTAAACATCAGTGTATTAGTGTAACCCCTTCAATATAAAAAAAAAAATATATATATAAAAGAAAAAATAAGATTAAAGTAAATTAACTGCCCCTCAGTGAAAAAAAAAAAAAAACAAGAATTAAAGATAAAGAAAATTGAGGTTGTGTAAATTTAGATCTCCATCTCCTTTAAGTGCGTTCTTTTAACTTGGCTAGGGACGATCTATTCCCTTCATTCAGAGTAGCTTTATTTGAGTGTAAAGATCTTCATAGTCATTGATGTAAAAATAATGAATCTTTCATCCCCTAATCATTTGAAATTAGAATACAAAAAAAAAAAAATCCGCCGAAAACCCTCAATGCTGTGCACAACATCGTGGATGGATCGACGTAACAATAGGATAACTTGGTGAGTTAAAAACAAATTACTTTTTCATTTACATCAATCTTTATGAAATATTCTTAGTTTGCCATTAAACAATTTGTAAAGTCAAGTAAGAATATAGAAAAGAAAAGTGCACACAATTTACATTGTAGGAATTACATATTTACATATAGAAAAGTAAGGTGAAAGGGAACAAGTCAGAACAACGCCATCTGACCTAAATTAAATTAAGTGGCATACTATAAGAGCAGCCGAAGACACGAACCAGAGTCAGCGAAATACCGATTCGCTCACCTCCGGTGTATTACACAACACCACTAAAATTTGCACCAGACAAAGGTATAACACAAAATTATCTCAGCTCCCAACCTGGGATGATAAAGATAGCTAAGATGGAAGTGCTTCGCCAATGCGACACGAAGGTGTTATACATTTAGAGCAAGAAAAGAAAAGTGCATACTAAGAATACGTATGACAGTTATTGTTTGTTGTAGTTGTATATGACTATAAGGTTAATTGACTTAATACATTTTCAGTAGATTTTTCATATTAGGATAGTGAACCTTATATATATATATATATATATGTATTTATGTATCGATATTCGCATCCAGACGATGCAGTATAGTAGTAGATTTTATTTGTAATAAATACCATGAAACTTTATAACGAATTTAAAACGAAACTGGTTTATATTTCTATGGCACAGTGACACCATGGACATATAGTAGAGATTTGATAGGTGCAGGGGGAAGTCATGTTGCTCACCGGTCGATGATTACATCGTGAAGAGGTGATCCTTTACAGGTTTACCTGAACAATAAGGGGTCTTTGCCATAATTTGAGTGAAGGCGAGGACCAAGGAGTCATGACACCCTTCAGGGTTAAGTGACAGAGGGAGGGAATTAATTCACTCAGGGACCATTCACCATCTTCGTCCCCTCTCTTTTCCTTTTTGTTTTGCTTTGTGGCCATTTAAGAACTAGAAACTTAGTGTGAGATATGTATACTGACGTGTATTTATGGGTATATATTGGAAAAATTATTATTTTAGAACCAGGCATGAAATATGTGCGGTCTGTTGAGAGACAGGTGCAAGATCCCACCCCGTTCCGGCGAGCTAGTTCGTGCATGTGCAAGCATGCCTACAGCACCTGTTGTCTTAACAACCCCTCAAGTATACCATTGAGGCATTCATGGAGTCTGTGGCCGGAATGTATTAATGGCTTAACATCTTTTCTGAAATGTCGCGGTTGTATCATGAGTCGTGAGGGCTGATGAGATGACCTATAAAATCTTCGTACCTTCCTGTCTATCATTAGGCAGGAGTGTAGTGATGAACATGCCACCGGTGGTGGATGAAGAGATGTATACGTAGTAGTCTTTGCGTGAATCATATGACGATGCGAAAGTGTCTTGGTCATGTGCGATAATCAGTGTATGGAGTTCAAGTCCCAATACTAACAATAGCTGGCTACCGCTTCACTCTCCACCGGAATGTCTGCATGTTTAATATTCAGTTCAATGCTTGAGGGTGACATCTAAATCCGATCAATCGTTAAACAATTATTACCCAGTTGGCACCGAATGTGACGTTTGTTACACAGATGGCGCCGAACGTGATGATTGTTGAGCGTTTGTTACAACCTGCAAACTTTTATTCAAGCTATCTGCAATCGAGAGAACAAACCTTAGGTGGACAGGTAGTAATACATGTCTAGCGACTAAGCACATCTGGCCAAAGCTGGACCTGCGACGCTCTAAGAGTCTGATCTCACTAAACCGAATGCATATTAGCTCCACTATAGGTGCCATTACAGGGCACTGTCTGATAGGCAAGCATGCATCGAGGCTTGGCGTTTATTCTAACGATTTCTGTAGAAGTTGCTTGGACGAGGAGGAGGAGGAGACTATACTTCACCTTCTCTGCACATGTCCAGCTCTCTCCCATAATAGAAATCTTTATCTGGGAGATTTCTTGCTTAACAATCTTAACGACTTGGCTAACGCTGACGTTAGAAGTCTATCGCGCTTCATAAGAAGCTCTAAATGGTTTAACTAGTAGTGGGGAAACCCCTCGATCCGTGTGGCATCACAATGGACCTAATCCTGGTCTAAGTCTGTCGGCCTTCTGTTGACAGCCACTTTAACCTAACCTAACCTAGTAGCCGCTTTAAAGTATCTATTTGACAAAGTTAGGTCGATCACTTAATTTCTTCTTGACGCACAAAAGTTGGTTGCGAGCCAACATTGTTGATAGTAAGATCAGATGATAGAATGAAATCCAGGAGATGGTTTCCTCGCATGTTGCATTTGCTGCTGCCCCCAAACAGTGTTTTGAGCATTGGCATCACAGCATATAACTAGGCCCATCTTCCTGGTGTCGCAATAGTCAATGAGTTCAGCAACTACCCTCGGTGGTGGAGGCACTACCGAATCATAGGGGAGATAAGCTGACGCCACGACGAAGGTCTTCCAATCTCCATTCGTTTCGTAGCTAATGGCTGCAGCAACCAAACCTTGGCCACAAAATTGTCCAAGCTTAGTCGTTGAGAGAAGGTTCGATACAGCAAGACAAGCCCTTGGTCTCTCGTACCGCTCGTCACAGAGTATCGTAGTGCCACGGACACCTCCAAGGACACAGATGCGATTTTTCCACACCCATGGCTCCTGTATGGATGTTATGCGGGCTTTTATATTCAACACAGAAAGCTTCTTACTGATGAGTGCAGTAGCAGCCTTGGAGTGTTGAAGGTTAATCTGAGTAAATCCAATCATTGGAAATACATCAGCTGGAAGTGTTCTGGTGGAAGGGCACGCAGAAGGTGCGCGCGCAGTTCCACCGACAGGAGTGCTTGAGGCCTTCTTCCTCGGTTTTTTTCCTGTTCGAGCTATTGGAAGGGGAGGCAGCGTTGGTTTCAGTCAGCTGGCTGGTTTTGGTTGGGGTAACCTCTGCCGACCTGCATCTCTTTGCCGTCGCCGTCGGGGAAGTGCCGTTCTCAGCACTTGCGCCTTCAACTGGCGGTGCAGTTTCTTTGTGCCGCACGATAGCCGCCTTTCTCCTTTTCTTCTTTCGCTGGCTCTTAGATGGACGCTGACCAGTGGACGCCGCCTCTGTGGCCCGTTTCACCTCTTTGGTTTCACAGGCCTCGTCGGCAGAATCGCACCTATCGGCTGTCTGTCTATTGGTGTGAAGATTAAGCGTATCAGGTTGAACCTCTCCGCCACTTTCTCCATTTTTCCAGCCCAGTCTACCGAACGTGTCGGAGATAGAGCTGCAGGAATCTTCGGAAGCAAACCTTTTCGCAACTCGAAGGTCAACGCCTGTACAGGCGGGGGGTATAAGTATGTCGGTTGCGGACTCCAGAATCCGTGCCCCGACCGTGGTCGAAAAGACCACGGGTGGATTTTCGCCCATGCGAGTACCACCTAGAGTAGTTATATCTTTTAGTTGTTCCCGCTAGATTTAAAAATAAAGCAACTTGCTGGCAACAGCGCTTTGCGCCTAAAAAATTTAGGCCAGTTTAAGGACTGTAGTTTTGGGCATTGCACGATCTTAGCTGATGTGCTACCCGGAAATCCTATACGGACTGATGAGATTTGCCCCTTGGTCGACCATGACATCCCCTATGAGGCGTCATACCCGCGAAGGGAGGAGTGGCAAAGAGATGCAGTCATAATAGCAAACGAGGTTGCTATCTACACTGACGGCTCTAAGACGGGGGAGAGAACGGGTTCTGGCATTTTTTCTGCTGATCCAGACCTGAGAGAGTCTATACGACTCCCGGACACAAGCAGTGTCTTCCAATCGGAAGTTCTGGCTGTTCTAAGGGCGGCAGAGATAGTGCAGATGAGATCATTGTCGAGAAGAGACATTGCCATCTATATTGACAGTCAGGCGACACTTATGGCACTTGAATCTGCTAACATTAACTCTGAGATAGTCAGAAACTGTCGCACAATGCTAAAAGCAGTATGTAGACGGAATCGAGTAAGACTGTGCTGGGTACCGGGACACAGCGGTATAGAGGGAAATGAGCAAGCTGATGAGCTAGCAAGAAAGGGAGGGGAGCTGGAAAACAGCGGAGGTGTGAACATTAAACAACCACTGGGCGTCTTTAAGGGAAAAATCAATGAAAAGATTTTAAAAATGGCTGACCTCAGATGGCAGAACATAGTGGGACATAGGGTGTCTAGAGCCCTTTGGCCCCATTTGGATAAGAAAAGATCTAAGGAAATTCTAAAATTGAGCAGGGAACAACTTAGAACAGTAATTGGGATTATGTCAGGGCACTGTCTTCTAAGAAAGCATGCTAGGCGACTTGGTCTGGTGGATGTGGACACGTGCAGGTTCTGTGGTGATCTACAAGCCGAGGAAGACATAACACACATATTGTGTGAGTGCGAGGGTATAGCACGGAATCGTAGGAGGATTCTAGGGGAATACTTCTTCGAGGAACTAGGGGAGCTGAGCGGCATAGACCATAGGAAGCTGGTTAAGTTCTGCAGGAGGATTGGGCTCTGTCTAGGAAAAGTTTTTTAGGTTTTTAGGTTTTTCTCCAATTGAAGTTTTTTCAAGTGGTTCCCTAGGGATCGCGAAGGGGCCCTTCTGGTGCCTAGTGCTTTATGCAAATTGCATACCCCTTTTTAACCTATGACCTATGACCTAGTTGTTCCTGCTTACTTGTTTTGGGTTTGGTTCGCGATAGAGCTTTGACGGTGTATAAAACGCCGCTATAACTCTAAAACCTAGGATCACGAACGTATCGTACCGAGGTCCACCTATCCACCACCCGGGGACGCGCCTGGTAGGTAACCAACCCGCAGATATACCGTGTGGATTCTAACGGCATTTTGGAAAAATATCCTTTCTTCGAATTTTAAGGACCTTTTTTGTTGTTGCAAGGACCTCTTACTCAAATAACATTGAACACAGATATACCGTGTGGATTTTAACGGCATTTTGGAAAAATATCCTTTCTTCGACTTTCAAGGACCTTTTTTGTTGTTGCAAGGACCTCTTAGTCAAATAACATTGAACACAGATACATATACCGTGTGGATTCTAAGGGCATTTTTGAAAAATACCCTTCCTTCGACTTTTAAGGACCTTTTTTGTTGTTGCAAGGACCTTTCAATTATTCAAAACAAATCTACTTCCACACAACTTCCCGGTGTTTCGTAAGGACATAATAATCTCTAAAATTGAACATAATTAAAACTGGAAAATGTATAACGAAATAACAAATCTACTTCGGACATTTTTTCACAAAGTCCTATCACTGGTTAGTAATACAAAGTCCCATCACTGAAGTCTACGTTTCGTTACCTGAAAGTTACATAGTTCAATGTGAGTTGACTGTTGTTTGGAGATATCGGCGTTTGAAGTTTTGGATGATCTGTTTTGACATTTTAAATTAATATTTTCAAATTCTAACTATGCAGAATCATAAAAAAGTACAAAATAGTAATTATAAATGTTAAATTTTGCCCGCACTGTCGAAAGTTTTCTTTATAAATTGAATTTAAATTTTGACACAAAGTGCTATTAGCCAATACGGTGTAAGAAAAGTTAAAACAAAGTCCTATGTACCAAATACAACCTTGTTATAATTGTTTTTGTAACAATAAAAACTATTAAAAAAAACTGTAATAAATTAGACTTTAGAAACATCAGGTAATTTGTAGGTTAAACAATAAATAGTTAAGTAATAAATAAATAAACTGCTCAGTTGCTGGTCTACCTCTTTTGAATAGAATAAGGTGTTATATTCAATTTGTTTGTTAATTTTATTTAAAAAAAAATTTATCGGTTTCCGGCATAAATTTAAGCATTGCCTTAAAGGAACAGATTTTGTTGAGTGATAATGCAGTCTTCAAGGAAGTGATTTGAGGATTTGGCCATTGAAATGCATTTTGTCTTTTCCTCAGCACAGACTTCAAACTTTTTAAATCCACACTTTGATAAGAATCGTCAGTATGTGCCGTTTTATAAAGTACTTCGGTAACGGGTGATGTTATAAGGAGCTCGACAATTTTAGTGAATGGAATTAATTTAAAGTTAAGCAGCTTTGTACAAGAACCATAATTCTTAAAGTCCGATTCTTGCATTTGTAGGATGACCATTTTCTGACTCTTAAAATTGATTTTTAAAAGTATCCGAATAAGCGATAAAGGTGAATAAAATTCTCGTACCCGCAAAACTCGTTCTATACAGCTATGAGCGTTATCTACTTCTTGAATTGTAGAATGGCCAGGGGTTGAAAATTGCATGGCAATGTTCTTTAAATGTGGATGAGATTTTAAGAAATTGGCTATAGCAAATGTCATTAACGAATTCCGGTTTTGTGGAATACCTGAATCACTCCAAAGGCATAGCTCAATAAGGTCTGGGCAGGCTTTAACTACTCTATTTAAAAATTTTATAAGTGCACTGGCGATGTCATTTCCGCCTCTTCCCATGCGACTCTCGTCCCACAAACAGCAGTATACTTTTTTATTAATTGACATGTGTGCCGTTAGATTGTAGACGTTAAGTTTGGAGTGGTAGAAGAAAGAACTTACATACGTCAGCTTTTGGACATGTAAGAAGATTTTGCATTTCGAAACAAAGGACAGGAATTTGGCTATCTCTGTCAGTATTTCTATTTATATAAGCCGCTTCTTTTTCCTTAAAATGGTGATCATATTTGGATTGTAGAACATCTGACATATTAGAGTTGATTGTTGCCATTCGATATTCCTCACAAAGATCACATCTGTCTTTTTTTGGTTTACGAAATTCTAAATTGAATTCGGTGTTAAAGATATTGCGATATATCTTCACAAAGCTTTCATTTTCGAGAATTTTTTGTTCTTTGTACATCCTATACATTTCTGCGAGTGTTAGTTGTGCTTCCAAGTATTGCTTTTTAGTTTTTTTCCTGCAATAGTGGGACTCAACTTTCGGAAACGAATTAATATGTTCCTTTACCCCTGCAATGTGATCGTTTGAAGTAGCATGTTTTGTATGCTTTCCCTGCAAACTCTTTGATGGAGTGCCTGATATACCATCCTTAAGCTTATGAACATTATAAATTCTTGTTTGGCTTACATGGATAGTAGACAGGTAAAAAACTTTACATACTTGAATTCTGCACCCTCGAACATCAAAATAATATTTAAAAGGCTTTCGACAAAGTCAATCATGCCAACTTATGCAAAAAGCTTATGCAGCAATATAGCTTTTCAGCTGATGCTGCCAAGTTACTTTATTCCTACTTAACTGAAAAAAAGCAAGCAGTACAAATTGGTGACAACTTATCTGATTTTCTCCCGAACGTTACTGGTGTCCCTCAAGGCTCCATACTTGGTCCCCTCTTGTTTTCTATTTACGTTAATGAACTTCCGTCTATAATCGCAAACTGCTCATCTCATATGTATGCAGATGACGTGCAACTGTACATGAGCTGCCCTCTTGGCCTTATTGAGCATGGCGTTTCCTGTGTCAACGAAGACTTAGAGAAAATAGAACGCTGGTCTCAGTTAAATGGTCTTATTTTAAACCCCAAAAAGTCGAAGTGTGTGGTAATATCAAGAAAGACATTGGATCTTTCTTATTTTCCATCGATTGTACTGAACAATGCTCCGATCGAATATGTTGAAACAGCAAAAAATCTTGGTGTAACTTTTAATCGGTATCTTACTTGGTATAACCATATAAATGCAATCGTCGGAAAAGTATATGGTGTACTGCGTACCTTGTGGGTAACACAGTCGTTTACAACCGTTAAAACGCGTTTACTACTTGCTAAAACTTTGATCATACCTATATTGGTTTATGGGTGTGAAATTTTTTGTAGGTGCAACTACGTTAGCAAAAGAAAGCTAAATGTCGCGTTTAATAGTACTGTACGCTATGTCTTTGGGTGACGAAGATATGATAGATTGTCTGGTTTTTCTAATCATCTGCTTGGTATGCCTTTTGAAATTTATCTTCAACTTCGTTGTGTAATCTTGCTATCCGATTTTTTGCTAACACGACAACCTGAATACTGCTTTGAAAGAATTATAATAGCATCCTCGCGTAGGTCTCGTCAATTAATTCACTCTCGCTCTTCTTGTTTAACATCCGAACGTCAATTTTTTGTCAACGCTGTCCGTCTTTGGAATTCTCTACCGCGTTACATTAAAGAAGCCCAGAACCCAACTAGCATTAAAAAAGCGTTAAAACACCATTTCTCAATAAATATGTAAATATTAATATTATTAATTTCTAACACGAAGTTACATTAAATAGCTCTCCATTGTAAAATTAGCTTAAGACTAACTCATAAGATATCGTATATTACTGTTTTAAGCATTTCCAAATAAATCAAATCAAATCAAAAAAGTGTTTTGTTTTTTAAAATTATGTTTTTTTAAATCCCTTCGCCTCTCAGGAATTAATTTGTTGGTTGTTTTAAGCAAGTAATGTTATTTGCCTTCCATATCTAGTTCGTAAAAGCTGTTAAACACTTTCTAAGGTTGTTGGCGACTGCCAGCGGGACTGGGACAAGCAGATCCCCATATTTATATTAGCTTATCGAAGCGCAGTTCATAACACAACAGGACATACTCCATCCGAAATCCTTTTTGGTCGAACCATCCAGAATTGATGTTTGGATCTCCGACTGATGAAGCAACGAATGGAGATGATTATGTTGATCTCAGAGAAATCATCAGAAACATTCATCGGAAAACTAGAGATAAGATTCGGATATCCAGCGACCGCATGAAGACGAGGTACGATACAAAAGCAACCACCACAGGATTCCAGGAAGGAGATCTGGTATGGCTATACAACCCTCATCGCTGAAAAGGCATGTCACGTAAACTACAGCAGGATTGCAAAGGACCCTATAAGATAGTGAAGCGCATCAACGATGTTGTCTACCGGATCCAGCGAGGAAGAGGCAAGTTGAAAGTTGTCCATGTGGATCGTCTAAATCGCTACCATGGTGAAAATATTGACGTGCTTGTTCGTGACGAACAAGTTTAAGAGGGGGATATTGTTGCATGTTTGCTCAAACTGTGACATTCAGCATCAATTAGTCAACTTGCAGCGCCATCTCTAGTCGAGAGTCATATTAGCATATAAGATAATCGATATTTGGCAGCATTTGAAAAACAGTTTGAATAGCTATGGAATAACTAGTACATAATTATGTTGTTCTCGAACCTTCTGAACTCAACGAATCTGTAAATACCGAGAGGTGTCACTAGGAGATATAAATAGATGTCGCAGGAGCACCCGATACATTCTAGTTTTGAACCGCGATAAAGAAGTGCGATAGATGACAGTAGTGGGAAGCATAGAGAAAAAGTGGAAGTATTGAATAAGAGAAAAGTGATTGTTTATTTAAAGTGATTATTTGTGAAAGTGAATTGTTGGATTAAATAAGTGAATTATTAGAATAATAATCAAGATTTAAAGGACATTGAAAGGGAACTAATAAAGATTAAATAAATAGAATTACGTTTTATCTTTTCGAATCCTAGCCTGGATGTAACAATAGCAAAACTTTGAAACCCCCTTCCAAAGGAAGTCCGCATACATTAGATCTGGTCACCATCAGATGACGAGTCCACCTTACAATATGAATGGATTTCAAAGCAATCGCCAGAGAGCTTAATATACTGATGATGACTTGCAATGCTATGGACAAAGACTTAAAAAGACAAATGCTCACATGAAAAAATACGAAAACCCGGGACGAGTTAAGGGCAATAGAGGCTTCAAATAAACAAAAATTCTTAAACCTCTTCTAATGGAAATCTCATTGGAATGATGTCAATGAGCTTGTCGATAGGCTTGTACTCTTGCATGCATCCCTAGCAGCAGGAAACAATAATCTTCAGAATGAAACTCAATCGAAGAGGAAATGCGTGAAGCTCATGTTATATATTAATCTAGGTTAAAGCAGGCATATTAACATATCCAAAGTGAGTGTCGACAAGTTCGGAAGAAGCTTCAGCAATTTTTCTACCTCCAAAGCTGGTCCACAAGGTCCTCCTGGAGAAGAATTCAAGTTATTGTCTACCGATGACTTTGACATCGAAGGCAAATTTCTAAATAATGTTGGAAAACCCACTGCGCTATATCAAACGGTCATCAAGGAATAAATAGACAATAGTATTGACTTTCCAGATAACTCGATATCAATTCTTCGAGAATGTGTTGACAATAATTTGAATACACTTATGGAAGCTATAAACACTGAAACTATTAGTACTTTAAGGCTACGTGTAGCCTTAAGTGGTTATTTTGATGGAGATCATAAATCTTTGAAAAATATTGAAGAGCCCACAGAAGAGGATGATGTTACAACAAAAAAGTACGTTGCTAAGCTAAGGAATGCATATTTTAATAGTTATCTTCTGGCAATGAACGAGAAACTTGAACAGACGCGCATACATTGAGGAACAACATTTGAATACGCTTAAATTGTTTAAAAGGCTAAGAAATCGAAAGATTTATACTCGAGTGAGCGAACTCGAAGAGAGCCTATTAGTAAGCATTTTAAGTTTGATCTGACAACATGCCAACAAAAAAACTTTATTGACTTTATGAGGGACTATAAGCGTTACATAATTGAGCAGCATTTTAATGATCTGCTGGATTGTATTGCAATGTTGAGGCCAAAGAAAAGAATAGGGTTAAATTATTGGCAGGGGACGCGACTTTAAACATCACAAACGCGGAAAAGCTAATCAAAATTATGGTAGACAACGATAACAATGCAAACTCAAATGCAGACAATCGAGAGGGGAGTAGAGTGGAGTCCATGGGACGAATAGCAGTCAAAGACATGGAAAATTTACTCTCCAAATTTAATGGTGACGATAATGTCTCAGTCACGGTTTGGTTGGCTGAATTCGAGGAGTTAGATGCATTGCTAAAGTAGTCAGCGATAGATAAGTACATATTCGCGAAAAAGCAGCTAACGGGCTCAGCTCGTAGTTTTATAAGAACATGTGTATGCTCGTCTTATTCTAGCTTTAAAACAAAACTACGTGAAGAGTTTGATAGGCCGATATGCAAAGCTGAAGTTCATAATTAACTACAAAATAGTAAAATGTTTAAAGGTGAACAGTTCCGGGAGTACGTCTACAAAATGCAGGAGTTGGGTCAGTTAGCAGACGTGGATGACAAGTCGCTGATATGGTATATTGTAAACGGCATAACGGGGCGGGCCGAAAGTAAAATGTTGCTTTATAATGCAAAAACTATTTCCGAGTTGAAAGAAAAATATGAAATCTACGAAAGAGTGGTAAAAACCAGTAATTTAGGCACCTTGGCGGGTGGCAACGGCATCAGTGATTTCGGCGGGGGCAACAGCAGCAAGGGCAGCAGTGGCAGTAGCGGCGGTGGTGGTGGCATTTCAAGAAGCAGTAATCCATTCGCAATAAAATACAACAACGATCGTTCAGCAAATCATTGTTTTAATTGTGGATCAACAGAACATAAACGAAAGGACTGTAAGGCTGAAACAAAATGTTTAAGATGTAGTGGGTTTGGACACATGTCAAATGCCTGTCCCAGAAATAATTATAAAAAACAAAAAAATATTATAACAGTCTTAAATACAAAAAACGTCTCGATTAATAATGTGTCATTTCAGGCTCTAATTCATACCGGTGCTCAAGTATCCCTGGTGCGGTAGGATGCATTTCGCAGATTGCGCAACACGATTCTCAACGATTCCCAAGTGAGTTTGGTCGGATCAGCTCAGACCAGAACAATAGGAAGTTTCAGAGGCGAAGTCATTGTTGTTGACTTCTGCATGGAGTCACAATTAATGGTTGTTCCAAAACCAGCCATTAGCTTTGAAGTGATTATTGGAAAGATATCATCCGCAAAGCAAAGGTAATTTTTGATAAAGGGGGGGCCGACATTTTACAGACAAGATGATTCTCCTTACAAAGAAGAGGACAACTTTGTGATGCAGATTAAAGTTAACGAACACGCTGAAATCGATGCGCCTTTTTCGTATGAGGCCAAAGTAAAACGTCTGGTTACAAACTATACTCCCACCAAGAAGAAATAATGTCCAATTGAACTAACGTTGACACTCCAAGATGATGTTCCTGTTTACTGTCAGCCTCGCCGTCTGCCGATTAGTGAAAAAGTGGTTATAAGGCAACAAGTGGAAAAGTGGCTCACAGAGGGGATCATCCGCCGATCAACATCACCATATGCCAGTGGAGTAGTAGTAGTGAGAAAAAAAGATGGAAGCCCAAGGGTCTGTATTGACTACCGACGGCTGAATGCAAAGACGATTAAAGATCCATTTCCTATGCCATTAATTGAGGAGTTTCTCGACGATTTGGAAGATGCAAAGGTGTTCACCACGCTTGATTTGAAAGACGGGTATTTCCACGTCCCAGTAGCAAATACGAGCAGAAAATACACCGCGTTTGTCACTGAAGTTGGTCAATTTGAATTCAACTTTGTTCCATTTGGCTTGTCAAATGCATCGGCAGCTTTCGTTAGGTTTGTTCACTGGGTACTACGCGATCTGATATTGGGAAAAGTTGTAAAGGCGTTCATCGACGATTTATTTATCGCAGCAGAAACTGAAGCGGAAAATATGGAGAAATTGAAACTTTTTCTAAAAACAGCAGAGGAGTATAACCTAAAAATCAATTGGGCGAAATGCAAGTTCCTGCAAAGAAGGGTAGAGTTTTTAGGACACGTGGTAGAAAATGGCAGAGTAAGTCCATCTCCGGGTAAGATGAAAGCAGTAGAACATTTCCCTGAACTTAAGACCGTAAAAAATGTAAATTCCTCGGTCTAAGCGGATTCTTTAGAAAATTTATCAGGGGATATTCGGTGATGGCAAAACCATTGTCCGATTTAACTAAAAAGAACACAACATTTCAATTTTCTTCCATACAGCGACAAGCCTTCAATGACCTGAAGCAAGCCCTTATTAATAACCCTGTTTTAGCTATTTACAGGCAGAATACTTACACTGAAGTGCACACAGATGCGTGTCAAGAAGGCATCGGAGCTATACTACTGCAGCAAGGCGAGGACATCAATCTCCATCCTGTTTTCTACTACAGTCGAAAAAACAGCGCAAGCGAACAAAAAATGCACAGCTATGTGCTCGAAGTTTTTGCGGTGTACAAAGCTCTAGAGACGTTCCGAGTGTATCTTTTGGGAAGGCAATTCAAGGTGATTACTGATTGCATTGCATTCCGACAAACAATGGGGAAAAGGAACTGCCGAATGCAGTGAGAAGATGGATAATAAATCTGCAAGACTACGACAACACGGTTGAGCATCGACCAGAAGCTAGAATGAGGCATGTGGATACATTAAGCAGGTACGCCATTAACCTATTACAGCCGGAACTTTTAGTACGCCTAAAGAAGTCACAAGAAGAAGACGAATTTGTTTCATCAGTCAAAGAAATGCTTAAGCAGGGGGCATATGAAAACTTCAGAATGAAGGGTGCGTTCCTATTTAAAGATGTTGATGGATATGAGCTGCTTGTTGTCCCGCGCAGTATGGAAAAAGAGGTAATAAGGCTTAAGCACGAAGAGGGTCACTTTGGGGTCACCAAAACACTACACCTAATAACCCAGAAATTATTTATACCAAAAATAAGAGAAAAAATTCAAAACTGTATCACTAATTGCGTTAATTGTATTTTAGCTAATCGGAAAGGCGGCGAACAAGAGGGATTCATCGATCAGTTGGAGAAAGGGGATCGACCACTTGACACCTATCATTTAGACCACATAGGCCCAATCGATGTGACTCAAAAGCAATAAAAATATATTCTAACAGTCGTGGATGGATTCTCAAAGTTCACATGGATATACCCCACAAAAACGCTAAGCGCAGATGAAGTTGACCGTCGACTGTCGGAACACCAGCAAGTGTTTGGTAATCCACGAAGAATTATTACTGATCGCGGGGGAGCATTCACGTCAGACACGTTTAGTAAGTTTTGTACCGATGCGAACATCGAACAGATTCTTATAACAACAGGTATGCCAAGGAGTAATGGACAAGCTGAAAGAACAAACCGCGTAGTACTTGATGTTTTGAAGAGGTTATCGGCTGACTCACCAGAGAAATGGTATAAATTTGTATCCAGGGTTCAGATTGCATTCAACAGCACGATACAGAGATCTTTGCAGAGTACTCCTTTCGAAGTCCTATTCGGGTTCAAAATCAGAAAAAATTACGATTTGGGAGTAAAAGAGATGTTAAAAGATTTTAATACAGAAAGGGAGCAAATTCGTTTCAATGCCAGGCAGCAGATAGAAAAAATTCAGGAGGAAAATAAAAAAACCTTCAACAAAGAGCGCAAACCTCCCCACCAGTTCAATATTGGAGACCTCGTGGCTATTAAAAGAACACAGTTTACAAGTGGTAAAAAAAAGATGAGTGTGCTAAAGATCACACGACTGAAGTAAAACTTCTTTCGCTCCATCTAATTTAAATTGTGGGCGTGTCAGGGGGCCAATTTTGAAAATATTTACACATGAGCATTAAGGGCCACTGGAGAGTCTATATTACAAATTTCAGCTCCCTAGCTCAAACTTTGGTTTTTTGCCGTCCGAACTGAAAATCTGACGAACGGTGACGCTCTATATTTCCAACTAATGAACTGCGATTCATGGACACAATGACTTTACTCACTTCCGGTAAATTCCATCTGTTGGCAACTGTTCTCCTTTGAACCGGTTTGGATAGATGATGAGCTTAGTATTGCACTCTATTGAGGAGATTCAAGCGTGTTTAACCATTCCACGAACCTTTCCGCCGAAAGGTTGTAACAAAAGAGTGTACGTTTGTCTACACTTCGGTATTGCCGGAAGTATACGTTTGCGCCGGAAGTCTACATTGGTCTACACTCCCGTGTCGCATTCACCACCTTACTACCAAGTCAGGCGTGCGTAAAGAAGTTTTATTTCAATAATTTCTCGTTTTTCCCAAATTGAATTTTTGTAATAATGTTGAAATGAAAATGTATTATACATGAATTTGTTTACTTTTGCTGTAAAAATCAAAATAAAGAATTATTAGAAATTAGAAAAAAAAGGTGTGAGCCACGCTGCACTCACCGTATAGTTGATGTGTAAACATGTAGGTACAATTGCGCGTTAGCTACCTAATTTGTTATCTAGATAACGCCATAACTAAGTAACTAACGTAGTTAAATTAGCTGCGCTAAAAATGCAATCGATTTGGTGTTTTTTTTTTTTTTTTTTTTTTTTTTTTTTTTTTTTTTTTTTGTCGGGGTGTGTGAGACTTTCTGCACTGGAGCACTCAGACTCAATACTGGTCCATTGTACTACCAGGCAGACACACCACATGTTACTGTGGGAATTTACTCGTTTTTCTAAGAAAAACGAGAAGGCGCTTCAATGATAAGGAGCTTAGGTTTACAGAACTCACCATATCCGCACCAAATACCTGCCACCTGATACGAGCAAAAGCAGGACAATCACAGAGGAAATGTTCCGCAGTATCGTCGCTTTCTCCACAGGCTTCGCAGTTGGTGGTGTCGCTTAGGCCTAGCACCTTAAGGTGTTTGGCAAAAGCGTAGTGTCCCGTAAGAACGCCAGTAGTCTGTCTGCAGTCTTTTCTGTTGAGAGACAACAAGAATGCGGCGGATTTCCCACAGACGTCGGGGAGCATTTGTTTAGTCTGTCTGCACCCTGGAGAGTCATGCCAACGGCGATTGTGTTCATATGAAACTCAACCGTCAATGGAAGCCCTGACCGAGGACGCAGGCAGACAGATCGCTGGTTCAGGTCCTGAGAGGTCCCCCTCTGAGCCTTGTCTAGCAAGTTCATCGGAGATCTCATTTCCCGTGATCCCGTTATGACCCGGGACCCAGATAAGTTTAAGTGAATTCAGCCTTCCGACCGAATTCAGAGATATCTTGCATTCACGTACTATTTTGGAGGTAGTTAAGGGTTTGAGTATGTCCTTAAGCGCAGCCTGACTGTCGCTACAGACGCAGATACTTCGCCCCCTCCACCTGTTCCTCGTAACATAGTCCATGGCCATTAGGATAGCATAAGTCTCTGTTTGGAAGACTGACGCATATTTGCCTAACGGAAAGAAAAGTCTAACGTTATCGCTCTCCACGAAGACACCAGCACCAGATCTTTGATCGGTTTTGGAGCCATCCGTGAAGATTCGACTGCATGCCCTTCCAGGTTCAGAGTCCGGTCAGTGCCAGTCCTGCACGCGAGGAAAGTCGACCTCGTAGTTGCGCTTTAGCCGAAGTTCCGGTGTCATCGCATCAGACGGCATATCCATAAGACAGGAGTCGAAGGACAACCGTTGCGCAAGTTCATCAAAACTCGAGTGCGAGTTATACCAAAAGCCACCTCTTCTTAGACGTGAGATAGCCTTGATTGTACAGCCCATGATGTAAACATCAAAGGGTGGAAGGTTCAATAGTGCATCTAGGCCGGAGCCAGGCGTGCTGGGGAAGGCCCCCGTGCAGCCGAGACATACCTGCCTTTGGAGTTTGGCAAAAGCAGCAGTGACGTATTTACGTGAAAGCTTATTCCACCAAACAACCGATGCGTATGCTATAAATGGTCTTATCATAGCCGTATAAATCCATAGGACTCTTTTCGGTGATAAGCCCCATGTCTTGCCGAAAATGCCTTTGCACTGCCAGAAAACAGACAGCGCCTTGGCAGTCTTCAGCTCAACATGTTTGGACCAAAGAAGTTTGCTATCCAGGATGACTCCCAGATACTTTGCTTCATTGGAGAGTTGGATTGTGACGCCTTTTAGCACTGGCTGAGTCAACCCGACCAGCTTCCTCCTCCTCGTAAAGAGAACAACCTCAGTTTTAAGAGGATTGACCGAGAGCCCATTCCTAGTGCACCATTCGTCGATCACGTCAAGGGCCGCCTGCTCCTTGGCGCATACAGTCGCTAGGCATGATCCAACAGAAAGCACGGCAACATCATCCGCGTACGCCTGAGCGTAAATATTAGAACTGTTGAGTGCGTTCAACAGAGAGTCGACCAGCATACACCTCAGCAGTGGAGACAGGACACCGACTTGCGGGCAGCCTCTGTTTACCCCCGGCATAACATACACTCCGCATCCGCAACCAACGTTCTATTCATTAGCATTGCTTTAATCCACAACACCAATAGTTCGTCTACGCCGTGTTGTCTGGCGCAGCTGCACATGCTATCAAAAGTCGCATTGTCAAAAGCACCCTCAATATCGATGAAAATGCCCATCGCGTATTCTTTTCTGTCAAGCGCGCCCTCAATTCTACCAACTAGATTTTGGAGCGCAGCCTCGCAGGATTTTCCGCGTTGATAGGCATGTTGCATCTGAGATAGTGGGTGCAATCGCAAAGCAGTTTTGCGCACGTGAAGCTCGACCAGCCTTTCCATGCTTTTCAGCAAGAAGGAAGTCAGACTGATTGGTCTGAAGCTCTTGTCGAGTGAGTAGTCACTTCTACCAATTTTAGGTATAAATGCCACTCTAACTGTACGCCAGGGTGTTGGAATGTATGCCAGTGCTAGGACAGCGATGAAGATTTTCTTCATAGTCGGTAGCAACTGGTTTGTACATTGCTGCAGCATGGCTGGGTATGGCTTCGTTCGTCACCACGGCCTTCGCAATATACCAGCTACGCCGAGTTGTTTGTCATGGCTCACTCATTGTCTCGGTAATCGGGCCTGGTTGTGAACCAATTGTAATCTGGTTACCTGGAAAGTGAGACTCCAGCAGATAACTAAGAGTTTCCGCTTTCGTCTCAGTGAAGGTGCCATCAAGTTTTCTAAGTGAGTCCAGTTTGGCTGTTTTGCCCTTTTTCAGAACTTTAACCAACCTACTAGTTTCACCCAGCGTTTCAATCTTTTCGCAGAAATTCCAATAAGAAGCACTCTTCGATACCCGAATTAGCCTCTTATATTCCTTCTGCTTCGATCGGTAGAGATTCCATTCTGTCTCCAAATCAGTCTTGAGTGACCTATTTAGAAGCTTTCTAGGTTCTCTACGAATTCTTTGCAGTTCCGAGCTCCACCAGGGAACCAGCGTTCTGCCTGGGGGTTTGCTTACTGGGCACGTCAGTTCAAAACAGCTAGTAATGGCACTATTCAGGTCTTGAACAGCTTCCTCTACCTTTTGTCTCGTCCTGAGTTTGGTTGGAGTTTTGAAGATTTCCCTAATACCTACCTGAAGCGTATCCAGTTGGTTTTTCTCGTATTCCTCCTCTCCTGCAAAGTTATGGCTTCGCATCCGATTTGGAATTCGATATATCTATGGTCTGAGAGGGACACCTCTGAAGAGACCCTCCAGTTAGTAACCGCCTTAAAGTATCTATTTGATAAAGTTAGGTCGATCACTTCCTGTCTTCTTGACGTCACAAAAGTTGGTTGTGAGCCAACATTGTTGATAGTAAGATCAGATGATAGAATGAAATCCAGGAGATGGTTTCCTCGCATGTTGCATTTGCTGCTGCCCCCAAACAGTGTTTTGAGCATTGGCATCACAGCATATAACTAGGCCCATCTTCCTGGTGTCGCAATAGTCAATGAGTTCAGCAACTGCCCTCGGTGGTGGAGGCACTACCGAATCATAGGGGAGATAAGCTGACGCCACGACGAAGGTCTTCCAATCTCCATTCGTTTCGTAGCTAATGGTTCAGCAATTGCCCTCGGTGGTGGAGGCACTACCGAATCATGGGGAGATAAGCTGACGCCACGACGAAGGTCTTCCAATCTCCATTCGTTTCGTAGCTAATGGCTGCAGCAACCAAATCTTGGCCACAAA
Organism: Portevinia maculata; assembly: GCA_949715645.1. Taxonomy (NCBI): domain Eukaryota; kingdom Metazoa; phylum Arthropoda; class Insecta; order Diptera; family Syrphidae; genus Portevinia; species Portevinia maculata. The sequence continues at coordinate 117,712,137 of OX454527.1, read as the reverse complement.
ATTGTCCAAGCTTAGTCGTTGAGAGAAGGTTCGACACAGCAAGACAAGCCCTTGGTCTCTCGGACCGCTCGTCACAGAGTATCGTAGTGCCACGGACACCTCCAAGGCCACAGATGCGATTTTTCCACACCCATGGCTCCTGTATGGATGTTATGTGGGCTTTTATATTCAACACAGAAAGCTTCTTACTGATGAGTGCAGTAGCAGCCTTGGAGTGTTGAAGGTTAATCTGAGTAAATCCAATCATGGGAAATACATCAGCTGGAAGTGTTCTGGTGGAAGGGCACGCAGAAGGTGCGCGCGCAGTTCCACCGACAGGAGTGCTTGAGGCCTTCTTCCTCCGTTTTTTTTTCCTGTTCGAGCTATTGGAAGGGGAGGCAGCGTTGGTTTCTGTCAGCTGGCTGGTTTTGGTTGGAGTAACCTCTGCCGGCCTGCATCTCTTTGCCGTCGCCGTCGGGGAAGTGCCGTTCTCAGCGCTTGCGCCTTCAACTGGAGGTGCAGTTTCTTTGCTCCGCACGATAGCCGCCTTTCTCCTTTTCCTCTTTTGCTGGCTCTTAGATGGACGCTGACCAGTGGACGCCGCCTCTGTGGCCCGTTTCATCTCTTCGGTTTCACAGGGCCCGTCGGCAGCATCGCACCTATCGGCTGTCTGTCTATTGGTCTGTAGATTAAGCGTATCAGGTTGAACCTCTCCGCCACTTTCTCCATTTTTCCAGCCCAGTCTACCGAACGTGTCGGAGATAGAGCTGCAGGAATCTTCGGAAGCAAACCTTTTCGCAACTCGAAGGTCAACGCCTGTACAGGCGGGGGGTATAAGTATGTCGGTTGGGGCCTCCAGAATCCGTGCCCCGACCGTGGTCAAAAAGACCACGGGTGAATTTTCGCCCATGCGAGTACCACCTGGAGTAGTTATATCTTTTAGTTGTTCCTGCATACTTGTTTTGGGTTTGGTTCGCGATAGAGCTTTGACGGTGTATAAAACGCCGCTATAACTCTAAAACCTATGATCACGAACGTATCGTACCGAGGTCCCCCTATCCTCCACCCGGGGACGCGCCTGGTAGGTAACCAACCCGCAGGGGTTAGCTATCATAATGACAACTAATTTTTGCTATTAGCTATTAGTTGCAGGTTGTGTAACTAAGCTCGTTAGGTTGCCAAAGTTAGTTGCGGATGACAACTAAAAGTTGGTTAGTTTTTAGCTGTAGCTTTTTAGCTGCCTAGGTAATAACTAATAACTAAATCAAAATTTTTTATTTTGCTATAATGGTGATAATTTATTGGGATTTATTATGCAATAAATAAATTTATTTTAAAATAAAAATTAATTGAATGCCCCTTTTATTTTACATCAGTCAAATAACATTGAACACAGATATACCGTGTGGATTCTAACGGCATTTTGGAAAAATATCCTTTCTTCGACTTTTAAGGACCTTTTTTGTTGTTGCAAGGACCTTTTAGTCAAATAACATTGAACACAGATATACCGTGTGGATTCTAATGGCATTTCGGAAAAATATCCTTTTTTCGACTTTTAAGGACCTTTTTTGTTGTTGCAAGGATCTCTTAGTCAAATAACATTGAACACAGATATACCGTGTGGATTCTAAGGGCATTTTGGAAAAACATGCATTCTTCGACTTTTAATGACCTTTTTTTGTTGTTGCAAGGACCTCTTAGTCAAATAACATTGAAAACAGATATAACGTGTGGATTCTAACGGCAATTTGGAAAAATATCCTTTCTTCGAATTTTAAGGACCTTTTTTGTTGTTGCAAGGACCTCTTACTCAAATAACATTGAACACAGATATACCGTGTGGATTCTAAGGGCATTTTGGAAAAATATCCTTTCTTCGACTTTTAAGGACCTTTTTTGTTGTTGCAAGGACCTCTTAGTCAAATAACATTGAACACTGATATACCGCGTGGATTTTAACGGCATTTTGGAAAAATATCCTTTCTTCGACTTCCAAGGACCTTTTTTGTTGTTGCAAGGACCTCTTAGTCAAATAACATTGCACACAGATACATATACCGTTTGGATTCTAAGGGCATTTTGAAAAATATCCTTCCTTCGACTTTTAAGGACCTTTTTTGTTGTTGCAAGGACCTTTCAATTATTCAAAACAAGTCTACTTCCACACAACTTCCCGGTGTTTTGTAACGACATAATAATCTCTAAAATTGAACATAATTAAAACTGGAAAATGTATAACGAAATAACAAATCTACTTCGGACATTTTTTCACAAAGTCCTATCACTGATTAGTAATACAAAGTCCCATCACTGAAGTCTACGTTTCATTACCTGAAAGTTACATAGTGTATTGTTAATCTTTATCGTTTTTTCGCTTATATATTAACACTCCTTCTCAACACAATATATTTATGAGTAATAGAATTAATAAAAAATGTAACTCTCAGTACAATCCCATTTCTCTAGTGAATTTGGAATGTTTAACTTTCTGCAAATTTTTCGTTAGGATGTCTGAGATCATGTCTTTAGTATTAACATAGTTCAATCTTATTTTATTATTTTTATATAAGTCACGAATATGATGATACTTTATGTCAATATGTTTGCTTCGAGGATGGTAAACAGGATTCTTGGTCAACTCTTGGGCGCTCTGGTTATCGCTGTTCAGGACTATTGGTGTGGTGCTGAGAAAACCCATTTCATTCAACAACTTTTTGATATACACTGCACCCTTTGCTGCGGTTGAAAAAGCTACTTACTCAGCTTCCGTGCTGCTGAGTGCGACCATCGTTTGTTTTTTCGATTCCCATGAAAACACGCTCCCTGCTGCAACGAATAAACATCCAGTATATGACTTCCTGTCGCTAGAGTCTCCACCCCAATCAGCGTCAACATAACAAGCAATGGGCTGCCCAGTCTTGTAGTAGTGAAGCTTCAAATCGATCGAACCTTTCAGGTAACGCAAAATACGCTTTGCAGCTGCTTCATGCTCTGAGTGAGGATTGGTGTTGCGCTGAGATAATTTACAGACCGAATGGAGGATATCCGGCCTAGTTGAAATCGCCAAATACATAAGGGCACCAATTATCGACTGATACTTCGTTTCATTTATCTTTCTGCATTTGTCATTAGAGCAACTGACTTGAAACCCTGCGTCCAGTGGTGTTGCTACAGGTTTGCAATTCTCCATACGATAGTGCTTGAGGAGATTAGTGATGTATTGTCGCTGACAAACAGTAATAGCGCCCGTTACGCCTTCACGTTCTATCTCCATGCCCAGGAAATACCTCAGCTGGCCTCCGTCTACAACGCTGAATTCATTTGCAATTTCAGCCTTAATTTTGATGAGGTCATTTAAACTGGAGCTGCCTACAATGAGATCATCCACATATACAGCAATTAAATGGATATTACCTTCTTCTTTTTGTGTGTAAACACACGGCTCACTGACACTCTGTGTAAACCCAATCTTCTTCAGAAATGAATCAAGCTGATCATTCCATTCGCGTCCGCTTTGCTTCAACCCATAAAGCGCTTTATTTAATTTTAGGACGCGATTCGGAAATTTTCGGTTGACGAAGTACTCAGGCTGCTTCATGTAAACAGTATCGTGAAGATCACTGTTAAGGTACGCCGATGATACGTCCATTTGATGAAGGTGGAATTTATGTTCACATGCCAAGGCAAGCAGCATTCTAATAGTGGCATATCTTACAACCGGTGAGAACGTTTCGTTGTAATTGATACCAAATTGCTGGCTACAGCCTTTCGCGACCAAACGCGACTTGAAACGTTGAATACTGCCGTCCGCATTCCGTTTGATGTTGTATACCCATTTACATCCGATGAGCTTCTGTCCAGATGGTAAATCAACTAATGACCAGGTATAGTTCTGAACCAGAGAATTATACTCCTTCTGCATCGAGTCCTTCCATTCTTCCGAATGTGTACTGCTTAAGGCTTCTTCAACTCTTTGTGGGATTTGGATTTCGTCTTCCTTCAGTACATGCAGTACATGACGTTCTTTACGGGGACGGCCAGGTCTTCCGGTACGAATCAATTTAGGTCTGCCTCGACCAAAATGAATTGGTTCTTCTACATCGTCGTCTAAATTCTCGTTCTCATCGTCGTCCAAATTCTCGTTCTCATTGTCGTCCAAATTCTCGTTCTCATCGTCGTCCACGTGGTCGTCTGGATTGTCGTTTACATTTTCAGCCACAACTTCCACTTCTCGATCGAACGTAACGGCGTCGCTTGTTCTTCCTTCTGAACTGGAGAATTTATTTTTAATGAAAATTACGTCTCTGCTTACTATCACTTTCTTTGATTCTGGATTATATAATCGATATGCTTTCGATGTTTCAGAGTAACCTACCATTATCATTTCATTACCCTTTGGCTTAAATTTTCTCTTTTGCGTTTTATCCATTGCAATCGCCAAAGATCCAAATACCTTTAGATGTGATGATGTCGGCTTCCTACTGGTCCACACTTCGAACGGAGTTTTGTCAACGAGTGTTTTTGTCCCTGCTCTGTTGCGTAAATAAACCGCTGTTGCAACTGCCTCTGCCCAAAAAGACTCGTCCAGACCGCTGTGAGTTAGCATAGTCCTCGCCATCTCCACCAACGTCCTATTAGCGCGCTCCGCTACACCATTCTGCTGTGGTGAATGTGGGACAGTTAGTTGACGGCTTATACCATTTTCATCCAAAAAATCACTGAACTGTTTGGACACATATTCGCCACCATTATCGCTACGTAATATTTTTACGACCTTTCCGGTTTGCTTCTCCGCCATCCTTTTAAAGGATTTGAAGGCCTCAAACACTTCGTCTTTTGATTTAAGGAAAAATATACTAACATACCGTGACTTGTCGTCAATAAATGTGGCGAAATATCGAGATCCACCGATAGAAGTTTTGTTAATTGGACCGCATATATCGCTGCGCACAATTCCTAACAGTTCTTTTGAATGATTTTTGGAAGCATTAGGGAATGGTTTTACACAAATTTTGCTTTTAGCGCAAGTAACGCATTCGTTTCTAATAGGCACTTGTTTCAATCTAAGTCCGTGTACTAAATTTTTGTTTGTCATTTCCTTAAGACTTTGAAAATTTAGATGTCCATAGCGATTATGCCATAGCATTGCATCATCGATCGCGCACTTCGCATACAAGCACATATGTTTGTTTTCAATCGCAAATAATCCACCCCTTTTTGGTGCTTCTAGGATAACGCTACCACTTTGGTTGCTAATAACTGCGCAATCGTTTTCAAACAACACTGAAAGACCGTTTTCCACTGCTCTGCTCACTGAAATAAAATTACTCTGCAATTCAGGTACATACAGCACGTTTTTTAATTTCACAACAACACCACCACATTCAATTTTAACCTCTCCTCTTCCATACGCCTCTAGAAAATTATTCCCTGCTAACGAAATTTTTTCCTTTCCTTCTTTGTATGTGAAGAACAAATTTCGCTCACAACACATATGCGACGTCGCGCCACTGTCTAAGCACCAGGCGTCTCTTGTCAGCTTATGTGTGGAAGAGGTAGCGAGGATGGAAAAGGATTGCTCGGTTGTGTGTTCCTTTTGTTTTGATTTCTTTGGGTCTCCACATTTTGCAGCAAAATGACCTCTTCGCCCGCAATTGTAACATTTTGAATTGTCCTTTTTGCTGCTACCTGAACTGTAGTTTTTGTTGTCGTTGCCGCTACTGCTAGTTTTTCTGGTGGCCGAATATTTGTGTGTGTTTGTGCGAACCAAAAATGCTTGATTGCCGTCGCCACTCTCTGACTTATCTCCTTTTTCTTGTCGTCTCGCTCCTTCTTCAAGTAGCTTAACCTTAAGCATTTTTAAAGGCGGTAAGGCATCGCGTGTTTCTATAGCCACAACGAAATTTTCAAATGACTGTGGCAGATACAAAATATAACTGCCATCTCTTCCGGCAATTCAATTTCGATTTCACTAAGTTTCTCGAGAAAATCACTAAAAATGTTCACATGCTCTGTCACGTTGGCATCCTCATACAATTTAAGTGCCAAGAGCTTCTTAAATAAAGTAATTTTCCGGGCTGGAAATCAGCCCACGCGGCTGATATATCTCTCGTAATTTGTTCCAGGCCATCGACGACGTTTCACAGTGCCTTACGTGATTTATTTGCGATGGTTTAATGCAAAGCATTGTACTTGCCAACGCCTTCTCGTCCTTTGCGACAAACGCTGCCGTTTCCGCTGCCGTTCCGTCTTCAGCTTTTACAAGCTTTCCGCTAACTATCGGCCACGACTCGGAGTGGACAAGGACACTTTTCATTAAAACTGACCACGACGCGTAATTTGTATCGTCCAGCTTCTCTATGCTGTACAAACCCGAGGCACTCATTTTCACAAAAATTTTTTTTACTAAAAAAAAACCGAACTAAATAAATTTTAGACTCTTTGTTTTTTCTTTCTGAAACTCTAATTCAGTGACCTGGGCCCATAACCTATTGTTAATCTTTATCGATCGTAGGCACAAAAATAAAACACATCTGTTCGCGCTTGCAGTTTTATTAAGAGTAAAGAAAAGAATGGTATCTATGTACATACAAAGAAAGAAATAAGTGTGTGAGAGGGATGACACAGAAACAAAACAAAAAGGACAATGCAAACACAAATATGTTGTGTTGCCAACTAATATTTTTCGCTTATATATTAACATAGTTCTATGTGAGTTGACTGTTGTTTGGAGATATCGGCGTTTGAAGTTTTGGATGATCTGTTTTGACATTTTAAATTAATATTTTCAAATTTTAACTATGCAGAATCATAAAAAAGTACAAAATAGTAATTATAAATGTTAAATTTTGCCCGCACTGTCGAAAGTTTTCTTTATAAATTGAATTTAAATTTTGACACAAAGTGCTACGAGTATTAGCCAATACGGTGTAAGAAAAGTTAAAACAAAGTCCTATGTACCAAAAACAACCTTGTTATAATTAGAGGATTGTATGAATATCACTCGTAGTTAATACATAATATGCGTTGTTTTTGATATAAAACAACCCTATTAAAAATAATCTTTAAAAGAAGTCAATTATTGGATATCAATTGGTCAAACAGGAAAGTATTTTAAAAAAGAAAAATATAAAATCCTGTACCTTACCTGTAACCTGTAACCATTGTTAAATAAAAATGACACAGAAATTAATTATACAAGAAAACAAACTGATTGCTTTTTAAATAGTTAATATTTAATGAGGAGCTATATAAATAATTACAAATAGTTAATTCAATGGTCGATTTATTAATAATGTAAATACTCGTAGCTGATACTATATTATGCTTTTACATGAACGTACTCGTTAAAGTAGTAACAATAAAAACTTTTAAAAAAATGTAATAAATTAGACTTTAGAAACATCAGGTAAATTGTAGGTTAAATAATAAATAGTTAAGTAATAAATAAATAAACTGCTCAGCTGCTGGTCTACCTCTTTTGAATAGAATAAATTAGGTGTTATGTTCAATTTGTTTGTTAATTTTATTTAAAAATTTTTTTTTATCGGTTTCCGGCATAAATTTAAGCATTGCCTTAAAGGAACAGATTTTGTTGAGTGATAATGCAGTCTTCAAGGAAGTGATTTGAGGATTTGGCCATTGAAATGCATTTTGTCTTTTCCTCAGGACAGACTTCAAACTTTTTAAATCCACACTTTGATAAGAATCGTCAGTATGTGCCGTTTTATAAAGTACTTCGGTAACGGATGATGTTATAAGGAGCTCGACAATTTTAGTGAATGGAATTAATTTAAAGTTAAGCACCTTTGTACAAGAACCATAATTCTTAAAGTCCGATTCTTGCATTTGTAGGATGACCATTTTCTGACTCTTAAAATTAATTTTTAAAAGTATCCGAATAAGCGATAAAGGTGAATAAAATTCTCGTACCCGCAAAACTCGTTCTATACAGCTATGAGCGTTATCTAATTCCTGAATTGTAGAATGGCCAGGGGTTGAAAATTTCATGGCAATGTTCTTTAAATGTGGATGAGATTTTAAGAAATTGGCTATAGCAAATGTCATTGACGAATTCCGTTTTTGGACATGTAAGAACATTTTGCATGTCGAAACAAAGGACAGGAATTTGGCTATCTCTGTCAGTATTTCTGTTTATATAAGCCGCTTCTTTTTACTTAAAATGGTGATCATATTTGGATTGTAGAACATCTGACATATTAGAGTTGATTGTTGCCATTCGATATTCATCACAAAGATCACATCTGTCTTTTTTTTGGTTTACGAAATTCTAAATTGAATTCGGTGTTAAAGATATTGCGAAAGGTATGTATCTTCACAAAGCTTTCATTTTCGAGAATTTTTTGTTCTTTGTACATCCTATACATTTCTGCGAGTGTTAGTTGTGCTTCCAAGTATTGCTTTTTAGTTTTTTTCCTGCAATAGTGGGACTCAACTTTCGGAAACGAATTAATATGTTCCTTTACCCCTGCAATGTGATCGTTTGAAGTAGCATGTTTTGTATGCTTTCCCTGCTGATGGAGTGCCTGATATACCATCCTTAAGCTTATGAACATTATAAATTCTTGTTTGGCCTACATCGATAGTAGACAGGTAAAAAACTTTACATACTTGAATCCTGCACCCTCGAACATCAAAATAATATTTTAAAGTGTTTTGTTTTTTAAAATTATGTTTTTTTTAAATCCCTTCGCCTCTCAGGAATTAATTTGTTGGTTGTTTTAAGCAAGTAATGTTTTTTTCCTTCCATATCTAGTTCGTAAAAGCTGTTAAACAAAGGGTTTCTTTCTGTCTTCGTTATCAGACAACAACATTTAAATTTGCAAATGTTTACGCAATCTTTTAGAAATTTCACTTTCCTGGCAGGGACAATTTTATTTCTACTCGATACGTAGCTCTTACCTTCCTCACGCAGTTTCTTCCTAGTATAATATTTCCATGTGTTATCATCCTTTGCTCTTTTTCTTGATTTTTTAACTTCCTCTTGTTCTGGCTCCAAAGCATCAAGCTCCTGGTTCAAATCACATAGCTTTTCCCCCACCGAAACTGATACTCCCTGCTCCAAATTGATATCAAGCTGATCCTCCAACGAGTCTTATTCTTGTTCATGATCCGGAAATATGGGCGAGTCTAAGGAAGCTGAAATTCAAATCTTTACGGTAATTTACTCTCCAAGAGTATTTTAAGCAATGAGATTCCATACATCTACTTCCAACTTCTTCAATAAATGCATCAAAATGTGATGCAACATAATCCAAAAACTCATCACTTTCAGCTCTCTCGTTCATTATTAACACTTCTTTTCTTAAAGAACACTTTAAAATAACTTTATTTTGTTAGCAAAATCAGAGAAGCATCACAGTTCATCAAAAGTTACAAAAGCGTATGTGATGGACATATAACTTTGTTATTTTATTTTGAGAAACTAGTTAAAATAACAAAATCCTATGTGAGAATTTCAAAAACACAAAGTTCTATCACCGTATATCTTAATGATAATAAACTTTCAATATGATTGAATGACAAAGCTCTATGTACAAATCTTGTTATATAGAACTTTGTTACAGCAAAAAGGTTTAACATTGTGTATGATAGAACTTTGTTTTTCTTCAGATTTGGTATGATGCAAGAATTTAAGGGCCTGTTATTGGACTCAAACGAAAGTGCTCTTAAAGACGAATCGTTTGATACCAAAAACTCATTTTTGGCCAAAATGGCTTATAGAACGTTGTAACTTTGAGGTAACGGTTTGTCTACACTGCGCCAGAAGTCTACATTGGTCTACACTTCCGTCTCGCCGGAAGTCTACATTTGTCTACACTTCCGTGTCGCATTCACCAGCTTACCCCCAAGTCAAGCGTGCGTAAAGAAGTTTTACGTCAATAACTTTATTCCAGCACTGCGATCTGAATCGGGAGCAGCAAGACATGGCCCTGAACCTCATCAACGAGTTTGCTGATATATTCGCTTCGCGGGACTGCGAGTATGGCCGAACACACCTTGTACAACACCGGATAGACACTGGAGATGCGAGACCGATTCGTCCGCCTCCCAGACGATTACGATTAGCTAAGCAGGCGGAGGTTGCAGAGATGGTGTCAACGATGGAGAAGGAAGGAGTGATCGAACGCTCTAAAAGCCCATGGGCATCTCCAATTGTTCTAGTCAAACAGAAAGATGGCAGCACTCGGTTCTGTGTAGACTATCGCCAACTGAATAATATGACCAAAAAGGATAGCTGCCCTCTACCAAGGATTGTCGATGCGCTGGATACACTGTCCGGAGCCCGATGGTTTTCCACTCTAGATCTGAAGAGTGGCTACTGGCTAGTGCAGACCCATCCGGATGACCGTGAGAAAACGGCTTTCATAGCAGGAAACGGGCTCTGGCAATTCACAGTAATGCCATTTGGACTGTGTAACGCGCCGGCAACTTTTGAGCGTCTATTGAAGCGTGTTTTGTTGGTGCTAACATGGAAAACGTGTTTGGTCTACTTGGACGATGTCATCGTGGTTGGAAAAACGTTTGAAGAACATCGAGATAACTTAAAGGAAGTGTTCCAGAGACTACGAAGTGCACAATTAAAGCTTAACCCGAAAAAGTGTGATCTCTTTAGATCTGAGGTCAAATATCTGGGGCACATCATCTCGTCCGAGGGAGTAAGGACTGCCCCAGAGAAGGTCGATACGGTGAAAAATTGGCCCGTTCAAAAAGACAAACACCAACTGAGGAACTTCCTGGGACTTGCAATTTGCTACAGATGCATCTTGCATCACCTGACGGAAAAGGGAAAACCATTTAAATGGTCAGGTGAATGCGAAACGAGTTTCAAGAGTCTCAAACACCAACTGTGTGATGCTTCAATTGTAGCGTACCTACTCCAGGAAAAACATTTATTGTAGATGCCGACGCTAGTAATGTTGGGATCAGAGCCGTTCTTTCGCAGATCCATGATGGCCAAGAGAGAGTAGTTTCCTACTTCAGTAAAGTGCTATCCAAGCATAAGAGGAACTATTGCGTAACCAGGCGGGAACTCCTGGCTTTGATCGTGGCAACAAAGCACTTCCACAAGTACTTATACGGGCAGAAATTCATCCTGCGTACAGATCATGCGTCTTTAAAGTGGCTGCTACAGTTTAAGAACCCTGAAGGAGAAGTCGCGGGGTGCATTGAACGGCTGCAGAAGTATGACTACGAGATACAGCACCGAAAAGGTGCTCTTCACCCTAAGGCAGATGCCCGTTTCCGGAAACCAACAGTGGAAACCGCTATATCCTCGTAGTGATGGACTACTTCACTAAATGGCCTGAAGCATTTGCTATACCTAACCAAGAAGCTAAAACCGTGGTAGAGCAGATTGTCCACAAGGTCGAAACTTAGAGTTGAAGATCTTTCAAGGAGTATCCCAGCTACTAGGGATTAAGAAGACAAGAACAACCCCGTTGGTGGAACGCTTCAATAGAACCTTAAACGAACAACTTTCTAAGGTTTTTGGCGACTGCCAGCGGGACTGGGACAAGCAGATCCCCATATTTATATTAGCTTATCGAAGCGCAGTTCATAACACAACAGGACATACTCCATCCGAAATCCTTTTTGGTCGAACCATCCGGTTACCTATTGAATTGATGTTTGGATCTCCGCCTGATGAAGCAACGAATGAAGATGATTATGTTGATCTCAGAGAAATCATCAGAAACATTCATCGGAAAACTAGAGATAAGATTCAGATATCCGGCGACCGCACGAAGACGAGGTACGATACAAAAGTAAGCACCACAGGATTCCAGGAAGGAGATCTGGTATGGCTATACAACCCTCATCGCCGAAAAGGCACGTTACCTAAACTACAGCAGGATTGCAAAAGACCCTATAAGATAGTGAAGCGCAAGGCAAGCTGAAAGTTGTCCATCCACATCCATCGCTACCATGGTGAAAATATTTACGTGCTTGTTCGTGACGAACAAGTTTAAGAGGGGGATATTGTTGCATGTTTGCTCAAACTGTGACATTCAGCATCAATTAGTCAACTTGCAGCTCCATCTCTAGTCGAGAGTCATATTAGCATATAAGATAATCGATATTTGGCAGCATTTGAAAAACAGTTTGAATAGCTATGGAATAACTAGTACATAATTATGTTGTTCTCGAACCTTCTGAACTCAACGAATCTGTAAATACCGAGAGGTGTCACTAGGAGATATAAATAGATGTCGCAGGAGCACCTGAGACATTCTAGTTTTGAACCGCGATAAAGAAGTGCGATAGATGACAGTAGTGGGAAACATAGAGAAAAAGTGGAAGTATTGAATAAGAGAAAAGTGATTGTTTATTTAAAGTGATTAATTGTGAAAGTGAATTGTTGGATTAAATAAGTGAATTATTAGAATAATAATCAAGATTTAAAGTACATTGAAAGGGAACTAATAAAGATTAAATAAATAGAATTACGTTTTATCTTTTGGAATCCTAGCCTGGATGTAACAATAGCAAAACTTTGAAATCCCCTTCCAAAGGAAGTCCGCATACATTAGATCTGGTCACCATCAGATGACGAGTCTACCTAACAATATGAATGGATTTCAAAGCAATCGTCAGAGAGCTTAATATACTGATGATGACTTGCAATGCTATGGACAAAGACTTAAAAAGACAAATGCTCACATGAAAAAATACGAAAACCCGGGACGAGTTAAGGGCAATAGAGGCTTCAAATAAACAAAAATTCTTAAACTTCTTCTAATGGAAATCTCATTGGAATGATGTCAATGAGCTTGTCGATAGGCTTGTACTCTTGCATGCATCCCTAGCAGCAGGAAACAATAATCTTCAGAATGAAACTCAATCGAAGAGGAAATGCGTGAAGCTCATGTTATATATTAATCTAGGTTAAAGCAGGCATATTAACATATCCAAAGTGAGTGTCGACAAGTTCGGAAGAAGCTTCAGCAATTTTTCTACCTCCAAAGCTGGTCCACAAGGTCCTCCTGGAGAAGAATTCAAGTTATTGTCTACCGATGACTTTGACATCGAAGGCAAATTTCTAAATAATGTTGGAAAACCCACTACGCTATATCAAACGGTCATAAAGGAATAAATAGACAATAGTATTGAATTTCCAGATAACTCGATATCAATTCTTCGAGAATGTGTTGACAATAATTTGAATACACTTATGGAAGCTATAAACACTGAAACTATTAGTACTTTAAGGCTACGTGTAGCCTTAAGTGGTTATTTTGATGGAGATCATAAATCTTTGAAAAATATTGAAGAGCCCACAGAAGAAAGTACGTTGCTAAGCTAAGGAATGCATATTTTAATAGTTATCTTCTGGCAATGAACGAGAAACTTGAACATACGCGCATACATTGAGGAACAACATTTGAATACGCTTAAATTGTTTAATAGGCTAAGAAATCGAAAGATTTATACTCAAGTGAGCGAACTCGAAGAGAGCCTATTAGTAAGCATTCTAAGTTTGATCTGACAACATGCCAACAAAAAAACTTTATTGGCCTTAGACCAGGTCCTGGACTTTATGAGGGACTATAAGCGTTACATAATTGAGCAGCATTTTAATGATCTGCTGGATTGTATTGCAATGTTGAGGCCAAAGAAAAGAATAGGGTTAAATTATTGGCAGGGGACGCGACTTTAAACATCACAAACGCGGAAAAGCTAATCAAAATTATGGTAGACAACGATAACAATGCAAACTCAAATGCAGACAATCGAGAGGGGAGTAGAGTGGAGTCCATGGGACGAATAGCAGTCAAAGATATGGAAAATTTACTCTCCAAATTTAATGGTGACGATAATGTCTCAGTCACGGTTTGGTTGGCTAAATTCGAGGAGTTAGATACATTGCTAAAGTAGTCAGAGATAGAAAAGTACATATTCGCGAAAAAGCAGCTAACGGGCTCAGCTCGTAGTTTTATAAGAACATGTGTATGCTCGTCTTATTCTAGCTTTAAAACAAAACTACGAGAAGAGTTTGATAGGCCGATATGCAAAGCTGAAGTTCATAATTAACTACAAAATAGTAAAATGTTTAAAGTGAACAGTTTCGGGAGTACGTCTTCAAAATGCAGGAGTTGGGTCAGTTAGCAGACGTGGATGACAAGTCGCTGATATGGTATATTGTAACCGGCATAACGGGCCGGGCAGAAAGTAAAATGTTGCTTTATAATGCAAAAACTATTTCCGAGTTGAAAGAAAAATATGAAATCTACGAAAGAGTGGTAAAAACCAGTAATTTAGGCACCTTGGCGGGTAACAACGGCAGCAGTGGTTTCGGCGTGTGGCAGTAGCGGCGGTGTTGGCGGCATTTCAAGAAGCCAGTAATCCATTCGCAATAAAATACAACAACGATCGTTCAGCAAATCATTGTTTTAATTGTGGATCAACAGAACATAAACGAAAGGACTGTAAGGCTGAAACAAAATGTTTTAGATGTAGTGGGTTTGGACACATGTCAAATGCCTGTCCCAGAAATAATTATAAAAAACAAACAAATATTATAACAGTCTTAAATACAAAAAACGTCTCGATTAATAATGTGTCATTTCAGGCTCTAATTGATACCGGTGCTCAAGTATCCCTGGTGCGGGAGGATGCATTTCGCAGATTGCGCATCACGATTCTCAACGATTCCCAAGTGAGTTTGGTAGGACTAGCATCAGCTCAGACCAGAACAATAGGAAGTTTCAGAGGCGAAGTCATTGTTGATGACTTCTGCATGGAGTCACAATTAATGGTTGTTCCAAAACCAGCCATTAGCTTTGAAGTGATTATTGGAAAGATATCATCCGCAAAGCAAAGGTAATTTTTGATAAAGGGGGGCCGAAATTTTACAGACAAGATGATTCTCCTTACAAAGAAGAGGACAACTTTGTGATGCAGATTAAAGTTAACGAGCACGCTGAAATCGATGCGCCTTTTTCGTATGAGGCCAAAGTAAAACGTCTGGTTGCAAATTACACTCCCACCAAGAAGAAAGAATGTCCAATTGAACTAACGTTGACACTCCAAGATGATGTTCCTGTTTACTGTCAGCCTCGCCGTCTGCCGATTAGTGAAAAAGTGGTTATAAGGCAACAAGTGGAAAAGTGGCTCACAGAGGGGATTATCTGCCGATCAACATCACCATATGCCAGTGGAGTAGTAGTAGTGAGAACAAAAGATGGAAGCCCAAGCTTCTGTATTGACTACCGACGGCTGAATGCAAAGACGATTAAAGATCCATTTCCTATGCCATTAATTGAGGAGTTTCTCGACGATTTGGAAGATGCAAAGGTGTTCACCACGCTTGATTTGAAAGACGGGTATTTCCACGTCCCAGTAGCAAATACGAGCAGAAAATACACCGCGTTTGTCACTGAAGTTGGTCAATTTGAATTCAACTTTGTTCCAATTGGCTTGTCAAATGCATCGGCAGCTTTCGTTAGGTTTGTTCACTGGGTACTACGCGATCTGATATTGGGAAAAGTTGTAAAGGCGTACATCGACGCAGCAGAAACTGAAGCGGAAAATATGGAGAAATTGAAACTTTTTCTAAAAACAGCAGACGAGTATAACCTAAAAATCAATTGGGCGAAATGCAAGTTCCTGCAAAGAAGGGTAGAGTTTTTAGGACACGTGGTAGAAAATGGCAGAGTAAGTCCATCTCCAGGTAAGATGAAAGCAGTAGAACATTTCCCTGAACTTAAGACCGTAAAAAATGTACAGGCATTCCTCGGTCTAAGCGGATTCTTTAGAAAATTTATCAGGGGATATTCGGTGATGGCAAAACCATTGTCCGATTTAACTAAAAAGAACACAACCTTTCAATTTTCTTCCATACAGCGACAAGCCTTCAATGACCTGAAGCAAGCCCTTATTAATAACCCTGTTTTAGCTATTTACAGGCAGAATACTTACACTGAAGTGCACACAGATGCGTGTCAAGAAGGCATCGGAGCTATAATACTGCAGCAAGGCGAGGACATCAATCTCCATCCTGTTTTCTACTACAGTCGAAAAAACAGCGCAAGCGAACAAAAAATGCACAGCTATGTGCTCGAAGTTTTTGCGGTGTAAAAAGCTCTAGAGACGTTCCGAGTGTATCTTCTGGGAAGGAAATTCAAGGTGATTACTGATTGCATTGCATTCCGACAAACAATGGGGAAAAGGACCTGCCAAATGCAGTGAGAAGATGGATAATAAATCTGCAAGACTACGACTACACGGTTGAGCATCGACCAGCAGCTAGAATGAGGCATGTGGTTACATTAAGCAGGTACGCCATTAACCTATTACAGCCGGAACTTTTAGTACGCCTAAAGAAGTCACAAGAAGAAGACGAATTTGTTTCATCAGTCAAAGAAGTGCTTAAGCAGGGGGCATATGAAAACTTCAGAATGAAGGGTGAGTTCCTATTTAAAGATGTTGATGGATATGAGCTGCTTGTTGTCCCGCGCAGTATGGAAAAAGAGGTAATAAGGCTTAAGCACGAAGAGGGTCACTTTGGGGTTACCAAAACACTACACCTAATAACCCAGGAATTATTTATACCAAAAATAAGAGAAAAAATTCAAAACTGTATCACTAATTGCGTTAATTGTATTTTAGCTAATCGGAAAGGCGGCGAACAAGAGGGATTCATCGATCAGTTGGAGAAAGGGGATCGACCACTTGACACCTATCATTTAGACCACATAGGCCCAATCGATGTGACTCAAAAGCAATATAAATATATTCTAACAGTCGTGGATGGATTCTCAAAGTTCACATGGATATACCCCACAAAAACGCTAAGCGCAGATGAAGTTGTCCGTCGACTGTCGGAACAGCAGCAAGTGTTTGGTAATCCACGAAGAATTATTACTGATCGCGGGGGAGCATTCACGTCAGACACGTTTAGTAAGCTTTGTACCGATGCGAACATCGAACAGATTCTTATAACAACAGGTATGCCAAGGAGTAATGGACAAGCTGAAAGAACAAACCGCGTAGTACTTGATGTTTTGAAGAGGTTATCGGCTGACTCACCAGATAAATGATATAAATTTGTATCCAGGGTTCAGATTGCATTCAACAGCACGATACAGAGATCTTTGCAGAGTACTCCTTTCGAAGTCCTATTCGGGTTCAAAATCAGAAAAAATTACGATTTGGGAGTAAAAGAGATGTTAAAAGATTTTAATACAGAAAGGGAGCAAATTCGTTTCAATGCCAGGCAGCAGATAGAAAAAATTCAGGAGGAAAATAAAAAAACCTTCAACAAAGAGCGCAAACCTCCCCACCAGTTCAATATTGGAGTCCTCGTGGCTATTAAAAGAACACAGTTTACAAGTGGTAAAAAAAGATGAGTGTGCTTAAGACCACACGACTGAAGTAAAACTTCTTTCGCTCCATCTAATTTAAATTGTGGGCGTGTCAGGGGGCGAATTCTGAAAATATTTACACATGAGCATTAAGGGCGCCTGGAGAGTCTATGTTATAAATTTCAGCTCCCTAGCTCAAACTTTTTTTTTTGTAAATTTTGGGCGTGTCAGTGGGCGAATTTTTAAAAATATTTACACATGAGCATCAAGGCGCCTGGAGAGTCCATATTATAAATTTCAGCTCCCTAGCTCAAACTTTGTTTTTTTGGTAAATTTTGCGCGTGTCAGTGGGCGAATTTTGAAAATATTTACACATGAGCATTAAGGGTCACTGGAGAGTCTATATTACAAATTTCAGCTCCCTAGCTCAAACTTTGGTTTTTTGCCGTCCGAACTGAAAATCTGACGAACGGTGACGCTCTATATTTCCAACTAATGAACTGCGATTCATGGACACAATGACTTTACTCACTTCCGGTAAATTCCATCAGTTGGCTACTGTTCTCCTTTGAACCGGTTTGGATAGATGATGAGCTTAGTATTGCCCTCTTTTGAGGAGATTCAAGCGTGTTTAGCCATTTCACGAACCTTTCCGCCGAAAGGTTGTAACAAAAGAGTGTACGTTTGTCTACACCTCGGTATTGCCGGAAGTCTACGTTTGCGCCGGAAGTCTACATTGGTCTACACTCCCGTGTCGCATTCACCACCTTACTCCCCAAGTCAGGCGTGCGTAAAGAAGTTTTACTTCAATAATTTCTCGTTTGTAACAAATTGAATTTTTGTAATAATAGGTCCGTTCGCGAACTAATATGCAAACGAAAATTTATATAAACTTTCGTGCAAAACTACACAAACGCGTTCGCGTACTGAGAAAATGGTAAAAAGATGAACGAAAGAAAAATGTACTTTCGTTCATTTTTCTTCACACAGAATTTCAGCTGGTAAGAAAATGAAAACTGTCAAATGATGAATCCTATGAGTTTGCCAGCAAAAAAAAACAGCTGTTGTTCTTTTCAAGCCAAACTAAGACGTTTTTCACCTTTTTACACAAAAGCGTTCGCATACTTTTCTTAGAAATGAGAGGATTCTCTCTCGATTTTGGAGATTTGACACTTTTCATTTTTCTACACATAAAGTACGCGAACGGACCTAATTTTGAAATGAAAATGTATAATATTATACAATGAATTTGTTTACTTCAAAACAAAGAATATTATTAGAAATTAGAAAAAAGGTGTGAGTCACGGTGCACTCACGGTATAGTTCATGTGTAAACATGTAGGCACAGTTGCGCGTTAGGTACCTAATTTGTTATCTAGTTATGGCGTTATAACTAAGTAACTAACGTAGTTAAATTAGCTGCGCTAAAAATGCAATCGATTTGGTGGTTAGCTATCATAATGACAACTAATTTTTGCTATTAGCAACTATTGCTATTGCTACTCGTTAGGTTGCCAAAGTTAGTTGCGGATGACAACTAAAAGTTGGTTAGTTTTTAGCTGTAGCTTTTTAGCTGCCTAGGTAATAACTAATAACTAAATATTTTTTTTTTATTTTGCTATAATGATGATAATTTATTGGGATTTATTATGTATATTGCGTTTAAAATAAAAATTAATTGAATGTCCCTTTTATTTTACATCAGTCAAATTACATTGAACACAGATATACCGTGTGGATTCTAATGGCATTTCGGAAAAATATCATTTTTTCGACTTTTAAGGACCTTTTTTGTTGTTACAAGGACCTCTTAGTCAAATAACATTGAACACTGATATACCGCGTGGATTTTAACGACGTTTTGGAAAAATATCCTTTCTTCAACTTTTAAGGACCTTTTTTGTTGTTGCAAGGACCTCTTAGTCAAATAACATTGAACACAGATATACCGTGTGGATTCTAACGGCATTTTGGAAAAATATCCTTTCTTCGAATTTTAAGGACCTTTTTTGTTGTTGCAAGGACCTCTTAGTCAAATAACATTGAACACAGATATACCGTGTGGATTCTAAGGGCATTTTGGAAAAATATCCTTTCTTCGACTTTTAAGGTCCTTTTTTTGTTGTTCCAAGGACCTCTCGACGGAAGTCTACATTGGTCAACACTTCCGTGTCGCATTCACCAGCTTACCCCCAAGTCAAGCGTGCGTAAAGAAGTTTTACTTCAAAAACTTTCATCTCTCTTTCTAGGTCCATACGAAGTCGCTTCCAAGGGTCGAGGAAATCGTTATACGGTTCAAAAATGTTCACCATCGACAGAGGGTCCTAAAAAAACATCAACAAGTATCGAATACATGAAGCCATGGAGACAAGTGGGTACAGAAGACCATGCTGACTCGTCCGAGGCGGACGATGTTATGAGGGGCCGGATGTAGACTCCACGCCATATCACGCCATATCACACCATCATCAAACCTTTACCATCAGCCAATCATCGTCATCAGCATCGTTGCATCTTTGTCATTGTCGTACATACAACAACAGTTACGAAAGCCCTATAAAAGGCCGCACAAATCCATCAAGAGGGAATTGTCTACCATTACATCACGCCGCGCAGCAGTTCTAAATCAGTTGTGTATACGCATTGTACTTTGTAACTAGATAGATAGATAGATTAGATTCTTTATTTCATGAAATATGTGTACATACAATAGTTTGTGTTTGAGAACACGAGCTTGGCAGAAATAGCCGTCTGCCGACGTAACTAACTACTTTAACTTAAATCATTCGCAAATAGCCTCTCTAATCCCAATTGTATTCATTACTTAATTTATAATTTGGCAAAATAAATGAATTTTAATTGAACTTTGAGTGCGCTGTTCTCTTTAAAACTCTGTTTCGTACATATTTTTATTTATTCATTTATAAAATATACTTTCTTCGACTTTTAAGGACCTTTTTTGTTGTTGCAAGGACCTTTTAGTCAAATAACATTGAACACAGATATACCGTGCGGATTCTAATGGCATTTCGGAAAAATATACTTTTTTCGACTTTTAAGGACCTTTTTTATTGTTGCAAGGACCTCTTGTTACACTTTTAATTCCGCGAAACAAATTACTAATTAATCGCGGTTGAAAAACGAAATAAAATACGCGATCGATGCACAAACGAATTTTTATCCAACTGTCAAACAAACGCGAAAAGTGCAACAGCCAACAAAAAGATGCTGATTTCCCGGTCGCTCAGCTGGGGTGGGTTCAACGAAAAGCGGTAGGTTGCGCTCAGATAATTGAACGCTTTGAAATTAGCGAATCTACAAATAAAAGTTTGTGTGCTTGCTGACGTAGAGGAAAAAAATAAAGGGTCCGCCAAATAACTTTTTTTTTTGAAAATGCTATAAAAAAAACTACTGAATATTTTCTCAAATTTCTTTTTTTATTTGAAAGTACAATCCTTCCGGTTAAGAATGGAAAATAATTTCATTCAAATGGCTGCCTCGGCTCATGAACCAATTGGACTTTGTATGGCGTAAGACCAAGGTCTTTATGCAAAATTCGTCTCAATGATGTCTCCGAAATGTTCAACTGTTGAGAACGACGGTGAATTAATGTTGATGGCGCTTCACGCACACTTTCTGCCACAGCAGCAATATTCTCGGGTGTACGCACTGTTTTTGGCGTTTCACGCTTTGGTTTATCGATGAGGGTGCCAGTTTCTTTCACTTTTTTCACAAGATAACGAACATACGGAGCTGACGGTGCTTCTCTTCTTCCAAAATCCGTAGGCAATTTTCGTACACATTCTGCAACATTACCATGATTTTCAAAGTAATGTCGCAATATTTCCCAGCGTTGTTCAAGCGTATACACAACGATATTCGTTCGGCGGAAGGATAAATCCAATTATCTGTCAAATCAGACATGTGCTAAGTGTTACCATTCACGAAATAATCACTAGTTGAAAAAAAACGTTAGATGACGGACCCTATATATTCCTCCGATGACAGTAGCACAATGGGCGAAACACAATTTTTGTTGGGAAATTGTGAAACCTGAAAAATCGGAAAAACCTGAAAGAAAAGTGAAATTCCAACCACCGAAGAATCACGAAATGAAAACAAAGTTCCAGAATAAAAGAAAGACAGTTATTTTTTTTGTACCACGTTATAAGTCCCCGTTGCGGCACGGCAAATTACTTTTAATTAACGCAAATTTTGGTTTAGCAGACAAAAGAGGTACGGAATTGCCGTTTGAATTGGCGCAAGATCGCGTTATCCCGAAATAAGCAGATTCTATAACAACGGTCGCGCGTCCCGTTCTTTACCGGGATTGTACGGAGCCCGATCCTACCGAGATTTATTTTACTTTTTTTTTTCTAACTACTACAAATCACTATACTTATCCCTGTGTTTTCTTATTTTTATTTTATCCTGGTTCTCATTCCTAGACGCCTGTTCCTCCTGAGTAGGCTTTGGATTTTGGTCCCGCTTAGCAACTTCCTGCACAAAATATTATTATTATTAAAAAATATCCTTTCTTCGACTTTTAAGGACATTTTTTGTTGTTCCAATGACCTCTTAGTCAAATAACATTGAACACAGATATACCGTGTGGATTTTAAGGGTATTATGGAAAAATATCCTTTCTTCGACTTTTAAGGACCTTTTTTGTTGTTGCAAGGACCTTTCAATTATTCCAAACAAATCTACTTCCACACAACTTCGCGGTGTTTCGTAAGGACATAATAATCTCTAAAATTGAACATAATTAAAACTGGAAAATGTATAACGAAATAACAAATCTACTTCGGACATTTCTTCACAAAGTCCCATCACTGATTAGCAATACAAAGTCCCATCACTGAAGTCTACGTTTGTCTACACTTCCGTTACACCGTAAGGTCTACACTGCGCTAGAAGTCTACATTGGTCTACACTTCCGTCTCGACGGAAGTCTACATTGGTCTACACTTTGTTACGGAGCAGTGCACTGATCTGCAAATAAACAAAAATTTATTAGCACAGCTGATCAATTTCCACTGACCCACATTTGTTGCTTTCCCCACATTGTCCAGATTCCGTCCATCATCCTTCACACTCCAGTACCTGCAAAGAAAAGAAAAAAAAAGAATTGCAAAAAGAAGTAAACAAATGTTCCAATGCAGATTGTCTACCTGATTCGACGCACAATCCGTATTTCGGTGAGCGGACTTCAAAGGGGACAACAATTCCCTTCACATTTTTAATTATCCGTTCCCTTTCCTGCAATTAACCAAAATTAATAATTTAAATAAACACTTCCTCACCTGCAATCCTTCCATTCGTCCGACAACCAATATCTTTTGACAGTTTATGTTCTTGTTACTAGTTTGTCTTCGCGTTCTCTTTTCTTCCACGTTCTTCCATTCTCTTCCTTTCCTTACACTTAAATATATTTCCCTAATTGGAATCCAGTGTCCCGATTCCAATCCATTTCCGATTTCTTGTTGTGTAATGGCTGATCGTGTAGGTATACGTTTTTATTTTATTTTATTTTATTTTTTTTAGTGATTAGGATTAGATTATGTAGGTATTTTATGAATAGAGGTATTTATTTTATTGACCGGACAAAACGAAACAACGAATCTTGACGACTGGAAGGTGAACTATTTCTTTCTCCTTCCAGGATTAGCTGAATAGAAAAGGAAATTAGAAAGGTATTGGGTATAGACAGAGGACAAAGAAAGAAAGAACAGAAATAGACGGACTAGTGACTCAGAAAACAAAGAGAGGGATAACAAAAATAAAATACTATGTACATACATACAGACTTTCACGGTCAACTGGCCACAGCTGTGGACTTTTATTATTTCGAAGCGGTCGATGCCCTCGAAGTTAATTGTGTTTTTTTGTGCAAGGTTTGGTTGTGCTTACAATAATACACTGCGAGAAATTAATCTTGGGTGAGTTAAAATTTTAAAAGGCAAATGGAAAATAAATTTATTCACGGGAATTCTCATGGTAGATATAAAGCCGAACTCTTATCTGGTCTGTTTTGAAGGGCGGAAAGGTCATTTCATACCGGAAAAGTCGCTGCAGAGGTAGGTGGAATTTCGACATTAATATGAAAAGCTAACTAAGAGCATATTTTTCAAGGTTTCGGTCTTATTTGGGCCACCACTTTTGGGCTGGTGCTCAAACCTCTGCTCCCTTTTGTTAACCTTGGGCCTTAGCGTCTTGGTGCCGTGCTGGGACAGTCCCCCGTGGAGACCAGCAAAACCGCTTCAACGGGTTTAGGTTGTACGGCCACAGAGCCGCAACCAACCAACAGACAAAACAACAACAACAGTGAACAAAGACAATTTGAATTAAAATAACTACGAGTAAAATATAAAAGTGACAACATTGAACTGTGAAACATATAATATACAAAAGGACAATAATATACAAAAATAATATACAAAAAGAACATAAAGTGCAGTGCGTAGTGCTCCCCTCCGCCCCCTGGTTTGTGGCAACAACAACCACACGCACCACCAAGTGCTGAAACCTACCCCCATTAAACGCAGTGGCGTAAAGTTTAAACACTGGATTTTAGTTTAATTTTCATTTTTAATTTGTTTTGAAGCCTTATTTTTTTTTTTCTTTGATTTTTCTTGAATTCTTTTATTTGCTTTTTGCACTTTTTTTTATCATAGTGTTAGTTTTGGTTGAATTTTAATATTAGTTTTATCCGAGATTAAGTAAGGTTAGGATACGTCTTTATTTGTGAATTCTACCCTTGAAATAGTGCGCGTCTCCGAGGCCATATTGGCCAACATCAACTCACCGTTCTTCGTCGTGCTGGTACCAGGACAACGGGGGACCGTATAGAACCGTAAGTAGTTTTAAGTCTTTTACATATTTTTGGATTCTTAGTTTTTAAATTTTATAGCTTAAAGTGCAGAATTTTAGATTAAGTTTTTTTTGAATTTCTTTTGCGGTAGTTTTAAGTTTTTTTATATTTAATAAATTTTGGATTAGCCTGTCATGGCATTAAATTTTTTTGCGTTTGATATGCATTTAACGATGCGCGGCTAAAGTTTTTTTGCATTTGGTGTGTGAACGGCTGTGAAGGCCGTCCTTCTATAGGTCGACAATGACATAACAGGACAATACAAACTTTGAAGACATGACGCGACGACATACGAACTTTCCACTACGTACATACTCACATAAATTGAGACTGAAGGGTTCGTCGAGGGGCTATCACTCACAACATCGACCAGAGTGATAGCTAAGGTTGTGCCGAAAGACACAAGGGTGGGCTGGCCAACCTTTGCCAATAACATCTGTCATGTTTCGGGTTCATGACGAACCCGGTATCAAAGAGAGATTTAGGGAAAGTGAGTTGCGGTTAGGGTAAGATAGTTTTAGTGTAGTTTTAAGTTAGCTTAGTTATATTTTAGGGCTTAGCTTTTAATGTTAGATTAGTTAGCTTAAGCTTAGGCTAGTTAGGTTAGTTCGCGTGCTCCTTCCCTTCTCTCTCTTGGGTATCGGCACAGGTCCTTGGACATTTTCTTTTCCTTCATTTTTGCTTTTCTATCCTTTTTGTCCGTCCGTGGTCTACGTAGATTAGCTTCCTTCCTTTTTTTCTCTCTTTTTACAACTTTTTGGCATGGACAAAACGTTTGTTGAGCAGGTGGTATAAGGTGAGGGGACAAGAACTACCCCCGTCCGACGAGCTGAGCCGAGCAACCACAAGCATGCCGCGTCCTCCTCACCTGTATCGAAGTTGCCCCTGTGCCCCTGTGGTTCCCAAAATAACAATGGCGCCCAACGATTTCGGCTAGGCCAGATTGCGACTCCAAGGGGATGATTTTCACTTTCGAAAGTCATTACCTTGGCCTTACAACAGCCTTCGCGATTAGAATAATTTTCAACTTTAATTTTTTTACTTTTCTATCTTTCTTCTTCATGTTCAAGGACTCCTTATGCTTGTGGGTCGGAAGCAGATGGATGACGGCTATTCCAATCCTTAGGCGTATAGCCAGAGGATCTCGTGAGGTAGTCTGGGTAGGCCCGTGGACTTTGGCCGTGTTGCAGTGTGCCCTAGAAGTCCTGCCAGCCTAGCATTTGGTTAAGCCGGAAAGCGAGTTGTGGTAGGGTGGAAAGGACATATTTCAACACTTGTTATGAATCCGAGACACCGGTCACAATCCGACTTGACGTAGAGTCAACTTTTACAAACATTTACCTACTTATACGAACTAACGATCTATAGAACGGTTTGCGGAGAACCGGATCAGTAGTTCACACACCAACGCAGTTCTGCACATAAAAAAAAAAAAAAAAAAAAAAAAAAAAAAAACACATACCTATTTAAAAACCACATACCTATATAAAAAAAAACACATATAAAAATTTCTTATAACTAATAAACAAATAAATAATAATTACAATATAATGAGTCACAATAGACCTATCAATTTGGGTGCGGTCCCTAAAAGCACTTCGTCTTGGGACCTAGAGTCCTCGCTACCACCATTGGGGAACAGCACGTCCCTCCAAAATAGGGAAGTAAGGGGAAGAAGACCTGCTACAGGGACATCGGGGTTGGACGTTACTGACTTGACGACCTACTCCTACGACTTTCTTCAACGTAACCCGGACGACTTCACCAACCGACACACTGACATTGACAGAACCAACGAAACGGACTCGAAGGTAGCTCCCCCCGTCTCAACGATTCACGAAGAATCAGGGGACGAGCAAACATCCCTTCCAAAACGACGTAACGCCTACGATGAACCGCACAACAGAACAGAACTTACGTTTACAAAGAAAAGGGTTCCACTGGAGAGACAGGACGCCGTACAAACTCAAAACAAACCATCGCTGACACAACGAACAAACCCCATAGCAAGAACGGACAAATTAAGACAAGACAACGTATATGTAGAGGACTGTGACTTACAAGAACAGACTCAGGTAGAGAACGGACAAAGTACAAGACGAATACACGAGATGGTCTCCGGTGCTGCAAGAGAGAACCCAGGCGAGACGATGGCCATATTCGCCGATACCATGAAAGGCATGATGGTGACCTTTCAGGACAGTCTGAAGGCCATTAATAACAGGCTCAATGACCTCGAGCTCTCTGTTGCAGCAAAACGTGAGCCACATTCACGAACTGACCGACGACTTAACAAAGAGACGACTAGGCAACAACGGTCAGGGGTAACTCGGGAGACTATCCCAGGGCGGCAACAGGCGGAGGAGCGGCAATCCTTCATAGATGCCGAAAGAAGGGTTCAGTTACCGGTTCACAAGTGGGGGCTCAAATTCGACGGTACGCAGCGGACAATGTCCAGTGAAAGCTTTATTTTTAGAGTCGAAACCCTGCAGCGACAGAACGGCCTGTCTGATAACAACTTATTCTCCCAATTCCACCACCTCCTGACTGACCATGCTGAAAGATGGTACTGGCAGTATATGCAGGAAAATAGGGATGACGAAGGTCTGAACTATTATGACCTCATAAGAGAGTTGCGTAGGCAGTTTGGCGACAATCGCAGAGACCACGAACTTTTGAGGTCGATAATGGACAGAAGACAACTGCCCCATGAGAGCTTCGACGACTTTTACAGCGACATACGTTCACTGACACTACAGATGACAAACCGACCACACGAACTGGACTTGGTAGACATTATACGACAAAACATTAAAGACCGGGTCGCGACGCTCATCTTCGGATGTTCCATTAGGAGCATCCAAGACTTAAGAGACGAATGTCGACGAGCAGAAAAACATTTAACGAACAGAGACATTAAATTCAAACGCCACGTAACAGAACTCGACGAACACACACACTCACATCATAGAACATATGATGAGCAGCACGAGGACGAGGAATTGGAAATAGCTGCCCTCCAAAATAACAGAACACAGAGACAGACTAACCCTTACAGAAGGGAAAACGCTAATAGGACTGACCTGAACGGTCAAACCGACACAACAAAAAAGGTAGGAACGAGCCAGATGACCTGTCACTCCCAATTTCATTCCCTGACTTGCTTTAGCTGTGGTCAAGGAAGCATGAACTTTTACTGTGCCAAGTGCCAGGAAAACTTCAAAGTCGGCGGGGCATCCGGGAGCCTTCCGCCGCTGAATCGCACTCACCCGGAAAATCAGGCCATAATAAAGCAAGCCAAAGAATAGAGGGAAACCTGGGGATCACGGAGGCCGAGAACCTTCAAATCCTGAAGCGGGAACCGACGGTCAAAGAAACTTTCACTCGGAACGTGATCCCAAGAAAAAGTCTTCACCAAAGTTTTCGTGAATACGCCGAAGCAAGAAAAAGAATCTTTGGCGAAGAAGTGGTCCTGTCAGTTAACAATAGCAGAAAATATAAAAAAATTAATAGGCTTAGGGAAATTTGTGCAATAAATAGACGACGTAAGAGAAACATTTTAGAATCTGTGATATCCCTTAATGACGACAATAGGCCCTACGCTAAAGTAGGAATTGACGGTGAAGAGCTCCTGGGCCTATTGGATAGTGGAGCATCAATTAGCTGCTTAGGAAACGGAGCGTTAGAATTCCTAGATAGACACAATATATCAATGACGAAAATGACTACGGACATTAAAACAGCTGACGGGAATCAGCAACGGATAGAGGGACGATTCAAAGCCACGATCTCATGGGGCAGCAAGTCTCAAACACAAGAGCTGTTTGTAGTTCCAAACTTACAGCAAGCTCTTTATTTGGGGGTAGATTTTTGGAGCGCATTCAAAGTCGCCCCGAACGTGATCAGCGAACTCGACGTGCTTGTCGTAGCTTACTAGCTTATCTGTGATACTTACGTCGTGACGTCTTCCTAGGTTATTTACTTATTGTAGAACATAGTTTATTTATTTATTTATATAATTTTTTTTATTTATTCATATATTTTATTTATTTACAACATATTTTATCCATTGACTACCATAGTTCTAAGTAATTTTTTTATCTATTTATTGACTTTATTTACATTTCTATCTGTGATATCTATCTTATGTGATGTCCTTTTATGTTATTTATTTATTTATTTTTATAGCTTATTAATTTATTATCAATTTTATTCACTTATCTCAGTAGCTTATTTATTTATTAACAGTTTGACCTACGTATTTTTATAGTTTATTTATTTATTTATTTATTTTTGTCGGTCATCGCTGTCTTTCCACACTCTTTTACACTTCTGGAGCCTCAAGCGAACAGCCCGGTTAGCATCTGTGGATCTCAGGGAGTAGGCCCTTGCCCCACGTTGGCAGTATAAATCACAGGTCGAGCCGAAATATTCCAGACTCCTTTTATTTTACGAGGTCGTTTGCCTCACGACCACTCGGCAAACGCCGTCGAGCCTGTTACGGAGCAGTGCACTGATCTGCAAATAAACAAAAATTTATTAGCACAGCTGATCAATTTCCACTGACCCACATTTGTTGCTTTCCCCACATTGTCCAGATTCCGTCCATCATCCTTCACACTCCAGTACCTGCAAAGAAAAGAAAAAAAAAGAATTGCAAAAAGAAGTAAACAAATGTTCCAATGCAGATTGTCTACCTGATTCGACGCACAATCCGTATTTCGGTGAGCGGACTTCAAAGGAGACAACAATTCCCTTCACCTTTTTAATTATCCGTTCCCTTTCCTGCAATTAACCAAAATAATAATTTAAATAAACACTTCCTCACCTGCAATCCTTCCATTCGTCCATTCTTTTGACAGTTTATGTTCTTGTTACTAGTTTGTCTTCGCGTTCTCTTTTCTTCCACGTTCTTCCATTCTCTTCCTTTCCTTACACTTAAATATATTTCCCTAATTGGAATCCAGTGTCCCGATTCCAATCCATTTCCGATTTCTTGTTGTGTAATGGCTGATCGTGTAGGTATACGTTTTTATTTTATTTTATTTTATTTTTTTTAGTGATTAGGATTAGATTATGTAGGTATTTTATGAATAGAGGTATTTATTTTATTGACCGAACAAAACGAAACAACGAATCTTGACGACTGGAAGGTGAACTATTTCTTTCTCCTTCCAGGATTAGCTGAATAGAAAAGGAAATTAGAAAGGTATTGGGTATAGACAGAGGACAAAGAAAGAAAGAACAGAAATAGACGGACTAGTGACTCAGAAAACAAAGAGAGGGATAACAAAAATAAAATACTATGTACATACATACAGACTTTCACGGTCAACTGGCCACAGCTGTGGACTTTTATTATTTCGAAGCGGTCGATGCCCTCGAAGTTAATTGTGTTTTTTTGTGCAAGGTTTGGTTGTGCTTACAATAATACACTGCGAGAAATTAATCTTGGGTGAGTTAAAATTTTAAAAGGCAAATGGAAAATAAATTTATTCACGGGAATTCTCATGGTAGATATAAAGCCGAACTCTTATCTGGTCTGTTTTGAAGGGCGGAAAGGTCATTTCATACCGGAAAAGTCGCTGCAGAGGTAGGTGGAATTTCGACATTAATATGAAAAGCTAACTAAGAGCATATTTTTCAAGGTTTGGGTCTTATTTGGGCCACCACTTTTGGGCTGGTGCTCAAACCTCTGCTCCCTTTTGTTAACCTTGGGCCTTAGCGTCTTGGTGCCGTGCTGGGACAGTCCCCCGTGGAGACCAGCAAAACCGCTTCAACGGGTTTAGGTTGTACGGCCACAGAGCCGCAACCAACCAACAGACAAAACAACAACAACAGTGAACAAAGACAATTTGAATTAAAATAACTACGAGTAAAATATAAAAGTGACAACATTGAACTGTGAAACATATAATATACAAAAGGACAATAATATACAAAAATAATATACAAAAAGAACATAAAGTGCAGTGCGTAGTGCTCCCCTCCGCCCCCTGGTTTGTGGCAACAACAACCACACGCACCACCAAGTGCTTAAACCTACCCCCATTAAACGCAGTGGCGTAAAGTTTAAACACTGGATTTTAGTTTAATTTTCATTTTTAATTTGTTTTGAAGCCTTATTTTTTTTTTTCTTTGATTTTTCTTGAATTCCTTTATTTGCTTTTTCCACTTTTTTTTATCATAGTGTTAGTTTTGGTTGAATTTTAATATTAGTTTTATCCGAGATTAAGTAAGGTTAGGATACGTCTTTATTTGTGAATTCTACCCTTGAAATAGTGCGCGTCTCCGAGGCCATATTGGCCAACATCAACTCACCGTTCTTCGTCGTGCTGGTACCAGGACAACGGGGGACCGTATAGAACCGTAAGTAGTTTTAAGTCTTTTACATATTTTTGGATTCTTAGTTTTTAAATTTTATAGCTTAAAGTGCAGAATTTTAGATTAAGTTTTTTTTGAATTTCTTTTGCGGTAGTTTTAAGTTTTTTTATATTTAATAAATTTTGGATTAGCCTGTCATGGCATTAAATTTTTTTGCGTTTGATATGCATTTAACGATGCGCGGCTAAAGTTTTTTTGCATTTGGTGTGTGAACGGCTGTGAAGGCCGTCCTTCTATAGGTCGACAATGTAATAACAGGACAATACAAACTTTGAAGACATGACGCGACGACATACGAACTTTCCACTACGTACATACTCACATAAATTGAGACTGAAGGGTTCGTCGAGGGGCTATCACTCACAACATCGACCAGAGTGATAGCTAAGGTTGTGCCGAAAGACACAAGGGTGGGCTGGCCAACCTTTGCCAATAACATCTGTCATGTTTCGGGTTCATGACGAACCCGGTATCAAAGAGAGATTTAGGGAAAGTGAGTTGTGGTTAGGGTAAGATAGTTTTAGTGTAGTTTTAAGTTAGCTTAGTTATATTTTAGGGCTTAGCTTTTAATGTTAGAATAGTTAGCTTAAGCTTAGGCTAGTTAGGTTAGTTCGCGTGCTCCTTCCCTTCTCTCTCTTGGGTATCGGCACAGATCCTTGGACATTTTCTTTTCCTTCATTTTTGCTTTTCTATCCTTTTTGTCCGTCCGTGGTCTACGTAGATTAGCTTCCTTCCTTTT
Organism: Portevinia maculata; assembly: GCA_949715645.1. NCBI lineage: Eukaryota > Metazoa > Arthropoda > Insecta > Diptera > Syrphidae > Portevinia > Portevinia maculata. The sequence goes on along the minus strand of OX454527.1, from coordinate 117,680,831 downwards.
TTTCTCTCTTTTTACAACTTTTTGGCATGGACAAAACTTTTGTTGAGCAGGTGGTATAAGGTGAGGGGACAAGAACTACCCCCGTCCGACGAGCTGAGCCGAGCAACCACAAGCGTGCCGCGTCCTCCTCACCTGTATCGAAGTTGCCCCTGTGCCCCTGTGGTTCCCAAAATAACAATGGCGCCCAACGATTTCGGCTAGGCCAGATTGCGACTCCAAGGGGATGATTTTCACTTTCGAAAGTCATTACCTTGGACTTACAACAGCCTTCGCGATTAGAATAATTTTCAACTTTAATTTTTTTACTTTTCTATCTTTCTTCTTCATGTTCAAGGACTCCTTATGCTTGTGGGTCGGAAGCAGATGAATGACGGCTATTCCAATCCTTAGGCGTATAGCCAGAGGATCTCGTGAGGTAGTCTGGGTAGGCCCGTGGACTTTGGCCGTGTTGAAGTGTGCCCTAGAAGTCCTGCCAGCCTAGCATTTGGTTAAGCCGGAAAGCGAGTTGTGGTAGGGTGGAAAGGACATATTTCAAAACTTGTTATGAATCCGAGACACCGGTCACAATCCGACTTGACGTAGAGTCAACTTTTACAAACATTTACCTACTTATACGAACTAACGATCTATAGAACGGTTTGCGGAGAACCGGATCAGTAGTTCACACACCAACGCAGTTCTGCACATAAAAAAAAAAAAAAAAAAAAAAAAAACACATACCTATTTAAAAACCACATACCTATATAAAAAAAAACACATATAAAAATTTCTTATAACTAATAAACAAATAAATAATAATTACAATATAATGAGCCACAATAGACCTATCAATTTGGGTGCGGTCCCTAAAAGCACTTCGTCTTGGGACCTAGAGTCCTCGCTACCACCATTGGGGAACAGCACGTCCCTCCAAAATAGGGAAGTAAGGGGAAGAAGACCTGCTATAGGGACATCGGGGTTGGACGTTACTGACTTGACGACTTCACCAACCGACACACTGACATTGACAGAACCAACGAAACGGACTCGAAGGTAGCTCCCCCCGTCTCAACGATTCACGAAGAATCAGGGGACGAGCAAACATCCCTTCCAAAACGACGTAACGCCTACGATGAACCGCACAACAGAACAGAACTTACGTTTACAAAGAAAAGGGTTCCACTGGAGAGACAGGACGCCGTACAAACTCAAAACAAACCATCGCTGACACAACGAACAAACCCCATAGCAAGAACGGATAAATTAAGACAAGACAACGTATATGTAGAGGAATGTGACTTACAAGAACAGACTCAGGTAGAGAACGGACAAAGTACAAGACGAATACACGAGATGGTCTCCGGTGCTGCAAGAGAGAACCCAGGCGAGACGATGGCCATATTCGCCGATACCATGAAAGGCATGATGGTGACCTTTCAGGACAGTCTGAAGGCCATTAATAACAGGCTCAATGACCTCGAGCTCTCTGTTGCAGCAAAACGTGAGCCACATTCACGAACTGACCGACGACTTAACAAAGAGACGACTAGGCAACAACGGTCAGGGGTAACTCGGGAGACTATCCCAGGGCGGCAACAGGCGGAGGAGCGGCAATCCTTCATAGATGCCGAAAGAAGGGTTCAGTTACCGGTTCACAAGTGGGGGCTCAAATTCGACGGTACGCAGCGGACAATGTCCAGTGAAAGCTTTATTTTTAGAGTCGAAACCCTTCAGCGACAGAACGGCCTGTCTGATAACAACTTATTCTCCCAATTCCACCACCTCCTGACTGACCATGCTGAAAGATGGTACTGGCAGTATATGCAGGAAAATAGGGATGACGAAGGTCTGAACTATTATGACCTCATAAGAGAGTTGCGTAGGCAGTTTGGCGACAATCGCAGAGACCACGAACTTTTGAGGTCGATAATGGACAGAAGACAACTGCCCCATGAGAGCTTCGACGCTCATCTTCGGATGTTCCATTAGGAGCATCCAAGACTTAAGAGACGAATGTCGACGAGCAGAAAAACATTTAACGAACAGAGACATTAAATTCAAACGCCACGTAACAGAACTCGACGAACACACACACTCACATCATAGAACATATGATGAGCAGCACGAGGACGAGGACTTGGAGATAGCTGCCCTCCAAAATAACAGAACACAGAGACAGACTAACCCTTACAGAAGGGAAAACGCTAATAGGACTGACCTGAACGGTCAAACCGACACAACAAAAAAGGTAGGAACGAGCCAGATGACCTGTCACTCCCAATTTCATTCCCTGACTTGCTTTAGCTGTGGTCAAGGAAGCATGAACTTTTACTGTGCCAAGTGCCAGGAAAACTTCAAAGTCGGCGGGGCATCCGGGAGCCTTCCGCCGCTGAATCGCACTCACCCGGAAAATCAGGCCATAATAAAGCAAGCCAGAGAATAGAGGGAAACCTGGGGATCACGGAGGCCGAGAACCTTCAAATCCTGAAGCGGGAACCGACGGTCAAAGAAACTTTCACTCGGAACGTGATCCCAAGAAAAAGTCTTCACCAAAGTCTTCGTGAATACGCCGAAGCAAGAAAAAGAATCTTTGGCGAAGAAGTGGTCCTGTCAGTTAACAATAGCAGAAAATATAAAAAAATTAATAGGCTTAGGGAAATTTGTGCAATAAATAGACGACGTAAGAGAAACATTTTAGAATCTGTGATATCCCTTAATGACGACAATAGGCCCTACGCTAAAGTAGGAATTGACGGTGAAGAGCTCCTGGGCCTATTGGATAGTGGAGCATCAATTAGCTGCTTAGGAAACGGAGCGTTAGAATTCCTAGATAGACACAATATATCAATGACGAAAATGACTACGGACATTAAAACAGCTGACGGGAATCAGCAACGGATAGAGGGACGATTCAAAGCCACGATCTCATGGGGCAGCAAGTCTCAAACACAAGAGCTGTTTGTAGTTCCAAACTTACAGCAAGCTCTTTATTTGGGGGTAGATTTTTGGAGCGCATTCAAAGTCGCCCCGAACGTGATCAGCGAACTCGACGTGCTTGTCGTAGCTTACTAGCTTATCTGTGATACTTACGTCGTGACGTCTTCCTAGGTTATTTACTTATTGTAGAACATAGTTTATTTATTTATTTATATAATTCTTTTTATTTATTCATATATTTTATTTATTTACAACATATTTTATCCATTGACTACCATAGTTCTAAGTAATTTTTTTATCTATTTATTGACTTTATTTACATTTCTATCTGTGATATCTATCTTATGTGATGTCCTTTTATGTTATTTATTTATTTATTTTTATAGCTTATTAATTTATTATCAATTTTATTCACTTATCTCAGTAGCTTATTTATTTATTAACAGTTTGACCTACGTATTTTCATAGTTTATTTATTTATTTATTTATTTTTGTCGGTCATCGCTGTCTTTCCACACTCTTTTACACTTCTGGAGCCTCAAGCGAACAGCCCGGTTAGCATCTGTGGATCTCAGGGAGTAGGCCCTTGCCCCACGTTGGCAGTATAAATCACAGGTCGAGCCGAAATATTCCAGACTCCTTTTATTTTACGAGGTCGTTTGCCTCACGACCACTCGGCAAACGCCGTCGAGCCTGTTACGGAGCAGTGCACTGATCTGCAAATAAACAAAAATTTATTAGCACAGCTGATCAATTTCCACTGACCCACATTTGTTGCTTTCCCCACATTGTCCAGATTCCGTCCATCATCCTTCACACTCCAGTACCTGCAAAGAAAAGAAAAAAAAAGAATTGCAAAAAGAAGTAAACAAATGTTCCAATGCAGATTGTCTACCTGATTCGACGCACAATCCGTATTTCGGTGAGCGGACTTCAAAGGAGACAACAATTCCCTTCACCTTTTTAATTATCCGTTCCCTTTCCTGCAATTAATCAAAATTAATAATTTAAATAAACACTTCCTCACCTGCAATCCTTCCATTCGTCCATTCTTTTGACAGTTTATGTTCTTGTTACTAGTTTGTCTTCGCGTTCTCTTTTCTTCCACGTTCTTCCATTCTCTTCCTTTCCTTACACTTAAATATATTTCCCTAATTGGAATCCAGTGTCCCGATTCCAATCCATTTCCGATTTCTTGTTGTGTAATGGCTGATCGTGTAGGTATACGTTTTTATTTTATTTTATTTTATTTTTTTTAGTGATTAGGATTAGATTATGTAGGTATTTTATGAATAGAGGTATTTATTTTATTGACCGGACAAAACGAAACAACGAATCTTGACGACTGGAAGGTGAACTATTTCTTTCTCCTTCCAGGATTAGCTGAATAGAAAAGGAAATTAGAAAGGTATTGGGTATAGACAGAGGACAAAGAAAGAAAGAACAGAAATAGACGGACTAGTGACTCAGAAAACAAAGAGAGGGATAACAAAAATAAAATACTATGTACATACATACAGACTTTCACGGTCAACTGGCCACAGCTGTGGACTTTTATTATTTCGAAGCGGTCGATGCCCTCGAAGTTAATTGTGTTTTTTTGTGCAAGGTTTGGTTGTGCTTACAATAATACACTGCGAGAAATTAATCTTGGGTGAGTTAAAATTTTAAAAGGCAAATGGAAAATAAATTTATTCACGGGAATTCTCATGGTAGATATAAAGCCGAACTCTTATCTGGTCTGTTTTGAAGGGCGGAAAGGTCATTTCATACCGGAAAAGTCGCTGCAGAGGTAGGTGGAATTTCGACATTAATATGAAAAGCTAACTAAGAGCATATTTTTCAAGGTTTGGGTCTTATTTGGGCCACCACTTTTGGGCTGGTGCTCAAACCTCTGCTCCCTTTTGTTAACCTTGGGCCTTAGCGTCTTGGTGCCGTGCTGGGACAGTCCCCCGTGGAGACCAGCAAAACCGCTTCAACGGGTTTAGGTTGTACGGCCACAGAGCCGCAACCAACCAACAGACAAACAACAACAGTGAACAAAGACAATTTGAATTAAAATAACTACGAGTAAAATATAAAAGTGACAACATTGAACTGTGAAACATATAATATACAAAAGGACAATAATATACAAAAATAATATACAAAAAGAACATAAAGTGCAGTGCGTAGTGCTCCCCTCCGCCCCCTGGTTTGTAGCAACAACAACCACACGCACCACCAAGTGCTGAAACCTACCCCCATAAAACGCAGTGGCGTAAAGTTTAAACACTGGATTTTAGTTTAATTTTCATTTTTAATTTGTTTTGAAGCCTTATTTTTTTTTTCTTTGATTTTTCTTGAATTTTTTTATTTGCTTTTTGCACTTTTTTTTATCATAGTGTTAGTTTTGGTTGAATTTTAATATTAGTTTTATCCGAGATTAAGTAAGGTTAGGATACGTCTTTATTTGTGAATTCTGCCCTTGAAATAGTGCGCGTCTCCGAGGCCATATTGGCCAACATCAACTCACCGTTCTTCGTCGTGCTGGTACCAGGGGACCGTATAGAACCGTAAGTAGTTTTAAGTCTTTTACATATTTTTGGATTCTTAGTTTTTAAATTTTATAGCTTTAAGTGCAGAATTTTAGATAAAGTTTTTTTTGAATTTCTTTTGCGGTAGTTTTAAGTTTTTTTATATTTAATAAATTTTGGATTAGCCTGTCATGGCATTAAATTTTTTTGCGTTTGATATGCATTTAACGATGCGCGGCTAAAGTTTTTTTGCATTTGGTGTGTGAACGGCTGTGAAGGCCGTCCTTCTATAGGTCGACAATGACATAACAGGACAATACAAACTTTGAAGACATGACGCGACGACATACGAACTTTCCACTACGTACATACTGACATAAATTGAGACTGGAGGGTTCGTCGAGGGGCTATCACTCACAACATCGGCCAGAGTGATAGCTAAGGTTGTGTCGAAAGACACAAGGGTGGGCTGGCCAACCTTTGCCAATAACATCTGTCATGTTTCGGGTTCATGACGAAACCGGTATCAAAGAGAGATTTAGGGAAAGTGAGTTGCGGTTAGGGTAAGATAGTTTTAGTGTAGTTTTAAGTTAGCTTAGTTATATTTTAGGGCTTAGCTTTTAATGTTAGATTAGTTAGCTTAAGCTTAGGCTAGTTAGGTTAGTTCGCGTGCTTCTTCCCTTCTCTCTCTTGGGTATCGGCCCAGGTCCTTGGACATTTTCTTTTCCTTCATTTTTGCTTTTCTATCCTTTTTGTCCGTCCGTGGTCTACGTAGAGTAGCTTCCTTCCTTTTTTTTCTCTCTTTTTACAACTTTTTGGCATGGACAAAACGTTTGTTGAGCAGGTGGTATAAGGTGAGGGGACAAGAACTACCCCCGTCCGACGAGCTGAGCCGAGCAACCACAAGCATGCCGCGTCCTCCTCACCTGTATCGAAGTTGCCCCTGTGGCTCGACCCTGGTTCCCAACATAACAACTTCCGTGTCGCATTCACCAGCTTACCCCCAAGTCAAGCGCGCGTAAAGAGGTTTTACTTCAAAAACTTTCATCTCTCTTTCTAGGTACATACGAAGTCGCTTCCAAGGGTCGAGGAAATCGTTATACGGTTCAAAAATGTTCACCATCGACAGAGGGTCCTAAGAAAACATCAAGAAGTATCGAATACATGAAGCCATGGAGACAAGTAGGTACAGAAGACCATGCTGACTCGTCCGAGACGGATTTTTTTTGTACCACGTTATAAGTCCCCGTTGGGGCACGGCAAATTACTTTTAATTAACGGAAATTTTGGTTTAGCACACAAAAGAGGTACAGAATTGCCGTTTGAATTGGCGCAAGATCGCGTTATCCCGAAATAAGCAGATTCTATTACAACGGTCGCGCGTCCCGTTCTTTACCGGGATTGTACGGAGCCCGATCCTACCGAGATATATTTTACTTTTTTGTCCTAACTACTACAAATCACTATACTTATCCCTGTGTTTTCTTATTTTTATTTTATCCTGGTTCTCATTCCTAGAGTAGGCTTTGGATTTTGGTCCCGTTTAGCAACTTCCTGCACACTCTATTCCCGATTCCTTCCTTCAATTATTTTCCACAGCACTCTAATATTACCCTTCTCGATTAATTACTTTTACTTTTTTTTTTTGTTAAAACACTAATTCTCAAAGAAAACGTCTATTTACGCGACTGATCAACCAAGAAGTGATTTTTCCAGATTTCTTTGTCCATTCGGCCGGCCAGTGTCCCTCACTCACACCATCATCCACCCTTATGGAAGCAGAGCCAACGGCAGCCCTAACGTGACAATTCAGCTGTGGCGCTGAAATTGTCGACTGCTTCGTACTCCCTCACTCACACGTACTTGGGATAGACAATTCCCAGCTCCCACACGATAACTCAGCTGTCGCTCTGAGATTATCAACTGTTCCTTGTTCTACCCCCACCCATTCATGCACATTCACGCATTTGGCTGGACCATGTCGTTTTTCGCTACACTGTGTCATCTTTACACTAATGCGCTAACATGATCCCGCTAATGCTCTCACGGTTCTCATTCTTTGTAATTCGCCCATCACTGGAAACATCCACCGATAAGCGAAACCTCTGGCCGACGATGGATCTACTCTCACACATTTCAATTTGGCAGTTCGCGAATTTAATAACAAGGAAAAATAACCTTTCGTGAAAAGTAAATATTAATTGCACTAATTCGCGCTTTAAAAGTCAAGTTTCTTCACCAAGAATTAATTAATACATTTAAATCATGTTTCCCCATTCAACCAACCCTCAAGGAATCAAAATAGGAGGCATAGGATTATAAAAATCCCTAGGACCAGGCACCAACAATCCTATTCAGAAAAACCAAGCGCCCAGGAGATTTATCAAGTTGGGATATACACTTATCTACGCTAATTTGCCCTGGCTATCTCGGTGGAACTGCGCCCAGATTTGGGGAAAAGGGGAAATGCCAATCTTGCGCCAGTTCTCACATGTATGTAGGAGCGATGCTGCAGACTTATTAATTATAGTTTAGATCTGCTGAACATGTTCAAATCGGTTAAGCTCTCTTATGTAATTTCTATGCAATTCAGTTCTCTTATTACGTAAATGCTTGCTAAGAGAGAGAGGGGATTTTTCAAGGCAGACACTCGCGTAACGTCGCTAAGAATGCCAAGTCGCTGTCTCCGTGAAGAAACTTTAATTACCTACTTAAACTACTTAAACTACTTAAACTACTTAAATTACTTAAACTACTTAAACTACTTAAACTACTTAAATTACTTAAATTACTTAAATTACTTAAACTACTTAAATTACTTGAATTACTTTAATTACTTAAATTACTTAAATTAAACTACCCAAATTTATTGTACCCTAGCTCTAGTGAACAGTGAATAAAAAATAGAAAAAAAACATAAACTTAACGTGTCTTCTGTTGTGTATCCCCTTTTCCCTCCCCCTACAAATGGTGTCAGAAGTGTTACCTGGAAGTAGTGCCGCGTCGGACAATTAATAAAACAGGCCGCGAAAAAAAAACCGCGAAAAAAAAAACGAAAAAAAAGGGCAAAGTACCATTGTTAATGTGCAAAAAAAGTGACAAAAATTAGATTAATTAAAGAAGTTATATAGAAGTACATAACGTGCATACATAAAAGGATAGAGAAAAAAAAATCAACGGCAAAATCGTATGAGCTGAAAAACCGGTGAGATCGTTCTATATTAAAACCGCATGCTTTGTATAACTTTTTTTTTACATGCTATGTATATGCATATAGCTAAATACATACTCACGAAAAACATTATACCTATATTTGAAAAACACACTCAAGATTTTTTTGGAGACTTTCGTGAGTGTTTTGAGCAGAACGTTAAGTTGAGTGAGATCTCTGAAAGTGCATAAAGCGTCACACACTTCTCGAATTCTGTCGTTTTGAGAATTTAATTGTAACAACATAATCAAATTTATAATTAAGCTTGCAACGTTACGAATTAAGTTAGGTAGGTGGGTTGAGAAGCTCCGAATGGATGAACTAAACAAGCTTACAACTAAGGAGCTCCAATATCTATTAAAAGATAAAGGTTTATCATACAGATACAATTTAAAAAAAGAATTAGTAGAAAGGTTATACGAGTCAATTTTAAAAGAAGAAAGGGAAAAAGTTCAGATAAGAGAAGAGCAAAATTTTACAGAGAAAATTGAGGAGGACGGAAAGAAGGAAGCAAGTGAAGCGCCATCGGAAGTTATTGTAGTAGTTCTTAGGCCAACCGAAGATATTGAAAATATGGCTGAGGTGAATAACTTTGTCTTCAAGGATATTGAGGAGTCCTTGGATCGATTCACGGGAGAAACGGGTAAAAATGTTAGTCTTTGGTTAAAAGATTTTGAGGACATCGCGACTGTATGCAAGTGGAGTCCGATCCAGAAATATCTCTACGCGAGGCGCTTGCTAAAGGGTGCTGCTAAATTGGCAGTAGAAGCGAAAAGCGGAATATGCAGTTGGGATGACTTGAAAGATTTTCTAAAAAATGAATTCAACGATAAGCCCTCGTGTATTAGCATCCACAAAATGCTGCAATCTCGAAAAAAAAGGCCAAGCGAGTCATTCTTGGAATACATGTACTCTATGAAACAAATTGCGATGAAGGGACATTTCGACGACGAATCATTAATCGCATACATCGTTCAGGGTATTCCAGATAGCCCTTCAAACAAAACCGTGCTCTTCGAAGCTACGACTTTAGAAGAACTGAAGAAAAAGTTTTTAGTGTACGAAAATATCAAGAGCCAGACTAGTTCAAACCACTTTCTAAATAAAAACCCCAATAATTCGCACAAATCAAGCGAATCTGCGTCAGGTAGTAGTAAGGATAGCGCAAGATATAAAAACCAGAACAACCAGAAGCGATGTGAAAGTTGTGGATCGCTATCTCACCAGCATAGTGATTGTCCGAATAAAAGCAAGGGTGCCAGATGTTTTTCTTGCAGTGAGTTCGGACACATTTCTACAAATTGTCCAAATAGGGATGCCAAAAAGCAAGGCAGCAGCCAAGTAAATCTTAAGAGGATGAGCAGGGTTGACTGTTGTGTGAGGGTTGTTGTTGCGGGGGAAGCTCATAACGTTTTGGTTGACACCGGCGCTGATGTTTCTCTTTTGAAGGAGAGTATGTGGAGAAGGCTGGGTGCGACGGAAATGGATGGAAATGGAAAATGTTTGCTAGGGTTCGGCGGATGCAAAGTTAAAAAGTCACATGGTTCCTGTTTACTTAACATTGGGATTGAAGATGATGTACATAAAATTCGTTTTCATGTTATCCCCGATGAATGGATGGGCGATGCTATGATTTTGGGGAAGAATTTTTTAGAAAATGCCACCATAACGATCGAGAATGGCAAAATCTACGTGAAAAGTAAGTCAGTTGCCGAGAAGTTGGGAGAAAACGATGTTCTTAGAATTGATGTGGTCCAGTTAATAGAAAGTGACGCACTGGAAAGTGTTAAGAAGATTCCTGATCCGGGGATTCGAAGGGAAATCACAGGAATAATCAACTCATATAAGCCCAAAAAGCCAAAAAAGTCATGTATAGAGATGCACATTACCCTTAGCGATGAGAAACCGGTTCATCAACCGCCTAGAAAGCATGGAAGGGAAGAAAAGGAAATAGTTCGGAAACAAATCGAGGAGTGGCTACGTGAGGAGATCATTCAGCATAGCAACTCAAACTATGCGAGTCCAATCGTGTTAGTGAAGAAGAAGGACGGCTCTCATCGGTTATGCATCGATTATCGTAGGCTAAACGCGAAAATTTTTAAAGACCGTTACCCGCTTCCATTAATCGAAGAAATTTTGGAAGAGCTTTACAAATCTAGTATTTTCACAACATTGGACTTCAAAAATGGATTTTTTCACGTCGGAGTTCACGAAGGCAGTCAAAAGTATACGGCGTTTATAACACAAGATGGCCAGTACGAGTTTTTGAGAGTCCCTTTCGGTCTCTGTAATTCTCCGTCGGTATTTCAGCGGTTTATAAATTTCGTATTCAAGGATCTTATTCGCAAGGGTTATATTTTGGTTTATATTGACGACGTAGTGATACTTGCAAACAATCTGAAGGAGGCCTTAGAGAGACTTAAAATGGTTCTGGAGGTTGCTGCAGAGTTCGGCCTTATCATTAATTGGAAAAAATGTAGTTTCGTAACGACATCGATAGAATTCTTGGGTCACGTCATTGAAAACGGATCGATGAAACCATCAATTGGGAAAATTCATGCCGTGCAGCACTTCCCAAAACCCGATTCGACGAAAAAAATACAGTCGTTCTTGGGGCTTACAGGTTTTTTTAGGAAATTTATTTCGAATTACGCTGTTTTTGCTAAGCCGCTGTCCGATCTTCTTCGTAAAGGTGTGCCTTTTTGTTTCGGGCCTGACCAGATAGTTGCTTTCAACTCGTTGAAGGAAGCACTATGTAAAGACCCAGTTCTTAAGCTGTTTAATCCAGGTTTAGAAACGGAGCTGCATACGGACGCCAGTAAAGTAGGTTACGGAGGAGTGTTGTTACAAAGACACGATGACAATGCGCTTCACCCTGTCTTCTACGTAAGCTATAAAACAACAACAGCCGAAGCCAATTATACGAGTTATGAACAGGAAGTGCTTGCTATAATTAAATGTCTTAAAAAGCTTAGAGTCTACCTTTTGGGTATACAGTTCAAGGTGTATACGGACTGTAAGGCGTTTACGGAGACTATGAGAAAGAAAGAGTTATGTACCCATGTGGCGAGATGGGCATTATTTATTCAAGATTTTAATTGCGAGATCCTCCATAGATCTGGTTCGGCTATGAGACATGTCGACGCGTTAAGTCGCTATCCCGTCGTTCGGCGGATTGAGGATGGTATACTGCATCGTGTAAGAAAAGGTCAGAAAACGGACGAGTATTGTCAATTGGTAGCTACAATTCTAAAGGAAAAGGAGTATGAAGATTTCGTCATGCGAAACGATGTTCTCTACAAGTTCGTTGGAGGAGACTTTCTATTGGTTGTTCCAAAATTGCTACAAAAGGAGGTTTTGCGAAATATCCACGAGCAAGGTCACATAAATGCTAGAAAGGTCGAAGAGCTAGCGAAACGAGAATACTGTATTCCGAAAATGGCCGCAAAGATCAGGCAGCAAATTTCAAATTGCGTATCCTGTATTCTCGCGTCAAAAAAACACGGTAAACAAGAATGCTTGCTGAGCCCCATCGAAAAGTTTGACACGCCTCTGAACACCTATCACATAGATCACCTTGGGCCGCTACAGTCAACAGCAAAGAGCTACAAACACTTGCTAGTAATCGTGGATGGTTTTACTAAGTTCGCATGGATATTTCCCGTAAAGTCGACAGGCGCAGACGAGGTTGTTAAAAAATTACTGTTCCAGAGCGACATTTTTGGTGACCCAGCACGAGTCATAACAGACAAAGGATCAGCATTTACATCGAATGCCTTCAAAGAATACTGCAGCGAAAGGAACATTATGCACTCGCTAGTCACAACAGGAGTACCGCGTGGTAATGGGCAGGTAGAACGCATCAATCGAACAATTATAGAAGTCCTGTCCAAGCTATCCGTTGACGATCCTGACAAATGGTTTAAACACGTCCCGAGACTGCAGCGTATATTAAACTCTACAGTCAACAGAAGCACAAAAAGAACACCATTCGAGCTTATGTTTGGAGTACCGATGAAAAATATGGAAAGCTACGATCTGCGTAAAGTACTGGAAGAGCTGCTGATCGAAGAGTTCGAAGACGAGCGAAGGGAGATGCGAGGCGAAGCGAAGGAACAGATACTCAAGGTCCAAGAGGAGAACCGGAAAGGTTACAACCGGAAAAGAAAAGTTGCAACAAAGTACGAGGTCCACGATCTGGTCGCAATCAAACGAACTCAGTTTGCACCAGGAATTAAGTTATATCCAGCGTTTTTGGGACCATATGAGGTCGTTAAAGTAAAAAGAGGTGACCGTTACGACGTTATTAAGGTAGGCAGCCATGAAGGCCCTAACGCAACTTCATCTTCAGCTGATTTTATGAAACCTTGGTGTTGCGATGAAAGCGATTACGATGACAACGATGAAAATGTATCCTCTAGTGGTGACCGAGGAGATGACGCGTGATGCCGACTAGTCGTCTGAGGCAGCCGACAAACAGGGTGGCCGGGTGTAGGAGCGATGCTGCAGACTTATTAATTATAGTTTAGATCTGCTGAACATGTTCAAATCGGTTAAGCTCTCTTATGTAATTTCTATGCAATTCAGTTCTCTTATTACGTAAATGCTTGCTAAGAGAGAGAGGGGTTTTTTCAAGGCAGACACTCGCGTAACGTCGCTAAGAATGCCAAGTCGCTGTCTCCGTGAAGAAACTTTAATTACCTACTTAAACTACTTAAACTACTTAAACTACTTAAATTACTTAAACTACTTAAACTACTTAAACTACTTAAATTACTTAAATTACTTAAATTACTTAAACTACTTAAATTACTTGAATTACTTTAATTACTTAAATTACTTAAATTAAACTACCCAAATTGATTGTACCCTAGCTCTAGTGAACAGTGAATAAAAAATAGAAAAAAAACATAAACTTAACGTGTCTTCTGTTGTGTATCCCCTTTTCCCTCCCCCTACATATATGTATGTAAGTATTTTAATTTGTTGTTTGGTGTTTTTTCCTTCTTTTTCGTACTGGTGTCTCGTCGTGCATTGGCTCGTACAATTGTGACAAGTGTTGTGAGAGTGTGTATACGTGGCCGTCCGCCCACACGTCTCTGTGGCTCCTCCGGTGCTCCCACGACGAAGTTGAAGGACAGAGCGTCATCTTCCCCCCATCGTGCGTGGCTCAGTACCGTGAGAATGGTACTTCTGCTGCAATTGTCTTTAGGAGGGGCCGTCCGCTCGCCCTCCCCAATTGCTATCCCAGACCGACCGTCTGGTTGTGGCAGTGTCATAAGTGTCGACTACTGCATTTTACAGACCGCCCGTCTGTTTGGAGTGTGTTGGCGGATGCGTACGCAACTCCGCCGTTGCAGACCGTCCGTCTGGGTTTGATGTCGCCGTTTGTGCCTGCAGACAGTTCGTCTGTAAGGGAGTGTGTTGGTCCGTTGGGAGTCTCCTGACGGTCCGTGTCAGGCTCACCATCCGGACATTTGGGGCCCCACCTCTTGCTCCGCTGAACAGACCGTCCATCTGTTACGATGCGCCTTTTCCTCGACCCGTCGACCACCTGCCGAGTTGGTTTGCCAGTGTTGGGCCGCCTGCCCATGCTAAGCTTCTACCTGTTGTGGTCGCCTACCCAAGGCTCAAGAGAAGTGGGTGCATGGCTGATGGAACCATAGCTGCCCCTCCACTTCTTCAGACCCTGCATATGCGCACCGATAAAAGAGGGAATTGGTAAAGAAGTCAGGGAATGGAGAGTGGACCTTGTTGCGGGAAATTTTACCGCAACAAATCCCACCCCCACCTCCAAGGAAATGTGCTTGGTTTTCAAAGAACCCCAAGCCATTTGCAGAGGCTATGGTTGACAACACACAAAGGAAGGATTTGCCCAACATCGGCCAATTCGCCTGTCCAGATAGCAACAAACTTAAAACGTTCAATCAAAACCATAAATGAAAAATTAGTACCACGACCGACCTACGTTAATGGGGACTGCTGGACTAGTCGTCGGCGGCACTCTGCCACGATCTCGACCGTTTTCATCGCTCAACGTGTACGTCCACGGAGAAACGCGTTTTTTAATAGTGAAAGGTCCGATAAATTTCGGGGCGAGTTTCGCGGCATAAAAATTAGCGGCGTCGGATAACGCGAAATGCCATACAATCTCGTTCGGGAGATATAGAACGTCTCTCCGACGGAGACCCGAGAGGACCCATCTTTTTTCCTGATAAGGACGATCGGAGATGCCCACGGACTGTTTGATTTCTCAATGACTCCCGCATCCAGCATCTCCTTCAGTTCCTTATCAATGTGAACCTGCATTGCAGGCGAAACCGGGTAATATCTTTGTTTGATCGGTTCGGCCGACGTCCAAATCTTATGCTCCACCAATTGGGTACATCCCAAGCCCTCCGGCATAACCCTGAAAATGTTTTCAACCAATATTTCCAGTTGCCTCGTTTCAGTATCATCCAATTCGGATTTTTCCTTAATGACGGAAATGGAGCCAACCGCCTGCTGACTCGAAAAATTCCACACGCCCGATCTCAAATCCGAGACTACGCCCGACAGTGCCTGTTGGGGTGAGATCCCCTGCTGGTTGCTGATGGCTCCGATTACGTGAGAAAAAAAGAAATACACGATATGTCGACTTCGTTATAATTCTTTATTGTGTTCTTGAGAGGTCTTACCACGTTGGAGGTTTACAAAAGAAGAGAAGGAAAAATCGTATTAGGCTAACAATATGGCTGAGTGAGTTCCGTGTATTAGAAATTGTTGTTAAGCGACATCTAAGTGTTAAATAATGAATACAGATACTAAATCAGAGATGGTTTCCTATTCTAGTACAATTTGACCTGAACATTGCCGGCCGCCTTGCAGCATCAGCTGAAAAAATATCCACAACTATTTTCATAGGTATCTAAGCTAGGAGTATGACTTTAGTTCAATATTACAGTACATCAGAACCCCACTCTTATCTTAGAAAAAAACTTACATCTACGGATTCATATACAAGATACATTCTTATAAGTTACTCGATAGAGAATATATAATTATATATAATAAGCGAACATTTCTTTTAAGCTAAGTGCAATAGTAATCACGTGTAAATATACTTAATAATTCATAATTAAAATTTAAATTGCAAAGACAATGTAAGACAAGATACAGAAGAAATTGATAAATTTGTAAAAAGGATGATAAAATTTAAGATTGAACCAGGACACAAAGCTTGGTTATTGGTCTTCTTATAATTCCATTTTGCGTCCTTATATCAGTGACACGAACCCTTTTATCAGGTCCTGGATAGATTTGTATAACGCGCCCGAGACGCCATTCATTTGGGGGAAGATTCTCGTCCTTCACGATGACCAAGTCATTGATCGCAACATCTCTCATGGGATATTTCCACTTATATCGTTTGTTAAGTTCACATAGATACTCATTTTTCCAACGGCGACAAAATTGGTGGTGCAAAATCTTTACCCGTTCCCATCTGTTTACACAACTTATTGACTTTTCATTTGGAGAGGGTTCTGGGGGAGCTAGCAATGGCCCTCCTCGAAGGAAGTGACCTGGGGTTAAAGGGGGAATGTCAAATGAATTTTCGGAGATTGGGGAGATCGGTCTGGAATTGAGACAGGCCTCTATCTTCGTTAGCAAGGTGGTAAATTCTTCGAACGTGAATTTGTTGCTACCTGCCACTTTCCGAAAATGAAGCTTGAAGCTTTTAACCCCGGCTTCCCATAGCCCACCCATATGAGGAGCGCCGGGTGGAATGAACTTCCACTTCGTCCAGAGAAGCTTTTGATTACAAATGGACCGGCAAAGTCGACGCCTGTATTAGTGAAAGGCAATGAAATTGTTGTACGTTCAATAGGCAAAGCAGCCATTATCTGAGTAACCATCTTCTTTTTGTGTTTAATACAAGTCGCGCATTGAAGGATACATTTCTTTACTAGCTTCTTGACCTTGGGGATACAATATTCACATCGAATGATCCGCACTACGAGCTGAATTCCCCCATGAAGTGAAATAGCATGGGCAAACTCCACTAGTAGGGTAGATAGAGTGCCTGCATAAGGCAATATTAACGGGTACTTTTCATTATACGAAAGCGTGGAACAAGTAAGCCTTCCATGTGAGCGAATTAATTGATCAGAATCTAAGATGGGATTTAAGCTGAGTAATGAGCTTTTCCTTGAGATATGTTCATTTTGTGATAAACTTCGGTATTCAGAAGGAAAGGCAGAACACTGAGTCATACGAATGATCGCGTTCTTTGCATGGGCCACTTCCTTTTGGGTTAAAACGTGTGATGAATAGACAAATTTGTTTTTATAAGACGATTGAGTATTGTGAACAAACCTAAACATGTAGGAAACAACGCGCAATGCTCTAGACCATGAGGAAAAGTTTTTCAATATCAGATCAATATTGGGCACTAGGGTTGCAAAATTTACTTTGATGGGTTTTCTTTCTAGGTTACACTCCTCAGTTTGTTGTGAAAGGGACTCAGGCCAGGAGGATGGAATATGCTGCAACCAAGAAGGACCAGACCACCACAATTTGTTAGTCTTCAGCTCTATTGGCGCAACACCTCTGGTTGCTAAGTCAGCAGGATTGTCTGCCGATCGAACATGATTCCATGTTACATTCGGAGTGAGGGTCTGTACCTTGGAAACCCGGTTTGCTACGAAGGATTTCCATGTACACGGTGGTTTGTCAAGCCAAGCTAAGACTATGGAACTGTCAGTCCATAGAAATAATTCATAGCTCGGACAGATCAATTGGGTTATGATATTCTTATGCAATTTCGCTAACAACACAGCGCCGCAAAGTTCCAATTTCGGTAACGAAAGTTGTTTCACTGGAGCAACTTTGCTTTTGGCACATAAAAGGTGGGTAGAATAGATATTATCCTTGTGTTGAATGCGCAAATAGAAGTTCGCTGCATATGCACGCTCGGAGGCGTCACAAAATCCATGGATTTGGATGCAAACACCAGGAGTGTAGTCAATCCAGCGGGGGACTTGAATGCTTTGTATATCTGGGAGTGTTGAAAGAAATGACTTCCAACGCTGACACGTTAGGGGCTCTAACGGTTGGTCCCACATCGTGCCATCTCTCCAGATTTGCTGCATGATGATTTTGGCAGTTATGACAACTGGTCCCAACCAACCTACAGGATCAAATATTTTTGCGATTATTGAAAGTACAGCTCTTTTAGTCACCTCTGTATCCATTTCAGCAGTCGCAACACGAAAATGAAATGAATCTAGTTTTGCGTTCCAGCGTATACCAAGAGTTTTAGATACACTAGTATCTTCCAGCTTAAGGAAGTCTTGATCGTACAGGTGTTGGGAAGGAAATCTCTTAAGCAACTCCAGTGTGTTCGAAGTCCACTTATGCAATAAGAAGCCTGCAGAGCTTAGTGCGACAATAAGTTCATGTTGTTTTCTTAGTGCAGTTTCCACATCATGAGCACCAGAAAAGAAATCATCAACAAAGCGATGTTCCTTTAAAATGTCATGAGCGAGCGGAAGTCTAAATTGAACTTCGTCGGCTAGTTCTAGCAGCACGCGAATAGCCAAATACGGCGCACATTTGACACCAAATGTAACTCGCGTTAGTTCGTAATCCTGATTACCAAATATGATTCGCTGATATGGAGTATGCTCTGGGTGAACGATGATCTGGCGATACATTTTGGTTATATCAGCGTTGAAAACGAATCTGAAAAACCGCCATCTCAAAACTAAGATCATAAGGTCGGTTTGTAAGACTGGACCAGTGTATAACATCTCATTGAGACTTGATCCATTACTCGACAAACTTGACGCATTGAAAACCACACGCGTTTTCGTTGAAACGCTGTCTGGCTTTATCACAGCATGGTGAGGCAGATAGTACGAACAAATCGTATTATTAAGCATGATTTCCGCTGGAGGAACAACCTTCATATGACCGAGTGTGCTATATTCTTGAAGCACTTGGTTGTATGTATTCTGAAGTTCTTGGTTTTTTGCAAGAGTCTTTTCCAATCGGCAATATTGCCGTAAAGCTATGTCCCTGGAGTGCCCGAGTATGGGCATAGGGTTTTTAAATGGGAGCTGAACAACGTACCTCCCGTCAGAGTTTCTTGTCGTTGTTTCTGTAAAAAGCTGTTCGCAAAACATGTCCTCTTCAGACTGTGGCCTGTCATTATGAATCTCTTCAATTTCCCAAAATTTTGCGATCTGTTCATTGATTGAAATTTCACTATAGAACGATAAAACTGTGGAAAATGATTGAATATTTGCTGTAGGGAGAGGTCCTGATAATACCCAGCCAAAAACGGTGTTCTGAGCTATTAAGGAACCAAAAATGTTGGGCTTGATCCCTTCCTTAATGATTGAAGGGTATAAATCCATTCCGATAACAAGATCCACTTTGGAACTTTCGTTGAAATAAGGATCTGCAAGTTCGAGTTCGATTGGCTCTGCCATCTCTTCAGGACGGATCAAGCACGAGGGTAAATCACCCGTTAGGCGTTTAAGCACAATAGCATTGGCAATTATTGAGAACTCCGGAACGTATTTCGGTCCTAAATACAAGGAACACAACTTTGATGCTGTTGCAGTTACGACAGAGCTCATACCGGAAATTTGAGCCTGTATTGGGTTAATAGGAAGGTTTATTCTTTTCTGAGCTTCCTCGGATATGAATGTCACTTCCGATCCTGTATCTAAAAGTGTTCGTAACGTGAATTTGTCTCCAAGGTAATGAACATCAACTAACGCAGTAGCTAAAAGAACACGTTTGTTGTTTCGAGAATGGTAGGATTGTACTTCTAGAGGGTTCGTAGAACCAGTGGACTGTATGATTTCATTCTGGGACTGAATTGGTTGATTAGTGGCATGTATATGCAAGAGAGTGTGATGCCTTTGTTTGCAGTGACCACAGGTATGCAGACTTTGACAGTCTTTATACAAATGAGTTGATGCGAGACAATTACTGCAACATTTTAGCTGTTGTACCTTTGCAATCCGATCTTGGATCGATAGACATAAGAATTTGTGACAACGTCGTATGGGATGGGATCCTTTACAAAGCTTGCAATTTAAATTGGATACATTCGAGTGAAGGGCTTTATGCTGTTGGTATTTTTCCTTATTTGTATGAGTTGGAGCTTTAGAAGAGGGACCTCTTTGTTTCGATGAGTGTTTGATATCAGTCACTGTCTCCAAAACTCGATGTCGGTTGGTCAGAAATTGATCCATTGCAGCCCATGATGGTAACTCGCGTGGATTTTGAACTGACTGTTCCCATAAGGAAAGAGTAGTTTCGGGCAACCTATTAGAACAAAGGAACACCAGAATTGGATCCCAAGAATCCGTTGACACTTGATGTGCCTGAATGATAGACAAGCAATCGTTGATATTTCGCTGCATGTCTTTAATATCTTTACCAGACTCAGATGAAATCGTTGTCAGATTTAAAAGCTTCTTCAACTGATTGTTTATCAACCTTCTTTTATTTTCATACTCATTTGATAAGGCTTGCCAAGCTAACTCAAAGCTGTCAGCTGTGAGTGAGAAATTGGAAACTATTTTAAGAGCGTCTCCTCTAGTTCTTGAATGAAGGTGAAACAATTTTTGCACAGAACAGAGCTTTGGATGATTTATGTACAGGGCCGTGAACATGTCTCGGAAGGGTGGCCAAGTTTGATAGTCACCATAGAAAAGTTCTGTGTTGCAAGGTGCAACACTTGTGCTTGGTACAGACTCTGAACCATCAGGCTTTAAAACGCGAAAGGTATCATCCGATTTGATTATTTCTAATTTCTTAGACCGCTCAATGATATCACTTAGGCAATTTATATACGTATTAGAGGATAACCGATATTTTTCCTTAATTGCATCCTTACTGTCTTGATCTGGAGGATCAATTGCACGTAAACAATCTGAGTAACACCTTTTAACATCACCCCAAAGATCTTTTATTGTGAGCTTTGATGCTTCTAATGAACTAAGAGTTTGATCAGTTACGGGGATGTATTGAAATGCAGTATAAAATTCCACGAGATGATCTGCAGATTCAATAAACTTATTTAACTCACTCATTGCGATTGATTAAGAACGTATTTATTGAAGGAAAGGAAACTTACTCCCAAAGGACGGGTAGATGTGTGGACAATTCACACGCGCAATTAGCAATTAATCCGATATATAGACTCTTATGTAATCAATCGACCAACTATAACCAAACTTTGTACACTTATTAAATTCACTGATGTTTTTACTAGTAGTGATCGTATTCTGACTTACTTATTTTTGGTTTATGCAACTTTATGCGAAATGAAATCTAACAAAAGGATTATTAGGTACAAATTGTAAGTTTCGTAGCGACTAAACGAATTTATAACTTGAAATTGACTATTGCACTGAACTTATAAGCTATGCACGCACCTGTTTAACAATTGAAACTGAATTGTTCTTCCTCTGGTCTGTAATAGTTGTCATCTACTTGTTGTTGGTCTTCCTCTGCAAACGGTTTAGGGGATTATCTCTCGACGTGATAACTGCTTGAGAGCTTTCGCACTCTGTTTAACAATTGAAATAATGGTGTTATAAGACGCTGAGGATTATCGATGATGATGGAGATAATGAAGTTGATGAAGATGATAAAGATGATGAAGATGATGAGGTTGATGAAGATGATGAGGATTATCGATGATGATGGAGATAATGCAGATAATGAAGATGATGAAGTTGATGAAGATGATAAAGATGATGAAGATGATGAGGTTGATGATCGCGGATGCGATGGATAAAAATGATGATCGTAGAAACGATGTGGTATTTTTTTTTTATAAGCGATTCGTCAAGCGAATTTATGTATGCTTTGTAGGGCACGGTGTCGTTGTGCAATCGATGGTCAATGTATGATCATTCAGGGGGATCGGGAGACAAGTACTTGAATTTGTACTCTGACGCAGTCGATGCACTTGGGTTTTAGAATTGTTATTTCTCGATGGATCCTTTGTGAAGAGTTGGCGATATGGGGATCTTATTGCCCGCTGCGTGTAACTTCACTTTGTGGTGGATGGTATGGATTCCGCAATTTTGAGCAAGATTTAGGGATCTTGTGGTTATGTTGCAAAATATGGGGATTTTGCGGGAATTTCGAATAATAATCAATTATTGAATAATTATTCGGCTCGTTTGGACCAAATGTTGGGGTGAGATCCCCTGCTGGTTGCTGATGGCTCCGATTACGTGAGAAAAAAAGAAATACACGATATGTCGACTTCGTTATAATTCTTTATTGTGTTCTTGAGAGGTCTTACCACGTTGGAGGTTTACAAAAGAAGAGAAGGAAAAATCGTATTAGGCTAACAATATGGCTGAGTGAGTTCCGTGTATTAGAAATTGTTGTTAAGCGACATCTAAGTGTTAAATAATGAATACAGATACTAAATCAGAGATGGTTTCCTATTCTAGTACAATTTGACCTGAACAGTGCCCAAAAATCTGCACCTAAGATCATGACATGAGAGCTGATATAACCAAACACTCTAAGAAGACAGACTTATCCTGAACCACGATCGGTAGAGATACTATTCCCAAAACTTTAAAGCCCGCCCCATCTGCTAATGCTACTGAGCTAATTCTACTCTTTTGCAACACTAACCCTAAGTGCTTTAAAATTTCCCACCCATAACTACAGACAATTGTGCGTGAAGCACCGGAATCCAGCAGACCGAGAAACTGAATTCCATAAATCGAAATATTTAAAAATGGCCTATTATCATCTCCGTTTGCCTCCAAAGTAAAACCTAAGTGAATTGAGAAGGGGACAGCTGGTCGCCAGCAGACGACCTAACTAATTGCGCCGGCGCTCCTGTCCTGCTGACCCAGGAATCCGTTGCGCGTCTCCCGAACAACGTCGGCAATCCCTTCAATAAACCCTCGTCGCACCACAACCATAACAACGCTTAGGAGCAGAACATCTATTAGAGAAATAGCCCTCACTACCGCAATTAAAACAGCGCATTGGCCGACATTGTTGGTTGTCTTAAGCGACAACCGAAATTCTGGGTTCTTCGGTGCTGATATAAGCCAAGTCTGGCTCCAGCAAGTGCCTACTGCGACTCGTTGGCGGCGGATCAAATGTTTTGACATTTGCCCGCACCGTTTCCAATTTCCGTCCCAGCGCCACCAAATCCTTGACACATTTGGGATCTGCCAGTCCCAACTGCGTCTGATAGAATGGCGCTAGGTTCCTCTGCAGGATTGACAGCTTACTTTTCTCCGAAATCGTATCGGGAAGCCTGCCAAACATGTTCTGCATTGTCGCTACATATACCCCTATAGACTCTTCCTTCCCTTGGGTACGTCGCCTGATCTCTTCTAGAAGAAGATCATCATAATTTGGAGGAAGGAACTCCAACTTTAACTCCCTCACCAGCTCTTCCCATGAACAGACCGACCTCCTTATTGCCCTATACCACAGAAGCGCCTTCCCATCTAAAAGTTCGACTGCTGATCTGAAAAGTTGAGAAATGGTAACCTCCCTCGCTTCCCGCAGCTCGTCAACCCTTTCTAGGAAGGCATTGACGGAAGCGCCGCATCTTTCTCCCGAAAACTTTAAATCCCACTTGGACAAGTTTTCGAATCGTTCATTTTGAACGTGTTGTTCACTTCGTCCACCAACGTTTGAGAAAGACTCCCTGTCTCTCCCAAAGGCAGAAGTCGTTGGTGGCGAAGGGTCCCGGGTCATCTGTCTAAGTGGGGAGGACTCCACCTGGGGTTGACGCCTCGTTTTCGGCACATCCTCGTCCTCTGATTCGTCCCGGCTATCCTCGGCACCGTCCTTGCCCCCAGAAGTAAGCTTCCCTAGATCAAAGACTAGCTCGTTACGCAAACTGAGCTTTTCGTCCATGTCTTTGCTTTCTGTTGCGTTCGCCCTATCTATTCTTCCCATTGCCCACTCGATCTTTGTGAGAATCTTCAAGAATTCCTTGGATTTAGGATCTCTTGGAGATTCTCTCAACAACTCGTAAATTTCGTCCAGCCTTAATTTGACAGCCTCTCTGTCCTCCTCAAAGGAAAAAGGGTAGTTAGCCCGGTCGACCTCCCATTGAGCCTCGGCGTTCTAACATCCTCGCAGCTCTTAATTCCTTCCTCATTGTATCGACGGTTCCGATTGGAAGTCTCCTGGCCTCTGGTCTATAGGCCAACTCATCGGCTGAGAGTCTATTTATTTCCATTTCAGATTCACTAAAACCCCACAAGAATAGAAAAAGGAAACGGCGTATCACCCAATTAGAATGACTACACTAACGCAACTTCAAAACAAAAACGACTAAGGTGAATGAATTGATGTGGTGATTCCACAATTTTTCCTAACCTCCGACGAATAAGTAGGGTAACAAGTCGAAGAACGATAACAGTTCAACGACCGAACAATGTTCCACCAAGAACTCCAGGTAACGGCTAGATAGAGTCGGTAACGATGTTTCTACCCAAAATTACAATCACCACCAAATCGATAGAATATTTCCGCACAATGTCCGGATACAAATTCAGGAAACGGATAATCACTGCCACCTTAAAAGCAAAATAACGATACCACAAAAGCCAGGAACAATACTCTCAACACTAAGAACTAAACCAATTTCACAATAAAAAATTAAGTCTTTCTGCCCAACTTCAACTCGAGGGACTTAGTTTAATAGTAAGCGCGATAAAAAGGGAGAGCAGAATGTTCACTTTATGAAAACCCGAATGGAAAAATAAAAATCAAAGTATACTAAAGAAATGGCCAATTAAAATATGTGCGTATATCGCCACGAAGGACGCTTGTTGGGTCGATGTTAAGTATATGATGTATTAAATTAATTTCAACAAAAAGGTGTGTTTTATTTCCCCAAAAACCAAAAAAATAAAAACAATAAAAGTAAGGAAAACACGAAAGAATAATTTCGCTCACAACCAAAAAAGTTGGTAACCGTGTTGTGATGGTAACCGTGTTGATTTCAAATCAAGTCAGAAAAAAATGTATGTATAAACCAATGAATGTTATATGTATGTAATCATATAAGTTCAATATGTATGAAAAATAAATAAAGAGATGGCAATAAGCTATATATATAATATATGATGTGATTTCTTAAAAAAAAATGCACTGGACATATAAAATGTATTTCACTAAGGCGAATAAATGTCTAAGCCCAAAAAATCTGTTTTTTTTGTTTTTTTTGTACGTAACAATGGAAAAGAATAATAGAAAAATATTCCACCTACTTGTTGATTTCAAAGAATCTAACTCGAGCTGTCTCTGTTCCTCCGGTGGATTATACTTGCTGATAACAAAACACCGGTTGCACAGCCAACGGCGCGAACTACCCCAAATTCAATTAAAGCTGTATGAAGTATATATGTACTTGTTCTGCAGCCACTCCGATTTATTTAATTGTTCTAAAAGAAAGATAACTAAAGTAACAAGAACTTTTTAAATGCAAATATAAGGAATTAAAACAAAACACTTCCCTAAACAGACACTAAAACTCTACTTCGGTGCAATGGACGCTTGCACAACGAAATTCTAAATTCACTTTTCTTTCAATTCTTTTAATAATATGTAGGTATATTTTATTTTATTTTTTCGGGCCCCACGTTGGGCGCCAATTGTTACACTTTTAATTCCGCGAACAAATTACTAATTAATCGCGGTTGAAAAACGAAATAAAATACGCGATCGATGCACAAACGAATTTTTATCCAACTCCCAAACAAACGCGAAAAGTGCAACAGCGATCAAAAAGATGCTGATTTCCCAGTCGCTCAGCTGGGGTGGGTTCAACGAAAAGCGCTAGGTTGCGCTCAGATAATTGAAATTAGCTTTGAAATTAGCGAATCTACAAATAAAAGCTTGTGTGCTTGCTGACGTAGAGGAAAAAAATATATTCCTCCGATGACAGTAGCACAATGGGCGCCACACACTTTTTGTTGGGAAATTCTGAAACCTGAAAAATCTGAAAAACCTGAAAGAAAAGTGAAATTCCAACCACCGAAGAATCACGAACTGAAGAAAAGACAGTTATATTTTTTTGTACCACGTTATAAGTCCCCGTTGGGGCACGGCAAATTACTTTTAATTAACGGAAATTTTGGTTTAGCACACAAAAGAGGTACGGAATTGCCGTTTGAATTGGCGCCAGATCGCGTTATCCCGAAATAAGCAGATTCTATTACAAAGGTCGCGCGTCCCGTTCTTTACCAGGATTGTACGGAGCCCGATCCTACCGAGATTTTTTTTACTTTTTTTTTCCTAACTACTACAAATCACTATACTTATCCCTATGTTTTCTTATTTTTATTTTATCCTGGTTCTCCTTTGTAGACGCCTGTTCCTCCTGAGTAGGCTTTGGATTTTGGTCCCGCTTAGCAACTTCCTGCACACTCTATTCCCGATTCCTTCCTTCAATTATTTTTCCACAGCACTCTAATATTACCCTTCTCGATTAATTAAAAAATATCCTTTCTTCGACTTTTAAGGACCTTTTTTGTTGTTCCAATGACCTCTTAGTCAAATAACATTGAACACAGATATACCGTGTGGATTCTAAGGGCATTTTGGAAAAATATCCTTTCTTCGACTTTTAAGGACCTTTTTTGTTATTGCAAGGACCTTTCAATTATTCCAAACAAATCTACTTCCACATAACTTCGCGGTGTTTCGTAAGGACATAATAATCTCTAAAATTGAACATAATTAAAACTGGAAAATGTATAACGAAATAACAAATCTACTTCGGACATTTCTTCACAAAGTCCCATCACTGATTAGCAATACAAAGTCCCATCACTGAAGCTTACCCCCAAGTCAAGCGCGCGTAAAGAGGTTTTACTTCAAAAACTTTCATCTCTCTCTCTAGGTACATACGAAGTCGCTTCCAAGGGTCGAGGAAATCGTTATACGCTTCAAAAATGTTCACCATCGACAGAGGGTCCTAAGAAAACATCAACAAGTATCGAATACATGATGCCATGGAGACAAGTAGGTACAGAAGACCATGCTGACTCGTCCGAGATGGATTTTTTTTTGTGCCACGTTATAAGTCCCCGTTGGGGCACGGCAAATTACTTTTAATTAACGGAAATTTTGGTTTAGCACACAAAAGAGGTACAGAATTGCCGTTTGAATTGGCGCAAGATCGCGTTATCCCGAAATAAGCAGATTCTATTACAACGGTCGCGCGTCCCATTCTTTACCGGGATTGTACGGAGCCCGATCCTACCGAGATGTATTTTACTTTTTTGTCCTAACTACTACAAATCACTATACTTATCCCTCTGTTTTCTTATTTTTATTTTATCCTGGTTCTCGTTCCTAGACGCCTGTTCCTCCTGAGTAGGCTTTGGATTTTGGTCCCGCTTAGTAACTTCCTGCACACTCTATTCCCGATTCCTTCCTTCATTTATTTTCCACAGCACTCTAATATTACCCTTCTCGATTAATTACTTTTACTTTTTTTTTTTGTTAAAACACTAATTCTCAAAGAAAACGTCTATTTACGCGACTGGTCAACCAAGAAGTGATTTTTCCAGATTTCTTTGTCCATTCGGCCGGCCAGTTTCCCTCACTCACACCATCATCCACCCTTGGGGAAGCAGAGCCAACGGCAGCCCTAACGTGACAATTCAGCTGTGGCGCTGAAATTGTCGACTGCTTCGTACTCCCTCACTCACACGTACTTGGGATAGACAATTCCCAGCTCCCACACGATAACTCAGCTGTCGCTCTGAGATTATCAACTGTTCCTTGTTCTACCCCCACCCATTCACGCACATTCACGCATTTGGCTGGACCATGTCGTTTTTCGCTACACTGTGTCATCTTTACACTAATGCGCTAACATGATCCCGCTAATGCTCTCACGGTTCTCATTCTTTGGAATTCGCCCATCACTGGAAACATCCACCGATAAGCGAAACCTCTGGCCGACCCTGGATCTACTCTCACACATTTCAATTTGACAGTTCGCGAATTTAATAACAAGGAAAAATAACCTTTCGTGAAAAGTAAATATTAATTGCACTAATTCGCGCGTTAAAAGTCAAGTTTCTTCACCAAGAATTAATTAATACATTTAAATCATGTTTCCCCATTCAACCAACCCTCAAGGAATCAAAATAGGAGGCATAGGATTATAAAAATCCCTAGGACCAGGCACCAACAATCCTATTCAGAAAAACCAATCGCCCAGGAGATTTATCAAGTTGGGATATACACTTATCTACGCTAATTTGCCCTGGCTATCTCGGTGGAACTGCGCCCAGATTTGGGGAAAATGGGAAATGCCAATCTTGCGCCAGTTCTCACATGTATGTATGTAAGTATTTTAATTTGTTGTTTGGTGTTTTTTCCTTCTTCTTCGTACTGGTGTCTCGTCGTGCATTGGCTCGTACAATTGTGACAAGTGTTGTGAGAGTGTGTATACGTGGCCGTCCGCCACACGTCTCTGTGGCTCCTCCGGTGCTCCCACGACGAAGTTGAAGGACAGAGCGTCATCTTCCCCCCATCGTGCGTGGCTCAGTACCATGACAATGGTACTTCTGCTGCAATTGTCTTTAGGAGGGGCCGTCCGCTCGCCCTCCCCAATTGCTATCCCAGACCGACCGTCTGGTTGTGGCAGTGTCATAAGTGTCGACTACTGCATTTTACAGACCGCCCGTCTGTTTGGAGTGTGTTGGCGGATGCGTACGCAACTCCGCCGTTGCAGACCGTCCGTCTGGGTTTGATGTCGCCGTTTGTGCCTGCAGACAGTCCGTCTGTAAGGGAGTGTTGGTTGGTCCGTTGGGAGTCTCCTGACGGTCCGTGTCAGGCTCACCATCCGGACATTTGGGTCCCCACCTCTTGCTCCGCTGAACAGACCGTCCATCTGTTACGATGCGCCTTTTCCTCGACCCGTCGACCACCTGCCGAGCTGGTTTGCCAGTGTTGGGCCGCCTGCCCATGCTAAGAGTCTACCTGTTGTGGTCGCCTACCCAAGGCTCTAGAGAAGTGGGTGCATGGCTGATGGAACCATGGCTGCCCCTCCACTTCTTCAGACCCTGCATATGCGCACCGATAAAAGAGGGAATTGGTAAGGAAGTCAGGGAATCCCACCCTCAGCTCCAAGGAAATGTGCTTGGTTTTCAAAGAACCCCAAGCCATTTGCAGAGGCTATGGTTGACAACACACAAAGGAAGGGTTTGCCCAACATCGGCCAATTCGCCTGTCCAGATAGCAACAAACTTAAAACGTTCAATCAAAACGATAAATGAAAAATTAGTACCACGACCGAGCTACGTTAATGGGGGCTGCTGGACTAGTCGTCGGCGGCACTCTGCCACGATCTCGACCGTTTTCATCGCTCAACGTTGACGTCCACGGAGAAACGCGTTTTTTAATAGTGAAAGGTCCGATAAATTTCGGGGCGAGTTTATTTTATTAGCGGCGTCGGATAACGCGAAATGCCATACAATCTCGTTCGGGAGATATAGAACGTCTCTCCGACGGAGACCCGAAAGGACCCATCTTTTTTCCTGATAAGGACGATCGGAGATGCCCACGGACTGTTTGATTTCTCAATGACTCCCGCATCCAGCATCTCCTTCAGTTCCTTATCAATGTGAACCTGCATTGCAGGCGAAATCGGGTAATATCTTTGTTTGATCGGTTCGGCCGACGTCCAAATCTTATGCTCCACCAATTGGGTACATCCCAAGCCCTCCGGCATAACCCTGAAAATGTTTTCAACCAATATTTCCAGTTGCCTCGTTTCAGTATCATCCAATTCGGATTTTTCCTTAATGACGGAAATGGAGCCAACCGCCTGCTGACTCGAAAAATTCCACACGCCCGATCTCAAATCGGGCCCGACAGTGCCCAAAAATCTGCACCTAAGATCATGACATGAGAGCTGGTATAACCAAACACTCTAAGAAGACAGACTTATCCTGAACCACAATCGGTAGAGATACTACTCCCAAAACTTGAATGCCCGCCCCATCTGCTAATGCTACTGAGCTAATTCTACTCTTTTGCAACACTAACCCTAAGTGCTTTAAAATTTCCCACCCATCCCTACAGACAATGGTGCGTGAAGCACCGGAATCCAGCAGACCGAGAAACTGAATTCCATAAATCGAAATATTTAAAAATGGCCTATTATCATCTCCGTTTGCCTCCAAAGTAAAACCTAAGTAAATTGAGAAGGGGACAGCTGGTCGCCAGCAGACGACCTAACTAATTGCGCCGGCGCTCCTGTCCTGGAGTCCGTTGCGCGTCTCCCGAACAACGTCGGCAATCCCTTCAATAAACCCTCGTCGCACCACAACCATAACAACGCTTAGGAGCAGAACATCTATTAGAGAAATAGCCCTCACTACCGCAATTAAAACAGCGCATTTGCCGACGTTGTTGGTTGTCTTAAGCGACAACCGAAATTCTGGGTTCTTCGGTGCTGATATAAGCCAAGTCTGCGCCACCAAATCCTTGACACATTTGGGATCTGCCAGTCCCAACTGCGTCTGATAGAATGGCGCTAGGTTCCTCTGCAGGATTGACAGCTTCCTTTTCTCCCAAATCGGATTGGAAAGTCTGCCAAACATGTTCTGCATTGTCGCTACATATACCCCTATAGACTCTTCCTTCCCTTGGGTACGTCGCCTGATCTCTTCTAGAAGAAGATCATCATAATTTGGAGGAAGGTACTCCAACTTCAACTCCCTCACCAGCTCTTCCCATGAACAGACCGACCTCCTTATTGCCCTATACCACAGAAGCGCCTTCCCATCTAAAAGTTCGACTACTGATCTGAAAAGTTGAGAAATGGTAACCTGCCCCACTTCCCGCAGCTCGTCAACCCTTTCTAGGAAGGCATTGACGGAAGCGCCGCATCTTTCTCCCGAAAACTTTAAATCCCACTTGGACAAGTTTTCGAATCGTTCATTTTGAACGTGTTGTTCACTTCGTCCACCAACGTTTGAGAAAGACTCCCTGTCTCTCCCAAAGGCAGAAGTCGTTGGTGGCGAAGGGTCCCGGGTCATCCGTCTAGGTGGGGAAGTCTCCACCTGGGGTTGACGCCTCGTTTTCGGCACATCCTCGTCCTCTGATTCGTCCCCGCTATCCTCGGCACCGTCCTCGCCCCCAGAAGTAAACTTCCCTAGAGCAAAGACTAGCTCGTTGCGCAAACTGAGCTCTTCGCCCATGTCTTTGCTTTCTGTTGCGTTCGCCCTATCTATTCTTCCCATTGCCCACTCGATCTTTGTGAGAATCTTCAAGAATTCCTTAGATTTAGGATCTCTTGGAGATTCTCTCAACAACTCGTAAATTTCGTCCAGCCTTAATTTGACAGCCTCTCTGTCCTCCTCAAAGGAAAAAGGGTAGTTAGCCCGGTCGACCTCCCATTGAGCCTCGGCGTTCTAACATCCTCGCAGCTCTTAATTCCTTCCTCATTGTATCGACGGTTCCGATTGGAAGTCTCCTGGCCTCTGGTCTATAGGCCAACTCATCGGCTGAGAGTCTATTTATTTCCATTTCGGATTCACTAAAACCCCACAAGGAAAAAAAAGGAAACGGCGTATCACCCAATTAGAATGACTACACTAACGCAACTTCAAAACAAAAACGACTAAGGTGAATGAATTGATGCGGTGATTCCACAATTTTTCCTAACCTCCGACGAATAAGTAGGGTAACAAGTCGAAGAACGATAACAGTTCAACGACCGAACAATGTTCCACCAAGAACTCCCGATAACGGCTAGATAGAGTCGGTAACGATGTTTCTACCCAAAATAACAATCACCACCAAATCGATAGAATATTTCCGCACAATGTCCGGATACAAATTCAGGAAACGGATAATCACTGCCACCTTAAAAGCAAAATAACGATCCCACAAAAGCCGGGAACAATACTCTCAACACTAAGAACTAAACCAATTTCACAATAAAAAATTAAGTGTTTCTGCCCAGAAGGCGATCTCCAACTTCAACTCGAGGGACTTAGTTTAATAGTAAGCGCGATAAAAAGGGAGAGCAGAATGTTCACTTTATGAAAACCCGAATGGAAAAATAAAAATCAAAGTATACTAAAGAAACGGCCAATTAAAATATGTGCGTATATCGCCACGAAGGACGCTTGTTGGGTCGATGTTAAGTATATGATGTATTAAATTAATTTCAACAAAAAGGTGTGTTTTATTTCCCCAAAAACCAAAAAAATAAAAACAATAAAAGTATGGAAAACACGAAAGATTAATTTCGCTCACAACCAAAAAAGTTGGTAACCGTGTTGAGATGGTAACCGTGTTGATTTCAAATCAAGTCAGAAAAAAATGTATGTATAAACCAATGAATGTTATATGTATGTAATCATATAAGTTCAATATGTATGAAAAATAAATAAAGAGATGGCAATAAGCTATATATATAATATATGATGTGATTTCTTAAAAAAAAATGCACTGGACATATAAAATGTATTTCACTAAGGCGAATAAATGTCTAAGCCCCAAAAGTATGAATCTGTTTTTTTTGTTTTTTTTGTACGTACCTAACAATGGAAAAGAATAATAGAAAAATATTCCACCTACTTGTTGATTTCAAAGAATCTAACTCGAACTGTCTCTGTTCCTCCGGTGGATTATACTTGCTGATAACAAAACACCGGTTGCACAGCCAAAGGCGCGAACTACCCCAAATTCAATTAAAGCTGTATGAAGTATATATGTACTTGTTCTGCAGCCACTCCGATTTATTTAATTGTTCTAAAAGAAAGATAACTAAAGTAACAAGAACTTTTTAAATGCAAATGTAAGGAATTAAAACAAAACACTTCCCTAAACAGACACTAAAACTCTACTTCGGTGCAATGGACCCCCACGCTTGCACAACGAAATTCTAAATTCACTTTTCTTTCAATTCTTTTAATAATATGTAGGTATATTTTTTTTTTTCGGGCCCCACGTTGGGCGCCAATTGTTACACTTTTAATTCCGCGAACAAATTACTAATTAATCGCGGTTGAAAAACGAAATAAAATACGCGATCGATGCACAAACGAATTTTTATCCAACTCCCAAACAAACGCGAAAAGTGCAACAGCGATCAAAAAGATGCTGATTTCCCGGTCGCTCAGCTGGGGTGGGTTCAACGAAAAGCGCTAGGTTGCGCTCAGATAATTGAAATTAGCTTTGAAATTAGCGAATCTACAAATAAAAGTTTGTGTGCTTGCTGACGTAGAGGAGAAAAATATATTCCTCCGATGACAGTAGCACAATGGGCGCCACACACTTTTTGTTGGGAAATTCTGAAACCTGAAAAATCTGAAAAACCTGAAAGAAAAGTGAAATTCGAACCACCGAAGAATCACGAACTGAAGAAAAGACAGTTATTTTTTTTGTACCACGTTATAAGTCCCCGTTGGGGCACGACAAATTACTTTTAATTAACGGAAATTTTGGTTTAGCACACAAAAGAGGTACGGAATTGCCGTTTGAATTGGCGCCAGATCGCGTTATCCCGAAATAAGCAGATTCTATTACAACGGTCGCGCGTCCCGTTCTTTACCAGGATTGTACGGAGCCCGATCCTACCGAGATTTTTTTTACTTTTTTTTTTCCTAACTACTACAAATCACTATACTTATCCCTGTGTTTTCTTATTTTTATTTTATTCTGGTTCTCCTTCGTAGACGCCTGTTCCTCCTGAGTAGGTTTTGGATTTTGGTCCCGCTTAGCAACTTCCTGCACACTCTATTCCCGATTCCTTCATTCAATTATTTTTCCACAGCACTCTAATATTACCCTTCTTGATTAATTACTTTTACTTTTTTTTTTTTGTTAAAACACTAATTCTCAAAGAAAACGTCTATTTACGCGACTGGTCAATAAGTGATTTTTCCAGATTTCTTTGTCCATTCGGCCGGCCAGTGTCCCTCACTCACACCATCATCCACCCTTGGGGAAGCAGAGCCAACGGCAGCCCTAACGTGACAATTCAGCTGTGGCGCTGAAATTGTCGACTGCTTCGTACTCCCTCACTCACACGTACTTGGGATAGACAATTCCCAGCTCCCACACGATAACTCAGCTGTCGCTCTGAGATTATCAACTGTTCCTTGTTCTACCCCCACCCATTCACGCACATTCACGCATTTGGCTGGACCATGTCGTTTTTCGCTACACTGTGTCATCTTTACACTAATGCGCTAACATGATCCCGCTAATGCTCTCACGGTTCTCATTCTTTGGAATTCGCCCATCACTGGAAACATCCACCGATAAGCGAAACCTCTGGCCGACCCTGGATCTACTCTCACACATTTCAATTTGACAGTTCGCGAATTTAATAACAAGGAAAAATAACCTTTCGTGAAAAGTAAATATTAATTGCACTAATTCGCGCGTTAAAAGTCAAGTTTCTTCACCAAGAATTAATTAATACATTTAAATCATGTTTCCCCATTCAACCAACCCTCAAGGAATCAAAATAGGAAGCATAGGATTATAAAAATCCCTAGGACCAGGCACCAACAACCCTATTCAGAAAAACCAATCGCCCAGGAGATTTATCAAGTTGGGATATACACTTATCTACGCTAATTTGCCCTGGCTATCTCGGTGGAACTGCGCCCAGATTTGGGGAAAAGGGGAAATGCCAATCTTGCGCCAGTTCTCACATGTATGTATGTAAGTATTTTAATTTGTTGTTTGGTGTTTTTTCCTTCTTTTTCGTACTGGTGTCTCGTCGTGCATTGGCTCGTACAATTGTGACAAGTGTTGTGAGAGTGTGTATACGTGGCCGTCCGCCCACACGTCTCTGTGGCTCCTCCGGTGCTCCCACGACGAAGTTGAAGGACAGAGCGTCATCTTCCCCCCATCGTGCGTGACTCAGTACCGTGACAATGGTACTTCTGCTGCAATTGTCTTTAGGAGGGGCGGTCCGCTCGCCCTCCCCAATTGCTATCCCAGACCGACCGTCTGGTTGTGGCAGTGTCATAAGTGTCGACTACTGCATTTTACAGACCGCCCGTCTGTTTGGAGTGTGTTGGCGGATGCGTACGCAACTCCGCCGTTGCAGACCGTCCGTCTGGGTTTGATGTCGCCGTTTGTGCCTGCAGACAGTCCGTCTGTAAGGGAGTGTGTTGGTCCGTTGGGAGTCTCCTGACGGTCCGTGTCAAGCTCACCATCCGGACATTTGGGGCCCCACCTCTTGCTCCGCTGAACAGACCATCCATCTGTTACGATGCGCCTTTTCCTCGACCCGTCGACCACCTGCCGAGCTGGTTTGCCAGTGTTGGGCCGCCTGCCCACCTACCCAAGGCTCTAGAGAAGTGGGCGCATGGCTGATGGAACCATGGCTGCCCCTCCACTTCTTCAGACCCTGCATATGCGCACCAATAAAACAGGAAATTGGTAAGGAAGTCAGGGAATGGAGAGTGGACCTTGTTGCGGGAAATTTTACCGCAACACTCTTAGTCAAATAACATTGAACACAGATATACCGTGTGTATTCTAAGGGCATTTTGGACAAATATCCTTTCTTCGACTTTTAAGGACCTTTTTTTGTTGTTGCAAGGACCTCTTAGTCAAATAACATTGAACACAGATATACCGTGTGGATTCTAACGGCATTTTGGAAAAATATCCTTTCTTCGAATTTTAAGGACGTTTTTTGTAGTTGCAAGGATCTCTTAGTCAAATAACATTGAACACGGATATACCGTGTGGATTCTAAGGGCATTTTGGAAAAATATGCATTCTTCGACTTTTAAGGACCTTTTTTTGTTGTTGCAAGGACCTCTTAGTCAAATAACATTGAACACAGATATACCGTGTGGATTCTAACGGCATTTTGGAAAAATATCCTTTTTTCGACTTTTAAGGACCTTTTTTGTTGTTGCAAGGACCTCTTAGTCAAATAACATTGAACACAGATATACCGTGTGGATTCTAAGGGCATTTTGGAAAAATATCCTTTCTTCGACTTTTAAGGACCTTTTTTGTTGTTGCAAGGACCTTTCAATTATTCCAAACAAAGCTACTTCCACACAACTTACCGGTGTTTCGTAAGGACATAATAATCTCTAAAATTGAACATAATTAAAACTGGAAAATTTATAAAGAAATAACAAATCTACTTCGGACATTTTTTCACAAAGTCCCATCACTGATTAGTAATACAAAGTACCATCACTGAAGTCTACGTTTGCCTACACTTCCGTTACACCGTAAGGTCTACACTGCGCCAGAAGTCTACATTGGTCTGCACTTCCGTCTCGCCGGAAGTCTATATTGGTCTACAATTCCGTGTCGCATTCACCAGCTTACCCCCAAGTCAAGCGTGCGTAAACAAGTTTTACTTCAAAAACTTTCATCTCTCTTTCTAGGTCCATACGAAGTCGCTTCCAAGGTCGAGGGTCCTAAGAAAACATCAACAAGTATCGAATACATGAAGCCATGGAGACATGTGGGTACAGAAGACCATGCTGACTCGTCCGAGACGGACGATGTTAAGAGGGGCTGGATGTAGACTCCACGCCATATCACGCCATATCACACCATCATCAAACCATTACCATCAGCCAATCATCGTCATCAGCATCGTTGCATCTTTGACGTTGTCGTACATATAACAACAGTTACGAAAGCCCTATAAAAGGCCGCACAAATCCATCATGTTTACCATTACATCACGCCGCGCAGCAGTTCTTTATCAGTTGTGTATACGCAGTGTACTATGTAACTACTTTATCTTAAATCATTCGCAAATAGCCTCTCTAATCCTAATTCTAATATTTCATTACTTAATTTATAATTTGGCAAAATAAATGAATTTTAATTGAACTTTGAGTGCGCTGTTCTCTTTAAAGCTCTGTTTCCTACATATTTTTATTTATTCATTTATAGATACTGTATTCATCTATTATTTTAAAATTTAAAATAAAACGTTTTGAAAACATAAATAAAATAATAACCCTTGATGTTTTTTTCTGTTTTAACCCTTCTGTCAATTATAAGATCTGGCCAGACCTTTTTACGTTTTGATGACAGTTTTTCCCAAGAAGTTTTTATCCCAACTTCTTGAAACTCCAGGATAGGGTCAACAAATATTTTTTCTTTGATTTGATGATTTTTTTATATACCTATAAATATATGCCCGTTTGATAGAAATAGGCATTTTTCAATTTCTACACCTTCCGTCAACTACAAGGTCTGGACAGACCTAATGCATTTTCTTTGGAAATCACATTTTGTTTGTTGTGTCCCCTTTTTGTGCTTTCATGGGCAGCGGTAAAATCAGTTTTTTTTTAATTTCTTGTGTCGCCAATAGCCTACTTCGATAATGTAAAATAGATTGTTGTGCAAAAAACGCATTTGGAAAATATGTTTATTTTCACCATTTAGTGTTCGTGGCTTTAGTCGGAAAGTTCAAAGTATATTCAAAAAGCAAGTTTTAATTTTTTTCTTGAGAAATGTGTGATCAAATAGGAGCTTATATGTAGGTGGAGAAGGTTCGCTTTTTATCGTGATTTTGTTATATTTTACATAAAATCAATTTTATTCTCCTTGCCCAGTGTGGAAGAACGCCCTTAAAAACAACCACCAAATGCTAAACGAACAGATCCTCAAAGCAGCACCACCTATCCGACTGTCCATAAGCTAAATGAAAATGAAATGTAGTCGTTCCACCGCAGTATGCACTGTTCACTAACCTCCCTTCAAGCAAAAACACTGACCCAACTTTTCCCGTCATTTTTGGATCCGCGATATATGAGGCGTTCCACGCACACATTTGTAAATGGACTGTAACTACATTACCAATAAGAAGAAGAGCGAGAGTCGAGAGTAGTTATTTGTAATGGCGATTCGTTCATCTGTCACTGACACTGTCTCTGGCTGTAGCTGCAGATATAATTTTCTTTGAAAGGTAAACTAAAATTGAATTTATTATTGTTCACAATTATTTGCTTAATTAAACTTTGTTTGAATTTAGATTTATCAAAACCAAAAAAAAAAATAGCAAGCGATGAAGGCGAAACTACCATTTGTGGGCCGCATTTCGATTTAAATGCTACCGGCACAAATAATTCATGCTGAAAGTAAGTAACATACATATGTATAGATAACATGCACATTTATTTGATTCATTTATTTAGCAGGAGAAGGAGAAATGGTTGCAGGTATACGAAATGGAAAAATGTATTGTTTTTAAGAAATAAAATAAACATGAACAAACATTTCTGATTTTTATTTTATTCTTATCTAGCCTCGATTTGTACCTTTTTTGGATCAGTTTTGGATTCGTTTTTTACTGACCAAAGCGAACTCAATCTGTCACAATACATACACATGTGAGTCCGCGGCTATTACAATTTCCATACTAATTGGATCCGAAAAACGTCGTTTTTCGGACCCGTATGCGGAGCCGTATGCGGAGTAGTCCATATGTCATTGACTCCGTTTGCGGACGTAAAACGGAGTCTCTTGCTTGAAGGGCTAGCGCTTTACTTTGTCAATGTCTCTATTCCATTTTCTTTCACTGCGATGGGAAATGAATTCTAACCTTTGAAGCGAGCGGTTGTGGAAGTGCAAACTGCGGTAAATAAATTAGCATATCTTTGTGTAATAATTAATTAATAATGTACATTTCATAGAACTAAAATCCATTCCATCCATCCATTCCATCCATATATTTTATTCCATCTATCTATCAATTTAATCAACGAATTCTGGATTATTTTCGAGCTTCCCAATCGTCTCCAAAGGACAGCGTTTTATTTCGCAATTTTGATAATCCTGCCGTGGATTAAAATTGCGCCATTTTGATTGCAATTGGTAGTCCCGTGCCGTGGACTAAATTGCATTGGATTGCCGCCATTTTGAAGACATCTCCAGCCAAGAATAAAATTAAAGTTTCTTGGATTTAGAGAATATTGCCGTGGATTAATCTGCGTTTTCATTTTGCAATAAATTACTCTCCACTACGTAGAGTTTATTTTCTTCTCTTTATTTGAAGATTCCGTCTACGAAGAAGTTTAGACAACCTCGCCGCCGTGGTGCTGTATTGCTGCTATGAAACGAACGCCACCAAGAAAAAGCCCTCGTTTTACCCCGTCAGATGCAATAGTTATTGCCAACGTGACTATGGAAGCAGATGCCAACTCCGTAAGTGCTCATGCCGCCGCAATACCACTTAGTTCTTCGCAAGAGTCCACAGTAAGCGATGCCCATGTCGCCGCATCGCTAACAGGTCTCTTGGACGGAGTTCCAGTGGCCAATGCCTATGCCGCCGCATTGCCACATGGTTCTTCACAGAAGGTTCCAGCCGCCGATGCCAATACCGCCGCATTGCTAACAAGTGCTTCACAAATAGTTACAGGGGCCAATGCCCACGACGTCGCATTGCCGCCTTGTTCTTCGAAAGGGCTTCGAATAGCAAATGTAAGTACCACCTCATCACTACCTGGTGCTATTCATAGCGTTTCTGTGGCGGACAACAACGCCACCGATTCGCCACCAGAAGCAATAAGCCACAACAAGTTATTATTGAAAGGCTGCAGAAGAAACTCGACGCATTCGAAAGTGAACTGAGGATCACCCAGTGTAGTCTGAGTGAACGTGAGTTGCAGTGCCAGTCTTTGGAAGAGGCGCTGTACAACAGACCAACACAAGCCGTCCCATCAACAGCTACACAGTGGACACCACCGCTATCCACCGGTGCAATTCACGTTACAACAGTAAGTACAGATAACGTTTATGGTAATCTGTCGTTAAAGCCAACTATATCGGTACAGTCAACGGTACCAAGACAGCCAACTATATCGGTACATGCAACGGTACCCACGCAGCCAACGATACACCGTCAGCCAACAGTATCGTCCATGAACCCGCTATTGCCGCCATACAATTTTAGCTGTTCAATGACCAGTGCAGCGAATCAAGTTACGATCAGCGATGTTTCACCCAACTTAAGCCCGCGACCATCGCGATCCATATCACGGCCATCTCCGCACACACTACATAATGCTCCGAATTTTTCTGGAAGCTACAGTACCACGCCGCAACAACATCCAACTGCGCCTAGAAAGCTTCAGGATTTGCCTGAATTCAGCGGCGACCCAGAGGATTGGCCAATGTTTTCTACAGCGTATGCCGAATCAACTGCAGCTTACAACTACAGTAATTTGCGCCTGCAAAAATCTTTGAAGGGTGATGCGCGAGATGTGCGGAGGTGCATGATGATTCATGCAGACAACGTTAACATGGTGATGGAGCAACTTCGTTCTAGTTTGGCCGTCCTGAACAGTTGATAGACAGTCAGCTTCAACTTGTTCAGCAAATAGCTCCAATTTCAGAATCGTCAGTGGAGAAACTTATCCCATTCGCAGTGAAGGTCAAGAACTTAGCAGTGTTCCTGTCTTCCACTAATAGCCAACATCATT
This sequence comes from Portevinia maculata, assembly GCA_949715645.1. Taxonomy (NCBI): domain Eukaryota; kingdom Metazoa; phylum Arthropoda; class Insecta; order Diptera; family Syrphidae; genus Portevinia; species Portevinia maculata. The sequence goes on along the minus strand of OX454527.1, from coordinate 117,640,716 downwards.
TAGCCAACCCCACTCTTTTGAAGGAGCTTGTTCTTAAGCTTCCTATGAGCCAAAGGATTGAGTGGGCTGGATATGCCGCCAGGATACAGCCAACATTAGTAGATTGCAGCAATTGGTTAAGTGGAGTTGCTAATCTGATTTCAGTTGTACGAGACACTAGGAGTAGCGGGAGTCGAACAACTGTTGAATCAAAACGCCGTTCAGTCCTTCATGCAAACGGTAGTTTGCCAGCAGATACAGTCAAGTGTCGAATCTGTCAATGTCGTCACAGGACAGTTGAATGCAAACAATTCTTGGAATACAGTGTGGGCGAAAAGTGGACTCAGGTAAAACGTTGTCGATTATGTTTCACATGCTTGGAAGTGGGACATGCTGTTCGGAACTGCCGCCGCCGACGAAGATCTTGTGGTGTTGACGGGTGTCAACGAAGTCACCACCAGTTGTTACACGAGCCGAGACAACCTGTCTCCGAGGGTGCTCCCACAAAGCGGGCACCCCAATACGAGCCGAGACAACCTGTCTCCGAGGGTGCTCCCACACCGCGGGCACCCCAACAGCAGAACGTGAACCAGACGTGGGGAGCCGTTCTAAGCTGCACAACGAGTCCAGGTAAGAACAGCAAACTACTTTTCCGAGTGCTGCCAGTCACTGTGCTTAGACACCTGAAGCAAGTCGATACGTACGCTCTTATGGATGAAGGTTCTTCAATAACGATGATGGACAGTAGCCTTATTCAGGAGCTTGGTTTCGATGGCCATCAACGCAGTTTGGATCTGGAATGGTTTGGAGGCAGAGCCGCCCAAGAGCCCGCAACTGTTGTCGACGTTCACATCAGCGGTGCGCATAACAAAAGGAAGCATGCGCTCCGGAGTGTCTACGGTATTTTTAACCTCCGCCTGCCAATTCAAAGCCTGAACGAGAGCGACCTACGTAGGGACAACAGATGTTTGAAACGATTGCCAGCCTTTCCTTACGATGATGTCATACCTCAGATACTCATCGGCTTAGACCACTGCCACCTAGGTCTACCGAGTGAGACGATTCTACTTCGAGATGGAGGACCATATGCTACCAATACGGAACTAGGCTGGGTGGTATTTGGCCCAACGAATGGAGCTTCGCCAACGCAGATGTCTTGCCTCTTGGGAAATAAAAATGATGACGCCCTTCACGACCTGGTAGCCGACTATTTCCGCACGGAAAGGTTCGGGGTGCGGCCAGCACTAGTAGTAGAAACCGAGGCAGACGTACGTGCTCGAAGTATACTGCAGTCTACGACGGTTAAGGTCGAAGGAAGATTCCAAACTGGTCTTCTTTGGAAACGTGATGGCATCGATCTCCCCGACTCCTACGCTATGGCTAAGAAAAGGCTCATTGACATTGAGCGTAAGATGAGGAGAGATGATACGTTTGCTGCCGCCTACAAGGATATCATTAAAACTTACGTCACCAATGGGTATGCCCGCAAGCTACAGCCAGCAGAAGCCGTCAAGAGCAGTCCTAGGACGTGGTACCTTCCACACTTTGCCGTTGTGAATCCCAACAAACCGGGCAAACTTCGCCTGGTGTTTGATGCCGCCGCTACAGTTAATGGGATATCACTTAATACCTATTTTCTGAAAGGGCCACAGGAGTACCAGCCGATGCCATCAGTGCTGCTCAATTTTCGAGTGGGAGCAATCGAAGTGTGTGGCGACATCCGTGAAATGTTCCACCAAGTGCTCATCTGACCAGAAGACAGAAGCTCACAAAGATTTCTCTGCCGCGATGGAAATGAAGATGTTCTTCCTGACGTCTATGAGATGCAAGTTATGACCTTTGGCGCGGCCTGTTCACCCTGCGCAGCGCAACATGTCAAGTCTACCAATGCCCTCGCACATTGTGACACTCGTGCCAGAGCTGTGAGGTCTATCCTGCTGCACCACTACGTTGATGACTTCGTGGATAGCTTCGAGTCAATATTCGAGGCCATCAGCGTTTCCAAACAAGTTCGGGAAATACATCAAGATGCCGGATTTGAGCTGCGAAGCTTTAGTTCAAACTCGCCAGAAGTACTAAGTGCATTACAGGATGGAGCTCAATTCACGATGGTTGCAGTTGCAAAGGACCCGCCGACTGATGGAAGCTTGGTAACGGAGAAGGTGCTTGGTATGTTCTGGCAGCCACAGAGTGACACCTTCAGATATAAGTTGAGATTCCACCGAGTTGATCCGAGCATTATTATTGGAAAAAGATGCCCAAGCAAGAGAGAGTTGTTGAGCGTCATCATGTCGGTGTTTGATCAACTTGGATTCTTGGCGAACTTCTTAGTCGGTGCAAAGCTATTAATGCGCAAGGTATGGAGGCATAATTTGCCTTGGGACAAGGAATTGCCACGCAACGTCAGTGCAGCCTGGACCAAGTGGTGTGACAATTTCCCACAGGTTGTCGGGATTCAGATCCCACGCCACTACTTCCTCAACGCTTTACCGTAAGATCTCCAGCTTCACATCTTTGTCGACGCCAGCGAGGAAGAACTGAGACTCCGGACGAAGAAGCAGTTGTTACATTTGTTTGTGCCAAAACAAAGTGTGCACCACTAAAGCCTATGACCATTCCATGCCTCGAGCTCCAAGCTGCCGTTCTCGGAACTCGCCTGATGCAGACAATCATTGCCGAACACATCGCACTAGACGTCAGCCGATGTATAATGTGGACCGATTCTAAAACCGTCACCAAATGGATTGGCTCTCAAAACCGCCGCTACAAACCCTTTGTAGCCCAATTTCCTACCCAGGAAAACGTTGCTGATGAAGCCACTCGATCGAATCGCCAGATCGATTTCAGCCCGTCGTCAAGATGGTTGACTGGGCCACGTTTTCTAAGACAAGTAGAAGCCCCATGGCCTGTTGACTGTGCCAATGTCAGCCGCTGTGAAGAAAATGAAGACGAGGAACTCCGCTCAAAGTTCGCTCTTCTTGTTGTAAGTAGCATCTTCATCAAATTTTCCAACTTTTCTTCTCTTCTAAAGCTCAAAAGAACGATCGCATATGTCATACGATATGTTCGCCGACTTCGTCATATAACACCAGAAAGATGTTTGAGAGTAGAGGAACTTCATGCAGCTGAACTCGTGCTATGCCGCCAAGCACAAGCTGAAGCCTATGCCTCCGATATCAACCTAGTCAAAGATGGCGAACGTCTAACCAAGGAGAGCCCGTTGCACGATCTACTGCCATATGTCGACGAGGAGGGTATCTTACGTGTCAGGGGTCGAATTGACGCAGTCAGCTGGCTTCCACATGATACGAGAAGACCCATCATATTACCGCCTGATCATGTGTTCACTGAACTGGTCGTGACTCACTATCATTCCGAGATGAAACATCAAAACGTCGAGGCTACTATCTGTGAAATCCGTCGCCTATATTGGATTCCTCGCCTTCGACAAGTCATGCGCAAGGTGATAGCAAAATGTTGCATGTGCAAGTTACGACGAGTCCAGCCTGTGGCACTACTGATGGGTCCCCTGCCAGAAGATCGTTTAACGCCGTTTATGAGACCATTCACCTACACAGGCCTGGACTACTTTGGCCCCCTCACAGTTACTATCGGTCGTCATGTTGAGAAGAGGTGGGTGACATTGTTTACGTGCCTTGTAGTCCGAGCCATTCACCTTGAAGCCGCCTGCGACCTTTCAACGGATGCATGCATTTTAACCATTCGCAACTTTATCAACCGCCGAGGAGTGCCCGTCCGGATCCGCAGCGATAATGGGAAGAATTTCGTTGGCTTAGACCAGCAAGCGAAACGTTTCAGTGAGGTGTTCGATTGCGGCCGCATCCAAGATGAGCTGTCAACCAAAGGAGTTGAATGGGTTTTCAACTGTCCTAGCAACCCATCCGAAGGAGGCGTTTGGGAGCGAAGGGTCCAGTGCGTGAAGAAGGTCCTACAACACACATTGAAGGAAGTTTCACCTAGGGAGTATACGCTACAATGTCTAATTATCGAAGCAGAAAACGTCGTGAATTCACGACCTCTAACGCATTTGCCGATTTCCGTGGACCAGGAATAGCCGCTTACGCCGAACCACTTCCTATTTGGGACAGCGAACACTGCCCAAACTCCAAGTGGGAGTGATGAATCGCCCGTCAGCTCAGAGACCGATTTTGGAAGCGCTGTATTCTGGAATACTTGCCGACTCTGACACGCAGAACGAAGTGGTGCCAAACGACTGAACCGCTGAAGGAAGGAGACCTGGTGTTTATTTGTGACCCGAATGTGCCGAGGAAGGGTAGAGCGCGTTTATCAGGGTGCAGATGGCATAGTGAGACGAGCCGATGTTCGCACAAAGTCTGGAGTGCTACGCCGCCCAGTTTCTAAATTGGCTGTTCTCAGCGTAGATGGTGAATCGGGCTGATTCACGGGGGCGGGGATGTGGAAGAACGCCCTTAAAAACAACCACCAAATGCTAAACGAACAGATCCTCAAAGCAGCACCACCTATCCGACAGTCCATAAGCTAAATGAAATTGAAATGTATTCGTTCCACCGCAGTATGCACTGTTCACTAACCTAGCGCTTTACTTTGTCAATGTCTCTATTCCATTTTCTTTCACTGCGATGGGAAATGAATTCTAACCTTTGAAGCGAGCGGTTGTGGAAGTGCAAAGTGCAAACTGCGGTAAGTAAATTAGCATATCTTTATGTAATAATTAATTAATAATGTATATTTCATAGAAATAAAATCCATTCCATCCATCCATTCCATCCATATATTTTATTCCATCTATTTATCAATTTAACCAACGAATTCTGGATTATTTTCGAGCTTCCCAATCGTCTCCAAAGGACACCCAGTATGAATGTAAGAGAAAGGGATGAGTACATTGAACAAATTACTGGTGAAATAGTGAGTAATGAAGAGCCCGATGAATAGCCCGGAAGTGCCAGTGATGACGATGATGAGTATATCCCAGAAAAAGAAGCATCCGATGAGGAGCAACAGCTAGTTTCGGAGGTTCCAAGCGACATCTAAAACAGCGACGACGAAGATGATTTGGAGGAATTGCATGAGAATCATGAGAGGGAACGTCTAGATCAAAATGAAGAGCAAATCGATCAATATTTTCTTGCCCGAGATGGAACAAAATGGCGTAAAAAAGCACCAGTGCAGGTAAGAATAAGGAGTCACAACATTATTCGTTATGCAGGTGGAAATCCAAAGCGAGGAACAAGCTCAAACCCAATAGATATTTTCAAATCCATGATGAGCCTTATTGTGAAGATCAATCGACAGTTGATAATTGACTATTTTCAATGTGTGCTATTGTGAACGAACGATTCTAAAGGATTTTGTCAATCGCAGTCAATTAAAAAAGTGCGATTGACAAAAATACCAAATAAATTGTTCGTTCACAATAGCACACATTGAAAATAGTCAATTATCAATTGTCGATTTGTGAAGGGATCACATCAGCGATCATTTATCGTTCATTCATAAATGTTCTCATTCATAAATGTTCTCATTATAAATGTTCTCGTTCTGAGCTTCGATACTTGAAACCCACGAGACATGCATCAAGCGTCGTATAACATGTCTAGCGCGATGGTAATTCATGTCCATCTGACTATTACCCATGGTACACCATGTGTATACCGACACCTTCGGTATCCGTCCGAAGTGACGACCATGCTCAGCGACATAATCAAATCACATAGATAAGTATGTATCTTGTGAATGCATTTGCCTCACCACTAAGCACCATAGCAAATACTATGACGGGTTCGGGTTGCACTATGCATTCCTTTGCCCACGTCCGGTGCATGGGATAATAATAATGCTGATAGGGTGATATGCACCGGCAAGGTATGGAATGATTGGAGTTCAAGTATCGAGGGCCAGAATCTGAGTGGATTGGAATGTGAACCAAATCCAATGAAGTATTTTGTATAAATAGCATAAGATTTAGTAAATAAAATGTTCTTCTCCTAAAAGCAACCAACGAGTCAAGACTGTTTTATTTTACGAGCAACTCGCTCAACTTGAATTCTCTTGTACCTCGGCCCGCTCTATGAACATAGCGTTCGTCGCTAATAGAGGTAAACGACAGCATAATAGCTAACGTTTTGGGTCGAGGAATATTACACAATAAGACCCAACCTAACACAGTACGTTGCCGCCCGGACCAGGCAACGTCACAGATTGATCTTCGCAATAAGGCTGGATGTCACCAGAAATAGTGGATATCATAATAAGGCACACTAATCGAAAAGCTGAAAGTGATATTACTAAATTCAACATAGAAAACAAAACAGAAAAAACTATGTCTTATTCCCGAATGGTATCCGAAAGGAATTTACGAATTAGGTACTCGTGTGTGTCAGGAGTAATTCGACTTGACGACAAGTCCGCGAACTGAATGAACCCCCGAGATTACTTTGCGATGAACCCGAACATCTAAATCCATACAGGACACGAAAGCAAATTACGCGAATTAAGGTGAAATAAATGTATTTCTTAATATATGAAATAAAAAAAAACACTCGGGGCTGATAATCAGCACCCGCACAACCCTGCTTAAATAATTTACGCTAAAACTTTGCTACGTGTGTATGCTGCTGCTGTCACTGCCGATGCTGCGCCGGTGCTTATGTCTCGACGCTGCTATCGCTGGTGAAAAAGCCCATGTTGCTGGAACTGGTGACTGTATCCGTAACGCTGCTGCTGCTGGTATCTTGATTGTCGCTGGTGACACAGATTGATTTTGCTGAGGTGCCCGAAGAAAAATCTATACACCATGGAAAAGAGACGTGCATCAGAATGTGATTTTCCAAAAGAGCTTCGAAAAATAACTCCGGTCGAGCTTCGACCATGTCTTACCTCGAGCTGACTTGTCGGCGCATGTGCTGGCGCGGATTTCTCCGCATGGATAGGGACGTGCTGCCCTGGCGGTCGTTGGTGGGCTTCGTCAAGTGATGTTGTAGCCTATGTCTCCGGACGACGGTCGCCTCAGTTGAATCCTGCTTCTGGACGAAGAGTCCGTGGACTGTAATGCTTGCAATTCAGGTCGACGAGCAATTAACACTTACCCAGGTGTTCCTGGAATGCGACTGGAGTTGTTCGTCGCACTTCCTCTACCGTTTTATGTAGGAATTCCAAATCTTGCACTTGGCGACGCGCTTCTGATGTTGCGCCAGTGTTGCCTCCGAGGATTAGGCGCTCCACTTCGCGGAATGCGTGCCTCAACCCTGGGAGTTCGCGGCGGTACGTTGCTGGTGGTTGCTTAGACTGGGTCCTCGTGGTCACTCTCAATTTATTTTGTGGGAAAATGTTTACGCCCGATGCCGACCGAATATCGATTTTCTGGGCCTGAATCGACCGTGGAGACTGGTGCTTTGGTTGTCCAGTGGTCGATGCATCCCGATTAATTTGGGGATACTACTGGGAATGTTAGTTCTCCTTGGATCTGGTGCGCGCCGAAACAGTCCGGGCGAGCTGAAGGGTAGAAAATAAGAATGCCGCCGTTTGACATTTCCTTTTTAAATCGAGCAGAGGATGGCGATGGTGGCGTTCAGTCTCAAAAAGTCGCCGTTTCACTTTCTTGCCGCGAGTGTTCGACTTATAGGCAGTGTTACATCGGGTAACTATGAAGTTCTGTTTCCGAATTCTGGAGCCGTAGGTGGTTTGGCTTCTTCAAGTGGCAGATGTATATTTCGGATAAATAAACCACGGCAAGTTGTTTAGAGTCGGGAAAATATATTAAAAACCCGACTATGGTTATTCTTTATTCTGTACTATTCTTTTTCTCACTACGGTCAGCCTGTACTCCTGTACGCCTGAACTGTTCGAATGTGACTGACTCGCTGAACTTTCTCTTGCTTCAAGCAAGAGACCCGTCCGCGAGTACAACAATATGCCTATGTATGTGTGATTCGATACAATGCCAGAAAAAATTCATAATTTTCCTAAAAATTTGTTGGGGTGAGTAATATCCCCGGCTGGTTGCTCGTTGAATTCCGGTGAGGCACAAGAAAATAAGAAGAATTTTCGTTCTGGTTATTGACAATTCTTTATTCTCTTTCTGATGAAAGGTCTTACCTCGACGAAGTTAAATTCAAGAAGGCCATTATACATGAGGCAATTAAAGAAGATGGCTGAGCGGTTTCCGATCTCAAATAGATTGTATGAAGTGACATCTACCAGTTCGTGGCGAAATGACTACTAGAATTTTAAGTTACGTTCAATGATCTTTGCCATGAACATTGCCGGCCGCCTTGCAGCATTGATGGCTGCAAAGCTTGCAAATGCCAGGTTTGCTATTTGAACCTCGGAAATCACTCATGAAAAAATGATACATTTTTAAATATGTGAATTAAATTAAAATTAAAAATACAACTTTGATTTTGAACACAAGATACAGTAAGTAGCGAACGTATTTGTAGATCCGTGCAATATCTTTAGAGTTAATATTTATATTTAAATAAGAAAGTACTACCCTTTTCCTGTCGGATGTATTGTACATGAATAAATAAATAATAATACTTGATGAATAGAGGTTGAGTCAAACAATTAAGAGTGAGGTAATATGCACAATTTAGCAATTGAACGCGTTATGACCCCATTCTGAGTCCTTATGTCGGCTACGCGGACTCTATTGTCCGAACCCGGATAAACTTTTATAATACGTCCAAGCCGCCATTCATTTGGGGGGAGGTTTTCTTCCTTTATTACTACCAAATCATCAATAGATACATCTCTCTGTGGGCATTTCCATTTGTACCTTTTGTTAAGTTCCTGAAGATATTCATGCTTCCATCTACGGCAGAACTGGTGATGTAATATTTTTATCCTTTCCCATCTCTTGGCGCAACTCAGGGATTGACTTTCAAGCGCAGGCTCAAGAGGACTTAGTAAGGGATCACCTCGTAGAAAGTGCTCTAGAGTCAGCGGGAGAATATCGGACGCATTTTCAGATATTGGTGAAATTGGACGCGAGTTTAAGCAAGCTTCGATTTTTGCTAGAAGGGTAGCGAACTCCTCAAATGTAAATTTATTAGTTCCAGCTACCTTCCGAAAATGGAGTTTGAAGCTTTTAACTCCGGCTTCCCAGAGTCCACCCATGTGGGGTGCGCCGGGAGGAATAAATTTCCACTCGAGCCGTTGATCAACATATCTTTTAGATACTTCCAGTGAGATATTTCGCATAAATTGCTTAAAATCGTTCGCAATGACTTTATTGGCGCCGACAAAGTTGGTGCCGTTGTCCGAAAATATCGTTTTCGGTATACCACGCCGAGCTATGAACCGACTTAAGGCTGCTAAGAAAGACTGCGTAGATAAATCGCTAGTTGCCTCTAGGTGAATAGCCCTAGTAGCGAAACAAACAAAAATACAGGCATATGCCTTTGTTAGTCGGCAGTTGCGTCCCAAAGAGCTACGTATCATAAAGTGACCTGCAAAATCGATGCCCGTATTGGTAAACGGTGATGAAATTTGCGTCCTTTCTAATGGTAAGGCCCCCATGATTTGGGTTTGCACTTTCTTTTTCTGAATTATGCATGTTTTACATGAACGAATGTGCTTTTTTACCAAGTTCTTCACCTTTGGTATCCAAAATTCATTGCGAACCACGCGAACTACTAATTGGTTGCCGCCATGAATTGAGATGTCATGGATAAATTTTACATACAGGGCACTAATATGTGCCTGATACGGGAGAATAATGGGATATTTTTCGTTGTACGTTAAAGTAGAACAGGTAAGCATTCCATTTGACCGAAGGATTTGATTTTTGTCTGTCATAGGATTTAAATTCGCCAATGAGCTTTTTTTGGAAATAGGCTCGTTTTTCAGAAGAGCTACGTAGTCATTTTGAAAATAAAACAGTTGAGTCAACCGGATAACAAAGTTCTTGGCATAAGATATTTCGTTCTGAGAAACGATATTGGTTGTGTAAGAGAACTTATTCTTAAGACGAGGACTGGTTCTATGGTAAAATCGCAAAATATAGCAAATAACATGCAAAACCCTAGACAAGGAGGAAAATCTTCCCACAATTGTTTCAATATTAGGCGACATCATAGTAAGATTCACCTTTATTGGTTTCATTTCGAGATCTTTATCAGCAGGGCGCTTCATAATGGATTCGGGCCAAGAACATTGAGGTTGACAAAGCCAGGCAGGGCCGTGCCACCATAAGTTGGCCACCTGAAGGTCTGTCGGAGAAAGACCTCTAGTCACTAAATCTGCTGGATTATCAGCAGATCTTACATGATTCCATTGCGTATTTGGCACATATGACTCTATCTGTGAGACTCTATTAGCTATAAAGGTTTTCCAAGAGCTAGAAGGCTTATTTAGCCATGCTAAAACAATTGAGCTATCGGTCCACAGAAGGAGCTCGTACTTTGAGCAGGCGAGCTCTGATATAACCTTTCGAAACAGTTTTGACAACAAAACAGCACTACAGAGTTCCAATCTTGGTAATGGTACTTGCTTGACTGGGGCAACTTTGCTTTTGGCGCATATTAGGTTAGAAGACCACCTGCTTGAATTGTGTTGTATGCGCAAGTAAAACGTAGCAGCATAAGCTCGCTCAGAAGCATCACAAAATCCATGGATTTGGATAACCTCGTTCGGACTGTACTGGATCCAACGCGGAACTTAAACTCTGTGTATGTCTGGTAGCGCAGCCAAAAAGGTTTTCCAGCGGTGACACGTGAGGGGCACAAGTGGTGTGTCCCCAGACGTCCCATCACGCCAGATTTGCTGCATAAGTATCTTCGCAGTAATTATTACAGGAGCCAACCATCCTGCGGGATCAAACTGTCTTGCTATCACTGAGAGCACAGCTCTTTTAGTTAAAATTTTATCTTCTTCTAGTATTGAGAAAAAGAAGTGAAAGCTATCAGATCTAGCATTCCATTGAATCCCGAGAGTTTTTGAGATACTATTATCTTCTAATTTAAGAAAATCTTGGTTATAGAGATGGGATACTGGAAATTGTTCAATCAAATCCAAGCTATTGGAGGTCCATTTTCTTAAGGAAAAACCTGCCGAGCTAAGAGCAGCTATCAGCTCGTTTTGTGCTTGAAATGCTGTTTCAAAATCATGGGCTCCAGTAAGCACATCGTCGACGTAAAAATCATTTTTGAGAATTGCCGACGCAATAGGAAACGTCGATTGCACATCCTCGGCAAGACGCAGCAATGTGCGTATGGCTAAATATGGGGCGCACTTAACGCCAAAGGTAACCGTCTTTAGCTCATAGTCCTGAAAAGGACTACCGCTATGGTCGGATTCCCAAAATAAAATTCGTTGAAACGATGTATGTTTAGGATGAACAATGAGCTGCCGATACATCTTTTCGATGTCGGCGTTAAAGACGTAGCGATAGAAACGCCACTTCAAAATTAGAGTTGTTAAATCGGTTTGTAATACCGGACCAGTGTACAACATATCATTTAAACTAACTCCATTGCTTGACGGACACGAGGCGTTAAAAACTACCCGAACCTTTGTTGTAGTACTATCTGGTTTTACAACCGCGTGATGTGGCATATAGTAAGTGCATACCTGATGGTTTTTAATAATTTCCTCAGATGAAACAGCCTCCATGTGTCCCAGTCCGACATATTCTTGAAGCACCTCATTATATTTCGACCGAAGGTCCGGATTTTTTGCTAATGATTTGCCCATGCGATGGAGCTGTTTTAGAGCTTGGTTTCTTGAATGGCCTATCGAGGCAATAGGTCTTTTAAATGGCAGATGAACTATATAACGACCGTTGGCGTTGCGAGTAGTTGTATCTGAGTAAAGTTGTTCGCAGACGATGTCTTCGCTTGATACCCTATTTCGTTCAAATATCTCCTCAACTTCCCAAAATTTAGCAATTTGTTGATCTACCAAAGTCTCGCAAAAATACGACACAAATGTGGAAAAGGAATTAACATGTTGTTGGGAAAGAGGCCCTGAGAGTACCCATCCAAATATGGTGTACTGGGCTACAAGAGATCCTAAAACGTCTGACTTCAATCCTTCCAGGACAATTGAGGGATACAAGTCGGATCCAATCACCATATCTATCTTCGACTTTCATAAAAATGGGGATCTGCGAGCTCCAATCCAATAGGTACTTCATCTCGTTGTATCATGCATGAAGGCAAATCCCAGTGAGGCGTTTCAGAACAATTGCGTTAGCGAAAATGGTGAAAGTTGGAACATATTTTGAGGCAATACACAGCGAACACAATTTTGATGCCGTTGTTGTTATCATTGAACTCATTCCAGATATCTGAGCCTGTATCGGCTTCACGGGTAAATTTAATCTTCGTTGCGCATCTTCCGAGATAAATGTGACCTCTGAGCCTGGATCCACCAGAGCACGAAGCGTAAATTTACATCCTAGGTGGTGGATATCAATCAAAGCCGTTGCTAAAATTATTCGCTTATTGTTACCAGCAAAGAAAGATTGAACTCGATAGGGATTGGAGTTTTCAGTGGACTGTATTGTTGGAGATTGTGGGGATGCTTGTAATAGATTTCCCATTCCCGAAGAGGAAGGAATATTTTGAGATGAGTTCAACGGAGTTGGATGCAAAAGTGTATGGTGCTTTTGTTTACACAGCATACACGTGTGAACACTTTTACAATCCTTGTGCAAATGCGTTGAGGATAGGCAATTTGTGCAACAGCCGAATGAACAACCTTGGTCAAGCGATCCGTTATATTTAACTGTAGAAACGCTGGACATTGCCGAAGAGAATGGGAACTATTGCGCAGTTTGCAAGTAAATTTATTTACTTTGGAATGAAACGCTTTATGTTTTGCTTTATGGGGAGAAGGGAGTTGACCTCTAAATTCGCCTTTTGACTTAGAAGGAAATTTAATATCGGATATAGTTTCTAGCACACGGTAACGGCTTGTTAAAAACGAATCCATTTCACTCTAGGACGGAATGTCTCGGGGTTTCTGAAGGGATTGTTCCCACAATGCAAGAGTATTTTCCGGTAACCGATTGGAACATAGATATATGAGAATCGGATCCCAAGTGTTCGTTGATACACCATGGGCTTCGAGAATCGATAAACAATAATTGATCTCCCGCTGGAGATCCTTAATGCTTTTGCCAGATTCGATTGCAATCGCATTCAAATTAAAAAGCTTCTTTAATTGGTTATTCACCAAGATTCTCCGATTCGCGTACTGATCGGAAAGCGCTTTCCACTCTAATTCAAAACTATCTGCGGTGAGTGGGAACCTCGTTACAATATCGTTTGCATCATTCTTGGTTTTCGAGCGAAGGTGAAATAATTTTTGTACTGAGCACAATTTCGGGTGATTTATATATACCGCGGTAAACATATCTCTGAACGACGGCCAAGTGAGATAATCCCCGTAGAAGGTTTCAGTGTCACAAGGTGGAACCTTTATGCACTGTTCTGGGCTAAAATTCTGAGAGGAAGCATTTGGAATACCGTCTTCTTTAATAATTGTCAATTTAGATGCAGTCTCGATAATTTCACTTAGGCACGAAATATATGTGTTAGACGACAACCGATATTTGGCTTTAATTGGCTCCAAATCTTCATCCGTCTTCGCAGGCAGGTAGAGAGTATAACCCTTCTTAATATCACACCAAAGTTCTTTTAGTTCGATTTTATGTGCTTCTAAAGCACTAAGAGTATGATCTGTCACCGGTATTTGTTGAAAATAAGAATGAAATTCTATAAGCTGATCCGCTGCAGCGATAAAATTCCGACGGGAAGCAAATTCGCACTATTAAACACTCTTAACTTTATATTATAAGACGAATTAGAGATTCTTGAGATTTAAATTCATGTACAACACAAATCAAGTGAGGTTAGGGTGTATATAAATTGATATGTAAAGTAAAATAATATATTGCACTTATCATAAAATATGCACGCACCTATTAACAATATTTGAATCTCCTTAGCTGCTTCTGTTCTTCCTTCTGCTGGTTTGGTGTGGAATATTATTTCCCGTTGAACTATCTTCACGTTTTATTATGTGGAATTGGTGGGCTGCTAAGCGATCTGAGCGTTGGTACTGCGACGATATTGTCAGCGCCAGTGGTGGATTAATGGCTGGCTTTCTTCTTATGCAAACAACAGAATGTGTTTTGGGGAGCACAAATCTTCTCGTGGCTTGTAGAACTGGTGTATAACGTGGATCGGTGAGAATTTGGGAGAGCAAATGTGATGCCCTTTGGATGATCTTCGACGATCGCTGTGCTGTTACGGTTGGATATGCTGCTTAATATTTTGGAACGATCGGTTTGAGGATTGCTCTGATTTCTGTTGATACGATCGTTGATCTTTTATGCTGATACGAACGTTGAGCGAGTGGGCAAGATGCAGGGATCTTCTTTACTGCTACGATTGTTGTCGTGCGGGGCCCGATGCAGGGTTTACGGATCTTCGACAGTCAAAGCGTTCGAGCACGGCAGGTAACTTAAAGAGATGATTTGACTGAAGAGAGTACGGCTTACACTTCGACGATCGATTTATGTAGATATAGGAATCTGAGCTACGATGCGCCCGATAGGCAGTTTCGTTTTTCATGCAAATTTGCGAATGAAAATTGATGAGTATTTTAATAAATACTATTCGGCTTGAAAGGACCAAATGTTGGGGTGAGTAATATCCCCGGCTGGTTGCTCGTTGAATTCCGGTGAGGCACAAGAAAATAAGAAGAATTTTCGTTCTGGTTATTGACAATTCTTTATTCTCTTTCTGATGAAAGGTCTTAACTCGACGAAGTTAAATTCAAGAAGGCCATTATGGTAGAAACACATCAACACTTCAACTTCGACTTGGACTTGGACAAGAGCGAGAACTTTAGCGTTTAAAGTTGAGTCAAACACAATGAAAAATGTAACTTCAAGAGCGAAACAAAGAAAGAGAAAATTATGTCAAAATACAAGCAAGTGAGAAAATTCGCTCAAAATATAAGCATTTGCATGTTGGGAAAACTGAAAACATCGCCTCAAGGTTGGCGGGACTTGAACTTCAACTTTGAATTTAGGATTTAGGTCTAACGTTGAAGGTGAAGTTGAGGTTGAAGTGCTAATGTGTTCCATCCCATTAAAAAGCATTGGTTCTAAAACGTGCGACGTGGTTGTCAAAGTTGAAGGCGACTTTGAAGTGTTGATGTGTTTCTACCATTATACATGAGGCAATTAAAGAAGATGGCTGAGCGGTTTCCGATCTCAAATAGATTGTATGAAGTGACATCTACCAGTTCGTGGCGAAATGACTACTAGAATTTTAAGTTCAGTTCAATGATCTTTGCCATGAACAAATGTTTATACATGAATAAACTCGAATTACTACTACACATTCTACTGATAATTGCAGCTTTCTACCGGAACTATGCAGATCTTCTGTACTGGACGTTTTAGTCTTCCTGTCTCGGTCTGTACAACTACGGATCGTATCAACCCATCCTTGCTGGTGATGAGCTCGCATACTCTGCCAAGCGCCCAGTGTGCTGGTGGAAAGCCTTCGATAGCCAATGTGACCAGCTGGCCAATCTTCAATGGATCCTTGTCTTTACGCGACTTCTTCCTTTCCTGAAGGATCTGTACTCCACCTTTCCCAAAAGTGGCCTAACATTTTCAGACGATCTCTAAAAAGTCTTGCGCCTACTGTACTGGGTTGCTGACTGATATTGAATGGAATTGGAAGAATCATCGGTTCGCCCACTAGAAAATGCCCCGGGGTTAATGCCTGTACATCGTCTGGATCATCGCTCAAGGGATGAATCGGCCTTGAGTTCAGTATAGCCTCTATCTGTACCAGTAGTGTTGAAAGCTGCTCATATGGAAGCACCTTCAACCCTACTATCCTCTTTAAGTGATATTTCATTGACTTGACGGCGGCTTCATAGATTCCCCCTTGATGAGGTGCTGCTGGAATCATGAATTGTCATTCTGTACCCTTACTGGCGAGATGAGCCATTGCTCTCTTGTCTGATCATTTTTCTATCGCTCTCTTTAACTCCTTGTGGGCTCCGACAAACGAAGTCCCGTTATCACTGTACATGCGTTCGCATCTGCTTCTACGTGCTATGGAACGTTCATAGCAAGCTATGAACGCTAGCGATGTCAAATCCGTCACTAGGTCGATGTGCACTGCCCTAGTCTTCAAGCACACGAAGACGGCGACCCAGCATTTGGATCTAAGAACTTGATCTCCTTTTCGGTTGTTGACCTTCATCTCTAACGGGCCCGCGTAATCCAGCCCACAGTGTAGAAACGGCTTCCGGGCCTGTACTCTGTCAGCTGGCAACTCGGACATCAACTGATATTCTAACTTGTAGTTATACCTGGCACAAATGACGCATTTGTGCAAATATTTCCTTGCCTCGGCACGAAGTTTTGGAATCCAATACTTCTGTCTCACGAACTGCATCATAACCTGTACTGCGCCATGCTTGGTTGTGCGGAGCGCGTGATCTATGATTAGCCGTCTGGTGGCCTGTCCTGGATATAGCTATAAACCGCGACAAACTGGGCAAGGTCCAGCGTTCAGCGTGTCTGTGTATTAGCGGAGCACTCCGTACAATCCCCTCCGCTGCACTGGACATTCTATTACACCTGATACCCCTCGACATCATCAGCATGCAAACAGCGGCTTGTTCCGCTGTCTGCTTAAAAGCTACCTCACAGTGGACCAACAAGAAGATCGGCCACTCCATCATTTTGGACTCCTTTAAGTCTCTACCCAGAAACATAGACTACACCATACCCCGCCTGCAGTTAGGAAAAAACTTCCAAATCACCATTCCTTCCAGATCATTCTGGGATGATGATGCATTTGCGGAAGATAAATCGATCCACTTCTACACCGACGGATCTAAAACCAGCGATGGGGTAGGTGGGGGCGTTTTCTCAGAAAAGCTAAATCTTAGCCTCTCTTTCCGTCTTCCAGATTATTGTAGCGTGTTCCAGGCGGAAATTTTGGCGATAAAAGAAGCCCTGTCGTGGCTAAAGAGGAATGTGATATCCTCAAGGATATCCGTATCTTCTCGGATAGTCAGGCCGCGATTAAATCCATGGACTCAGTCTCTTCAAATTTCATCGTAGCCCAACATTGCCGCTCATCTCTTTCGGAGATGGCAGAGCAGTTCAACATTCACCTCTGTTGGGTGCCGGGACATAGAGACATTCCAGGTAACTGTAGGGCAGACGATCGAGCCAAAAAAGGAACCACTTTACCTCTTTTACCTGATAAAGGTTCATTAGGAATACCAATCGCTACATGCAAACTCTTGTTCAAGCTATCAGCAATCGAGAGAACAAACCGTAGGTGGACAGGTAGCAATACTTGTCTAGCGACTAAGCGGATCTGACCAAAGTTGGATCTGCGACGCTCTAAGTGTCTATTCTCATTAAACCGACTGCATATTAGCTCGACTATAGGTGTTATCACAGGACACTGCTTAATAGGAAGGCACGCATCCAGACTTGGCGTGCACTCAAACGACTTCTGCAGAAGCTGCATGGACGAGGAGGAGGAGGAGACTGTACTTCACCTTCTCTGCATATGTCCTGCGCTCTCCCACAAAAGAAATCTCCATCTAGGGGACTTCTTGTTCAATGATACAAGCGACTTAGCCAACACTGGCGCTAAAAGTCTTTCGCGCTTCATAAGAAGCTCCTATTGGTTCAACGAGCAGTGAGGGAATCCCCAGATCTGTGTGGTACCACAATGGACCTAATATTGGTCTAAGTGTGTTGGCCTTTTTTTTTTTTTTTTTTTTTGTCGGGATGTGTGAAACTTTCTGCACTGGAGCACTCAGACTCAATACTGGTCCATTGTACTGCCAGGCAGACACACCACATTTTACTGTGGGAATTTACTCGTTTTTCTAAGAAAAACGAGAAGGCGCTTCAATGATAAGGAGCTTAGGTTTACAGCACTCACCATATCCGCACCAAATACCTGCCACCTGATACGAGCAAAAGCAGGACAATCACAGACGAAATGTTCCGCAGTGTCGTCGCTTTCTCCACAGGCTTCGCAGATGGTGGTGTCGCTTAGGCCTAGCACCTTAAGGTGTTTGGCAAAAGCGTAGTGTCCCGTAAGAACGCCAGTAGTCTGTCTGCAGTCTTTTCTGTTGAGAGACAACAAGAATGCCGCGGATTTCCCACAGACGTCGGGGAGCATTTGCTTAGTCTGTCTGCATCCTGGAGAGTCATGCCAACGGCGATTGTGTTCATAGGAAACCCAACCGTCAATGGAAGCCCTGACCGAGGACGCAGGCAGACAGATCGCAGGTTCAGGTCCTGAGAGGTCCCCCTCTGAGCCTTGTCTAGCAAGTTCATCGGAGATCTCATTTCCCGTGATCCCGTTATGACCCGGGACCCAGACAAGTTTAAGTGAATTCAGCCTTCCGACCGAATTCAGAGATATCTTGCATTCACGTACTATTTTGGAGGTAGTTAAGGGTTTGAGTAAGGCCTTAAGCGCAGCCTGACTGTCGCTACAGACGCAGATACTTCGCCCCCTCCACCTGTTCCTCGTAACATAGTCCATGGCCATTAGGATAGCATAAGTCTCTGTTTGGAAGACTGACGCATGTTTGCCTAACGGAAAGAAAAGTCTAACGCTATCGCTCTCCACGAAGACACCAGCACCAGATCCTTGATCGGTTTTGGAGCCATCCGTAAAGATTCGACTGCATTCCCTTCCAGGTTCAGAGTCCGGCCAGAGCCAGTCCTGGACGCGAGGAAAGTCGACCTCGTATTTGCGCTTTAGCCGAAGTTCCGGTGTCATCGCATCAGACGGCATATCCATAAGACAGGAGTCGAAGGACAACCGTTGCGCAAGTTCATCAAAACTCCAGTGCGAGTTATACCAAAAGCCACCTCTTGTAAGACGTGAGATAGCCTTGATTGTACAGCCCATGATGTAAACATCAAGGGGCGGAAGGTTCAATAGTGCATCTAGGCCGGAGCCAGGCGTGCTGGGGAAGGCCCCCGTGCAGCCGAGACATACCTGCCTTTGGAGTTTGGCAAAAGCAGCAGTGACGTATTTACGTGAAAGCTTATTCCACCAAACAACCGATGCGTATGCTATAAATGGTCTTATCATAGCCGTATAAATCCATAGGACTCTTTTCGGTGATAAGCCCCATGTCTTGCCGAAAATGCCTTTGCACTGCCAGAAAATAGACAGCGCCTTGGCAGTCTTCAGCTCAACATGTTTGGACCAAAGAAGTTTGCTATCCAGGATGAC
The DNA here is from genome assembly GCA_949715645.1 of Portevinia maculata. NCBI lineage: Eukaryota > Metazoa > Arthropoda > Insecta > Diptera > Syrphidae > Portevinia > Portevinia maculata. The sequence continues at coordinate 117,621,469 of OX454527.1, read as the reverse complement.
TCCCAGATACTTTGCTTCATTGGAGAGTTGGATTGTGACGCCTTTTAACACTGGCTGAGTCAACCCGACCAGCTTCCTCCTTCTCGTAAAGAGAACAACCTCAGTCTTAAGAGGATTGACCGAGAGCCCATTCCTAGTGCACCATTCGTCGATCACGTCAAGGGCCGCCTGCGCCTTGGCGCATACAGTCGCTAGGCATGATCCAACAGAAAGCACGGCAACATCATCCGCGTACGCCTGAGCGTAAATATTAGAACTGTTGAGTGCGTTCAACAGAGAGTCGACCAGCATACACCACAGCAGTGGAGACATGACGCCGCCTTGCGGGCAGCCTCTGTTTACCCCCGCCATAACATAGCGGCCACAATCCGCATCCGCAACCAACGTTCTATTCATTAGCATTGCTTTAATCCACAACACCAATGGTTCGTCTACTCCGTGTTGTCTGGCGGAGCTGCACATGCTATCAAAAGTCGCATTGTCAAAAGCACCCTCAATATCGATGAAAATGCCCATCGCGTATTCTTTTCTGTCAAGCGCGCCTTCAATTCTACCAACTAGATTTTGGAGCGCAGTCTCGCAGGATTTTCCGCGTTGATAGGCATGTTGCATCGGAGATAGTGGGTGCAATCGCAAAGCACCTTTGCGCACGTGAAGCTCGACCAGCCTTTCCAAGCTTTTCAGCAAAAAAGAAGTCAGACTGATTGGTCTGAAGCTCTTGGCGAGCGAGTAGTCACTTCTGCCAATTTTTGGTATGAATGCCACTCTAACTGTACGCCAGGGTGTTGGAATGTATGCCAGTGCTAGGACAGCGGTGAAGATTTTCTTCATAGTCGGTAGCAGCTGGTTTGTACATTGTTGCAGCATGGCTGGGTATATTCCGTCCGTACCAGGCGACTTGAAGCCGTCAAAAGACGCAAATGCGTATTTAATGGCCTCGTCCGTCACCACGGCCTTCGCAATATACCAGCTACGCCGAGTTGTTTGTCTTGGCTCACTCATAGTCTCGGTAATCGGGGCTGGTTGTGAACCAATTGTAATCTGGTTACCCGGAAAGTGAGACTCCAGCAGATAACTAAGAGTTTCCGCTTTCGTCTCAGTGAAGGTGCCATCAAGTTTTCTAAGTGAGTCCAGTTTGGCTGGTTTGCCCTTTTTCAGAACTTTAACCAACCTACTAGTTTCACCCAGCGTTTCAATCTTTTCGCAGAAATTCTTATAAGAAGCACTTTTCGATACCCGAATTAGCCTCTTATATTCCTTCTGCTTCGATCGGTAGAGATTCCAGTCTGTCTCCAAATCAGTCTTGAGTGACCTATTTAGAAGCTTTCTAGGTTCTCTACGAATTCTTTGCAGTTCCGAGCTCCACCAGGGAACCGGTGTTCTGCCAGGGGGTTTGCTTACTGGGCACGTCAGTTCAAAACAGCTAGTAATGGCACTATTCAGGTCTTGAACAGCTTCCTCTACCTTTTGTCCCGTCCTGAGTTTGGTTGGAGTTTTGAGAGTTTTCCCTAATTCCTCCCTGAAGCGTATCCAGTTGGTTTTTCTCGGATTCCTCCTCTCCTGCAAAGTTATGGCTTCGCATCCGATTTGGAATTCGATATATCTATGGTCTGAGAGGGACACCTCCGAAGAGACCCTCCAGTTAGTAACCGCCTTAAAGTATCTATTTGATAAAGTTAGGTCGATCACTTCCTGTCTTCTTGACGTCACAAAAGTTGGTTGCGAGCCAACATTGTTGATAGTAAGATCAGATGATAGAATGAAATCCAGGAGATGGTTTCCTCGCATGTTGCATTTGCTGCTGCCCCAAACAGTGTTTTGAGCATTGGCATCACAGCATATAACTAGGCCCATCTTCCTGGTGTCGCAATAGTCAATGAGTTCAGCAATTGCCCTCGCTGGTGGAGGCACTACCGAATCATAGGGGAGATAAGCTGACGCCACGATGAAGGTCTTCCAATTTCCATTCGTTTCGTAGCTAATGACTGCAGCAACCAAATCTTGGCCACAAAATTGTCCAAGCTTAGTCGCTGAGAAAAGGTTCGACACAGCAAGACAAGCCCTTGGTCTCTCGGACCGCTCGTCACAGAGTATCGTAGTGCCACGGACACCTCCAAGGCCACAGATGCGATTTTTCCACACCCACGGCTCCTGTATGGATATTATGTGGGCTTTTGTATTCAACACAGAAAGCTTCTTACTGATGAGTGCAGTAGCAGCCTTGGAGTGTTGAAGGTTAATCTGAGTAAATCCAATCATTGGAAATACATCAGCTGGAAGTGTTCTAGTGGAAGGGCACGCAGAAGGTGCGCGCGCAGTTCCACCGACAGGAGTGCTTGAGGTCTTCCTCCTCCGTTTGTTCCTGTTGGAGCTATTGGAAGGGGAGGCAGCGTTGGTTTCAGTCAGCTGGCTGGTTTCGGTTGGGGTAACCTCTGCCGACCTGCATCTCTTTGCCGTCGCCGCCGGGGAAGGGCAGTTCTCAGCGCTTGCGCCTTCAACTGGCGGTGCAGTTTCTTTGCGCCGCACGATAGCCGCCTTTCTCCTTTTCCTCTTTCGCTGGCTCTTAGATGGACGCTGACCAGTGGACGCCGCCTCTGTGGCCCGTTTCACCTGTTCGGTTTCGCAGGCCTCGTCGGCAGCATCACACCTATCGGCTGTCTGTCTTTTGGTCTGAAGATTAAGCGTATCAGGTTGAACCTCTCCGCCACTTTCTTCATGTTTCCAGCCCAGTCTACCGAACGTGTCGGAGATAGAGCTGCAGGAATCTTCGGAAGCAAACCTTTTCGCAACTCGAAGGTCAACGCCTGTACAGGCGGGGGGTATATGTATGTCGGTTGGGGCCTCCAGAATCCGTGCCCCGACCGTGGTCGAAAAGACCACGGGTGGATTTTCGCCCATGCGAGTACCACCTGGAGTATTTGAATCATTAAGTTGTTCCTGCATACTTGTTTTTTTGGTTTGGTTCGCGATAGAGCTTTGACGGTGTATAAAATGCCGCTATGACTCTAAAACCTCGGATCACGAACGTATCGTACCGAGGTCCCCCTATCCACCACCTGGGGACGCGCCTGGTGGGTAACCAACCCGATAGGCTTGGCTGTTGGCCTTAGCTGACAGCCACGTCAACCTAACCTTACCTAACCATGATTAGCCATGCTAACCTGGATCCATCGGAAATTATGGATGGATGCCTCATTTCATATGAGTTGTTGCTCCTGTCTAGCCTTCTCCCTACTCTCAGCAAGCCCCTTACATCTAACACTGGTTTAAGCGGTTCCAGTTTGCTTCTCTCGGGCAGTTCTGTAGCGTTCTCTAATGCTGCTATCTCTTTCCTGTACACCTCTTCTTATGATTTACGCAAGATGTATGTCATTGCGTACGCCTTCTCCTCTGATGTTGGCTCCTTTACACCTGTACCCTTCCACGAAGGGTCAGTCACCTTGTCGATAGCACCATTCCTTCTGAATAGTGCCGGTGTGGAGGCTTAAGGATGCTGATTCAACGGGCTACACCGTCGACGACCTCCGTCGTCAGAAGGGTCAATCATGGCAGATTGACCGTTGAATGAGGATCTACTAAGAACTGCCCGTAGGACATTCCGTCCGATCCCGCTCCCTCTCCATTCTTTCACTCTCCTGCTTCCTCTCACTCTCACTTCCTCTCACTCTCCCTTCCTCCATCCCCTGGGCTGGACTTAAGGTGTCATACGACCCGTGGCTGATGGCCCAGTTTAATAAATAGCTCAGTCGCGAACGGAGTATCCGGATACCTGGCGACCTCCGGATCAGCTAGCCTTATCTGTACAATGCGGATCTCTGTACAGACGGTCCTTCCCTTCTCCGCTACTCGTGGGAACAATTATGAACAAACAAAAACAAAATATTAAGGCCAGTATCACTTTGAAACCGGACGGTAGTACGGCGGCGAAGCTGTCTACCGCATATGCTCATATGGCAGCTGACAGCGGAACTGTGGATAATCGTGGTTCCTCCGTCAGTACTTGCGAGCAAAGCAAAAATCTTTCCAGCAAAAGCGGGACTGTGCATAATGGTCCCACCTCTGCTGGCAGCAACCCCCCAGGCAGTGCTCCAAAGCTGCCCTCTGGTATCACCCCTGCTACACTTGTCAGGGGCAAGACTGTGGAAATTCATGGTCCTTCCACTGGCAGTATACGCAAGCCTGCTACCAAACACAAACACCTCCCTAGTGGTAGTGGGACTGTGCACCATGGTCCGGCTTCCACTAGCGCGTCTTGCAGTGGAGGGGCGTCTCACCGCAACTCCTCCAAGCTGCATTGCAAAAACAGACGCAATGCCAATCGAATAATTGGCTCTATCGGCCTGAGATAGATAGATTCCCTGGCCTGGGCACAAAATATTATTTCAGGCAAGGACAAGACCAGCGGAGACATTGCGTCAAAGCGACAGAGATCGGTGGAGGAGGTGGCTTCGCCCTCCAAGCGCCTGAGGATGCACAACACCAGCATTCCTCCTAACGCGTCCACCGTCAAATCTCACATGTCGATGTCCTCAAAAAAGAAATTGTGGTCGCAGTCATCGACCGCAGTGACGCCGACGGCAGGATCTCACTTGAACGGTGGGATCTCATCATGCTCACCCTACTCGATAACTTCGCCGACTTCTACAGGGACATCACCGGACCACCGCCAATAATTCATGATGGCGGCTGGCATCAGGGCCACGTGAAACTCATCGCCTGCGATGATCAACGATCATTGGATCTTTACAAGCTCGCGATCAAAAAGCTTGGGCAGGGGCTAAGCTTGAGGTTGTTGCGAGGGAGGATATCCCCTGCCGACCGAGATCGCGTTCCTGGATCCCAGTGAGCCCTTCATCCCCTGAGAAAATCATCCATCTGATTAACCCTTCTGTCAATTATAAGGTCTGGCCAGACCTTTTTACGTTTTGATGACAGTTTTTCCCAACTTCTTGAAACTCCAGGATAGGGTCAACAAATATTTTTTCTTTGATTTGATGAATTTTTTTATATATATTGTTGCATGTTTGCTTGAACTATGTCATTAATTAGTCAACTACGCCATCTAGTAGAAAGTGGCCATATTACCGATTTTGGCAGCATTGGAATAGCAGTTTGAGTAGCTGTGGTATAACTTGGTATGTTGTTCTCGAACCTTCTGAACTTAACGAACCTTCTCAACGAATCTGGAAATTTCGAGAGGTGTCACTAGGAGATATAAATAGATGTCGCAGGAGCACCCAAGACATTCGAGTTGTGAACCGCGATAAAGAAGGGCGATAGATGACAGTAGTGAAAAGTATAGAGAATATTGAATAAGAGAAGTGATTGTTTATTTTAAGTGATTAATTGTGAAAGTGAATTGTTGAATTAAATAAGTGAATTATTAGAATAATAATCAAGAAGTAAAAGACATTGAAAGAGAACTAATAAAGATTAATTAAATAGAATTACGTTTTATCTTTTCGAATCCTAGCCTGGATGTAACATTGGTGTCAGAAGTGGGATAAAACGTATTCAGTGTGAAATTAAAGTGAAGCGAATTAGTTTTAAAAAAAAAAAAAACGTATTTAGTGAAAAAAAAAGGAAAGAAAAATGGGCCGCACATTGAAATTACTACAGCTCAGTATACCGCAGTTAAAAGCTGAGCTAGAAAAGCGGAATCTCTCCACAGCTGGAGGAAAAAGTGATCTGGTGCTTCGATTGCAGGAAGCTGTTGAAAACGAAGGAGAAAATCCCAAGTCCGTTTTGTTCGACGTAGCAGAAGAACAAGTAAGTACAGCCATTGATATGACTGCTATGATGGAACTACTTCTGGCCAAGTTCGATCAGAAATTCGACTGTATGGACTCTAAGTTAGATGAACAGACAAATTCTCTAGATTCCAAACTGCAATCAATGGACTCAAAATTTGATGAACAAAAGAATTCTCTAGATTCCAAATTGCAATCAATGGACTCTAAATTTGATGAACAAAAGAATTCTATAGACTCTCAGTTCAATGAACAGAAGAATTCTCTGGATTCGAAATTGGAGTCAATGGACTCTAAATTCGAAGAACAAAAGAATTCCATAGTTGCCGCCCAAAAGAGCGCTGTGGAAGATTTTAAAAATGTTCTCGAAGGAAAACTCGAAGAAATTGACCACAAGTTCGAGAAGGTTGAAACCAAATTCGACGAAATCCATCAGACGTTTTGCAAGCATGAAACAAACTTCGAGAACTTGGCTAGAGAGCTGGAGAAAGTGAAGAAGCAGAAGGCTCGAGAAAATTCTGCGGACTGCCCGAGAAGGAAAGAGATGCAGCCTCCTGTTTTCGACGGTCAAACATCATGGCCAATTTATAAGAAACAGTTTGAAGCAGCTGCAATGGCGAACAGCTGGGACAACGAGGAAAAGTCGATTGCGCTAACGCTCGCACTAAGAGGTACAGCTGCGGAGTTACTCCAAACCGTCTCAGAAGAGAAGCAACACGACTACGACGCCCTGGTCAAGGCTATAGAGATGCGCTTCGGTGATGAGCATATGCAACAAGTGTACAGGGTCCAGCTACGCAGTAGAGTCCAGAAGCGGGGAGAAACACTTCAACAGCTGCAAGCAGATATCGAACGTCTGGCACATTTGTCATATCTTAATGCTGGTGAGGTTCTCATCAATGAAATGGCTGTGGAGGCGTTTATCCAAGCCATTGAAGATAGACAACTGCAAATGGCCGTAAGAATGGCTGGAAAGAGAACTCTCGCTGAGGCCCTAGCATTTGCCTTGACAATGCAAGCTGCTGATCAGGCATCGCATGTGTTCCACCGCGTAAGGGAAATGACAGCCGTTGAATGTTCATGTCAAAGAGCAGACGTCGTAGACCGGAGCAGAGATAACAGAGGTCAAATGCGCTGCTGGAACTGCAACAAAATAGGGCACCTACAGAGACAGTGCAGAGCTCCACCCAGACAAGGCAGTTGTCCACATTGCGGGCCTAGGAGGCGCAACGAAGAAGCATCTGGCAGGGATAACATCCATCCTGCAGATATAGCTTCGCATAACCAGCAGTCGGGAAACGTGTAAGGACCAGCTTCGTGGGGCAGAAGTTGGTTTCCGGAATCGACGACCCCAGGACCACAATTCAAGTCTCCCAAACCAAACGAGGAAACCAGAGTCTAACAGTGGAAGCCTATATCGGACAAAATAAGTGCGTGGCAACCATCGACACCGGTGCCACCGCTTCCATCATAAGGAGGGACATCGTCCGTCAGTCTTGGCTGCACAACACCAGCAATTACTGTCTGAAAACAGCAACAGGAGCGACAGCGAAAGTGTATGGAGAGGTCATACTAACAATAAATTTGGCAGGATTAGTATTCTCCCACGCTTTCCTAGTAGCCGATATATGTGACGAATGCATCATTGGAATCGATTTCATGAAGGCGCATGATGTAGTATTGGACATTGTTATGCAAGTACTCAAGTATCGAAACGTAGAAATTCCGATGGTGTACGGGAACGAGAACGTCGCATTCCTGAGGACAGTCATTAGTAAGGACGAGGTCCTACCACCTTCTTCAGAGACACTGATTTGGACAAAGCTGGAAGGTGATCCTGGGGCCCACCGATTCTTTCTAGTCGAGCCAGAAGACAACCACTGCCGAAATTGCGTGGTTGGAAAAATGCTTGTCGAGCCGAAGAACAATATGGTTCCCGTACGAGTTCTTAATGCGGAACACAAAAGCGTCAAATTGAAGCAAGGTGAGGTGGTTGGAAAGTGTGTACCGGTTACGGCCATCACGAAACTATCACAGGAAGGTGTTGCGAAGCCTCGTTCACCAATGGGAATGACTGAGGTCAAAAGAACTTTATTCCAGCACTGCGATCTGAATCAGGAGCAGCAAGCCTTGGCAGGGAACCTCATCAACGAGTTTGCTGATATATTCGCTTCGCGGGACTGCGAGTATGGCCGAACACACCTTGTACAACACCGGATAGACACTGGAGATGCGAGACCGATTCGTCAGCCTCCCAGACGATTACTATTGGCTAAGCAGACGGAGGTTGCAGAGATGGTGTCGACGATGGAGAAGGAAGGAGTAATCGAATGCTCTAAAAGCCCATGGGCATCTCCAATTGTCCTAGTCAAAAAGAAAGATGGCAGCACTCGGTTCTGTGTAGACTATCGCCAACTGAATAATGTCACCAAAAAGGATAGCTACCCTCTACCAAGGATTGACGATACGCTGGATACACTGTCCGGAGCTCGATGGTTTTCCACTCTAGATCTGAAGAGTGGCTACTGGCAAGTGCAGATACATCCGAAAGACCGTGAGAAAACAGCTTTCACAGCAGGAAACGGGCTCTGGCAATTCACAGTAATGCCATTTGGACTGTGCAACGCGCCGGCAACCTTTGAGCGACTAATGGAGCGTGTTTTGTTGGGGCTAACATGGAAAACGTGTTTGGTCTACTTGGACGATGTCATCGTGGTTGGAAAAACGTTTGAAGAACATCGAGATAACTTGAAGGAAGTGTTCCAGAGACTACGAAGTGCACAATTAAATCTTAACCCGAAAAAGTGTGATCTCTTTAGATCTGAGGTAAAATATCTGGGGCACATCATCTCGTCCGAAGGAGTAAGGACTGACCCAGAGAAGGTCGATGCGGTGAAAAATTGGCCCGTTCCCAAAGACAAACACCAACTGAGAAGCTTCCTGGGACTTGCAACTTACTACAGACGGTTTGTGAAGGACTTCGCAAGGATCGCAAAGAGCTTGCATCAACTGACGGAAAAGGGAAAACCATTTAAATGGTCAGGTGAATGCGAAGCGAGTTTCAAGAGTCTCAAACACCAACTGTGTGATGCTTCAATTCTAGCGTACCCTACTCCAGGAAAGACATTTATTGTAGATGCCGACGCTAGTAATGTTGGGATCGGAGCCGTTCTTTCGCAGATCCATGATGGCCAAGAGAGAGTAGTTTCCTACTTCAGTAAAGTGCTATCCAAGCCGGAGAGGAACTATTGCGTAACCAGGCGGGAACTCCTGGCTTTGATCCTGGCAACAAAGCACTTCCACAAGTACTTATATGGGCAGAAATTCATCCTGCATACAGATCATGCGTCTCTAAAGTGGCTGCTGCAGTTTAAGAACCCTGAAGGACAAGTCGCGAGGTGGATTGAGCGGCTGCAGATGTATGACTACGAGATACAGCACCGAAAGGGAACACTTCACTCCAACGCAGATGCCCTCTCCCGGCGACCCTGCAAGGCTGATTGTAAACATTGCGTACGCCAGGAGGAAAAAGATAAATTATCAGTCCAACGGTTGAGAGCTGAGCCCATTAGCGGCTGGAGTGCACGGGAGATCCGGAATGCTCAACAGGAAGATCCGGATATCGAGCCGATTCGCGCCTGGAAGGAACATGAGGGCAAGCCGGACTGGCAGCAGATCACCAATAGGAGTCCGGAATTGAAGGCATACTTGGCACAATGGGACTCACTTCATGTCCAGGATGGCATTTTGAAAAGAAAATGGGAAAGTTCGGATGGAACATCAGCCGTGATGCAACTTGTGGTACCCAGATCGAAAGTCAACGAAGTACTTAGGGAACTACATGATGGAGTGTCCGGAGGTCACTTGGGAGTAAATAAGACACTCGAAAAAGTGCGAGAACACTTTTACTGGATCCACGCAAGAGACGATGTCGAAAACTGGTGCCGAAAATGCGCCGCTTGCGCAGCCAGTAAAGGCCCGAGAGTAAAAATGCAAGGCAAGATGCATCAATACAACGTTGGAGCGCCCTTTGAAAGGATTGCAGTTGACATCGCAGGACCGTTTCCAGAAACCAACAGTGGAAACCGCTATATCCTCGTAGTGATGGACTACTTCACTAAATGGCCTGAAGCCTTTGCTATACCTAACCAAGAAGCTAAAACCGTGGTAGAGCAGATTGTCCACAACTGGGTAAGCAGATTTGGCGTACCAATGGAATTGCACTCGGACCAAGGTCGCAACTTCGAGTCGAAGATCTTTCAAGGAGTATACCAGCTACTAGGGATTAAGAAGACAAGAACAACCCCGCTTCATCCACAATCGGACGGAATGGTGGAACGCTTCAATAGAACCTTAAACGAACACCTTTCTAAGGTTGTTGGCGACTGCCAGCGGGACTGGGACAAGCACATCCCCATGTTCCTATTAGCTTATCGAAGCGCAGTTCATAACACAACAGGACATACTCCATCCGAAATCCTTTTTGGTCGAACCATCCGGTTACCTAGTGAATTGATGTTTGGATCTCCGACTGATGAAGCAATGAATGAAGATGATTATGTGGCGGATCTCAGAGAAATCATCAGAAACATTCATCGGAAAACTAGAGATAAGATTCGGATATCCAGCGACCGCATGAAGACGAGGTACGATACAAAAGCGACCACCACAGGATTCCAGGAAGGAGATCTGGTATGGCTATACAACCCTCATCGCCGAAAAGGTATGTCACCTAAACTACAGCAGGATTGGGAAGGACCCTATAAGATAGTGAAGCGCATCAACGATGTTGTCTACCGGATCCAGCGAGGAAGAGGCAAGCTGAAAGTTGTCCATGTGGATCGTCTCCATCGCTACCATGGGGAAAATATTGACGTGCTTGTTCGGGACGAACAAGTTTAAGAGGGGGATATTGTTGCATGTTTGCTTGAACTGTGTCATTAATTAGTCAACTACGCCATCTAGTAGAAAGTGGCCATATTACCGATTTTGGCAGCATTGGAATAGCAGTTTGAGTAGCTGTGGTATAACTTGGTATGTTGTTCTCGAACCTTCTGAACTTAACGAACCTTCTCAACGAATCTGGAAATTTCGAGAGGTGTCACTAGGAGATATAAATAGATGTCGCAGGAGCACCCAAGACATTCGAGTTGTGAACCGCGATAAAGAAGGGCGATAGATGACAGTAGTGAAAAGTATAGAGAATATTGAATAAGAGAAGTGATTGTTTATTTTAAGTGATTAATTGTGAAAGTGAATTGTTGAATTAAATAAGTGAATTATTAGAATAATAATCAAGAAGTAAAAGACATTGAAAGAGAACTAATAAAGATTAATTAAATAGAATTACGTTTTATCTTTTCGAATCCTAGCCTGGATGTAACAATATAAATATATGCCCGTTTGATAGAAATAGGATTTTTTCAATTTCTACACCTTCCGTCAACTACAAGGTCTGGACAGACCTAATGCATTTTCTTTGGAAATCACATTTTGTTTGTTGTGTCTCCTTTCTTGTCCTTTCATGGGCAGCGGTAAAATCAGTTTTGTTTAAAATTTGTTGTGTCGCCAATAGCCTACTTCGATAATGTAAAATAGATTGTTGTGCAAAAAACGCATTTGGAAAATATGTTTATTTTCATCATTTAGTGTTCGTAGCTTTAGTCGGAAGGTTCAAAGTATATTCAAAAAGCAAGTTTTAATTTTTTTCTTGAGAAATGTGTGATGAAATAGGAGCTTATAGGTGGAGAAGGTTCGCTTTTTATTGTGATTTTGTTATATTTTACATAAAATCAATTTTATTCTCCTTGCCCAGTATGAATGTAAGAGAAAGGGATGAGTACATTGAACAACTTATTGGTGAAATAGTGAGTAATGAAGAGCCCGATGAACAGCCCGGAAGTGCCAGTGATGACGATGATGAGTATATCCCAGAAAGAGAAGCATCCGATGAGGAGCAACAACTAGTTTTGGAGGTTCCAAGCGTCATCGAAAACAGCGACGACGAAGACGATTTGGAGGAATTGCATGAGAATCATGAGAGGGAACGTCTAGATCAAAATGAAGAGCAAATCGATCAATATTTTCTTGCCCGAGATGGAACAAAATGGCGTAAAAAAGCACCAGTGCAGGTAAGAATAAGGAGTCACAACATTATTCGTTATGCAGGTGGAAATCCAAAGCGAGGAACAAGCTCACACCAAATAGATATTTTCAAATCCATGATGTCACCAGAAATAGTGGATATCATAATAAGGCACACTAATCGAAAAGCTGAAAGTGATATTACTAAATTCAACATAGAAAACAAAACAGAAAAACCTGCAACATGGAAAAGCTTAACGGAGCGAGAATTATATGCATATTTTGGTCTATTGCTAGCCGCTGGACTTAATCACGCCAACATGCAGCATACGAAGGAGTTATGGGCAACTAAATCGGATCCAGTTTTTAGGCCGACAATGCCAGTAACCCGTTTTTGGGCTATTTCAGGACTCATCAGGTTTGACGACCAAAGAACGCGTGCTGATCGACAACAAACTTGCAAAGCAGCTGCAATTGAGGAAATTTTCTGTATGCTGAATCAAAATTTAGAGGCAGCATATTCACCTTCGGAAGGGAAAGAACAAAATTCACCCAGTATATTCCATCGAAGCCGGCGAAATACGGTTTGAAGGTATGGTGGGTCTGCGATTCTACAGATGGGTATCCCTGTAAAGGAATTCTTTATACAGGAAAAGAAGCTGGCCAACAAAGGGAAATGAACCAAGGACAAAATGTGTTACTTAAACTCTGTGGGAAATACAGGATGACAGGAAAAACCATAATTGCTGACAATTTTTTCACAACGTTGCAAGGCGTTGAACAACAACGTTGGAACAATACGGCGAAACAAAAAGTGTATTCCAAAAGAAATGTTACCGCATCCTAGCCTCCCTGTACTTTCATCAGAGTTTGGCTTCACGGACAATGTTACTCTTGTCTCATAAGTGCCCAAGAAAAATAGAGGATTTTGTCTCCTTTCGTCGCTCCACTATGATGCAGAAACAATGGGCCCCGCGAAAAAACCAGAGGTAATAATGTACTATAACAAGCATAAAGCAGGCGTTGATCGAATGGACCAAATGCTCCACGAATACATATATGTAAACGGCAAATCAATTGATGGCCATTGCCTTTTTTTTATAATATTGTTGCATGTTTGCTTGAACTGTGTCATTAATTAGTCAACTACGCCATCTAGTAGAAAGTGGCCATATTACCGATTTTGGCAGCATTGGAATAGCAGTTTGAGTAGCTGTGGTATAACTTGGTATGTTGTTCTCGAACCTTCTGAACTTAACGAACCTTCTCAACGAATCTGGAAATTTCGAGAGGTGTCACTAGGAGATATAAATAGATGTCGCAGGAGCACCCAAGACATTCGAGTTGTGAACCGCGATAAAGAAGGGCGATAGATGACAGTAGTGAAAAGTATAGAGAATATTGAATAAGAGAAAAGTGATTGTTTATTTAAAGTGATTAATCGTGAAAGTGAATTGTTGAATTAAATAAGTGAATTATTAGAATAATAACCAAGAAGTAAAAGACATTGAAAGAGAACTAATAAAGATTAATTAAATAGAATTACGTTTTATCTTTTCGAATCCTAGCCTGGATGTAACATTGGTGTCAGAAGTGGGATAAAACGTATTCAGTGTGAAATTAAAGTGAAGTGAATTTAAAAAAAAATGGGCCGCACATTAAAATTACTACAGCTCAGTATTCCGCAGTTAAAAGCTGAATTGGAAAAGCGGAATCTCTCCACAGCTGGAGGAAAAAATGATCTTGTGCTTCGACTGCAGGAATCTGTTGAAAACGAAGGAGAAAACCCCAAGTCCGTTTTGTTCGACGTAGCAGAAGAACAAGTAAGTACAAGCGTTGATATGACTGCTATGATGGAATTACTTCTGGCCAAGTTAGATGAACAGAAGAATTCTATGGACTCTCAGTTCAATGAACAGAAGAATTCTATGGACTCTCAGTTCAATGAACAGAAGAATTCTATGGGCTCTCAGTTCAAGGAACAAAAGAATTCTCTAGAACAACAGAAGAATTCTCTAGATTCCAAATTGCAATCAATGGACTCTAAATTTGATGAACAAAAGAATTCTCTAGAACAACAGAAGAATTCTCTAGATTGCAAATTGCAATCAATGGACTCTTAATTTGATGAACAGAAGAATTCTCTAGATTCCAAATTGCAAGCAATGGACACTAAATTCGAAGAACAAAAGAATTCCATAGTTGCCGCCCAAAAGAGCGCTGTGGAAGATTTTAAAAATGTTCTCGAAGGGAAACTCGAAGAAATTGACCAAAAGTTCGAGAAGGTTGAAACCAAATTCGACGAAATCGATACAAACATCGAGAACTTGCTAAAGAGCTCGAGAAAGTGAAGAAGCAGAAGGCTCGAGAAAATTCTGCGGACTGCCCGAGAAGGAAAGAGATGCAGCCTCCTGTTTTCGATGGTCAAACATCATGGCCAATTTATAAGAAACAGTTTGAAGCAGCTGCAGTGGCGAACAGCTGGGACAACGAGGAAAAGTCGATTGCGCTAACGCTCGCACTAAGAGGTACAGCTGCGGAGTTACTCCAAACCGTCTCAGAAGAGAAGCAACACAACTACGACGCCCTGGTCAAGGCTATTGAGATGCGCTTCGGTGATGAGCATATGCAGCAAGTGTACAGGGTTCAGCTACGCAGTAGAGTCCAGAAGAGGGGAGAAACACTTCAGCAGCTGCAAGCAGATATCGAACGTCTGGCACATTTGTCATATCCTAATGCTGGTGTGATTCTCATCAATGAAATGGCTGTGGAGGCGTTTATCCAAGCCATTGAAGATAGACAACTGCAAATGGCCGTAAGAATGGCTGGAAAGAGAACTCTCGCTGAGGCCCTAGCATTTGCCTTGACAATGCAAGCTGCTGATCAGGCATCGAATGTGTTCCACCGCGTACGGGAAATTACAGCTGTTGAATGCTCATGTCAAAGAGCAGACATCGTAGACCGGAGCAGAGATAACAGAGGTCAAATGCGCTGCTGGAACTGCAACAAAATAGGGCACCTACAGAGACAGTGCAGAGCTCCACCCAGACAAGGCAGTTGTCCACATTGCGGGCCTAGGAGGCGCAACGAAGAAGCATCTGGCAGGGATAACATCCATCCTGCAGATATAGCTTCGCATAACCAGCAGTCGGGAAACGTGTAAGGACCAGCTTCGTGGGGCAGAAGTTGGTTTCCGGAATCGACGACCCCAGGACCACAATTCAAGTCTCCCAAACCAAACGAGGAAACCAGAGTCTAACAGTGGAAGCCTATATCGGACAAAATAAGTGCGTGGCAACCATCGACACCGGTGCCACCGCTTCCATCATAAGGAGGGACATCGTCCGTCAGTCTTGGCTGCACAACACCAGCAATTACTGTCTGAAAACAGCAACAGGAGCGACAGCGAAAGTGTATGGAGAGGTCATACTAACAATAAATTTGGCAGGATTAGTATTCTCCCACGCTTTCCTAGTAGCCGATATATGTGACGAATGCATCATTGGAATCGATTTCATGAAGGCGCATGATGTAGTATTGGACATTGTTATGCAAGTACTCAAGTATCGAAACGTAGAAATTCCGATGGTGTACGGGAACGAGAACGTCGCATTCCTGAGGACAGTCATTAGTAAGGACGAGGTCCTACCACCTTCTTCAGAGACACTGATTTGGACAAAGCTGGAAGGTGATCCTGGGGCCCACCGATTCTTTCTAGTCGAGCCAGAAGACAACCACTGCCGAAATTGCGTGGTTGGAAAAATGCTTGTCGAGCCGAAGAACAATATGGTTCCCGTACGAGTTCTTAATGCGGAACACAAAAGCGTCAAATTGAAGCAAGGTGAGGTGGTTGGAAAGTGTGTACCGGTTACGGCCATCACGAAACTATCACAGGAAGGTGTTGCGAAGCCTCGTTCACCAATGGGAATGACTGAGGTCAAAAGAACTTTATTCCAGCACTGCGATCTGAATCAGGAGCAGCAAGCCTTGGCAGGGAACCTCATCAACGAGTTTGCTGATATATTCGCTTCGCGGGACTGCGAGTATGGCCGAACACACCTTGTACAACACCGGATAGACACTGGAGATGCGAGACCGATTCGTCAGCCTCCCAGACGATTACTATTGGCTAAGCAGACGGAGGTTGCAGAGATGGTGTCGACGATGGAGAAGGAAGGAGTAATCGAATGCTCTAAAAGCCCATGGGCATCTCCAATTGTCCTAGTCAAAAAGAAAGATGGCAGCACTCGGTTCTGTGTAGACTATCGCCAACTGAATAATGTCACCAAAAAGGATAGCTACCCTCTACCAAGGATTGACGATACGCTGGATACACTGTCCGGAGCTCGATGGTTTTCCACTCTAGATCTGAAGAGTGGCTACTGGCAAGTGCAGATACATCCGAAAGACCGTGAGAAAACAGCTTTCACAGCAGGAAACGGGCTCTGGCAATTCACAGTAATGCCATTTGGACTGTGCAACGCGCCGGCAACCTTTGAGCGACTAATGGAGCGTGTTTTGTTGGGGCTAACATGGAAAACGTGTTTGGTCTACTTGGACGATGTCATCGTGGTTGGAAAAACGTTTGAAGAACATCGAGATAACTTGAAGGAAGTGTTCCAGAGACTACGAAGTGCACAATTAAATCTTAACCCGAAAAAGTGTGATCTCTTTAGATCTGAGGTAAAATATCTGGGGCACATCATCTCGTCCGAAGGAGTAAGGACTGACCCAGAGAAGGTCGATGCGGTGAAAAATTGGCCCGTTCCCAAAGACAAACACCAACTGAGAAGCTTCCTGGGACTTGCAACTTACTACAGACGGTTTGTGAAGGACTTCGCAAGGATCGCAAAGAGCTTGCATCAACTGACGGAAAAGGGAAAACCATTTAAATGGTCAGGTGAATGCGAAGCGAGTTTCAAGAGTCTCAAACACCAACTGTGTGATGCTTCAATTCTAGCGTACCCTACTCCAGGAAAGACATTTATTGTAGATGCCGACGCTAGTAATGTTGGGATCGGAGCCGTTCTTTCGCAGATCCATGATGGCCAAGAGAGAGTAGTTTCCTACTTCAGTAAAGTGCTATCCAAGCCGGAGAGGAACTATTGCGTAACCAGGCGGGAACTCCTGGCTTTGATCCTGGCAACAAAGCACTTCCACAAGTACTTATATGGGCAGAAATTCATCCTGCATACAGATCATGCGTCTCTAAAGTGGCTGCTGCAGTTTAAGAACCCTGAAGGACAAGTCGCGAGGTGGATTGAGCGGCTGCAGATGTATGACTACGAGATACAGCACCGAAAGGGAACACTTCACTCCAACGCAGATGCCCTCTCCCGGCGACCCTGCAAGGCTGATTGTAAACATTGCGTACGCCAGGAGGAAAAAGATAAATTATCAGTCCAACGGTTGAGAGCTGAGCCCATTAGCGGCTGGAGTGCACGGGAGATCCGGAATGCTCAACAGGAAGATCCGGATATCGAGCCGATTCGCGCCTGGAAGGAACATGAGGGCAAGCCGGACTGGCAGCAGATCACCAATAGGAGTCCGGAATTGAAGGCATACTTGGCACAATGGGACTCACTTCATGTCCAGGATGGCATTTTGAAAAGAAAATGGGAAAGTTCGGATGGAACATCAGCCGTGATGCAACTTGTGGTACCCAGATCGAAAGTCAACGAAGTACTTAGGGAACTACATGATGGAGTGTCCGGAGGTCACTTGGGAGTAAATAAGACACTCGAAAAAGTGCGAGAACACTTTTACTGGATCCACGCAAGAGACGATGTCGAAAACTGGTGCCGAAAATGCGCCGCTTGCGCAGCCAGTAAAGGCCCGAGAGTAAAAATGCAAGGCAAGATGCATCAATACAACGTTGGAGCGCCCTTTGAAAGGATTGCAGTTGACATCGCAGGACCGTTTCCAGAAACCAACAGTGGAAACCGCTATATCCTCGTAGTGATGGACTACTTCACTAAATGGCCTGAAGCCTTTGCTATACCTAACCAAGAAGCTAAAACCGTGGTAGAGCAGATTGTCCACAACTGGGTAAGCAGATTTGGCGTACCAATGGAATTGCACTCGGACCAAGGTCGCAACTTCGAGTCGAAGATCTTTCAAGGAGTATACCAGCTACTAGGGATTAAGAAGACAAGAACAACCCCGCTTCATCCACAATCGGACGGAATGGTGGAACGCTTCAATAGAACCTTAAACGAACACCTTTCTAAGGTTGTTGGCGACTGCCAGCGGGACTGGGACAAGCACATCCCCATGTTCCTATTAGCTTATCGAAGCGCAGTTCATAACACAACAGGACATACTCCATCCGAAATCCTTTTTGGTCGAACCATCCGGTTACCTAGTGAATTGATGTTTGGATCTCCGACTGATGAAGCAACGAATGAAGATGATTATGTGGCGGATCTCAGAGAAATCATCAGAAACATTCATCGGAAAACTAGAGATAAGATTCGGATATCCAGCGACCGCATGAAGACGAGGTACGATACAAAAGCGACCACCACAGGATTCCAGGAAGGAGATCTGGTATGGCTATACAACCCTCATCGCCGAAAAGGTATGTCACCTAAACTACAGCAGGATTGGGAAGGACCCTATAAGATAGTGAAGCGCATCAACGATGTTGTCTACCGGATCCAGCGAGGAAGAGGCAAGCTGAAAGTTGTCCATGTGGATCGTCTCCATCGCTACCATGGGGAAAATATTGACGTGTTGTGAACCGCGATAAAGAAGGGCGATAGATGACAGTAGTGAAAAGTATAGAGAATATTGAATAAGAGAAGTGATTGTTTATTTTAAGTGATTAATTGTGAAAGTGAATTGTTGAATTAAATAAGTGAATTATTAGAATAATAATCAAGAAGTAAAAGACATTGAAAGAGAACTAATAAAGATTAATTAAATAGAATTACGTTTTATCTTTTCGAATCCTAGCCTGGATGTAACAATATAAATATATGCCCGTTTGATAGAAATAGGATTTTTTCAATTTCTACACCTTCCGTCAACTACAAGGTCTGGACAGACCTAATGCATTTTCTTTGGAAATCACATTTTGTTTGTTGTGTCTCCTTTCTTGTCCTTTCATGGGCAGCGGTAAAATCAGTTTTGTTTAAAATTTGTTGTGTCGCCAATAGCCTACTTCGATAATGTAAAATAGATTGTTGTGCAAAAAACGCATTTGGAAAATATGTTTATTTTCATCATTTAGTGTTCGTAGCTTTAGTCGGAAGGTTCAAAGTATATTCAAAAAGCAAGTTTTAATTTTTTTCTTGAGAAATGTGTGATGAAATAGGAGCTTATAGGTGGAGAAGGTTCGCTTTTTATTGTGATTTTGTTATATTTTACATAAAATCAATTTTATTCTCCTTGCCCAGTATGAATGTAAGAGAAAGGGATGAGTACATTGAACAACTTATTGGTGAAATAGTGAGTAATGAAGAGCCCGATCAACAGCCCGGAAGTGCCAGTGATGACGATGATGAGTATATCCCAGAAAGAGAAGCATCCGATGAGGAGCAACAACTAGTTTTGGAGGTTCCAAGCGTCATCGAAAACAGCGACGACGAAGACGATTTGGAGGAATTGCATGAGAATCATGAGAGGGAACGTCTAGATCAAAATGAAGAGCAAATCGATCAATATTTTCTTGCCCGAGATGGAACAAAATGGCGTAAAAAAGCACCAGTGCAGGTAAGAATAAGGAGTCACAACATTATTCGTTATGCAGGTGGAAATCCAAAGCGAGGAACAAGCTCACACCAAATAGATATTTTCAAATCCATGATGTCACCAGAAATAGTGGATATCATAATAAGGCACACTAATCGAAAAGCTGAAAGTGATATTACTAAATTCAACATAGAAAACAAAACAGAAAAACCTGCAACATGGAAAAGCTTAACGGAGCGAGAATTATATGCATATTTTGGTCTATTGCTAGCCGCTGGACTTAATCACGCCAACATGCAGCATACGAAGGAGTTATGGGCAACTAAATCGGATCCAGTTTTTAGGCCGACAATGCCAGTAACCCGTTTTTGGGCTATTTCAGGACTCATCAGGTTTGACGACCAAAGAACGCGTGCTGATCGACAACAAACTTGCAAAGCAGCTGCAATTGAGGAAATTTTCTGTATGCTGAATCAAAATTTAGAGGCAGCATATTCACCTTCGGAAGGGAAAGAACAAAATTCACCCAGTATATTCCATCGAAGCCGGCGAAATACGGTTTGAAGGTATGGTGGGTCTGCGATTCTACAGATGGGTATCCCTGTAAAGGAATTCTTTATACAGGAAAAGAAGCTGGCCAACAAAGGGAAATGAACCAAGGACAAAATGTGTTACCTTAACTCTGTGGGAAATACAGGATGACAGGAAAAACCATAATTGCTGACAATTTTTTCACAACGTTGCAAGGCGTTGAACAACAACGTTGGAACAATACGGCGAAACAAAAAGTGTATTCCAAAAGAAATGTTACCGCATCCTAGCCTCCCTGTACTTTCATCAGAGTTTGGCTTCACGGACAATGTTACTCTTGTCTCATAAGTGCCCAAGAAAAATAGAGGATTTTGTCTCCTTTCGTCGCTCCACTATGATGCAGAAACAATGGGCCCCGCGAAAAAACCAGAGGTAATAATGTACTATAACAAGCATAAAGCAGGCGTTGATCGAATGGACCAAATGCTCCACGAATACATATATGTAAACGGCAAATCAATCGATGGCCATTGCCTTTTTTTTATAATATTGTTGCATGTTTGCTTGAACTGTGTCATTAATTAGTCAACTACGCCATCTAGTAGAAAGTGGCCATATTACCGATTTTGGCAGCATTGGAATAGCAGTTTGAGTAGCTGTGGTATAACTTGGTATGTTGTTCTCGAACCTTCTGAATTTAACGAACCTTCTCAACGAATCTGGAAATTTCGAGAGGTGTCACTAGGAGATATAAATAGATTACGCAGGAGCACCCAAGACATTCGAGTTGTGAACCGCGATAAAGAAGGGCGATAGATGACAGTAGTGAAAAGTATAGAGAATATTGAATAAGAAAAAAGTGATTGTTTATTTAAAGTGATTAATTGTGAAAGTGAATTGTTGAATTAAATAAGTGAATTATTAGAATAATAACCAAGAAGTAAAAGACATTGAAAGAGAACTAATAAAGATTAATTAAATAGAATTACGTTTTATCTTTTCGAATCCTAGCCTGGATGTAACAATATCTTGGATGTCTCAGCCTTAGCTTCTTGCCTAATTTATAAAATATTAGAACCAAATGCGACAAAAAATACTGATCAACGTCGTAAGTTTCTGCATTGTTTGATCGAGCAATTGGTAACGCCACAGATAGCAGAGCGAATGAAGAATCCGAGAGTTGAGGCAACAGTTTCAGTAAAGAATGGCATAGAAGCTTATTTTGGCAAACCAATCCAGCAACAGTTAATACCGCAGCCTAGTACCAACCAAGCACCAACAAAAAAAAATCATGCTATATTTGCCGAATCAACGACAAACTGCAGAGCAAGACACGGTTTTCTTGCACTGCCTGCTTAGAACCAATATGCCTTCAACATAGCCAGCAGTACTCAAAATGCAATAATTGTGTCAATCCTATATAAAATTAAGTTTCTTCTTTTTCTTCATTGTTAAATTTTATATCTAATCATTTATTAAAAATAAAATATAAGAAACAAGTAAGTTGCACATGTTTTATCAGTTTAACTTTCAGACAAAATGTACGAAAGTCTGACCAGACCTTGTGGTTGACGGGAAGGTGGAATAAGTTGTGATTGACAGAAAGGTTAAAATCAGCAAAATATCGCTTCCGACTCACGACTGGAAGGGCGCTAAACTGGAAGAACAAAGGGGTTCCTACCGATGTGCTGTCATTGTCATCAATCAGGAATCCCTTGCTGATTCGGTTCGGATGGAACGATATCACGCTGAGAGTTTACAAGAAGGACGATGTGGACACTGACAAGCAACCTCATCATCCCTCTGAAACTGATGTGTCGGGTGTTAGCGCACCTGTCACCTTCCCCTCCATAGAGGTTGACATTCATGGGCCCTCTATAGAACCCACCACGTCTTCAATCCCTACGATCGACTCTCAGTCGGTCATGGAGACGGACGAAAACCCTGACAAGGATCTTCTGAGGGAAGAGGAGCTCCTTAGTTCGTCCTCTGTATTATAAGACATGTCCAGCAAGGATCTTCTGAGTGAGGATAAGCTTCTCAGCTCGTCCTCTGAATTGGAGGAGCTCAACAACACAGTGGTTGGGGGTTTCTCTACCGGATTGTATCAACAATGCTGCAGATCATTGGATTGGATTAACCCCCAACACTCCATTAACCCGCCAATGGTGACCTATTAGTCTGTGAGACCGGGTGTATTAAAAAAATCGAATAACTTTATTCTCCTTTATGTTTTTTGTTGCAATTTCGAGTAGCTGCCGCTTTGTACGCCCCCCACCATCAGTTCACGTCGAACCTGCTTATAGAGCACACGTTGTGTATTTTTTTTTTACTATCCGGTCCGTGAGACCGTGTGTCACCGTTTATGTAAGTAAAATATTTTTTTATTATTCTCGTATTTTACATATAGATGATGTACCTGAGACATCGGGTCCTTCAAGAATTGGTCGGTGCTATGAGTGTGGATGGAAAAAAACAGAAAAACCAAGTACTCTTGCCGAAAATGTCAAAAATATTTGTGTCTTGAACACGTAGTGCCGTATTGCAGCAGGTATTTACCTGCAGAAAATGTTGAGATGTTTTTTTTTGTTATTTTTTGTTTGGAAGGATACTCGTACCAATTTTTGTTTTTTTTTGTAAAAGTTCCGAATGTCGAAAGACTAAAAAACGTTATTTTCCTTAACGGACATGTGATCTTTTATTTTTTTCTTAATTTTTATTAATTGTATTACTAAAAACTTTGTTATGTTTAATGCTCTAATAAAAAAATTTTGTTTATTTAATTATTCAAAAAAAAGAGCTTAAATTGATTAAATATCGTTGTTTTATTGTCAAAGAGCATAAATTAAAAAAAAAAACATGAACTATTAGTAACACGTTTCGAAAAATCTTCAGTTGAAAACCCCGGTGCGTGAGACCGGCGTCACCATTGATCAAAGTCAAATTTGCGTCACCATTGGCGAGTTAAGGCTTCGGCCGCCCTTATTCTCCGGTTAACAAAAACTGGAGAAGATTTAGTCTTGGTCCAAGAGCCCTGGGTTGTCAACAACCTTGTTCGTGGACTTAAGACCGACAAAGGTAAACCTAGATCGTGCATATTGGTGAAGAGTAGTCTTAATGCATATTTACTCCCTAATTTCAGCGATCGAGATGCGACGGCTGTCAAACTAGAGACTGCTGGTGGCATATACTGGTTGGCATCAGCGTATCTTTGCCACGACAACATGGGACCTCTCCCTGGTGGTAACCTGGAGAGCTTTATCACGGAAGCAGAGAGGCGGAAAGCTGCACTCATCATCGGATGCGACGCCAACGCGCATCACACCGTATGGAGCAGCACTGACATTAACAACAGAGGTGAGTCGCTTTATGAATATATTTTAAGTACTAACCTCATTGTGTGCAACACGGGTAATGAACCCACCTTCATAATCAAAAACCGACAAGAAGTCTTAGACATTACTCTTGTCTCCGTAAACATCCACAAAATGATATCGAGTTGGAAAGTTTCGGTTGACCATTCTTTCCCCGAACTCCGCCATAGATTTCTATGCCGGTCCCAAGCCCGGATAAAGGAGGAGGGTTTAGGGTAACGGGGGGAACTCCATCCTATCCCTAGTAAAATCCTGACCCCTAGATGAAAAACTAGGCCAAAAAAGCAACAACAACAAACATGAACGACACAACAGAAAAGGAACAAATTTCAGTGGGGATATCCGCTCAAATGTCGGTAGAGACCGCGGCTACCGCCACGGGGTTGGCGCCTCCAGCTATTGGGGGCGATAACTCGCCAGCGGCTTACACAAGTAACATGACAAACACGACAAACACGACATCACGAACGAAACGGAACAAGAAACGGAACAAGCAACGAGAACTGAACAAACTGACGCAACAGGCCACAAGACAGGACGAGACGAATTTTACTCCGGCGCTAAGCGCTGATACGAGACTAATCTCGGAGCTCAAGCTGGCGGATGCACCCAGCGTACTGGCCGATCCTGGCCGGCACAAGGATGCGACTGCTGGTAAGAGCGAACTCTGTGGGGAGTCTGCTAAGAGGAGCTCGGACGCTACAAATGTGTCCTTGAGTCCCTCTGAGCGGGCTTCCCTGCCCAAAGATCACGCCGCTACTACTCCTGTGAATGATGCGGAGGCGGAGAACCTGACGAAGCGAACACGGGATTTCCTGTCCAGCACGTCCAGCGATGCTCCCCTCTGCAGCCCTTCCAGGAAGCAGGCGGCCCTCAGGAAAAAGCTGAAGAAGCTCTCTCTTGAGGAATGCGAGAAGGCTCCTTCCGGCTGCTCCTCGGAGGATTCCGCGACTGATGAGCTCTGCGAATCGGTTAGCGTTGAAACTACCAAGGAATCAGGCTGTAGGAAGCGCAAGAAACGGAAGAGTGGTAAGAGGAAGAAGCGAGGAGGAATGGTGGACTCGGAGAGTAGGGTTGCAGTAAATGCCGACCCCAAACCTGTTGGCCCCGTACCTACTGCCTCTGATCTGTCCGCTCCCAATGTCTCAGAGACGGTCACTGAAACAGAGAAGTCTGTAAAGGTGACGGACACAAGAGTGGCTAAGGGGTCACCTAAGGCAGCTGGTACAGCATCCAAAGGCACAAAGAGGTCTTGCACTAGCAATGATGCAGGACCCCCCCTACCAAAGAAGAGCTACACGGACTCGGCCCTGTCTGGTTTGCGATTGGCGGTTGTTTTCCCGGGTGATCACCTGAGGAAGTATACTGCGGAAAACATCTGCATTCTGGACAAGGCCTTGAAGGACGCTGTAAGGAGGCGAGTCAAGTAAGGCAATAGCCCGGCGTTTGAGCGCATCATCAAGACTAATGGAGGCTTTGTCCTCTGCTGTAGTGATGAAGCCACGAATGCGTGGGTCAGAGCTGATCTTGCTCGGATTTTCCCTAAGCTTGACGGGAGTGACCTTGTCTGTCTTCACCCGTCAGAGCTAGTGGGATATACCAAGATGAAGGTCTTTGTCCCAGAAACTGATCTGGAGACTAAGGAAATCATCGATCTTCTCAAGGGTCAAAACCCGGGTCTATCCACCGATAAGTGGAGGGTCTATCACTTCAACAAAATGAAGGATGGCCGTCTGTATACTTTTGGTGTTGATGACGATTCGGCGAAGATGTTTGGGAAGTGCTCTTACCGGCCTTTTATCCTCACTGGTCGCCTGTTCTTCAGGCCAGAAAAGAGCGGAGAAAAGGCTGGAACTTCCAGTGGTAATAAGCTCTATGGCTAGCTCATCACTGGAGGTCCTTCAAATCAACTTGCAACATTCCAAGGCGGCTTCACCTACATTGTGTCGTCGTCTTGGAAAACTGCATACAGAGGTGTGCCTCATACAGGAACCTTATCTGTATAAGGGGGTGGTAAGTGGCATCTCGGGTGTACCAGGAGCAATTTTTGCAAAGCCTTGGATTGTTAATACTCGCACGTGCATCTTTGTAGCAAAGGGCTTAGATGCTAGTCTTATGCCTGAGTTCAGTTCTCGAGACTGTACAGCTATTAAAATGTGTCTTAAGCGAGGAGGGTTCGTTACTGAGATTATTTTAGCCTCATTGTACCTCCCATTTGACTCACTGGCCCCACCTCCAACGGTGGAACTGGTAAGGCTTGTCGAGCATGCCCGACGAGGTAACAAGCATTTGATCGTTGGTATGGACTCGAACGCGCATCATCGCGTTTGGGGTAGTACTGACTGAAATAGCAGGGGTGAATCCCTACTAAACTTCTTTGCTGCCAGCCAGCTCGATATACTGAACACTGGTAATGAGCCAACCTTTGTCACTCGGCTGAGGCGGCAAGTTATTGATGTGACAGTAGCAACCGCTGCTGCATCTGGCATCGTTTCGAGCTGGAGGGTTTCAAGGGAAGAAACTGCATCTGATCATCGGTATGTTATTTTTAAGCTAAGTGCAGATCGACCGATCAGAAGCAAAATCAGGAATGTGCGACGCACTGACTGGGACGTCTATTCCACGGAGTTGCGGGGTCAGATAGGTTCCCTGCCTATCAGGATCCTTAGTAGCGATGACTTGGATAAGGCGACCGACACGCTACACAGCGGTATTATTACGGCCTTTCATACTGCTTGCCCGGAGAAGGAGGTTGGCGGTGCGAAACCAACCCGATGGTGGAACGCTAAGCTATCCCTTCTCAGGAAAAGAGTGGGGAGGCTGTTTAACAGGGCCAGGAAGTCTAACCTGGCAGCTGATTGGTCTTCTCATGCGGATGCGCAGAAGTAGTACAAGAGGCAAATTAAGAGCGCTAAGAAAGTATCTTGGCAGAGGTTCTGCGGAGAACTGAAGGATATAAGCGCGGTTTCGAGATTGCAGAGAGTCCTCTCAGCTGATCCGGGAGCCAGGCTTGACGTCCTTCGGAAGCCTGATGGCACCTCGACCAACTCCAATGAGGAGGCACTTCAACTGCTAATGGACACCCACTTTCCTGGCTGCAAAGCCGTGGATAGTTGCGTGTGGCCAAACAAAGGCAGAACTACCACTGAGCAGTGGCGGGTCGCGGCGAGCATTGTTACGAGAGAGAGGGCGAGAGCTATTATCCTGTCCTTTTCTCCTTTCAAAGCTCCTGGACCTGATGGCATATACCCCATACTCTTGCAAAAGGGTATCGAGATTTTGCTCACACTGCTAACTAGAATCTACAGAGCTAGCGTTGCTCTGCGACATATTCCTTTAGCCTAGAGAAGAGCTAGGGCGGTTTTCATTCCCAAACCGGGAAAGGCCGCCTATGATCTTCCCAAAAGCTTCAGGACTATTAGCCTTTCATTATTTCTGCTAAAGGGCTTTGAAAAACTGATTGACGTACGGCTTAAGAGTATTCCAGCTTCGCTGGGTATTCATGATAGCCAACACGCCTATCAAAAAGGCAAGTCCACTGAGACGGCATTAACGGATCTGACGGCCAGAGTGCGTAGGGCGTTCGACCGCAAGAACTATGCTCTTGCTGTCTTCATGGATATTGAGGGTGCCTTTGACAATCCCACCTTTTGCAGAATTGAGTCTGCCTTAATACTGAACGGCGTCGATTCTACAACTGTGGAATGGATCCTGGAAATGCTTAGGAGCAGAGAAGTTACAGCTGCTGTTGGCGGCTGTGTCAGAACTGTGCGCGCTGTCAAAGGCTTTGCGCAGGGCGGTGTACTTTCCACTACATTGTGGAACCTGTTGGTCGACTCCTTGTTGAGAAGACTTGATGGGGAAGGTCACCCTGTTATTGGGTACGCTGACGATGTGTGCATTATTTTCAGCAGCAGGAGTTTACCAACTCTTTGTGAGCGGATGGAAACAGCGCTCAATAGTGTTGGGAGTTGGTGCCGCGAGCAAGCTCTGTCAGTCAACCCCGCGAAGACTGAGATCATGCTGTTCACGAGTAGAAGGGCAATACCTCAAGTGAGGTGGCCTTACTTTCAGGGCACTCAACTAAAGCTATCAAGCAAGGTTTATTATCTGGGTATTGTTCTAGATCCAAAGCTTAACTTTTCTGAACATTTGGTTGCTAGGATTTCGAAGGCAACTAACATTCTCTGGCAGTGCCGTAGGATGTTCAGCAGAACCTGTGGACTTAGTCCCAGGCTGGTTCACTGGATTTACACGTGCATTGTTAGGCCATACCTTATGTATGGTGCGATTGTATGGTGGGCTAGAGCTCACATCCTCAAACGTCAACTGTCGAAGCTACAGCACCTTGCGTGCTTATGCATTACAGGTGCGATGAGAGGAACTCCCACTGCTGCTATGGAAGTGTTGCTCTGTTTACTTCCCTTGCAGTTCCTTGCTGAAAGTGAGGCCAGAAAATCACTATACCGCATGTGTGTAGTACTTGGACGGCAGGTCAATCTCGGCGATGGGGCCAGAGGTGCTAGGTACAGAGCTCTCTATGACAGCCTACCTGGCCATCGGGGAGGAGCACTTGACACTGTGCATGAAGCAAGTCTTTGAGCGCCGTTTTCAGGTCATCCTTCCTGAACGGCAGGAATGGAACAGTGAGGGGTGGAATGGCTTTAGGCCGGGTGATGTCATCGTCTATACTGATGGCTCACTTATTGACGGTATCTCCGGAGCCGGGGTCTACTCTAGAGACTGTCGGATAAATCTATCTGCAGCCTTGGGTAGACAAACAACTGTTTTTCAGGCAGAAATCTTTGCGATTGCCACTGCCGCCAATATCCTGTTAAGGAGAAGGATTAAGGGTAAAACCTTATACATCTGCTCAGATAGCCAAGCCGCTATCAAAGCCTGTTCGGCTGGCTCTTTCACCTCAAAAATAGTTGAGGAAACCATGGTTAGGCTTAACCGTCTGGGAAGATGTAACTCGGTATCACTTGCCTGGGTTCCTGGGCACACAGGTATCGAGAGTAATGAAAGAGCGGATGCTCTGGCCAGGAAGGTCTCTTCAACAGCCTTCATTGGCCCACAATCATCCATAGGATGCTGCTCATCCGTCCACAAACGTGAAATGGATTCGGCTCTACGCCAACAACATTCCGAATACTGGCATGACCTTGTCTTATGCAGGTATTCGAAGAAGCTAGTGGACGGTCCAAAAATCAGCAGAGCTAAGTTTTTGCTTGGACTAAACAGGAAAGACTTGAGATCCTTGATTGGTCTCGTCACCGGTTTCAGTCCTCTTAACGAGCACCTCAAAACCATTCACATTAGGAGCTCGGGCCTATGTGAGTGCTGCATGGAGGCGGATGAAACGGCATCTCACTTCATCTGTGAATGTCCGGCTTTCGCCAGAACCAGGCTCACCACTATAGGCAAACAATTCGTTAACGAAGATGAGATGGGGGAAATTGAACTTGCAAATATTCTTCGCTTTGGCAAGGCTACTGGCAGGTTCTCCCTCACTGAATGTTACTAATCGCCAATAACCAGCGAGCGAGCAGCTATGCTGAAGTACAATGGACCAATAGGTCTAAGTACTTGCCATCTACTGATGACCCCACTGCACATACAATACAATACAATACAAATTCTTTCTCCGACCACCAATATCTCACTTTCAACCTTAACGCTGACACCCCTCGCCAATCCACATTCCGAAACCCTCGGAAAACAGATTGGCCCAAATACAGAGATATTATGCGTCGACTTATTACCTCTGAACTATTAAGTCCCCCTTGCAATCCTAGCGAGCTTGACGACAAGATTAACAAGCTCACCAGGGCTTTCAATCTAGCGATGGCTGCTTCCTGCCCCCTCATACAACCCAGGGGGGAAAAGAAGCCACACAAGATTGCAGGAGACTTTTCCATCGTGCCAAAAGCTCAAGATCCAACACTGACTGGGACTCCTATAAGGCATCCCTCAAATCATATACAAAAGACCTTAGGAGGGCCAAGAGATCATCGTGGAGACTGTTCTGTGGCAAAATAGAAGAATCCTCGGAGGCATCAAGGCTAAGAAAAATCCTTGCTTCGAACCCAATTATGCCCAGCTGCCTAAAGAAAGCAGACGGCTCGTGGACTACATCTAGCGAAGAATCGCTCAATCTGTTACTTGATACACACTTCCCAGGTAGCTCTAACATAACCGATCATAGCAACCTACACAGGTCACCTATGTTTTCACAGGTAACAAATTCTCAAAGTCTGATAACTAGGGACAAGATCCTTTGGGCGCTACAAAGCTCAAGCCCTTCAAGCCTGCAGGACCTGACGGCATAATACCAGTCGAACTTCAAATGATCCTTCCATCACTGGAGATGATTCTGAAAAGCTGTTTAAAGCTAATTCACATTCCTCAGGCTTAGAGATAAGTAAAAGTGGTTTTCATACCCAAAGCAGGCAAATACTCCCATGTTAGTCCAAAAGACCTCAGACCTATCCGTCTATCATCTTTCCTCCTCAAAACGCTGGAGCGTCTGATTGATATCCATCTTCGTATGAACATAAACCCGCAACTGCTGTCTGCGGCCCAACATGCGTACAATAAGGGTAAATCCTTCCATCACTGGAGATGATTCTGAAAAGCTGTTTAAAGCTAATTCACATTTCTCAGGATTGGAGAGAAGTAAAAGTGGTTTTCATACCCAAAGCAGGCAAATACTCCCATGTTAGTCCAAAAGACCTCAGACCTATCCGTCTATCATCTTTCCTCCTCAAAACGCTGGAGCGTCTGATTGATATCCATCTTCGTATGAACATAAACCCGCAACTGCTGTCTGCGGCCCAACATGCGTACAATAAGGGTAAATCGGTGGAAACCGCCCTTCACTCCGTGGTATGCACTATCGAATACTCCCTTCACCACAAGGAATACACTATGCTCCCTTCACCACAAGGAATACACTATGCTTTAGTAGACATAGAAGGCGCTTTCAACAACGTAAACACATCTGCAATCGCAAATGCACAGACAGAACTGGATGCGAATGGCTCGCTTGGTGAACTGATCAATCTTTTGCGATTCATCCGCTAGGAGGTCTGTCATTAGGGGTACGCCACAAGGTGGTGTCCTTTCCCCCTTCTGTGGAACTTGGGGGTGAATAAACTACTGACATGCCTGGAGGGGGAGGGTTGCATGGTGATTGCAACACCCTAAAGGAACTACTTCAAAATGCTCGCAATAAGCTGATAAGTTGGGCAAGAAGATGTGGGCTGGGGGTTAACCCTCATAAAACCGAACTTGTCCTCTTCTCCAGGAAATATAAAATCCCTCATATCGACCCTCCTTCCATTAACGGTACAAGCCTTTTCTGATGAAGCTAAATTCTTGGGTGTAATCCTTGATAGGAAGTTAAGCTGGAAACCCAACTTACAAGAAAGAGTAAAAAAAGCGACAGTAGCACTTTTCTCTTGCAAAAAAGCCATCGGCAATAAGTGGGGCCTACAGCCCCGTATATCTCACTGGCTATACGTATCGGTAGTGAGACCGATTCTGACATACGGGGTGGTTGTCTGGTGGACTGCTCTAGACAAAGCGGTAAACCGTGATAAGCTGAGCAAAGTGCAACGTACAGCTTGTCTGTGTATCAGCGGAGCACTCCGTACGACCCCCTCCGCCACCTCACAGTGGATCAATACGAATATTGGCCACTCTATCATTTTGGAATCACTTGGGTCCTTACCAAGAAACATCGACTACACTACACCCCAACTACAGTTCGAAAAGAATTTCCAAATCAATATCCCCACCAGATCATTCTAGGAGAATGTTGATTGTACGGAAGATAAATCGATCCACTTTTACACCGACGGATCAAAAACTAGCGAGGGGGTAGGTGCGGGTGTTTACTCAGAAAGACTAAATATCAGTCTCTTTTTCCGTCTTCCTGATCATTTTAGCATGTTCCAGGCGGAAATCATGGCGATTAAGTCCTGTCGTGGCTGAAGAGAAATGTGACATTCGCTAAGGACATCAGCATTTTCTCGGATAGTCAAGCCGCGCTAAAGTCCCTGGACTCAGTCTCTCCAAATTCCATCGTCGCCTTAGACTGCCGTTCATCTCTGCAGGAGATGGCAGAGCAGTTCAATATTCACCTCTGTTGGTTGCCGGGGCATAGAGACATCCCAGGGAATTGTAGGGCAAACGAACTCACCAGAAACGGAACCGCATTACCTCTTCTACCTGAGAAAGGTTTTATAGGTATGCCTATCGCCACTTGCAAACTTATGTTCACACTATCCGCAGTCGAGAGTACAAACCTCAGGTGGAGAGGTAGTGATACCTAGCGACTAAGCAAATCTGGCCAAAGCTGGATCTGTGACGCTCTTCGAGTTTGATCTCACTCAACCGACTGCATGTTGGCTCTGCCATAGGTGTCATCACAGGACAATGTCTAATAGGCAAGCACGCATCAAGGCTTGGCGTTTACTCAAATGACTTTTGCAGAAGCTGCAGGGAGGAGGAGGAAGAGGAGACTACGTCGCATCTCCTCTGCACATATCCTGCACTCTCCCATAAAAGAAATCTCTACCTAGGAGCCTTCTTCCTCAACAAACTCAGCGACTTAGCTAACACAGATGTTAGAAGTCTATCGCGCTTCATTAGAAGCTCCAAATGGTTTTAGCGAGTAGGAGTCGAAACTCCCGATCCATGTGGCATCACAACGGACCTCATTGGTCTAACTGTGTTGGCTTTCAGATAGCAGCCACTTTAACCTAACCTAACCTAACCTTACCCTTCTACTCGCCCTTATTTTAATGGTCGGCCTCACTGGCCAGTTGTTCATGAACCGGACCATATAGCTGACTATATTTAATAGTTTGTCTAACCTATTCGTGTATTCTAACAGTGATACTCTGCTGGCCGAATGACCTGCACCTATACATAGCATTGGCTGAAATGTTATAACCGTAAACACTTTCATCTCACTCTGTACCTGTACCGACGTGTCCTCCTTTACGTCCTTTACTTTCCATTCTGCCTGTGGTGATCGAAGCCATATTGGACCTTCCAACCACAATCTATTGTTTATTAGCATTGACGGCTTCACACCTCTACTTAGCAAATCGGCTGGGTTCTCTTTCGTGTTGACATAGTGCCAGCATCTCACCTCTGTATTTGATTGAACCGAAGAGACTCGATTCGCTACGTACGTCTTTAAGTCACATGGGAGCTTTCTTAGCCAATATAATACGACCATCGAATCGGTCCGTATGAAGTAGGATGCATTTTGCAACTCCATTGATTCTTTCACCTGTACTAGTAATAATAATAATAATATTTTGTTAGGGTATATTGCACTGCGACCTATTGGTCTATTGTTTCCCCTTGCTTGTGCCTCGGAGAGGTTCGTACCCTCTTTCAGAGCCTCTCTAGATACTTCTTTGTGAAGCATGTCGAGGTATTGCTCTGGTTTATCCTTGGCAGGTCACACTCCTTAGAGCACAACGTCCAGTCCAGATTCTTTGATGAATCTGAGAATGAGCTATGGGTCCTTGGTTTGTATGTCCTTGTCTGTTATTTGGTGCCTGCCCAAATATTTCATCCCTTTGTGGGCCAGTGCCCCACAGGATTCCAGTATGTGGTCTGGAGTTTCGGCGGTTTCACTGCATAATCTGCAGAGCCCGTCCTCCGATATGCCCATTTTCCTCAGGTGCTCCTTGAGTCTGCAGTGCCCCGTGAGGAGGCCTGTTAGGATTCTTAGGTTGTTTTTGTTAAGGCCGATACAAGCTTTGAATCTCTTTTGGTTGTAATTTCCTAAGATTTTCTTTGATTGCCTCTGACCTTGGAGGTTGAGAAAGGCTTTTGCCCTTGTTTCTCTCTCCAGTCTCCTGAACTCTTCGCGTATAGTGTGATCTCCTATCCCGCAGAATGGTTCAGGTCCTATGAAGGGTTCCTCTGCCCCTTTTCTTGCCAGAGAGTCCGCTGCCTCATTGCCTGTAATGCCAACATGGCCAGGTACCCAGCAGATGGAAATTCTGTTATTCTTGCCTAGTCTATTCAGTCCGTGTAGGCATTCCCACACGAGTTTTGACTTGATAACGTAGGCGTCAAGAGCCTTTATGGCTGCTTGGCTGTCAGACATTATTGCTATGTTAGGTTAGGTTAGGTTGGAAGGGAAGTGCACAGCAGGGCTGCTTTGCTTGCACGGGGGCCCATTGGTCCATTGTGATCCCTTATTGTTTTATGTGGTAAACCTACATTTACAATAAAACACTTACCATACTGAGTTTAGGTTAATCTTGCCGGTTGGCCTATTGGAACCAACCTGTGTTCTTGACAAACCTGATAGTGTCCGTCAGTGGTACCTGCGCTACGTCCTCTAAGTCTTCGAAGAATCTGTTGCCCAGATAGCGAAGTCGAGATGTCTGAAGGTTTGGACATTCGCAGAGCAGGTGTTTGATGGTCTCGGTTTCTTCTATATCTTGACAGCTCCTGCAGTAGTCTGGTGAGCTGATGCCCAGCCTGCTTGCCATTACACCTATGGTGCAGTGGCCTGTCAGTACGCCAGTTAAGATACGTATTTCTAGCTTATTCATTTCCAGAATGCTTTTTGTTCTTTTTTCGTTAATTCTTGGCCATAGACTGCGAGATATAACACAGTCGTGCCTTTGGGACCAGGTGGTGTTAATTTGTTCTCTCAGTTTTTGGTCAATGTTTCTTTTTGCTGCACTAATTGGGATGTCTATTGACGTAATGGCGTCTATTGCGTCAAGTTCTGATCCGATTCTTGCTAGCTCGTCTGCCTTTTCATTCCCAACAATGTCGCTATGAACGGGGACCCAGCAGAGAGTGATCCTGTGTCGTTCGCCTATTTTGTTGAGGGATTTTTGGCAGTTTCTGACTGTTTTTGACTTTATAGTTTCGCTGTCTAGTGCTTTGATAGCCGCCTGACTGTCTACGAAGATTGTGATCGTGGAAGGATCCAGATTCTTCGCGGAGATAGTTTCTGCTGCCTTGCCGATGGCGACAGTCTCAGCTTGAAAGACGCTGCATTCATTGGGAAGTCTGTACGAGTCCTTTATGTCTAGGGGCTCGCAAAAAACTCCCGCTCCTGTCCCCACATCCATTTTCGACCCATCCGTATAGATGTGGATTTCTTGCACGTTGACGTGCGTGTTCCAGTTCTCTCTTTGGGGTATGTATGTGGAGTAGTTTTTCTCAAAGTTTCGTTTGGGAATTAAGTAGTCCGTTTTCCTGGATAGATCGATACCCAAGTAGTTGTGAATTATAGAGCCGTGTCCATAGGAGCTGTGCCTCCAGATGTTTGCCTCCTTGAGGCGGAGGGCTCCTTTGGCTGCCATGCTGCGAATATATTCACCAAGCAGGGGTAGGTTTAAAATGACTTCCAGCCCGGCTTGGGGTGTTGATCTCATTGCTCCCGTTGTACCAATACATGCTAATCTCTGTACCTTTGAGAGGTTATGGAGATAGGTAGTCCTTTCTGTTGCCTTCCACCATACAATTGACCCGTATGTAAGTATGGGTCGTATGATCGCTGTGTACATCCAATGGGTTATGTAAGGGCGCATACCCAAACGTTTGCCAAAGGTCTTTTTGCATGCGTAGAAGGCGCATAGTGCTTTTTTTGCTCTTTCTTCTGTGTTACGTTTCCAAGTAAGCTTAGAGTCTAGGATGATGCCCAGATACTTTGCCTCCGGGGAAAGTTTCAGACGAATTCCGTTTAGCTTCGGCATATCGAATTTCTCGATTTTTCTTTTCCTAGTGAACAGAACACATTCGGTTTTGACTGGATTAACTCCAAGGCCGTTCGGTCTTGCCCACGAAGATAGTTCTTTTAGGGCAGATTCCATGAGTTCACTAATAGTGGGGATATACTTGCCACTATTGCTATGTTGCAATTCCTGTAGTTTTTCTCGAGGTTGATTCGAACGCACCTGTCTATGGCACATATTTCTGCCTGGAAGATGCTGGTACATTTGCCCATTCTTAGTGCTTAGTTCCTGGCCCAAATACTCCTGCACCAGTTCCCTCCTCAGTCCTCGAGCCGTCCATGTACCACTTTGTTGTGTGGTTGCTCAGTCCATAAGTTGTGGATTCATTGCTCCAGTTCTCCTTATTGCTGAGCTTTACCTGGAAATTCTTTTCGAAGTTGAATTTCCTGATGCTATCGTCCCTAGGTATGCCAAGAAGTGGGAGTTTTTTGAGTAAGTCACCGTGTTCTTTCGAACCGATGCATTTCCCTCTCCCAATTCCCTCCTTTGCCTGTACTAGTAGCCTGGACAACAGTTCTTAAGCCCCCAACTCCAACCTCGGGATGGATTCTGTTTTTAACGGCGCCACGCGCGTCTTTGACACTAACAAATTACTTGTCACTGCGCCTTCTGAATGTACTGTACGAATGTAAATGGCTGCTCCATAAGCTGTTTTTGAAGCATCACAGAACCCACGTGTAACTCTTTCGAAGTACCTAACCATCTGTCTACACGGAATTCTTCTAAAAGAGTTATCTATTCCCAGAACTCTTTCCACCTGTCCTGGATCAAGATCTTGCCTGTGACAGTGACTGGGGATATGTACCCATTTGGATCATATAGCTGAGCTATGCAGCTAACGATCTTTCTTTTGGTGAGGATGCCGATTAGCTTTGGTGTTTTCACTTCATACGTAAATTGATCTGTACTAATTAGCGATTTTAGTCCTAGAATGGATGATTTCTCTTCCCCCGAAAACACCATTGCCGCCTCTCCAGTGCCAGCATTCATCTCCTCCATAAATTTAGACGAGTTTGACTTTCATTGGCATAACTCGAAACCGGCACCTTTCAATATTCTGTACATCTCTTTGGCTAATTTTATTGCCTTAGCTTTATCTGACTCGCCTGTGGTGCAGTAGTCTATGTAATAATCATTTTGGATTGCATCGGCTGCTTCTGGGAATTCTGACTGTGCTTCTCTTGCCGCCTGTACTAGTGATCTGACTGCTAGATGCGGGGACGACATCAATCCAAACGTGACGACGGTCAACCAATACTCGTTTAGTGGCTCTTGCCTGCTTTCTCTCCAAAAGATGCGTTGCAGGTCCCATTGATCTGTACTGAGCCTGACCTGATTAAACATTTTCTTTATGTCACCGCATATCGCAATGCGATGCCTTCTAAAACGCATTATTATCTCATGCAAATCTCTCTGCAGCTTCTCACCTAACATCTGTATATCGTTTAAGGATATACATTTATCTGTACGGCAACTTGCATCATAGACTATACGAAGTTTCTTTTCTATACAGTGGTGGGGTATGTGATATACCACAGCACCTATGTTTGTTTTTCTGTTCACAACCTGTACATGACCTAACTGGATGCTTTCACGCGTCTTCTTGATGTAATTTTCTTTCAACTGTACGCACTTCTCTAAATTGTTTTCCAGACACATAAACCTGCGTAATGCGACTTCTCTTGAACTGCCCATCTTCTCGAACCCTCCTTTCAGTGGCATCTTTACCACAAACACGCCATCTTTTTCCCGACGATGCGTCTGTACAAAATACTGCTCTACGAGCTCTTCTTCCTCTGTACGGCTGGAACACGCTTCCACCTGGTCCATCTGCCATAATCTCCTTAGCAGTTGGTCCAACTGCTCCTCTTCTGCTAAACAGACAGCTGCGCAAGCATTGGTTTTGTTTTCGCAAGGTGACACCGTCTGATTCTCTTGGCGATATTGATATAACTGATTTCGCAAATAAATCTACTCCTAACAACAGGCTCACCGGACCCGGTTTATAATAGTCTGGATCGGCATACCTGACCAGAGAATCCTTTGTATTTCTCTTTACCTGTACTGTGCTGGTTGGAAGAATTGGCTGCCATTGGCTTCCTTCTGGCGTGCATGAACCAAACTGGCAGTAGTGTATGCGGTTCCGTAGTGCTCGAAGCGAACCATGGAAATACCTTGACCATAGCCCTGCGTGTGATTGGAAAGGGAGCGCCGTCAATTCCTACCAGTTTGTCCGCTGCTTTCTTGGTAGAAATCCTCAACCCTTCCCTTAATTTGTCCACCATCAGGTTTAGATGGGACCCTGTGTCTAACATTGCACGAAAGGGACCATGCATTAGGCCGTCAACTGCAACCTTTACCATGGCAGTCGGAATCAAGGAACCCTCGTGCCTTAAGAAATTAATAGACTGTACATAGGTTTTATCATTTGTTTTCCTGAATTTCATTCACAATACATACTTCACATTTTCTCCTGTTCTTTCCTGTACCTTCCTTTTCTTCGCTTCCTCTACGCTAAGTTCGTCCACCTTGCTGTTCAGCTTCTGCAGCTTGGCCTTGAACAAAACTTGACTCTGCTCTTCTGATACCTCTACATCTTTACTGTTTGCCTGTACGTTTATACTTGCTGGATAACTGTTCTTCTGTACGTGCCTGTACTGCTGTCCGCCTAGTCAGTCCTGCTTCAACCTGTCGCCAGCTGCTCTCCTTGCTCCGCTCCTGCTAACAGTTTGAGCTGGAGCCCTGTACCTTCCTTCTCCTTCTTCTTTTGACTGTACGCGCATAACTGGTAGCACATGCCTGTTGACGTCCCTTGACGGGCATAAGTCGATGTTGTGCTTTGGAGCACTTGGACAACGGGCTGTCTGGAAGCAATTATTTTCTTTATGCCCATGCTTCAGGCAGTTAGGGCAAATCGCTCGTCTTTCTATGAAGTCTTTCCTGTATCGAAATGAAAGAGCGCAGAAGTCCGGACAGTTCCAGACCTGATGATCTGACTTGCATACCTCACATGGAGGACGCCCTGTACTCCTCATGGTATCTCAAGGGGCAGTTGCCCTCGCCTGTACACTGCCTCTAGGAGCTGGACCTGCTCTTGCTGCAACTTGTCTAGCAACCGCCTCTACACCTATGTGCCCTGTACTGCTCTTACGAGCGCCTGCTACGTTTGATAACGCAGCCGCCTGTTTGTCAACAAATTCCAGCATCGTTGACAGTTTCGGTTGCTCGCAGTCGCGTTGGAGCTCCCATTGTAGTGCAGTCTCCTGATTCAGCTTCTCACACAACACATTGATGATGAAGAAGTCCCAGGTCTCTACTGGTAGTCCTAATGCCTTCAACTGACGCATGACCTCGTGAGTCATGTTCGCCATCCTCTGAAGCTCGTTGGCTTATGGCTGGTGGCTTAACTCCGGGAGGTATAGCAATTGGCGAAGATGGTTGCGCCCAATCAGGTATTTTTGGTCGTAAATTTGCTTCAACCTCTCCCATGCTTCGCTGTAGTTGTTGGTTGACAGCTGCCATTCCCCCAATGTCCTGGCTGCACGTCCCGAACGCGAACTTGTAGGTTGGTGCGACCTTGTCTTTATCGTGGATAGCTGTAGCAAACCTGTCGTGGAACCCTAACCACTTGGTGTGAGTCCCATCGAACTCGCCCCAAGTATTATTTAGATCATTCTGTTTTAATGTTATGTCTACCTGTACTTTAATATATGTACCCTGTACATTGGCCTGTACTCTGGGGCGCAGTGCCTTCATCCTGTCTTCTAACGCCGCGCACGCATAGAAGTAGTCACCCTTGACTGACTCCTTGAAGTCGATACATGCGCATATGGTGTCCTATTTTGCGCCGGCTAGCAGTACTTCATGCTGCTTGCAAAAGTTCTGCCAGTCCTCCTGTACCGTCTTGAGACGCAGCTCCGCATTTTTGTAAGAAATCGCGGCTGCGTCCTCCGACTCGGCAAACCCGCGTGACATAGAGATGGCATGGGCTGCCGCTTTCGCCTGGTTAGTTGTCATCTTTCGTCGAAAAAAAATCTTGGAAAAAAGAAAAAACAAAAAAACGATCCTATTATAATCTCTACTTGCACGAGAGCACCCTTAGTTTGGGCATGTTATAATCTGACTATGACGCCTAACTTGTTCTAGTGGATGCAAATTATCTGATACTATTATCTCTGTACAATTGCGAACTTTTGACTCGTTGGACATAGTGAATGCGTCCGCCTGCACTTTCGTTTGCACGATTCATTAACCTGTACTCCAATGTGAACCTTTAACCTGTACTCCAATGTGAACCTTTAACCTGTACTTCAATGTGAACCACCCGTACTGCAATGTGAACCTTTAACTTGTACTTCAATGTGAACCTTTAACATGTACTTCAATGTGAATTGACACATTTCTCTGATTCTGTTTGTTTTGTCTGAACATCTGTACTGACATGTCATATCTTGTACCCTATTCATATTGCTCAGCATTTTGGCATCTTGTGCTAGCTTTTCGAGCATGGAATTCTAACATCCTGTACTAGTCAAATTTATCTAATGACTACCTAACAAGCATGCTTTTTACACTGTACACCTGTACACCTTTGTATTTATATACCCCTACTATCTATTTTATAGTGATCACTTTGTTCCTTCTATACGCCTATGAATCTCTACAACGTCACTGTACACTTTTCTACACTGAACGATATGCACCTCTACATCTCTATTAATATCCTCGTTATCACACTGCCTCAGCAGCTGTGTACGTAATTCTTGACGCATTGTACAATGCGTTTTGTATTTTTCCTGTACATACAATCCTTTTTTTTTTTTCCTCTCGCGATGGTCAGTCACCCTGACGTGTGTACCATCATTGCATTCGATGGTACCGATGCGGAGGCTTACGGTGCAAAGATTCAACGGGCTATGCTGTCTAAGGGCCACCCACGGTGCAAAGATTCAAGGCCGATTGATGAGCGCCAACCAAGAACTGACTAGGACTTAACGTCCATCCACCCCTAATCCAGAGTGTCATGCGACCCGTGCTTATTGGATGGTTTGCAGCCAGGGGTATCCGGCTGTATTTCTGCGGAGCCTCTCTGATACCGGGCCACCTCAGAGAGTAACCATGGCCTTACCACGCCAATGCGGGGCTCTGGCGTGGTCGACCGTCTTTCCCGCGCTACTCGTGGGATATGAACCAAAACAGACAAAAAAACAAAAACAAAAACAAACTCAACAGAGTGCGGGGACAGACCGCAGACGAATCCATTGGTCGGATGGAGCAGGACATCCATGACGACCGCCTGGCACAAGATAGACCCGGAACGAGTCGTGAAGGAGGCTCTAAACTGGTGCAACCCAGCACCAGTCAAAGAACCATCGTCACCTCACGACAAGCCACGGGGGTGCCAAAAGTGGGGATAGGACCCAAATCCTAATCCCCTCCCTGTCCGGGGAGGTAATGGTGGAGGGAACTAGGGCAGCGGGAACGAGCATAGCTCAAGTACCAGCCCCTGTACCCCCCGACAAAAACACCGGAAGGAAGAGGAATAAGCCAGCCTTACCTCCACCTGGGAAACCAGGCGCGAGGGACGACCCACTGCGAAGGGGACTTAGTGGTGCTGGCACTAAATGGTACCTCCGCTACCTCAATAAAGGCTTCGGGCCTGAGGAAGCCAAAAGGAGGGCTGAGGAACATCGGGCCAAGCCTGGAAGTACAGAAGTGGCGACGGGAAATAGGGGGAACAACAACATCACCCCCCCCCCACAACAAATAAAGCCAAAAAACAGAAGGTGGATGAAGGCACCGAGAGGGCCACGGGAAAGCCTGCAAAAGCGAGCGCCACCGTGGTCGATCGAAGCTATGCTACGGCGGTGAAAACCGTCCCGGCCAGCGGTAGACACGAGACAGGTGCGATTGCTGAGCAGGTTGCTGTTCTCCCGGTAAAATATCCGCAGGAGATCCTCAGCAACCCAGACCTCACGGCACTTGAAGCCGCCATTGTGTTGGAAATGGCCTTGGGATGGGAGCATAAGCTCAAATTCCAGGGCATACATTTCAAACATGGAATGCTCTTAGTTGACTGCGAGACTCCGCAGACAGCTGAGTGGCTAAAGGCAGTAGCCCCAAAGCTGGGGAAATGGAAGGGGACACGCCTCATGGCATGCAGTGGGACAGATATACCACGGTCCTACTCCATAACAATCTTCCTTCCACGCAGTGCAGAGCAAGAAGCTAAAACCTCCTTGGCACTGCTGGAAGCACAGAATGTGGGACTTAACGTCCAGGCGTGGAAGATTCTCAATTGTCGAAATGAGGGAACTGGGCAGGTACTGGCTCTTGGCATCGACCGAGAATCCTTCGACGCCATAAAAACCCAAAAAGGATCCCTGAGCTACCGATTCGGCAGGGTTGCGGTGTGCGGACTCAAGACGTCGGACGAGATCTCTGGGCAGACAGCCCAGCCAGCATCGAATCTGAACTCGCAGAGCGCGCAGTCCGAGATAGAGCATACTGCTCCTCCGAAGACTAAAGCACCCTCTTCCGTTCTTAAATCGGCGGAGCAGGCTCATGAGGAGACCGAGGAGTCTCTGTCCGTCTCGGAGAGCACGATCTCTGGGGGAGAAATGGACAACACAGTCTTTGACCTCTTCCAGGAAATCACCCAGGAGGAGGAAGATTCGTTGCTGAAGGAGGACGGGGCAATTGCCCCGCGCGAGCAATAGCTCGATGAACCCCGCCAACAGAAAAATTAAACTAGCACAGGTGAACATTCATCATGCTATAGCCGCCTCGGCGACTATATCTAGGATGTTAACCTGCCAAAGCCTAGGGCTAGTACTTATCCAGGAGCCATGGATCCTGAAAGGACAAGTCAAAGGATTAGCGAGCAAGGATGCAAAGGTAATATGGGACACTCGGGCCGAGAAACCGAGAGCTTGCATTCTAATAAACAATAAATTTAAATTTATTTTACTTTCAGAATACGCGACACGAGATCTGGTGCCAATTCAGGTACATCTGGATGTTGAAGGATGTCACCGCACCATTGTCATCGTATCGGCGTACTGTGCAGGGGATGAGCCGGTTGTATCATCCCAAATGCAGCGACTGGTGGAGCATTGCAACAAGCTCCGCATGTCGCTCCTTATAGGGTGCGATGCAAATGCCCACAACATCATATAGGGGAGCACCGACACCAACACCAGGGGTGAGTATCTACTAGAATTTATTATGAGTTCGTCACTTGATATTATAAACGTGGGAAATACCCCCACTTTTGTAACTAGAGTCAGGGAGGAAGTACTCGACCTCAAGCTTGGTAGCCCAAGCGTAAGTAAATTAATTAGTAACTGGAGAGTATCTAGTGAGCCGTCATTGTCTGACCATCGAATAATAGTATTCGACCTGGACAGCACAAGTATCACGAGAAATCCAGTAAGAAACCCAATGAAAACCAATTGGGAAACTTATAGAACTACTCTAGAGAGCAATCTGAGGCGCCTTAGTCTGAGGAAGGCTCCGGGACACCCCCTAGAGCTAGAGAGCGCAGTGGAAGGCATAACAAACGCCATCATCACTGCGTTCGAAGAAAACTGTCCTCTTAGTAGAGAACGGGACAGGAAACAGACGCCATGGTGGAGCAATAACTTGTCAAAATTAAGATCCGAGGTGTGGAAGCTTTTCAATAAAGCAAAGCGCAGCGGAGAATGGCAAAGCTACCAAATGGCCCTTACTACATATAATAAGGAAATAAGAAAAGCTAAAAGAAATAGCTTCAGAAAATTCTGTGAGACAATCACCAGCACTCCTACTGCGGCAAGGCTACACAAAGCTCTTGCGAAGTCAGGACGGGTGCCGATGTCTCTGAGGAAACCAGATGGTGAGTTCACGGAAGATGAGGATCAAAGGGCACTATTGCTACTAGAAACTCACTTTCCTGGCAGCTCGCCTAGCACTGAGCCAGGAATCAATACCACTTCAATCAGACCTTGGAGGGAAGACTGGGAAACAACATCAACCATCTGTTCTGAGGGACGGCTGAAATGGGCAATAAATTCCTTTCAGCCTTTCAAATCTGCCGGAGTGGACGGCATTATACCCGCCCTTCTTCAAGAAGGGCAAAGGGTACTAATACCACACCTGCTAAAGATAACAAGGAGCAGTATTGCCTTGGGTCACATACCAATGCAATGGAGACGAGCAAGGGTTTTGTTTATACCAAAAGCGGGGAAAAAAGACCACACACAGCCAAAATCGTACAGACCCATCAGCCTTACGTCATTTCTTCTGAAGATGACAGAAAAGGCTGTGGACAATTATTTAAGGGAAGATGTTCTGAACACATCCCTCTTACATCATCGTCAGCATGCATACAGAGCGGGCAGATCAACAGAGACCGCCCTATATCAGCTGAAGGAGATAATTCGAAGTGCCTTGGAGGCAAAAGAAATAGTACTGTGCGCTTTCCTAGACATAGAGGGAGCATTTGACAACACCTCACATGATGCGATCAAACGATCCCTGGATAGGAAAGGAGTTAACAGTACAGTATCCAACTGGATGTGTGAGCTGCTGAGCACTAGATCAGCAGAAACTCAAACACCATCTGGAACCATCAGAGTAAACACAACGAGAGGATGTCCACAAGGAGGGGTACTATCACCCTTAATGTGGAGCCTAGTTGTAGACGAACTGCTGGAAAAAAAATTAACCAACCGTGGCATCAACTGTCAGGCGTACGCCGATGACATTGTATTGATTGCCGGGGGCAAGTTCGAAGAAACCCTTGGAGACATCATACTAAAGGGGCTTAAAGTAACCAAGGAATGGTGCCATACTGTCGGACTTAACATCAATCCGGCGAAAACAACGATGGTACCATTCACAAGGAAAAGACAACTTCAAAGACTTAAGGACATAAACCTATCAGGCACGACACTGATACCAATCAAAGAAGTAAAATATCTAGGACTCCATCTAGATAGTAAACTCCTCTGGCGAAAACATACAGAGGAGATA
Source organism: Portevinia maculata (assembly GCA_949715645.1). Taxonomy (NCBI): domain Eukaryota; kingdom Metazoa; phylum Arthropoda; class Insecta; order Diptera; family Syrphidae; genus Portevinia; species Portevinia maculata. The sequence continues at coordinate 117,577,231 of OX454527.1, read as the reverse complement.
TCCAAGAAGGCCACCCGCGCTCTCATGATATGTAGGAGCCTAGCGGGGAAGGCATGGGGATGCAGCCCAAGCATCCTGCGATGGATGTACACTGCAATCGTGAGACCAATGATCACATACGGAGCGGTAGCATGGGCGAAACGAACCAGTCTAGTCACAACGCGAGAGACACTCGGCAAAGTGCAAAGACTGGCGTGCCTGTGCATTACCGGAGCAATGCGTAGCTGCCCAACCGCAGCCATGGAGGTGTTATTGGAACTGACCCCTCTACACATCATGGTGATGAACGAGGCAGACAAAACAATCCTTAGGATGGCAAAGGAGGGAATTGGGAGAGGGAAATGCATCGGTTAGAAATAACACGGTGACTTACTCAAAAAACTCCCACTTCTTGGCATACCTAGGGACGACAGCATCAGGAAATTCAACTTCGAGAAGAATTTAAAGATAAAGCTCAGCAATAAGGAGAACTGGAGCAACGAATCCATAACTTATGGACTGAGCAAGCACACAACAAAGTGGTATACGGACGGCTCGAGGACTGAGGAGGGAACTGGTGCAGGAGTGTTTAGGCCGGGAACTAAGCACTACGAATCCATGGGCAAATGTACCAGGATCTTCCAGGCAGAAATATGTGCCATAGACAGGTGCGTTCGAATCAACCTCGAGAAAAACTATAGAAATTGCAACATAGCAATATTGACTGACAGCCAAGCAGCTATAAAAGCTCTTGACGCCTACGTTATCAAGTCAAAACTCGTGTGGGAATGCCTACAAGGACTGAATAGACTAGGCAAGAATAACAGAATCTCCATCTGCTGGGTACCTGGCCATGTTGGCATTACGGGCAATGAGGCAGCGGACTCTCTGGCAAGAAAAGGGGCGGAGGAACCCTTCATAGGACCTGAACCATTCTGTGGGATAGGAGAACACACTATACGCGAAGAGTTCAGGAGACTGGAGGAAGAAACAAAGGCCAAAACCTTTCTCAACCTCCAAGGTCTGAGGCAAGCAAAGAAACTCTTAGGAAATTACAACCAAAAGAGATTCAAAGTTTGTATCGGCCTTAACAAAAACAACCTAAGAATCCTAACAGGCCTCCTCACGGGGCACTGCAGACTCAAGGAGCACCTGAGGAAAATGGGCATATCGGAGGACGGGCTCTGCAGATTATGCAGTGAAACCGCCGAAACTCCAGACCATATACTGGAATCCTGTGGGGCACTGACCCACAAAAGGATGAAATATTTGGGCAGGCACCAAATAACAGACAAGGACATACAAACCATGGACCCACAGCTCATTCTCAGATTCATCAAAGAAACTGGACTGGACGCTGTGCTCTAAGGAGTGTGACCTGCCAAGGATAAATCAGAGCAATACCTCGACACGCTTCACAAAGAAGTATCTAGAGAGGGCTCTGAACGAGGGCATGCACCTCTCCGAGGCACAAGCAAGGGGACACAATAGACCAATAGGTCGCAGTGTAATATACCCTAACCAAATATTATTATTATTATTATTATCCTTTTTTTGTTTTCCTGTACTTAGATAATTCGCACCACTTCCTAGACCTGTCTCCTATACACTTTTCTGTACTTTAATTGTCTGTACTCACCAGTTGTTTACACACAAAAAGGAAAGGAAAAAAACTTTTTATTTTTCTTAACACTGGTGATCGCTTGACCGCTTAGTCCCGATTTATACGCTGCGTGCTTTGTCGTACGTGCCCTAAATTTGTAGGTAAAGGGGATGAAAAGTGCAGGGGATAGCCAAACACGGATGGGCCGCGAATTCTCATCCGATTCCTGTATTCTCTTTTGGCACTCTTTCGTATTTTTCCGTGTTTGCTTTATTTTCCAATTTGGTTCTGTCGTGTTACGTTTGCGCTAGACATTTGAATGAAATTGTGTGCATTCTTTATCTGCTCAGATTTTATACGTACCTACGGGTAATAAGGATTTCCCCATTCCTTCATTGAGAATTGCTTAGGTAGGCATTCTTTCAATTCCTAGAATTAATACATCGGAACAAAGCAATAGTATTTACGTTTGATAATTGCAAGCTATCAATATTTTAACGATTATTGAATTTGTAATTTATTTGTATCCTTTTGTATTTCCACGGCTTGGTCCATACCCTCGTTTGTTTTTCAATGTTAAAGCTGATTCGCAACACTCAAGCATATTAACTACAACCTGTTTCTCCTCATCATTGTCTGGATTCATACCCGCAATCACTGTAGTAGTTAAATTTAGTAAATCCGCAACTAGTTCGTAATTCTGTTTACTCATTTCGTCCAAAAAAATCTTTGCTTGCTCCGATAAAAATAAAGTAAACCTACCACCGCGAACGACGAATAAGAAATAAAGGAAACAAAAATAATTTGAAAATCAGGGCACGGAAAGTGAAAGCACGCAGCGTATAAATGCGCGGTGCGTGCCCAAAAGAGAATTAAGAAGTATCGTACGACAAAGCACGCAGCGTATAAATCGTATAGTTGCATGCACTTACCATGTACCCTCTCTTTTTTTTATTGTTTACGTTCGCAGACTGGCTGTATCTGCCGTTGCTGCGGCGACCATTGGAAAGTTTTTTCCTTGGTCTCTTTACTGTACCTTTTTTGTGTGAAGCCTATCGAAATTCACCGCTGCCTGTACCGGTGATGAAAAATATATTTATCGTCACATACCTGCTCGCAAATTAATATTACTTGCACCTTTCCTTTCTTCCTTTTTTTGTTTTTCTGACGCGTAGCATGTTTAAGTTTGCCTGAGTGAGCAGCGGCACTTTTCTGTTTTTTTTTTCTCTCGTCCGGTATTTTGTAATTTTGTGGATTATGTTAAAGGTTAAAGTATATGTATATATGTATGTGTATACTTTTCGTTCCTGTACCGTGACTGATGTGACTATTTGACTGATGTGACTATTTATTTAATCATTATTCTCCACTGCACTGATTCTAAATCCGGCTCGACATGAACCAATGTATATTTCGGATAAATAAAACACGGCGAGTTGTTTAGAGTCGGGAAAATATATTAAAAACCCGACTATGGTTATTCTTTATTCTGTAATATTGTTTTTCTCACTACGGTCAGTCTGTACTCCTGTACGCCTGAACTGTTCGACTTCGAATGTGACTGACTCGCTAGACTTTCTCTTGCTTCAAGCAAGAGACGCGTTCGCGAGTACAACAATATGCCTATGTATGTGTGATTCGATACAGCAGGGTTCGTTACAGATTTTTGTTTTCGTAGAGATATATAAGTGTTCTAACTCCCCTCTACTGTCATCAACTAGAACTATCCGCTCAATTTGAATTTGAAAAGCTAAGAGTTGCTTGAAATACGACTCGACTATACCAAGACGACATTCAAGCTCAGTTGGTGAAAGTTAACTTCCCTTTGAATCCACCAAATTTCTAATTCTCCGTATGTTTCCCTTCATTGAGGAGCGCAGCTGCTTCAACTCCTCTCTGGGCGCGGAATTATCCCTATCCGGCATCATAGAATTAAATATTTATCTAACCGATGAACCAATTAAAATAATGAGACAGCGACAGTTAAATCTATTCTCCAAGAGCGATCTTGGTTCATATAATTAAGTGTAGCTGGAACTCCTTTACCCAGCCCAACGCAGCGCGAACTAATTGACGAATGTGCTAACTAATTATGTATGACTTCCTAAATGCTAATTCGCTGCATACGAATAAATTAATCCGAATTACAAGGTTATTTGAACTCCACAGATTCCAAGTAGCGGCAACACCAAAGCTTTCTTTCAATGCATGCGATCAATGCAGCTCTCTTCCGGGCGACAACGACGAGACAATTTCGAAGCGAAAACTGCGTTGAGGGTGTGGGTGAAATAAAGATTTATGCAATGAAAGAATGGTAAACGGTTGATGCTGACGTTGGCTGGCGACAATGATATGACTCGAGACAAGAGTTCCATCGCAACGTTTTCTATGAAATCCAATTTCCTACGAGCGAACAACCGAAAACGAAACGACGACGATTAGTGCATTTTTTTTTTTTTTTTTTTTTTTTTTACGCTGGGAGGTGGTAATCTTCCAAAGACGAAACCGAGCCCGTACTCAGTAACAGTGTGGTGATTTCTACCCACTAACCCCTTCTCCCGTCTTCCCGTTTTCCATGCATGCCCATAGCTGGAGCCCGTAGGTCCATACTGGCTTTAGAATTTGCTTATAAAGCAGTATTTTATTGTAATTTGACAAACAAGAGTATTTCCCTATAAGCCAATACATTTTACTGTAGCGCATATTTAGTTCTTCTCTTTTTTTCTTTACATGTGCTTTCCAGCGCAGTTTTGCGTCTAGTGTCATGCCTAGATATTTGGCTGTGTTTGCGTAATCTACTTCTTTATCATTTATGAACACTGGTATGTGCTGAACATTTTTATTTGTAAAATTTATATGGACCGATTTTAGGTCATTTAGTTTAATTTGCCAATTTTTTGTCCATTTTGTTATATTGTTCACTGCCTTCTGTAGTTTTTTTGTCGCTACTTCAACTGTTTCTCCCACAGCAAGTACAGCAGTATCATCTGCAAATGTTGCCACAGTTGTTTCATCACTGTTCGGCAAGTCGCTAGTAAATAAGAGATATAATACAGGACCTAACACACTTCCTTGTGGTACACCAGCTTTTATTTCTCTTAATGTGGAGTAGTCATTTCCTTGCTTAATTCTAAAGAATCTCTCTAATATATAGGACTCTAAAATTTCTGAAAATTGTTTTGGCAGATGCTTTTGCAATTTGTAGATCAGTCCTTTGTGCCATACTTTGTCGAAAGCTTGTGCTACATCGAGAAATATAGTAGAGCATATCTTTTTTTCTTCAAATGCTTTTTCGATTTTATCTGTTATTCTATGCACCTGATCGATCGTGGAGTGTTCATTTCTAAAACCAAATTGATGGTTTGGGATTAGCGATTTTTCTTCGATTATTTTGTTCAGACGTTTAATCAACATCTTTTCAAATAACTTGGACAACATAGGTAGTATAGATATGGGGCGATAGGAGGTGACTTCACTAGGCGGTTTGCCTGGTTTTGGTATCATAATCACCTCCGCGACTTTCCACATGCTAGGTACATACCTTATCCTGAATATAGCATTTATGATCTGTGCTAGTTTCTTTAGGCCTTTTTTTGGGAATTGTTCGCACAATTCTACGCTTTCTTGACAGTCTTTATCTTCATATGGTTGAAAGACGCCTTCAAGATATTCAGCAAAGAAATTAGCTTTTTCTTGGTTGTATTTTGCCCAGTTACCTTCACTGTTTTTAACTGGTGGAATGTGAGCAATTGGCCTTTTCATTTTCTTTGTTGCCTTCCAGAGTGAGTACTCGGTATTAGCATCATTTGTAAGATTGGTAAGGTATTTTTTAAGAGACTCATTTTTAAATTCTCTTATCGATCTTTTAAGCTGGCTGTTTAGATTATTTAGTATTGTTTTGTCTCTGGGCGCTCTTGTTTGTTGCCAACGTTTTCTAGCTCGTCTCTTTTCCGTAATTATATCACATATTACTTTTGGATACGAGTTTTGTTGGATTTTAGTTTTCATTTTAGGTGTTGCAGCCCATGTAGCTCTTTGGATATTGACAGTCAATATTTGAACAGCATCTTCTAATTGATCTTCTGTTTCTATTGTTTCTAAGAGCTGAATACTATCCTCTAGATGCTGTCTGAAGTAGCTCCAATCAGTCAGCTTATTTCCTAGCCTTGCGCTAATTTCTTTAACAGTGATTTTATCGCCAAGTGTTAAAAGTATTGTGGAGTGATCTGAGTCAAGATCTGGTCCTTCTTCTACCTTCATATTGTTAGTCGAGATATTCTTTGTTACGAAGAAGTCGACAAGATCAGGGATTTTGTTTCTATCTGTTGGCCAATACGTAGGTTTTCCCGTTGAGTGATACTTGCCGTTAATTTCGTTTATTGCTTCATAAAGTTCTCTTCCTCTTGTATTTGTCAATCTAGATCCCCAATACTTGTTTTTGGCATTAAAATCTCCCCCTGCAATAAATCTATTGTTAAATATTCGGAAGAGGCCTAAAAAGTCATTTTTCTTTAGATTGTAACTGGGAGAACAGTAAATTGATGCAACTGATATAGTTTGTCCACTTTTCGTTCGAATGTTAATAGAAATTCCTTGCATCGCGCATGATTGGAACTTGGCTTCTATATGGTGATCGATCGTATTCTTTACTATAACTGCAGCCCCGCATTTTGCTGAATTATGGGGATGTGGGGAGTGATATAATTCGTACCCTTGCAGTTTAAAGTTTGTATTGAATTTTAAGTGCGTCTCAGAGACAAGACATATATCTATTTGGTTCATGTCGAGGACTACTTGGATTTCATCCTTACGGTTCTCGATACCATAAGCATTCCATTCCAGGATTTTTAACCTATCCATCATGTTCTTCTTTTTTGTGCAGCCTTGTTATTGCTGCTTTTTTTCTCGAGGAGCGAGATTCTTTCTAATATAGCTTTATTGCTTTTATCCATGCTTTCTATTCTACTTAGGATTTTTTCCATGAACGTTTCCATATTATTATTTAATTTAGTTTTGGTTGTAGTTTTCGTTTTTGCGACATTATCTACTTTTTTCGATGCAGCCTGTGCATATGGCAATACTGTACCCGCTCCTGTTTTTGGTACTAATGTCTTTTTGATATTTTTATCGGCTATGGGTACTTCTTTTGGCGCTCGCATCTGCAAGTCCTTTATGTCTTTAGGTGCGTCCTTTTTTGTATTTGTCATAGCTTGTTTATGCTTTTTGTCTTTTGCTAATTGAATCTGTTTAGCAACTAAGCAGCCTCTATAGTTGGCTGGATGCTTTTCGTTGCAGTTAGCGCATTTTGTTGGTTCGTCTTTTTTCTTCATACAATCTTTAGTATGGTGGTTTCCTGCACACTTTACGCATCTTGGATTAGAGCTGCAGTATTTATTCGTATGTCCATACTTTTGACAATTCTTGCACTGTGGTACAAGTTTTGATTTCCTTACGGCATGAATCTCTACCTTCATTCCAAGGATGTCTTTAATATCGTATATCTTTTTGATATTTTCGTCGTGCTCAAAAGTTAACATAAACATTGGAAGCGGTGCTTTGCTTTTAGATTTTAGCATATTGACAACTTCTAATATCTTTAGGTTTTTCCTTCTTAGATCTGTAACTACACTCTCTGGCGAGCATGAGAAGTGTAGTTTCTTTACAACAACCTTAATTGGCCTAGTTTGTTTATTCTCATAAGATTACCATTGCACCTTTTTTTGGTTAAGTATTTTGGTAAGTCTTCTATAAGAATCTTCTTCATCTACATTTATTTTAATGTCATTGCCATTTATTAGCATTGTATTAGCTTTAATTTTATTTTCCTCCAATAACTTAACTAAGCTTTCATACTTTGTAATTTCCAGAGCAATAATTGGAGGAGGTTTGACTGACTTTTGAATTTTATTTTCTTTATTTGGGACATAATTGGTAGCTTGGTAGCTTTCTTCCGGAGATGAGATCTTTGGGGATGTGCTCATTTTCCGTTTTTTATTTTTGTTCCCGTTTTTGGGTTTTCTTTCTGTCTCTTTCAGTAGTTCTTCCTCATCAGTTGAGAACTCAACTACTTTAATTATTTCTTTTTCTTTGTTTTGGCTGTTGATCTGATTTTTCAACGTTTGCAACTCCTGCTTTAGACTATTAATTTCTTGGATTAATGTCTCGTTTAGTTGCTTAAACCCATCTCTTTCCTTGCAGACTTCTGAATATTTTGCATTCAGAGTTTGGGTTTCATCCATTTTACATGATGATGGGGGTGATCTATCTACCCTCTTACTTTTTCCAATAGGGTTCTCGGTAAGCAATAAATGCCCCCCCCCAGAATCCATGGGACCGACCTCCGAAGAGGGTGGATTTACCACTTTAGATGGCATACCACCTGGGGTATTAAAATCTTTTGTTTTGTTCATTGCATGTTTTAATTTTAACTTTTGTGAAAAGTTTAAACGTTTTTTTTTTTTTTTTAATTGTGCACAGCCGCTCCTGACATGGAGAACAGACGCTGACCAGGGAGCCGCCCAATATGGGTCAGACGCTTCTGGATTTTTGTGACTAGGGTCCTCAGGGTCGTTACGCCCGTTACCTCTCTCCAGAGAAGTACCCTTGCGGGAGTGCATGTGCAGTGGTAAAGCTTTATGAGGCGAAATGAATAAATGAAGTGAATAACCACTGGCGATCGATGGCAAGATGTGTGGGAAAGAAATTGATATGCCTGTGGATCGTGAGAGCTTTTCGTACGATCTTTTTGGAGACGAAATGAACACTTAACGCGACTGAACACGGGCGATGGTGAGATGTGAGAGAGCAATTGATATAAAAGTGGATCGCGTAAGCTTTTTATACGATCGGTTTCGAATTTGATTTAACTATGGCGATATCAATTTTTTTTCTTCGGTGAAAATTAAATTGGGATGGGAATTTTATTTGAATGCGGCAATATTTTGTTGAATGATTTTATGAAATTTATTGAAATTTGTTTAGAATAAATGCATGCCGTCGAAGGTGCGCTGCTTCTTGCCAAATTGGCAATGTCCTAATTTTGTATTCAATTTTTATTTTATTTTATCGAACGGTTGGGTTTTAGCGCACTTTCGATTGAATGAAATTTCGTGACGTACCTGGGTTGGGACGTGATACTTATCTCCCAATTGAGTTCCAGCTTTCTCCTTTTGTCTCCGATGTCCTTGGTGCGGTTCCTATTCCATTTGTCTCCTTTGATTGACCTCCAAGTGACCGTTGTATGTTTACTTCTATCTCCGTTGTCCTTGGTGTGGTCCCACGCCACTGCTTTTAGCACAATGCACTCGCGTATACCGAAATTAGGCCCGAGACGCGTTTCAATTAAGAACCGTCTGAATGTGTATTTATCAATTTTTAAAGTCTATTGAGTCTTTACTTTTTACACTTTATGCCAATTAAGGGTAACTTGAACCAGTTGGGCGCCAAAATGAACGATTGAAGCGTTTTTCAATCGCCAACCCGGAATCTTTACTTTAAATGGTAAGGAGATTCTGGTTGCGAACGAGCGAAATTAAACGTTTGAACAATAGCGAAAGAATTAAGATACAAATAAAACGCAATATGTGCACCAGTTGGTGTTTTAGAGAACGGCTGTCCCAAGCTTTTATTGTTACGTGATTTTATAGTCTCACAAGTGTAATATTTTTGTCGTATTTGTGAAAGCTTATATCAGCTTACGCAATTTTTATGCAATAATTATGGCGACAAATATGCAAATATTAACGGCGCCAGATTTGAATTTTCGACGTATCGGCTAAAACAACTTGTCCATTTTGGCATTCTGATCTAGTAGGGATTTGAACGACGAAATGTTTTGTGAAAGACATTCTGGAAATGATGTAGTCTACTGAAGGCGGAACTAGTTTTCTCGGTAGAGAATCTAGAATACTACTGTGGCCGTAGGGTTTCGTAGTCCAGCATCCAGACTCTCTGAGTCTGATCGCGGTGTGTTCTGTGATGTTTGTTATATGTAGATCAAGAGGAAAAAGATGCAATAAGACTGTGAGTCCGTCTGACGGTGTTGACCGTAGAGCTCCCGTTGTTCCTATACAATTATACATACATGCCGTTCTTTGTACCTCATTAAGTTTGGTTATATTGTAACCAAACTCAAACTAGCTCAAACTTTGGTTTTTCAATAAAATTGTTTTATTAATTTGTGGGAGTGTCAGTAGGCAGATTTTAGAAATGTTATCTCCCGATCAGTTTTAGGAGGCAAAGATCATATATAAAAAATTTCAGCTTTCTACAAAATTCGATTTTTTCGATTTTTTTTTTTTTAGTTTGTGGGCCTAACATTGCACGAAAGGGACCATGCATTAGGCCGTCAACTGCAACCTTTACCATGGCAGTCGGAATCAAGGAACCCTCGTGCCTTAAAAAATTAATAGACTGTACATAGGTTTTATCATTTGTTTTCCTGAATTTCATTGGCAATACATACTTTACATTTTCTCCTGTTCTTTCCTGTACCTTCCTTTCCTTCGCTTCCTCTACCCTAAGTTCGTCCACCTTGCTGTTCAGCTTCCTCAGCTTGGCCTTGAACAAAACTTGACTCTGCTCTTCTGATACCTCTACATCTTTACTATTGGCCTGTTCGTCTATACTTGCTGGATAACTGTTTTTCTGTACGTGCCTGTACTGCTGTCCGCCTAGTCAGTCCTGCTTCAACCTGTCGCCAGCTGCTCTCCTTGCTCTGCCCCTGCTAACAGTTTGAGCTGGAGCCCTGTACCTTCCTTCTCCTTCTGCTTTTAACTGTACGCGCATAACTGGTAGCACATGCCTGTTGACGTCCCTTGACGTGCATAAGTCGATGTTGTGCTTTGGAGCACTTGGACAGCGGGCTGTCTGGAAGCAATTATCTTCTTTATGCCCATGCTTCAGGCAGTTTGGGCAAATCGCTCGTCTTTCTATGAAGTCTTTCCTGTCTCGAAATGAAGGAGCGCAGAAGTCCGGACAGTTCCAGACCTGATGATCTGACTTGCATACCTCAGATGGAGGACGCCCTGTACTCCTCATGGTATCTCTAGGGGCAGTTGCCCACGCCTGTACACTGCCTCTGGGAGCTGGACCTGCTCTTGCTGCAACTTGTCTAGCAACCGCCTATACACCTATGTGCCCTGTACCGCTCTTACGAGCGCCTGCTACGTTTGATAACGCAGCCGCCTGTTTGTCAACAAATTCCAGCATCGTTGACAGTTTCGGTTGCTCGCAGTCGCGTTGGAGCTCCCATTGTCGTGCAGTCTCCTGATTCAGCTTCTCACACAACGCATGGATGATGAGGAAGTCCAAGGTCTCTACTGGTAGTCCTAATGCCTTCAACTGACGCATGACCTCGTGAGTCATGTTCGCCATCCTCTGAAGCTCGTTGGCTGGCTGCTGGTTACTTAACTCCGGGAGGTATAGCAATTGGCGAAGATGGTCGCGCCCAATCAGGTATTTTTGGTCGTAAATTTGCTTCAACCTCTCCCATGCTTCGCTGTAGTTGTTGACTGACAGCTGCCATTCCCCCAATGTCCTGGCTGTACGTTCCGTACGCGAAATTGTAGGCTGGTGCGACCTTGTCATTATCGTGGATGGCTGCAGAAAACCTGTCGTGGAACCCTAACCACTTGGTGTGAGTCCCATCGAACTCACCCCAGGTATTATTTAGATCATTCTGTTGGAATGGTATGTCCACCTGTACTTTAATATATGTACCCTGTACATTGGCCTGTACTCTGGGGCGCAGTGCCTTCATCCAGTCTTCTAGCGCCGCGCACGCATAAAAGTAGTCACCCTTGACTGACTCCTTGAAGTCGATGCATGCGCATATGGTGTCCTCTTTTGCGCCGGCTAGCAGTACTTCATGCTGCTTGCAAAAGTTCTGCCAGTCCTCCTGTACCATCTTGAGACCCGCGTGACATAGAGATGGCATGGGCTGCCGCTTTCGCCTGGTTGGTTGTCATCTTTCGTCGAAAAAAAATCTTGGAAAAAAGAAAAAACAAAGACGATCCTATTATAATCTGTACTTGCACGAGAGCACCCTTAGTTGGGGCATGTTATAGTCTGACTATGACGCCTAACTTGTTCTAGTGGATGCAAATTATCTGATACTATTATCTCTGTACAATTGCGAACTTTTGACTCGTTGGACATAGTGAATGAGTCCGCCTGTACTTTCGTTTGAACGATTCATTAACCTGTACTCCAATGTGAACCCTTAACCTGTACTCCAATGTGAACCTTTAACCTGTACTTCAATGTGAACCTTTAACCTGTACTCCAATGTGAACCTTTAACCTGTACTTCAATGTGAACCTTTAACATGTACTTCAATGTGAATTGACACATTTCTCTGATTCTGTTTGTTTTGCCTGAACATCTGTACTGACATGTCATATCCTGTACCCTATTCATATTGCTCAGCATTTTGGCATCTTGTGCTAGCTTTTCGAGCATGGAATTCTAACATCCTGTACTAGTCAAATTTATCTAATGACTACCTAACAAGCATGCTTTTTACACTGTACACCTGTACACCTTTGTATTTATATACCCCTACTATCTATTTTATAGTGATCACTTTGTTCCTTCTATACGCCTATGAATCTCTACAACGTCACTGTACACTTTTCTACACTGAACGATATGCACCTATACATCTCTATTAATATCCTCGTTATCACACTGCCTCAGCAGCTGTGTACATAATTCTTGACGCATTGTACAATGCGTTTTGTATTTTTCCTGTACATACAATCCTTTTTTTTTCCCTCTCGCGATGGTCAGTCACCTTGACGTGTGTACCATCATTGCATTCGATGGTACCGATGCGGAGGCTTGCGGTGCAAAGATTCAACGGGCTATGCTGTCTAAGGGCCACCCATGGCAGACAGGCCGATTGATGAGCGCCAACCAAGTACTGACTAGGACTTAACGTCCATCCACCCCTAATCCAGAGTGTCATGCGACCCGTGCTTATTGGATGGTTTGCAGCCAGGGGTATCCGGCTGTATTTCTGCGGAGCCTCTCTGATACCGGGCCACCTCAGAGAGTAACCATGGCCTTACCACGCTAATGCGGGGCTCTGGCGTGGTCGACCGTCTTTCCCGCGCTACTCGTGGGATATGAACCAAAACAGACAAAAAAACAAAAACAAACTCAACAGAGTGCGGGGACAGACCGCAGACGAAGCCATTGGTCGGATGGAGCAGGACATCCATGACGACCGCCTGGCACAAGATAGACCCGGAACGAGTCGAGAGGGAGGCTCTAAACTGGTGCAACCCAGCACCAGTCAAAGAACAATCTTCTCCTCACGACAAGCCACGGGGGTGCCAAAAGGCCCGGGAAGAAGCCCGGTAGCACCGACAGGTGCTTGCAGTGGGGATAGGACCCAAATCCTAATCCCCTCCCTGTCCGGGGAGGTAATGGTGGAGGGAACTAGGGCAGCGGGAACGAGCATAGCTCAAGTACTAGCCCCTGTACCCCCCGACAACAACACCGGAAGGAAGAGGAATAAGCCAGACTTACCTCCACCTGGGAAACCAGGCGCGAGGGACGACCCACTGCGAAGGGGACTTAGTGGTGCTGGCACTAAATGGTACCTTCGCTACCTCAATAAAGGCTTCGGGCCTGAGGAAGCCAAAAGGAGGGCTGAGGAACATCGGGCCAAGCCTGGAAGTACAGAAGTGGCGACGGGAAAAAGGGGGAACAACAACATCACCCCACAACAAATAAAGCCAAAAAACGGAAGGTGGATGAAGGCACCGAGAGGGAAACGGGAAAGCCTGCAAAAGCGAGCGCCACCGTGGTCGGTCGAAGCTATGCTACGGCGGTGAAAACCGTCCCGGCTAGCGGTAGACACGAGACAGGTGTGATTGCTGAGCAGGTTGCTGTTCTCCCGGTGAAATATCCGCATGAGATCCTCAGCAACCCAGACCTCACGGCACTTGAAGACGCCATTGTGCTGGAAATGGCCTTGGGATGGGAGCATAAGCTCAAATTCCAGGGCATACATTTCAAACATGGAATGCTCTTAGTTGACTGCGAAACTCCGCAGACAGCTGAGTGGCTAAAGGCAGTAGCCCCAAAGCTGGGAAAATGGAAGGGGACACGCCTCATGGCATGCAGTGGGTCAGATATACCACGGTCCTACTCCATAACAATCTTCCTTCCACGTAGTGCAGAGCAAGAAGCTAAAACCTCCTTGGCACTGCTGGAAGCACAGAATGTGGGACTTAACGTCCAAGCGTGGAAGATTCTCAATTATCGAATAGAGGGAACCGGGCATTTACTGGCTCTTGGCATCGACCGAGAATCCTTCGACGCCATAAAAACCCAAAAAGGATCCCTGAGCTACCGATTCGGCAGGGTTGCGGTGTGCGGACTCCAGAGGTCGTTGTCCAATCGGCGGAGCAGGCTCATGAGGAGACCGAGGAGTCTCTGTCCGTCTCGGAGAGCACGATCTCTGAGGGGGAAATGGACAACACGGTCATCGACCTCTTCCAGGAAATCACCCAGGAGGAGGAAGATTCGTTGCTGAAGGAGGACGGGGCAATTGCCCCGTGCGAGCAATAGCTCGATGAACCCCGCCAACAGAAAAATTAAACTAGCACAGGTGAACATTCATCCTGCTATAGCCGCCTCGGCGACTATATCTGGGATGTTTACCTGCCAAAGCCTAGGGCTAGTACTTATCCAGGAGCCATGGATCCTGAAAGGACAAGTCAAAGGATTGGCGAGCAAGGATGCAAAGGTAATATGGGACACTCGGGCCGAGAAACCGAGAGCTTGCATTCTAATAAACAATAAATATAAATTTATTTTACTTTCAGAATACGCGACACGAGATCTGGTGGCAATTCAGGTACATCTGGATGTTGAAGGATGTCACCGCACCATTGTCATCGTATCGGCGTACTGTGCAGGGGATGAGCCGGTTGTATCATCCCAAATGCAGCGACTGGTGGAGCATTGCAACAAGCTCCGCATGTCGCTCCTTATAGGGTGCGATGCAAATGCCCACAACATCATATGGGGGAGTACCGACACCAACACCAGGGGTGAGTACCTACTAGAATTTATTATGAGTTCGTCACTTGATATTATAAACGTGGGAAATACCCCCACTTTTGTAACTAGTGACAGGGAGGAAGTACTCGACCTCAAGCTTGGTAGCCCAAGCGTAAGTAAATTAATTAGTAACTGGAGAGTATCTAGTGAGCCGTCATTGTCTGACCATCGAATAATAATATTCGACCTGGACAGCACAAGTATCACGAGAAATCCAGTAAGAAACCCAAGGAAAACCAATTGGGAAACTTATAGAACTACTCTAGAGAGCAATCTGGGGCGCCTTAGTCTGAGGAAGGCTCCGGGACACCCCCTAGAGCTAGAGAGCGCAGTGGAAGGCATAACAAACGCCATCATCACTGCGTTCGAAGAAAACTGTCCTCTAAGTAGAGAACGGGACAGGAAACAGACGCCATGGTGGAGCAATAACTTGTCAAAATTAAGATCCGAGGTGCGGAAGCTTTTCAATAAAGTAAAGCGCAGCGGAGAATGGCAAAGCTACCAAATGGCCCTTACTACATATAATAAGGAAATAAGAAAAGCTAAAAGAAATAGCTTCAGAAAATTCTGTGAGACAATCACCAGCACTCCTACTGTTCGGGCGTTGAACAATGGAAAAAAATATTCACAAAACTGTGCGATTACTGTTGATGAAAATAACTTTACAAAATTCCGCAATAAAAGACCGCTTTTAACCACGTTATAAAATGCTGTATTTGCTAAATTAAAAAACTGCTTCTTTTATATACAATTACATATTTACATTTTTTTGACATTTGACATTTTTTTTGTTGGGGAAATTTCGGAGTGGGTGGCTGCGTTTAGTGCGGTTGCACTTTTCGACGTCGACCTCAACATCATTTTTGTATGCAGTCGTTGACGTTATCGTCAACATTTTCCCCCAACGATGAACGAAGTTCGTAATTTGCTGCATGCCCCTTCTTCTGTCTTCCTTTGCCATCAAACGGTGACCAAATTGTTGCCACTGATCTGCCTGCCTCTAACTTGAATGGATACATATGATCGTTTCGGTACATGTAAAGAAACAACAGATTATTGCATATATTTTGTACAGATAATGACAATAGAAAAGTAAAAGACAACTTTCTACGAAACCACAAAAAAAACAACAACTACTCCCGTAGTCAATCTCACACACGATCCCGTTCATAGGCGATCGCATGCAAATTTGGTTTTCATGTTTGCCTTCTACGTTCAGCGCTGATAACAGCAAGCATGCATCGAGTGTTGATTGCAAACTCTGCGTTGTTGTTGTTGTTGCTGAGATGACGACGACGAACACAAAGCTGATATCCGATGCAGCTGTTGTTATCGTAGAAAACGATGATGACGGCGATGGCAGTAGAACCTCTCTTGATGCTGTTGTTGATGATGGTAGTTTGGTTTTTTCTGATTCGTACGGTCGGGCAATTAAGTTTCGGTGGTGCGTGGATTAAATCGTGTTGTAGTTTTAAGTGTAATTTAATTATATTTTGAATATTAGTTCGAGTTCCAGTGTAATCCAAGTGAGTTGAATTAATATTTTATAAAATTAGATTATTATTATTATTGGTTTTGGGTGTTCTAAATAGGTATGTAATTCTTCGTTGGTGTAGGTATGTGTGGACATAATGATGAATAGAGTTTGTAATGGTTTTTTGTTTGGACAATGTGCGTGTTAGTGTGCAATTGCATTGACAATTAATTGTTTGTATTTTGCGAGATTGCTTAAGAGCGAGTGAGCGGACTGTATTTATAGTGTGTGTATGTGTGAGTTGCGCATGCTTGATAGATAGTGTTGAGTAAATTTTTTATTTTTTTTGTTTTGCCTTTGATTTGGGTTGAGTAGGTTTGAATGGTTTTGTATGACGACAGAGGTGTGAAAAAGTTTACTTCCGTCGACTTCAAAATTATTTTTATGGTTTTATTATTTATTAACTTTGTAATAGTTTTTATATTTTGATTTTGTAGGTTTAGTGTTGAGTTGTGTGTGCTGTTGGGAGAAGCAATTGTGTTCATGATTTTCATCCTTATTAGTTTGATGAAAGTTTGAAACGGTGTGTAGAATTTGTGTTATATTAGTGATTATTTGCGTTGGTTTTTTTTTCTTGATAATCATTGAGTTTGAATTGCGTTTTCCGTAGTGTGGGGTTCGTTGGTTGGTAATGGACAAAGTTTTGCTATCGGCCGTTTTACGTATCCCTGTTGGGTTCTTATTTGCACGACGCGTACTATATTGTCGGTTCCTGGGTAAGTTTCTGTGATGCGGCCTAGACTCCATTTCGCGGCGGGAAGTCGTTCGTCTTTTAAAAGAACAAGGTCTCCAATTTTTAGTTGAGGTTGTACTTTCAACCATTTTGGGCGTTGTTGCAGCCGAGTTAAATACTCTACTTGCCACTGCTTCCAGAACGTTTGTAGATGCGCTTGCACTGCTTTCCATCTGTCAATATGTCCTTGTTTGCCTATGGACATGTCTGGCTCTGGTACGGTGAATAACGTTTCTCCTATAAGGAAGTGTGCTGGAGTCAGCGGTTGGAAGTCATCGGGGTTTTCGGTTAAAGGACACAGAGGCCTCGAATTTAAACACGCTTCGATCTGCGTCAAAAGCGTGGCGAGCTCCTCAAAAGTGAGTGTACCGTTTCTGACAATCCGTCTTAAGTGGTGTTTTACGCTCTTCACCCCTGCTTCCCATAATCCTCCAAAGTGGGGAGAAGCCGGGGGAATGAAATTCCACTTGGTTCCTTCTGTTGCTGTTATGTCTGCAATCTTCTTCCAGTCTTGGATTGCGCTTTTCATAAGGCGACGAAGTTCTGCATCGGCACCAACAAAGTTGGTACCGCAGTCGCTGTAGATTTGGCCGCAAACTCCTCTTCGTGCAGAGAATCTTCTAAAGGCCGCTAAAAACGCTTGGGTTGTAAGGTCACTTACCGCCTCTAAGTGGATGGCTTTGGTGGCCAAACAAACAAAAACTGCTATGTACCCTTTGTGACATTTGGATCCGCGGCCTTTCCATGCTCGGATATTGATAGGTCCTGCATAATCAATACCTGTGTGGGCAAAAGGTCTTGATACCGTCACTCGGGGTGCAGGTAATTCTCCCATTAGTTGTTGCGCTGTTTGACTCCGAAACCTGTAGCATATGGTACATTTGTTTATAAGCTTCTTTACAGCTCTTTTGATCTGGAACACCCAATATTTTTGGCGTATGTGCATAATCATCAGTTGGATTCCACCGTGCAGTGACCGATCATGAGAATCGCGAATGATCAACTCTGTGAAATGATGCCTGAGTTCCAAAATTATCGGGTGCTGTTGGTCGTAGGGAATGTTCGCATGCTTGAGCCTTCCGCCGACACGAATGATTCCTTCTCCGTCAACGAATGGGTGTAATGATCCCATTCCCTTGGACTTCGTGCCTTGGGCGAACATTTCTTGCTGAGCCGAGCGTGCAACTATTTTTCCAGCGTTGTCCAGCTCTTTGGGTGAAATTGTTCCCAAGTGACGGTTTAAAAATGGTGTCCTTGCATTGTTTATGAAGCGTAGGCACCAGGCTGCTATTCGAAGAAGTCGTGTAAAATTGGATGTCCGATGAATTAATTGGGTAAGTGCATTTTCTACCAGTCATGAACGATAAACCTGAATCTTTCTTCTGCCCTCTTCCGTAGTGAGACTTGTTGGCTGTGACGGTAAATTAAAGATCCAAGTCGAATGCAAAAAATTCGGACCGTTCCACCAAAGTGAATTGCCGACTAACTCCGATGGTAGCACGCCTCTGGACGCTAAGTCTGCAGGATTAAGCTGTGTTGGGACATGCTTCCATATCTGAATGTCCGTCCGTCGTTGGATCTCTCCTATCCGATTCCTGATGAAAGTCTCCCAACGTGATGCCGGTGAATGAATCCAAGCTAGTGTTATGGTCGAGTCTGTCCAGGCGTGAATCGTGCAGTTGTGCAGCTCTAGTGTGTGAGTGACATAGTGTAGCAGTTTAGCTAACGTAACGGCACCACAGAGCTCCAGACGTGGAAAACTAACTGGTTGGACTGGTGCGACCCTGGACTTTGACATCACAAGGTGCATATGTACCTTACCCTGATTATCTTCTGCTCGAAGATAAACTGCTGCTCCGTATGCCTTTTCAGACGCATCGCTGAAGCCGTGCAATTCGATGCGGTTCGTTTTGCCGGCTGTTTGAACCCACCTTGGAATTCGAATGTTGTTAATGGCTGGTAAATCGCAATATAAGCTGTTCCATTCTTCGAGCATCTTGTTTTCAATTGGATCATCCCAAGACAGTTTCTGAATCCAGAGAAGCTGCATGAAGATTTTTGCCTTTATAATACAAGGTGATATCCATCCCATGGGGTCAAACAGCCGAGCAATTGTTGACAAAATGAATCGTTTTGTTGTCTGCGGGTTATCTGGAGGGGTGAACCGAAAACAGAAGTGGTCTACGTTCGGAAGCCAATGAATGCCCAACGTTTTGACTCGGTCTGAACCTTCCGATGGAACAGCCAAAGATGACTCTCGATCCTGGATTGGGATTTCCTTAAGCAGCTCTTCGGTATTTGACATCCATTTTCTTAAATTGAAACCTGCCTTTTGTAGGACGGACTTTACCTCTTTCTTCTTTATTTCAGCTTCCTCGATGGTATCGGCACCAGAAAACAGATCGTCGACATACATTTCCGTACGGATCATCTTGGCAGCTCTTGGGTATTGGACTTCTGCCGCCTTTGCTGTTTCCATTAGTGTCCGAATGGCTAGGTACGGAGCTGAAGCAGTACCAAACGTTACCGTTTTGAGGCGATACACCTTTAAGTTGTCCGATGCCTGATTGCGCCAGAAAATAAGTTGGTAGTTTGAATCCAACTCCGATACCCATATCTGCCGGTACATTTTTTCGATGTCCGCTGAGAACGAGAAACGGTACAGTCTCCAATGTAACGTAACATCAGTGACATTGTGTTGCAAGGATGGTCCAGTCATCAGATGATCATTTAAGGAGGACCCGTCAGATGTCCTGTATGATGCATCAAAAACAACTCTTAATTTTGTTGTGGAGCTTGTTTCCTTCAACACGGCATGATGTGGAAGAAAATAGTGACCTCTGCTGGATACGTAGTCTTCATTAACTTCGATCATGTGACCCAGCTTCAAATAATCCTCAATGCATGAAGCGTATTCGTCGTGGAGTTGTGGATTTGCTGGTAGACGTCTCTCCAGGGATCTGAAACGTTGAAGAGCTCCTTCGCGTGACCTACCTAGTACGGGATGAACATTTTCCTTAAACGGAAGCGATACTTGAAAGCGTCCGTCGACCAGGCGCTTTGTATTTTGGACAAAATGTTCTTCACAGGCAGTGTCTTCGGCGGTTACATGGCGTTCGAATGGAGTTTCTTCGAGTTCCCAGAACTTTCGCAGTTGAGCATCAACGTCGGATGTTTGAAAGAAAGTCCTGATAGACCTAGGTGCAATTGGTGATCTACCAAACAAAATCCATCCCAACTTGGTATTTTGAGCGACTGGAATAGTTTTGTCTGGATGACGCGACATCTCTGGCAGCATTATATCAGCCAATATATCGCTGCCTAACAGTAAATCGATTTTAGCTGGTTTGTAAAAAGATGGATCCGCTAATTTCGAATCAGTGAGGTGCTTCCAATCACCAACGGAAAGGATTTGGGCCGGAAGATGCCCAGACAGTGACTGAAAGATTAAAGCCTTGGTGGTTGTTTCAAAGGCAGTATGATACGAAGCAAACGTAATATCCACCACCTTTTTGCAAGTGCCACTGCTGACCAAACCCAACCCAGACACCTCAACATCAGTTGATTTTGATTTTAAACGGAGAAGTTGAACTGCAGATTCCGTAATAAAAGATGCTTCGGAACCAGAATCCAGCAATGCTCGAAGCGGTAAACTATTTCCGGATGACGTTTTTACCTTCACGATTGCCGTGGCAAGTAAGACCTGAGTGTTGGCATCATGAGTCGAATGATGAATTCTCACGCCGGAACTTGTTGAAGGCTGCTCTTGGATGAATGGATGGAACGCTGGAGCTTCGCTATTAAAAGTTGAGGTAGTATATGTTTGTGTTTGTTGTTGTGGTTGACTATTTTGATTATGTGAATTGGGTGGAAATGAATGCGAAGACTGTGTTGTGTTATTTGTATTTAAAGATTGTGAATTGAATGGGTTATTGCGAGTGGTGGAAGGGTTGTTAGAAGGGTTTAATTGCGGGGTGAAATTTTGTAAATGAGACGCGTTATTTGTATAGTTATTGTGTAAAAGTGAATGATGTGGCTGTTGACAATAATAACATCTACGTGAGCTAGGGCATTGTTGTGACGAATGACTATATGCTAAACAGTTAATACATAGACCTAATTTATTCGCATTTTGATATTTATCAGAAATGCACATTTTTAGAAATTTATTACACTTTCTGATAGCATGCTGACCCTTATTGCAAAGTTTGCAAGTGAACTTAGGAAGTGTTTTGTTGAGCGTGGAACGAATTTCGCTGTAATGCCCTTTTGGATGGATCAACTGATGGACGAGCTTGCTGATAATTCACCGCCTCCAAAGTACGGAAACGAGTTTCGAGAAATTGGGTAAATTCCGCAAAAGTTGGAAGCTCCTTGCTGTTTACCTTGGATCCCAACCTTTCTTCCCAAAGCTGTTGCGTTTTTGAAGGAAGCCTTTGCAGTAGAATGTAAACTAGTACCACGTCCCAGTGATTGACAGGTACCTGCAAGTTCTCCAGACTGTGCACCACTTCGGTAGACGTGTCCAATAGCTCCTTAATGGATTCAGCTCGCTCCTGGGTTATCGTTGCTAAATTGAACAAACACTTGAGTTGAGTGTTCACCAGAAATCGTTTATGGTCGTACCTGTCGCGAAGAATAGCCCATGCCTTACTGTAGTTACCATTCGTAATACACAAATGCGCTAAAAGTTTCTCGGCTTCACCTGATACACTTGTTTTAAGATAGTGCATCTTCTGGATTTCCGACAGGGATGCATTTTGGTGAACAAGCGACACAAACAAATCATGAAAACTTCGCCAAGACTCGTAGCTCCCTGAGAATATTGGAACTGGGATGTTCTTCAACCTTAAATCATGATTAGCAGATGATTTTGTATTGCTTGAATCCATGTCGGTGGCATCCATCTTGTCGGCGTCCTTTGCTTTTAGCTTATCGATTGCGTCGAGTATATCACCGCGATAATCGAGGTACATTTCTCGAATTTCCTCGTAAGTATTCTCAATTTTAGTAGAATCGTCATCTTCCTGAAGCTCACTAACACACTTTTCATAAATTTCAGACGCCGACTCCATTGTTTTCTCTAAAAGAGTCAAGCGGCCATCCAAATAATTCGTCGTACGTTTAGTGGAACCCTTTTTGGAGAAATTTATGACGTCCTTTTCGAGTTGAGAAAGTACTCGACACAATTTTGTAGGTTTCATATTTGTATTTAATGCCCTTTAAATGTTTAAATGCCACACAAAGTAAAATAAAATCCACTTACTTGTGAAATGTTGATTTTTCAGATGACAGTCCAAAGTCCACCAGATCGTAGTTGCCCTCCAAGTCCAAGTTGCAGTCCAAGTCCAAGTTGCACACACGATTTTCCCAGATGGCGATGATCTGCACAATCCAGCGATGGCACACAATTTTTAAATAAATTATTAAAGCGAATTTACAAAACTCGCATAAGACAGTGTTGAATAAAATTGATTGAAAATGAGTGAATTAATTTTTCAATTGAATCGCAACAAAAACTAAATCCGGCTTGATGGGACCAAATGTTCGGGCGTTGAACAATGGAAAAAAATATTCACAAAACTGTGCGATTACTGTTGATGAAAATAACTTTACAAAATTCCGCAATAAAAGACCGCTTTTAACCACGTTATAAAATGCTGTATTTGCTAAATTAAAAAACTGCTTCTTTTATATACAATTACATATTTACATTTTTTTGACATTTGACATTTTTGTTTGTTGGGGAAATTTCGGAGTGGGTGGCTGCGTTTAGTGCGGTTACACATTTCGACGTCGACCTCAACATCATTTTTGTATGCAGTCGTTGACGTTATCGTCAACACCTACTGCGGCAAGGCTACACAAAGCTCTTGCGAAGCAGGAGGGGTGCCGATGTCTCTGAGGAAACCAGATGGCGAGTTCACGGAAGATGAGGATCAAAGGGCACTATTGCTACTAGAAACTCACTATCCTGGCAGCTCGCCTAGTACTGAGCCAGGAATCAATACCACTTCAATCAGACCTCGGAGGGAAGACTGGGAAACAACATCAACCATCTGTTCTGAGGGACGGCTGAAATGGGCAATAAATTCCTTTCAGCCTTTCAAATCTGCCGGAGTGGACGGCATTATACCCGCCCTTCTTCAAGAAGGGCAAAGGGTACTAATACCACACCTGCTAAAGATAACAAGGAGCAATATTGCCTTGGGTCACATACCAATGCAATGGAGACGAGCAAGGGTTGTGTTTATACCAAAAGCGGGGAAAAAAGACCACACACAGCCAAAATCGTACAGACCCATCAGCCTTACGTCATTTCTTCTGAAGATGACAGAAAAGGCTGTAGACAATTATTTAAGGGAAGATGTTCTGAACACATCCCCCTTACATCATCGTCAGCATGCATACAGAGCGGGCAGATCAACAGAGACCGCCCTATATCAGCTGACGGAGATAATTCGAAGTGCCTTGGAGGCAAAAGAAATAGTACTGTGCGCTTTCCTAGACGTAGAAGGAGCATTTGACAACACCTCACATGATGCGATCAAACGATCCCTGGATAGGAAAGGAGTTAACAGTACAGTATCCAACTGCATGTGTGAGCTGCTGAGCACTAGATCAGCAGAAACTCAAACACCATCTGGAACCATCAGAGTAAACACAACAAGAGGATGTCCACAAGGAGGGGTTCTATCACCCTTAATGTGGAGCCTAGTTGTAGACGAACTGCTGGAAAAATTAACCAACCATGGCATCAACTGTCAGGCGTACGCCGATGACATTGTATTGATTGCCAGGGGCAAGTTCGAAGAAACCCTTGGAGACATCATACAAAAGGGGCTTAAAGTAACCAAGGAATGGTGCCATACTGTCGGACTTAACATCAATCCGGCGGAAACAACGATAGTACCATTCACAAGGAAAAGACAACTTCAAAGACTTAAGGACATAAACCTACACGACACTGATACCAGTCAAAGAAGTAAAATATCTAGGACTCCATCTAGATAGTAAACTCCTCTGGCGAAAACATACAGAGGAGATATCCAAGAAGGCCACCCGCGCTCTCATGATATGTAGGAGCCTAGCGGGGAAGGCATGGGGATGCAGCCCAAGCATCCTGCGATGGATGTACACTGCAATCGTGAGACCAATGATCACATACGGAGCGGTAGCATGGGCGAAACGAACCAGTCTAGTCACAACGCGAGAGACAATCGGCAAAGTGCAAAGACTGGCGTGCCTGTGCATTATCGGAGCAATGCGTAGCTGCCCAACCGCAGCCATGGAGGTGTTATTGGAACTGACCCCTCTACACATCATGGTGATGAACGAGGCAGATAAAACAATCCTTAGGATGGCAAAGGAGGGAGTTGGGAGAGGGAAATGCATCGGTTAGAAAGAACACGGTGACTTACTCAAAAAACTCCCACTTCTTGGCATACCTAGGGACGACAGCATCAGGAAATTCAACTTCGAGAAGAATTTCCAGATAAAGCTCAGCAATAAGGAGAACTGGAGCAACGAATCCATAACTTATGGACTGAGCAACCACACAACAAAGTGGTATACGGACGTCTCGAGGACTGAGGAGGGAACTGGTGCAGGAGTGTTTGGGCCGGAAACTAAGCACTACGAATCCATGGGCAAATGTACCAGCATCTTCCAGGCAGAAATATGTGCCATAGACAGGTGCGTTCGAATCAACCTCGAGAAAAACTATAGAAATTGCAACATAGCAATAATGTCTGACAGCCAAGCAGCTATAAAGGCTCTTGACGCCTACGTTATCAAGTCAAAACTCGTGTGGGAATGCCTACAAGGACTGAATAGACTAGGCAAAAATAACAGAATCTCCATCTGCTGGGTACCTGGCCATGTTGGCATTACGGGCAATGAGGCAGCGGACTCTCTGGCAAGAAGAGGGGCAGAGGAACCCTTCATAGGACCTGAACCATTCTGTGGGATAGGAGAACACACTATACGCGAAGAGTTCAGGATACTGGAGGAAGAAACAAAGGCCAAAACCTTTCTCAACATCCAAGGTCTGAGGCAAGCAAAGAAACTCTTAGGAAATTACAACCAAAAGAGATTCAAAGTTTGTATCGGCCTTAACAAAAGGTCATAGGTCATAGGTTAAAAAGGGGTATGCAATTTGCATACAGCACTAGGCACCAGAAGGGCCCATCGCGATCCCTAGGGAACCACTTGAAAAAACTTCAATTGGAGAAAAACCTAAAAACCTAAAAAACTTTTCCTCGACAGAGCCCAATCCTCCTGCAGAACTTAACCAGCTTCCTATGGTCTATGCCGCTCAGCTCCCCTAGTTCCTCGAAGAAGTATTCCCCTAGAATCCTCCTACGATTCCGTGCTATACGCTCGCACTCACACAATATGTGGGTTATGTCTTCCTCGGCTTGTAGATCACCACAGAACCTGCACGTGTCCACATCCACCAGACCAAGTCGCCTAGCATGCTTTCTTAGAAGACAGTGCCCTGACATAATCCCAATTACTGTTCTAAGCTGTTCCCTGCTCAATTTTAGAATTTCCTTAGATCTTTTCTTATCCAAATGGGGCCAAAGGGCTCTAGACACCCTATGTCCCACTATGTTCTGCCATCTGAGGTCAGCCATTTTTAAAATCTTTTCATTGATTTTTCCATTAAACAAAACAACCTAAGAATCCTAACAGGCCTTTTCACGGGGCACTGCAGACTCAAGGAGCACCTGAGGAAAATGGGCATATCGGAGGACGGGCTCTGCAGATTCTGCAGTGAAACCACCGAAACTCCAGACCATATACTGGAATCCTGTGGGGCACTGACCCACAAAAGGATGAAATATTTTGGCAGGCACCAAATAACAGACAAGGACATACAAACCATTTACCCACAGCTCATTCTCAGATTCATCAAAGAAACTGGACTGGACGCTGTGCTCTAAGGAGTGTGACTTGCCAAGGATAAATCAGAGCAATACCTCGACACGCTTCACAAAGAAATATCTAGAGAGGGCTCTGAACGAGGGCATGCACCTCTCCGAGGCACAAGCAAGGGGACAAAATAGACCAATAGGTCGCAGTGTAATATACCCTAACCAAATATTATTATTATTATTATTATCCTTTTTTTGTTTTCCTGTACTTAGATAATTCGCACCACTTCCTAGACCTGTCTCCTATACACTTTTCTGTACTTTAATTGTCTGTAATCACCAGTTGTTTACACACAAAAAGGAAAGGAAAAAAACTTTTTATTTTTGTTAACACTGGTGATCGCTTGTCCGCTTAGTCCCGATTTATACGCTGCGTGCTTTGTCGTACGTGCCCTAAATTTGTAGGTAAAGGGGATGAAAAGTGCAGGGGATAGCCAAACACGGATGGGCCGCGAATTCTCATCCGATTCCTGTATTCTCTTTTAGCCCTCTTTCGTATTTTTCCGTGTTTGCTTTATTTTCGAATTTGGTTCTGTCGTGTTACGTTTGCGCTAGACATTTGAATGAAATTGTGTGCATTCTTTATCTGCTCAGATTTTATACGTACCTACGGGTAATAAGGATTTCCCCATTCCTTCATTGAGAATTGCTTAGGTAGGCATTCTTTCAATTCCTAGAATTAATACATCGGAACAAAGCAATAGTATTTACGTTTGATAATTGCAAGCTATCAATATTTTAACGATTATTGAATTTGTAATTTATTTGTATCCTTTTGTACTTCCACGGCTTGGTCCATACCCTCGTTTGTTTTTCAATGTTAAAGCTGATTCGCAACACTCAAGCATATTAACTACAACCTGTTTCTCCTCATCATTGTCTGGATTCATACCCGCAATCACTGTAGAAGTTAAATTTAGTAAATCCGCAACTAGTTCGTAATTCTGTTTACTCATTTGGTACAAAAAAATCTTTGATTGCTCCGATAAAAATAAAGTAAACCTACCACCGCCAACGACGAATAAGAAATAAAGGAAACAAAAATAATTTGAAAATCAGGGCACGGAAATTGAAAGCACGCAGCGTATAAATGCGCGGTGCGTGCCCAAAAGAGAATTGAGAAGTATCGTACGACAAAGCACGCAGCGTATAAATCGGGACTTATTCTGAACACTCGTTTCACAATGCCCATACGCTGTGTATAGTTGCATGCACTTACCCTATACCCTCTCTTTTTTTTATTGTTTACCTTCGCAGACTGGCTGTACCTGCCGTTGCTGCGGTGCCAGTGGAAAGTTGTTCCCTTGGTCTCTTTACTGTACCTTTTTTGTGTGAAGCCTATCGAAATTCACCGCTGCCTGTACCGGTGATGAAAAATATATTCATCGTCACAAACCTGCTCGCAAATTAATATTGCTTGCACCTTTCCTTTCTTCCTTTTTGTTGTTTTTCTGACGCGTAGCATGTTTAAGTTTGCCTGAGTGAGCAACGGCACTTTTCTGTTTTTTTTTTCTCTCGTCGGGTATTTTGTAATTTTGTGGATTATGTTAAAGGTTAAAGTATATGTATATATGTATGTGTATACTTTTCGTTCCTGTACCGTGACTGATGTATCTGCACTGCACTCCTCACTAGTTTTGCCTGTACCACTATTTATTTAATTATTATTCTCCACTGCACTGATTCTAAATCCGGCTCGACATGAACCAATGTATATTTCGGATAAATAAAACACGGCGAGTTGTTTAGAGTCGGGAAAATATATTAAAAACCCGACTATGGTTATTCTTTATTCTGTACTATTGTTTTTCTCACTACGGTCAGCCTGTACTCCTGTACGCCTGAACTGTTCGACTTCGAATGTGACTGACTCGCTAGACTTCCTCTTGCTTCAAGCAAGAGACGCGTTCGCGAGTACAACAATATGCCTATGTATGTGTGATTCGATACAGCAGGGTTCGTTACAGATTTTTGTTTTCGTAGAGATATATAAGTCTTCTAACTCCCCTCTACTGTCATCAACTAGACCTATCCGCTCAATTTGAATTTGAAAAGCTAAGAGTTGCTTGAAATACGACTCGACTATACCAAGACGACATTCAAGCTCAGTTGGTGAAAGTGAACTTCCCTTTGAATAAACCAAATTTCTAATTCCCCGTATGTTTCCCTTCATTGAGGAGCGCAGCTGCTTCAACTCCTCTCTGGGCGCGGAATTATCCACATCCGGCATCATAGAATTAAATATTTATCTAACCGATGAACCAATTAAAATAATGAGACAGCGACAGTTAAATCTATTCTTCAAGAGCGATCTTGGTTCATATAATTAAGTGTAGCTGGAACGAGCGAACAACCGAAAACGAAACGACGACGATTAGTGCATGTGCAGTGGTAAAGCTTTATGAGGCGAAATGAATAAATGAAGTGAATAACCACTGGCGATCGATGGCAAGATGTGTGGGAGAGAAATTGATAT
Source organism: Portevinia maculata (assembly GCA_949715645.1). Lineage (NCBI taxonomy): Eukaryota > Metazoa > Arthropoda > Insecta > Diptera > Syrphidae > Portevinia > Portevinia maculata. The sequence goes on along the minus strand of OX454527.1, from coordinate 117,548,890 downwards.
GCCTGTTGTAATGAACCCACCAATATAATTCCATACTCCCACATTGCACTGCATAACAATGTACACAAAACACTTCCTACTTCGTGCAATGCAGTTTAAATCACAATAAACACCACTGACCCACTGACATAACAATCGGACTTCATTGACTCACTACAGTGTCGGGTATCGCATACAGAAAGTATGAATAGAACTTCTGGCGATTACACTGACATTGTAAGTTGATCGATGAATTACGCGATCTATGCCTTGGGTGACGATTAAACGAGAAGTGTGTCATGGGTTCAATGTGGATGAGTATGATGATGACGACTAAAATTAATGGGACGCGATCATTTTTGTATGAAGGTGTTTCGGTTAGCCTGGGAAGTAAAACTAGTATATAAGACATGGTATTTGTAGAAATAAAACAGAATCTATTCAGACTCTCAAAAGCGTGTTTCATTTATTTTGGCAGACCTCTATGGCATTCGTGCCCTGCCTGAGACACTGGACAAAGTTGGCAAACCTATGGCATTCGTGCCTGCCTGTCTATTCTATCCACGTTGTTAGTAAATCTTTGGGAAGTCATTCTAATAGATAAACATTAGTCACAACGTCCTTACATACAATTACCAACGTACCTTACATGGCGATCCTGCCATTTCTTTTGCAGAAATTAAAAGTTGAACATTCAGACAAAGAAACAAGACAGACATTAGAGAAAATATTCGAAAGATATCAGAATATTTTTCATCTAGATGACGAACCACTGTCAACAAACAATTTCTACACACAAAAACTTTTAACTACGGATAACAATCCGGTATACATCAAAAACTATAGACTACCACAGACTCAGCATACTGAAATAAGAAAGCAAGTGCAAGAATTATATGAAAGCAACATAATTGAACCATCAATTGGCGCTTATAATTCACCGCTGCTATTGGTACCAAAGAAGAGTGAAGATGGTAATAAGAAATGGCGTTTAGTAGTGGACTTTAGGAAATTAAACAACAAGTTAGTAAATGACAAATTTCCGCTTACAAGACTGGAAGATGTACTTGACAAACTTGGAAGAGCTAAGTATTTTTCAACGCTCGATATGACAAGCTCTTTTCACCAGATTCCACTTGATAAGAAATCCAGACCACTAACCGCATTTTCCACACAAGATGGACATTACCAATTCACGAGACTACCATTCGGTCTAAAGATATCTTCAAACTGTTTTCAGCGAATGCTAACGATAGCACTTAGTGGTTTAGACACCGAAGCTTTTCTGTATGTAGATGACATAATAATTTTTGGCTGTAGTTTAAAGCATCACAATGACAATTTAGTTAAAGTTTTTGAACGACTAGAACATTTCAACCTTAAGTTAAATGCTAGGAAGTGTCACTTCCTGAAATCAGAAGTAGTATATTTAGGTCATTTAATAACGGAACAGGGAATCAAAACCGACCCTGCAAAATACTCTGCAATCGAAAACTATCCAGTACCCAAGAATTCAGACGAAGTACGAAGATTCGTCGCATTCTGTAACTATTACAGAAGATTTATTCAGAACTTTGCTGAAATTGCTAAATGCTTAAATACACTTCTGAAAAAGAACCAACCTTTCAATTGGTCAAACAAATGTGAAAGAGCATTCAATGAGTTGAAACAAAAACTCATCAACCCACCAATTTTACAGTACCCAAATTTTGATAAGCCTTTTGTTCTCACCACCGACGCTTCAGATTTCGCACTAGGTGCAGTACTTTCGCAAGGCGAAATAGGCCATGATTTGCCAATATCTTATGCAAGCAAATCACTGCAGAAACATGACATCAACAAGCCGGTGATAGAAAAAGAACTTTTAGCTATCCATTGGGGAATAAATTTCTTTAAACCTTACCTGTACGGGAGAAAATTTGTAGTAGTGACAGACCATAGACCGTTAGTTTCACTTTTCACACATAAGAATCCCTCCTCGAAGCTTACAAGAATCAGAATGAACCTATCTGATTATGATTTCGAGATCGTATATAAAAAGGGAACTATGAACACAAATGCCGATGCACTGTCACGAATTAAAATAGACAGTGCCATTTTAAAGTCCATGATGGTAGAGAACATTAATAATAATAATAAAAATAGCCTAAATGATTACGACTCCAAGGAGCGAATTATGGCAGTAACAAGGGGTATGGCACAAAAGATTGCCAATGAAAATAAAGAAGAGAACTACACATCTCAGCAGAAGATTGATCACCTTCACATTTGGGATTGTACATCTTTAACTGACGTCAGAAATATAAGAAGATTAAGATTTATAATAGCGAGGTGCAAATGGCCAACTATTGAAAATAAAGATAATGAAGTTATAGTGCGATGCAGTGAAGACCTAGCGGAACAAGTTTCGACACTAGAAAAGCTGTCATCAGAATTAAGAAGGGATCCCAATAAAGAACTTGCACTAAGTGAAGAAGATATGATATTTAAGTATATAAAGAAAGATGGATTTAAGAGAATATTTAATATGCTGCAGCAAAAATATAATTATGAGCACTCGCCGATGAAGATATTGATATTTAAACCCCCAAAAGAAATAAAGAAAAAAAAGAACAATTAAAAATTATAGAAGAATTCCATAACTCACCACACGGAGGACACCTAGGTATTAGAAAAACGATTGTAAAGCTAAAACAAAGATACATTTGGAAAGGCATGCGACAAATGATAAAGAAACATATAAACACATGTGAAACATGTACTAAAAATAAACAAACAAGACATATAAAAGAGAAAATGGTCATAACTGATACACCGAGTACAAGCTTTGAAACGGTACAAATAGACACAGTTGGACCTCTTAGAATATCAAACGGGTATAGATACAGTTTAACAATGCAATGTGAACTAACCAAATACGTAATTGCACACCCCATCGAAAGTAAAGACGCGAAAACAATAGCGAAAACCTTAGTAGAACAAGTCATTTTGAAATATGGTTGCTTTAAGATACTCAAGTCCGACAACGGGACTGAATTTAAAAATGAATTGGTACAAAATATCTGCAAATTATTGAAGATTGAACCAGTTTATTCAGCACCATACCATCACCAAAGTATAGGCTCGTTAGAAAGAAACCATAGGGTTTTGAATGAATTCTTGCTAAATTTTACTGAAGACCATGAATGGGATATTTGGATACCTTATTACGCATTTGCTTACAACACTACTCCACACGTTGACACCAACTATACTCCGTATGAGCTTATTTTTGGTAAATTACCATATCTACCAAGCGATGTATTAGATAATAATGAAAAAATATATAACTTAGAAGACTATGTTAATGAAGTAAGAGCTAGACTTAAAAATGCGATTGAAAAAACGCACAAAATTGTAAATAGTATTAAGCACAAAAGAAAAATAGAATACGATAGAAATGTAAACACATCAGATTTTAAGATAGGAGATCTAGTATTTATAAAACTAGAAAGTAAGAAAAAATTACAAAGTCCATACCACGGACCATACAAAATAGTGGAAACAAATAATGTAAATTCAGTAATAAATATAAATGGTGATAACAAGAAGTTGCATAATAATAGTCTTAAGAAATATAATACAGACCATGCACAATATTCACAATAAGCACCACTGACCCACTGACATAACAATCGGACTTCATTGACTCACTACAGTGTCGGGTATCGCATACAGAAAGTATGAATAGAACTTCTGGCGATTACACTGACATTGTAAGTTGATCGATGAATTACGCGATCTATGCCTTGGGTGACGATTAAACGAGAAGTGTGTCATGAGTTCAATGTGGATGAGTATGATGATGACGACTAAAATTAATGGGACGCGATCATTTTTGTATCAAGGTGTTTCGGTTAGACTGGGAAGTAAAACTATTATATAAGACATGGTATTTGTAGAAATAAAACAGAATCTATTCAGACTCTCAAAAGCGTGTTTCATTTATTTTGGCAGACCTCTATGGCATTCGTGCCCTGCCTGAGACACTGGACAAAGTTGGCAAACCTATGGCATTCGTGCCTGCCTGTCTATTCTATCCACGTTGTTAGTAAATCTTTGGGAAGTCATTCTAATAGATAAACATTAGTCACAACGTCCTTACATACAATTACCAACGTACCTTACACTGTGGATCGTGAGAGCTTTTCGTACGATCGTTTTGGAGGCGAAATGAACACTTAACGCGACTGAACACGGGCGATGGTGAGATGTGAGAGAGCAATTGATATAAAAGTGGATCGCGTAAGCTTTTTATACGATCGGTTTCGAATTTGATTTAACTATGGCGATATCAATTTTTTTTCTTCGGTGAAAATTAAATTGGGATGGGAATTTTATTTGAATGCGGCAATACTTTGTTGAATGATTTTATGAAATTTATTGAAATTTGTTTTGCTGCTTCTTGCCAAATTGGTAATGTTCTAATTTTGTATTCAATTTTTATTTTATTTTATCGAACGGTTGGGTTTTAGCGCACTTTCGATTGAATGAAATTTCGTGACATACCTGGGTTGGGACGTGATACTTATCTCCCAATTGAGTTCCAGCTTTCTCCTTTTGTCTCCGATGTCCTTGGTGTGGTTCCTATTCCATTTGTCTCCTTTGATTGACCTCCAAGTTACCGTTGTATGTTTACTTCTATCTCCTTTGTCCTTGGTGTAGTCCCACGCCACTGCTTTTAGCACAATGCACTCGCGTATACCGAAATTAGGCCCGAGACGCGTTTCAATTAAGACCCGTCTGAATGTGTATTTATCAATTTTTAAAGTCTATTGAGTCTTTACTTTTTACAATTTATGCGAATTATGGGTAACTTGAACCAGTTGGGCGCCAAAATGAACGATTGAAGCGTTTTTCAATCGCCAACCCGGAATCTTTACTTTAAATGGTAAGGAGATTCTGGTTGCGAACGAGCGAAATTAAACGTTTGAACAATAGCGAAAGAAGGAAGATACTAATAAAACGCAATATGTGCACCAGTTGGTGTTTTAGAGAACGGCTGTCCCAAGCTTTTATTGTTACGTGATTTTATAGTCTCACAAGTGTAATATTTTTGTCGTATTTGTGAAAGCTTATATCAGCTTACGCAATTTTTATGCAATAATTATGGCGACAAATATGCAAATATTAACGGCGCCAGATTTGAATTTTTGACGTATCGGCTCCAACAACTTGTCCATTTTGGCATTCTGATCTAGTAGGGATTTGAACGACGAAATGTTTTGTGAAAGACATTCTGAAAATGATGTAGTCTGCTGAAGGCGGAACTAGTTTTCTCGGTAGAGAATCTAGAATACTACTGTGGCCGTAGGGTTTCGTAGTCCAGCATCCAGACTCTCTGAGTCTGATCGCGCTGTGTTCTGTGATGTTTGTTATATGTAGATCAAGAGGAAAAAGATGCAATAAGACTTTGAGTCCGTCTGACGGTATTGACCGTAGAGCTCCCGTTGTTCCTATACAATTATACATACATGCCGTTCTTTGTACCTCATTAAGTTTAGTTATATTGTAACCAAACTCAAACTAGCTCAAACTTTGGTTTTTCAATAAAATTGTTTTATTAATTTGTGGGAGTGTCAGTAGGCAGATTTTAGAAATGTTATCTCCCGATCAGTTTTAGGAGGCAAAGATCATATATAAAAAATTTCAGCTTTCTACAAAATTCGATTTTTTCGATTTTTTTTTTTTTAGTTTGTGGGCCTAACATTGCACGAAAGGTACCATGCATTAGGCCGTCAACTGCAACCTTTACCATGGCAGTCGGAATCAAGGAACCCTCGTGCCTTAAGAAATTAATAGACTGTACATAGGTTTTATCATTTGTTTTCCTGAATTTCATTGGCAATACATACTTTACATTTTCTCCTGTTCTTTCCTGTACCTTCCTTTCCTTCGCTTCCTCTACCCTAAGTTCGTCCACCTTGCTGTTCAGCTTCTGCAGCTTGGCCTTGAACAAAACTTGACTCTGCTCTTCTGATACCTCTACATCTTTACTGTTTGCCTGTACGTCTATACTTGCTGGATAACTGTTCTTCTGTACGTGCCTGTACTGCTGTCCGCCTAGTCAGTACTGCTTCAACCTGTCGCCAGCTGCTCTCCTTGCTCCGCCCCTGCTAACAGTTTGAGCTGGAGCCCTGTACCTTCCTTCTCCTTCTGCTTTTGACTGTACGCGCATAACTGGTAGCACATGCCTGTTGACGTCCCTTGACGGGCATAAGTCGATGTTATGTTTTGGAGCACTTGGACAGCGGGCTGTCTGGAAGCAATTATTTTCTTTATGCCCATGCTTCAGGCAGTTTGCGCAAATCGCTCGTCTTTCTATGAAGTATTTCCTGCCTCGAAATGAAAGAGCGCAAAAGTCCGGACAGTTTCAGACCTGATGATCTGACTTGCATACTTCACATGGAGGACGCCCTGTACTCCTAATGGTATCTTTAGGGGCAGTTGCCCTTGCCTGTACACTGCCTCTGGGAGCTTGTTGCGGTATAATTATACCACAACAAGAGCCACTCTACGTTCCTTGATCCACCCTACCAAATTCCCTCTCTTTATTGATTTGCGTGCTTAGGATCTGAAGAGGTGGAGGGGCAGCCATGGTGCCATCAGCCATCGGCCCACTTCTCTGGACCCTCAGGGCAAGAACCACCACAGGTTACTTGGGCATGGACACGCGGTCCAACACCGATGAACCAGCTCGACAGGTGGTCGACGAGTCGAACAAACTGCGACATCAAACCCAGACGGACGGTCATTTTGCGACATCGAACCCAGACGGACGGTCTGCAACGGCGGTACGAAGACCACGCGCAGCAATTGGGGAGGGCGAGCGGACGGCCCCTCCTGAAGACAATTGAAAAAGAAGTACCACGGTCACGGTACTGAGTCACGCACGATGGGAGGAAGATGACGCTCTATCCTTCAACTCCGTCGTGGGAGCACCGGAGGAGCAGCAGAGAGTGTTGGCGGACGGCCGCGTATTGATACACTCCCAAATTATACCACAGACACCGGTCCAGATGCGCACAAAAGACCGGCGACAACAAACAAAACATCCAACACGAAACACAACGATGCCTGCGAGGCCAACATAAATAATAAAAACAAAAAGAAACCTTGTAAGAACGGGCACAAGATCTGAATTCCCTTTCGACCCCAAATCTACGCGCGACCCCACCGAGATAAGCAAATAATAATAGCGCGATAATTCAGAAGTTATTTACAATTTATTCACTCACTGCACTATTCCTGAATTGCTGGGTTTTCCAATAGGTTTAGCTGGTGTCTGGTCCTAGGGATTTCAGTAATCCAATCCCTCACAGGTACAATCTTCTTTAGGGGGTACAGTTTAATTGGGGATGTTGCATTGGGTTCCAAAATATGGGACAATATTTGAAAATAATAACACAATTTATATTAATTCGCCTTTTTGAATGTTTTGATCGGGGAACTGTCAAAAGGGTACGTGCTGAATCGAGGCAGATCCAGGGTCGGTCGGAGGGTTTGTTCATTGCTGAAGACTGAGAGCAATGGGCGAATTCACTGAATGAGAGGTCACCTGAAGGGCGTGAGAGCATTAGCGGGATCATGTCAGCGCACTAATGTGAGAACACATAGTGTAGCAGGAGACGACATGGACCGCAAAATGTCTGAGTATGTGTGAGGATGGGGGAGTACGAAACAGTTGACAATTGTCCGTTGGAACTGTCGTTTGGCTCTGCTTCCCCATGTATGTATGGATGTGTGAGTGAGGATGCCGGCCGGCCGAATGGACAAAGCCAGCTGACTAATCACTTCTCGGTTGTCCAGCAGTTGTGATAGACGTGTTGTTTCAAATCGGGGAGTTTATTGTCATTTTTTTAAACTATCAGAACGTTCGAGAAAAGTGAAATAATATAGAATCGTGAGTAGTGGTTGGTGAGGTCTATTTAGCTGAAAAGAAGATTTCACCTAGAGGAAGGTCAGCAGACAGGCGGGACCAGTATCCAACGATTCCAGGCGGGAATCAGGAATTCAGGAAAAAAAAGAGTTAAGTAGAGTGGTAGTGTCCGCATAGAGTTTTTAGGAAAAAAGAAAAATCTGAAATCTCGGTAGGGTAGTGCTTTCACGAATCCCGGTAAAAGAAGGGACCCGCGACCCCTTTTTAATTGACTTTTGTCCCCTTTCGGGAATATTCGATCTCGTCCCACTTCGACGGCAATTCCGCTATTTGTGTAACCGTTCCCGTAACTTAAAAATAAATTTGCCGTTCTCCAACGGAGACGTTATAACGTATTGGAAAAAAAAAATTTTGTCTTTAATTCTCTTCGTGGTTTTCGCTTTTTTCCGCTCGTTGCTTTGGTTTCACAATTTCCCTTAAAATTGTGTGGCACCCATTTTTTTTTGTTATTGTTTTATAGGTACTCGATCCCCAGGAACCATACAACCGATCGGGGTAAAAATCCGCGGTAAGTACCTAATCGTACATACGTTTTCCTTTGGTGCGATTCAGAAAAATACGTATTTTATTACCTGAACCCACCCCGTGCTGAGCTACCGGCAAATCAGCATATCAACTTGCTGACTGTTGCACTCGCGCTCTTCGCACCTTCACTTGACGGATCGGTGAACTAAATTTGGTTTTCGGCAGTGGCGGCTGCAATTTCGCGATTGCATTAAAATTAATTTTTTTCATTTAGATTTCCGCCAACTTAGACTTTAAAGAGTAATTTTTCCCGTGTATAAATAAAAGTGCAACATATTGACGGCCAACGTGGGGTCTTTCTTTTAGTTTTTCGGTTTAAATCGTGTTCGCGCGTTTTGGAAAAAAAAAAAATATTGTAGGAAAATTGTCGGCACAAGCGTGGGGGGGTCCTTTGTGCCGACATACATACATACATAGTTGTGGTGTTTTATTTAGGGAAGTTTTGTGTTTATTTAAAGTGCTTTTTACTCTGTGAGTTTCTTTTTCTAGGATTTCGAGTGGCTGCTGCAGATAAAGGGATCTAATAAGGCAGATAAAATAAATTAAATATACGGTGTATCAACCGCTAACTGGCAGATTGCAGTTTTTGGTACAGCGCTTGCGGTTTACTCCAGCTCTTGAAATCAGTTGGAGCAAGGGAGATAACGATAACCAGAGGTAACTCTCCTGGTTATCAACAAGTAGGTGTTTTTTTTTATTTTTTTTTATGTTGCGCTCGTGAGATAAAATAAAGAAATACTCAATAGTAATTTCAAGTTATTTCTTTACTGGAAAAATATATATATTATTTACCTCGACAAACATTTCGAGATAAAGCACCAAGTAGGTGGATTTTTTTGGTGTTGCGAAGACAAATATAAACACATATTATACCGATTATTATTAATTGCTTTTATTTCGTTGTTTTATTTTTTTTTGGGGTAAAGTAGTTAGTGATAATTCATACAAACATATTACACCTCTTATATTAATTTTTGGTTTCATTTCGAAGTGATTTAAAACATCCGCATTCATACCTAATACCTACTTATATACCTAAATTTGTTTCTTTGAAATTGCGAGGAGGGTTTTTTTATATTCATAATTACCGATATATACATATAAACAAACCTATATACTCAGATACCTACATTTATTTCTGGGTAAATTGCGAGAAGTGGGTTTCTTGGACTGATAATTACCTAAATATAAATATATTTTCTTTTAATATCGTTAGTACTGCTTTCATTTCGATACCCGTATTTATTCATCTTTAGCCATATATATTTATTATAACCTCCCTTATTTCGGGGTAGATTAATACGAAGTCGTAGTTGCAAGTGAAGTCGATATCTCTTTTTATACCATCGAATCATACATTTTCCAATTTCGATCTTGGGGCTATCTCGTGGTACTGCTATTGCTTATTGTTTTACCAAATCATTGTTTTAGTGGGGATACATTTTGGGGCGTGGTTGTTTCGGGTTACCATCCGCATTACTATTTCTGGAATATTTACTTACGGGAAGATTTGTTTTGGGATTGTATTTTTGTGGGTTTTATTGTAGATTTTCGGCGACTATATTCCGACGGCGGTGTGAGTGATACGGCTTACATACTTCCAGTTGGTTAACTGAAATTTAATCGTTCTGGGCGGTCTTCATTGAACGCTTGGTTGAAATATATCACCCCATTCGAGTTGTTACGTTGCAATTCGGGTGCACATATTTTTGGGCATTCTTTTTGGGTTTCGTGGATACCAATTGTGTCGTGGATATTTCCTTGGGCTACATATTACCAAGTCATTGTTCCTTTTTGGTATTCTCCTGTGGTTATATAGCATCCATTTGCTTTCACGGGGTATTCGTTTTTGTTTTATAGATTCCAGCTGCTTTTGGTGTAACCGTCGGTGGCCTTGCACATCTAAAGTGCTTTCTTCTTGCTATTCCTCGTTGGTTTTATTGTTCTAGTGGGTTCCGACGTAAATTCAACAGTCACCCCTCGATATTGCTCTTCGGTTTTCTGATTTCAGTTTCTGGTATATTGTTTTCCTTTTTTGGCGGTACCTGCAATGGAGATCAACCGATTATCGGCAGATGAGCTGGCTTATGAAGTCGAGGCGCGACTTCTTCCAGCAGGCACTGTAGAGGCGATGAGGAAGTCGCTAAGGGCGGCACGGATGTTGGAGCGACGGGGTTCTATGGGTGGGGTAGACAAGAATTACCCGTTCACTTTTGAAGAGGATAGAGATGCGGTCATGGATAAACTCAACGAGATAAACAATTTATTGAGAGAGCCTCCAAGAGATCCTAAGTCGAAGGATTGGGCAATGGGCAGGATGGATAGGGCGCTCGCTACCGAAAGCCAAGATATGGACGAAAAGCTCCGTTTGAGGAACGAGCTAATCTTCGCGCTCGGGAAGCTTACTTCGGTTGGTGAGGACGGCGCCGATGATACCGGGGACGAAGCTGAAAATGAGGCGACAACCCCAAGTGGAGACACCACCACATGGACGGAGGAACCGGGACCGCTCGCCACCAACGAATTCTGCCTTTGGGGGAGACAGTGAATCTTCCTCAAACGTTGGTGGACGAGGTGAACAACACGTTCAACATGAACGTTTCGAAAACTTATCCAAGTGGGATTTGAAGTTTTCAGAAGAACGATGCGGCGCTTCAGTCAATGCCTTTCTAGAAAGGGTTGACGAGCTTCGGGAAGAGAGGGGGGTTACCATTTCACAACTTTTCAGGTCAGCAGTCGAACTTTTCGATGGGAAGGCGCTCCTCTGGTATGGGGCGATTAGGAGGTCGGTCTGTTCATGGCAAGAGCTGGTGAGGGAGTTGAAGCTGGAGTTCCTCCCTCCAAACTATGATGATCTTCTTTTAGAAGAAATCAGGCGACGTACCCAGGGGAAGGAGGAGTCCATAGGCGTATATGTAGCGACCATGCAGAATATGTTTGGCAGACTTTCGGAACCGATTTCGGAGCGGAGGAAGCTGTCAATCCTGCAGAGGAACCTGGCGCCATTTTACCAGACACAGTTGGGATTGGCAGATCCCAAATGTGTCAAGGATTTGGTGGTGCTAGGGCGCAAATTGGAAACGGTGCGGGCAAATGTCAAAACATTTGCTCCCCCGAAAAACAAGTCGCAGTAGGCACTTGCTGGAGCCAGACTTGGCTTATATCAGCACGGAAGAACCCAGAGTTTCGGTTGTCGCTCAAGACAACCAGCAACGTCGGCAAATGCGTTTCTTTAATTGTGGTAGTGAGGGCCATTTTTCGAACAGGTGTTCCGCTCCTAAGCGTTGTTATGGTTGTGGTGCGACGGGAGTTTACAGAAGGGATTGCCGACGTTGTTCGGGAAACGCGCAACGGACTCCTGGGTCAGCAGGACAGGAGCGCCGGCGCAATTAGCTAGGTCGTCTGCTGGCGACCAGCTGTCCCCTTCTCAAATTCATCTTAGTTTTACTTTGGAGGCAAACGGAGAAGATAATAGGCCATTTCTTGATATTTCAATTTATGGAATTCAGTTTCGCGGTCTGCTGGATTCCGGTGCTTTACGCACTATTGTCTGTAGCGATGGGTGGGAGATTTTAAAACATTTAGGATTAGTTTTAGCAAAGAGTAGGATTAGCTCAGTGGCATTAGCCGATGGGGCGGGTATAGGAGTTTTGGGGGTAGTATCGCTACCGATTGTGGTACAGGACAAGTCCATATTTTTAGTGTGTTTGGTAATACCAGCTCTACCACACGTGATGATCCTTGGTGCAGATTTTTGGGCACTGTCGGGTGTAGTCCCGGATTTGCGATCAGGCGTGTGGAATTTCTCGAATCAGCAGTCGGTTGGTTCGATTTCCGTTCTTAAGGAAAAGTCCGAATTGGACGAAAATCAAACAAGGCAACTGGAGATTTTAGAGGAGAAAATCTTCAGGGATATGCCAGAGGGATTAGGTTGTACCCAATTGGTCGATCATAAGATTAGGACGTCGGCCGAACCGATTAAGCAAAGGTATTACCCGGTTTCGCCTGCAATGCAGGTTCATATTGATAAGGAACTGAAGGAGATGCTGGATGCGGGAGTTATTGAGAAATCAAGCAGTCCGTGGGCATCTCCAATCGTTCTTATCAGGAAAAAAGATGGGTCCTTTCGGTTTTGTGTCGACTATAGGAAACTTAAAAAAGTTACAGATAGGGATGCTTATCCACTACCATATATTTCAACGACCCTAGACAAACTTCGAGTTGCGAAGTATCTCAAGTCCTTAAAAATTAAGTCAGCCTACTGGCAGATCCCCATGGAGGAGGGATCACGACCGCTCACAGCCTTCACGGTTCCAAATAGGGGTCTCTTTCAGTTCAAGCGAATGCCTTTCGGCTTACATAATGCACCGGCGACGTGGCAGAGATTTGTCGACAGCGTTCTTGGTGCCGATCTCGAGCCACACGTCTTCGTGTATTTAGACGATATTATTATCGTCACCAACTCTTTCCAACAACATCTTGAGATACTGGAAGAGGTCTTTAAGCGGTTATGTGAAGCGGGATTAAAAGTTAGCCGGGAGAAGTGCAACTTTTGTCGATCGTCTTTAAAATTCCTAGGTTATGTCGTTGATAGGAATGGACTTTACGTCGATCCAGAAATGGTGGAAAGCATGGTTAGGATTCCTGCACCGAAAAACGTGAAGGAAGTTAGGAGCTTTGTAGGGACAATTTCGTGGTACAGGCGCTTTGTACCCAATTTCGCAGAACTAGTTCGCCCTTTAACAGATCTGTTAAAGAAAAGTAAGAAGTTTTGTTGGTCCGCAGAATGCGAGGAAAGCTTCCGAAAGGCGAAGGAATGCTTGGTGACAGCACCGATCCTGACGTGCCCGGATTTTCAGCGACCTTTTGTGGTGCAAACCGACGAGTCAGATTTTGGTATCGGGGCCGTACTGTCACAGGAATTTGAAGAGGGCGAGAAGGTCGTTTGTTACCTTAGCAGATCCCTCAATAGATGCGAGAGAAACTATTCGACGAAAAGGAGTGCTTGGTCGTACTATGGGCAATTGAGAAGTTGCGACCGTACATTGAAGGAATTCGGTTCACGGTCGTGACTGATCATCACTCTTTGGTTTGGTTAAGTAACCTTAAGGATCCGTCGGGTAGTCTAGCACGCTGGGCAGTGAGGCTTCAGCAGTTTGATTTCCAGATCGTCCACAGAAAGGGGAAAGAACATGTCGTTCCGGACATGTTGTCGCGAGGAGTCCCGGTGGTAGCCGAGATCTCAGATGCGGATTTGGACCCTTAGGTGGCGAAGATGGTGGCAGCTGTTGAAGCGAATCCGCTAGCATATCCAGCATGGAGAGTCGACAACGGTCGACTTTTCAAATTTATTAAAGCGCAGCATATCGTGGTCCACGCTGAAAATAACGAATGGAAGTTAGTAGTGGGGAAAGCAGGCAGATTGGGGATTTTGCAGGAGTGTCACGACAGTCCGTTAGCGGGGCATATGGGGGTCCGAAAAACTTACGCTAGAGTAAGTTCCAAGTATTATTGGCCGAAAATGAAGAGGGATGTTACGGGGTACGTTAAACGTTGTTCTGTTTGCCAACAGGTTAAGCCGGTGAATGAGAAACCAGCTGGTCTCATGAAGGAGAGGGTCGGAATTTCAAGGCCTTGGGAAATGATTTGCGTAGATCTGGTAGGCCCACTTCCCAAGTCCAGTAGGGGTTTCATTTATATCCTGACGGTAGTAGACTTTTTTACTAAATTTCCCTTGTTGTTCGCGTTAAGATCTGCTACCGCTAAAGTAGTTTGTAGGGAGCTCGAAGACAATGTCTTCCTACTATTTGGCGTTCCGTCGGTGGTCGTGTGTGACAACGGCCCTCAATTCCGTAGCAAGGAGTTGAAAACGCTTTGGCAGGCGTACGCGTCACAATTGAAATATACTGCGCATTACCATCCGCAAGCAAATCCTGCGGAGCGCATCAATCAGATATTAAAAACAACGCTGAGAGCGTATGTATCTGAGAACCATCGGAGTTGGGACTCCCAATTACCAAAGGTAGCGTGTGCAATACGCACCGCTCAACACGACACGTCTTGGGGATAACACCCTATTATGCAAATTTTGGCAGGGACATGATAACTTGCGGTCGAGTCATAGCCCCTGCAAGAGATCAACTAGATAGGGACTTAGGCGACGATGAAGAAGCAGCCACTCTAGGTAGTAGAGAAGAGGCAGGTAATCGGAGCTTAGGGCCAAGCGTACATCAGGGTCAACCAATAGAGGGCGACGGGGAAACAGAGATGGCGGAACTACAAACCCGCTTTAACCAACTTAGAGCAGACATTAGGAGTAAATTAGCTGTGGCAGCCAAGAAGTCCGCGAAAGCCTACAATCTCCGTCTGAGAGACGTTCAATATCTCCCGAACGAGATTGTATGGCGAAGGAATTTCGCGTTATCCGACGCCGCTAATTTTTATGCCGCGAAACTTGCTCCGAAATTTATCGGACCGTTTACGATTAAGAACCGCGTTTCCTCGTGGACCTATACGTTAACCGATGAAAACGGTAGAGATCGTGGTACATGGCACGTGAAGGATTTGAAGCCCTGTCATAGTGCCGCTGATGAGTAGTCCAACAGTCCCCATAACGTAACGTTGTCGTCTATTAATCTCCATCCTTAATTCGAGCTCGATTGCGAGTAATTTCAATCTTTCTGCTGTTATCTGGACGGGCAAATTTGCCATGATGGAAAACCCCTCCTTCGTTTGTGTCGTTAGCCTTAACCTCTTTAAATGGCTTGGGGTTCTTCGAAAACCAAGCACATTTCCTTGGAGGTGAGGGTGGGATTTGTTGCGGTATAATTATACCACAACAAGAGCCACTCTACGTTCCTTGATCCACCCTACCAAATTCCCTCTCTTTATTGGTTTGCGTGCTTAGGATCTGAAGAGGTGGAGGGGCAGCCATGGTGCCATCAGCCATCGGCCCACTTCTCAGGACCCTCAGGGCAAGAACCACCACAGGTTACTTGGGCATGGACAGGCGGTCCAACACCGATGAACCAGCTCGACAGGTGGTCGACGAGTCGAACAAACTGCGACATCAAACCCAGACGGACGGTCTGCAAATGCTTTACGAAAACCACTCTGTAAGCACATTTTGCGACATCGAACCCAGACGGACGGTCTGCAACGGCGGTACGAAGACCACGCGCAGAACAGACGGACGGTCTGTAGGCACAACTGCGACAGCGACCCCAGACGGACGGTCTGCGACGGCGGAGTTGTGTATATATCCTGTGACACACTCCAAACAGACGGGCGGTCTGAAAAATACAGCGGCCGACACTTGAGTCGCTGTCACAACCAGACGGGCGGTCTGGCATAGCAATTGGGGAGGGCGAGCGGACGGCCCCTCCTGAAGACAATTGAAAAAGAAGTACCACGGTCACGATACTGAGTCACGCACGATGGGGGGGAAGATGACGCTCTATCCTTCAACTCCGTCGTGGGAGCACCGGAGGAGCAGCAGAGAGTGTTGGCGGACGGCCGCGTATTGATATACTCCCAAATTATACCACAGACACCGGTCCAGATGCGCACAAAAGACCGGCGACAACAAACAAAACATCCAACACGAAACACAACGATGCCTGCGAGGCCAACATAAATAATAAAAACAAAAAGAAATCTTGTAAGAACGGGCACAAGATCTGAATTCCTTTTCGACCCCAAATCTGCGCGCGACCCCACCGAGATAAGCAAATAATAATAACGCGATAATTCAGAAGTTATTTACAATTTATTCACTCAGTGCACTATTCCTGATTTGCTGGGTTTTCCAATAGGTTTAGCTGGTGTCTGGTCCTAGGGATTTCAGTAATCCAATCCCTCACAGGTACAATCTTCTTTAGGCGGTACAGTTTAATTGGGGATGTTGTATTGGGTTCCAAAATATGGGACAATATTTGAAAATAATAACACAATTTATATTAATTCGCCTTTTTGAATGTTTTGATCGGGGAACTGTCAAAAGGGTACGTGCTGAATCGAGGCAGATCCAGGGTCGGTCGGAGGGTTTGTTCATTGCTGAAGACTGAGAGCAATGGGCGAATTCACTGAATGAGAGGTCACCTGAAGGGCGTGAGAGCATTAGCGGGATCATGTCAGCGCACTAATGTGAGAACACATAGTGTAGCAGGAGACGACATGGACCGCAAAATGTCTGAGTATGTGTGAGGATGGGGGAGTACGAAACAGTTGACAACTTCAGCGCCACAGCTGAATTGTCCGTTGGAACTGTCGTTGGCTCTGCTTCCCCATGTATGTATGGATGTGTGAGTGAGGATGCCGGCCGGCCGAATGGACAAAGCCAGCTGACTAATCACTTCTTGGTTGTCCAGCAGTTGTGATAGACGTGTTGTTTCAAATCGGGGAGTTTATTGTCATTTTTTTAAAGTATCAGAACGTTCGAGAAAAGTGAAATAATATAGAATCGCGAGTAGTGGTTGGTGAGGTCTATTTAGCTGAAAAGAAGATTTCACTTAGAGGAAGGTCAGCAGACAGGCGGGACCAGTATCCAACGATTCCAGGCGGGAATCAGGAATTCAGGAAAAAAAACAGTTAAGTAGAGTGGTAGTGTCCGCATAGAGTTTTTAGGAAAAAAGAAAAATCTGAAATCTCGGTAGGGTAGTGCTTTCACGAATCCCGGTAAAAGAAGGGACCCGCGACCCCTTTTTAATTGACTTTTGTCCCCTTTCGGGAATATTCGATCTCGTGCCACTTCGACGGCAATTCCGCTATTTGTGTAACCGTTTCCGTAACTTAAAAATAAATTTGCCGTTCTCCGACGGAGACGTTATAACGTAGTGGAAAAAAAATCTTTTATCTTTAATTCTCTTCGTGGTATTCGCTTTTTTCCGCTCATTGCTTTGGTTTCACAATTTCCCTTAAAATTGTGTGGCGCCCATTTTGTTTGTTATTGTTTTATAGGTACTCGATCCCCAGGAACCATAAAACCGATCGGGGTAAAACTCCGCGGTAAGTACCTAATCGTACATACGTTTTCCTTTGGTGCGATTCAGAAAAATACGTATTTTATTACCTGAACCCACCCCGTGCTGAGCTACCGACAAATCAGCATATCAACTTGCTGACTGTTGCACTCGCGCTCTTCGCACCTTCACTTGACAGATCGGTGAATTAAATTTCGTTTTCGGCAGTGGCGGCTGCAATTTCGCGACTGCATTAAAATTAATTTATTTCATTTAGATTTCCGCCAACTTAGACTTTAAAGAGTAATTTTTCCCGTGTATAAATAAAAGTGCAACAAGCTGGACCTGCTCTTGCTGCAACTTGTCTAGCAACCGCCTCTACACCTATGTGCCCTGTACTGCTCTTACGAGCGCCTGCTACGTTTGATAACGCAGCCGCCTGTTTGTCAACAAATTCCAGCATCGTTGACAGTTTCGGTTGCTCGCAGTCGCGTTGGAGCTCCCATTGTCGTGCAGTCTCCTGATTCAGCTTCTCACACAACACATTGATGATTAAGAAGTCCCAGGTCTCTACTGGTAGTCCTAATGCCTTCAACTGACGCATGACCTCGTGAATCATGTTCGCCATCCTCTGAAGATCGTTGGTTGCTTAACTCCGGGAGGTATAGCAATTGCCGAAGATGGTCGCGCCCAATCAGGTATTTTTGGTCGTAAATTTGCTTCAACCGCTCCCATGCTTCGCTGTAGTTGTTGGCTGACAGCTGCCATTCCCCCAATGTCCTGGCTGTACGTCCCGTACGCGAACTTGTA
Organism: Portevinia maculata; assembly: GCA_949715645.1. Classification (NCBI taxonomy): domain Eukaryota; kingdom Metazoa; phylum Arthropoda; class Insecta; order Diptera; family Syrphidae; genus Portevinia; species Portevinia maculata. Next base: position 117,530,638 of record OX454527.1, on the reverse strand, counting down.
GGCTGGTGTGACCTTGTCATTATCGTGGATGGCTGCAGCAAACCTGTCGTGGAACCCTAACCACTTGGTGTGAGTCCCATCGAACTAGCCCCGAGTATTATTTAGATTATTCTGTTGGAATGGTATGTCCACCTGTACTTTAATATATGTACCCTGTACATTGGCCTGTACTCTGGGGCGCAGTGCCTTCATCCAGTCTTCTAACGCCGCGCACGCATAGAAGTAGTCACCCTTGACTGACTCCTTGAAGTCGATGCATGCGCATATGGTGTCCTCTTTTGCGCCGGCTAGCAGTACTTCATGCTGCTTGCAAAAGTTCTGCCAGTCCTCCTGTACCGTCTTGAGACGCAGCTCCGCATTTTTGTAAGAAATCGCGGCTGCGTCCTCCGACTCGGCAAACCCGCGTGACATAGAGATGGCATGGGCTGCCGCTTCCGCCTTGTTGGTTGTCATCTTTCGTCGAAAAAAAATCTTGGAAAAAAGGAAAAACAAAGACGATCCTATTATAATCTGTACTTGCACGAGAGCACCCTTAGTTGGGGCATGTTATAATCTGACTATGACGCCTAACTTGTTCTAGTGGATGCAAATTATCTGATACTATTATCTCTGTACAATTGCGAACTTTTGACTCGTTGGACATAGTGAATGAGTCCGCCTGTACTTTCGTTTGCACGATTCATTAACCTGTACTCCAATGTGAACCTTTAACCTGTACTCCAATGTGAACCTTTAACCTGTACTTCAATGTGAACCTTTAACCTGTACTCCAATGTGAACCTTTAACCTGTACTTCAATGTGAACCTTTAACATGTACTTCAATGTGAATTGACACATTTCTCTGATTCTGTTTGTTTTGCCTGAACATCTGTACTGACATGTCATATCCTGTACCCTATTCATATTGCTCAGCATTTTGGCATCTTGTGCTAGCTTTTCGAGCATGGAATTCTAACATCCTGTACTAGTCAAATTTATCTAATGACTACCTAACAAGCATGCTTTTTACACTGTACACCTGTACACCTTTGTATTTATATACCCCTACTATCTATTTTATAGTGATCACTTTGTTCCTTCTATACGCCTATGAATCTCTACAACGTCACTGTACACTTTTCTACACTGAACGATATGCACCTATACATCTCTATTAATATCCTCGTTATCACACTGCCTTAGCAGCTGTGTACGTAATTCTTGACGCATTGTACAATGCGTTTTGTAATTTTCCTGTACATACAATCCTTTTTTTTGTTTTCCTTTACTTAGATAATTCGCACCACTTCCTAGACCTGTCTCCAATACACTTTTCTGTACTTTAATTGTCTGTACTCACCAGTTGTTTACACACAAAAAGGAAAGGAAAAAAACTTTTTATTTTTGTTAACACTGGTGATCGCTTGACCGCTTAGTCCCGATTCATACGCTGCGTGCTTTGTCGTACGTGCCCTAAATTTGTAGGTAAATTGGATAGCCAAACACGGATGGGCCGCGAATTCTCATCCGATTCCTGTATTCTCTTTTGGCCCCCTTTCGTATTTTTCTGTGTTTGCTTTATTTTCGAATTTGGTTCTGTCGTGTTACGTTTGCGCTAGACATTTGAATGAAATTGTGTGCATTCTCTATCTGCTCAGATTTTATACGTACCTACGGGTAATAAGGATTTCCCCATTCCTTCATTGAGAATTGCTTAGGTAGGCATTCTTTCAATTCCTAGAATTAATACATCGGAACAAAGCAATAGTATTTACGTTTGATAATTGCAAGCTATCAATATTTTAACGATTATTGAATTTGTAATTTATTTGTATCCTTTTGTATTTCCACGGGTTGGTCCATACCCTCGTTTGTTTTTCAATGTTAAAGCTGATTCGCAACACTCAAGCATATTAACTACAAGCTGTTTCTCCTCATCATTGTCTGGATTCATACCCGCAATCACTGTTGTAGTTAAATTTAGTAAATCCGCAACTAGTTCGTAGTTCTGTTTACTCATTTCGTCCAAAAAAATCGTTGCTTGCTCCGATAAAAATAAAGTAAACCTACCACCGCGAACGACGAATAAGAAATAAAGGAAACAAAAATAATTTGAAAATCAGGGCACGGAAAGTGAAAGCACGCAGCGTATAAATGCGCGGTGCGTGCCCAAAAGAGAATTAAGAAGTATCGTACGACAAAGCACGCAGCGTATAAATCGGGACTTATTCTAAACACTCGTTTCACAATGCCCATACGCTATGTATAGTTGCATGCACTTACCCTGTACCCTCTCTTTTTTTTATTGTTTACCTTCGCAGACCTGCCGTTGCTGCGGCGACCAGTGGAAAGTTTTTCCCTGTCTCTTTACCGTACCTTTTTTGTGTGAAGCCTATCGACATTCACCGCTGCCTGTACCTGTACCTGCCGTTGCTGCGGCGACCAGTGGAAAGTTTTTCCCTTGGTCTCTTTACTGTACCTTTTTTGTGTGAGGCCTATGGACATTCACCGCTGCCTGTACCGGTGATGAAAAATATATTCATCGTCACAAACCTGCTCGCAAATTAATATTGCTTGCACCTTTCCTTTCTTCCTTTTTGTTGTTTTTCTGAAGCATAGCATGTTTAAGTTTGCCTGACTGAGCAACGGCACTTTTCTGTTTTTTTTTCTCTCGTCGGGTATTTTGTAATTTTGTGGATTATGTTAAAGGTTAAAGTATGTATATGTATATATGTATGTGTATACTTTTCGTTCCTGTACCGTGACAGTTCTCGAGACTGTACAGCTATTAAAATGTGTCTTAAGCGAGGAGGGTTGGTTACTGAGATTATTTTAGCCTCAGTGTACCTCCCATTTGACTCACTGGCCCCACCTCCAACGGTGGAACTGGTAAGGCTTGTCGAGCATGCCCGACGAGGTAACAAGCATTTGATCGTTGGTATGGACGCGAACGCGCATCATCGCGTTTGGGGTAGTACTGACTCAAATAGCAGGGGTGAATCCCTACTAAACTTCTTTGCTGCCAGCCAGCTCGATATACTGAACACTGGTAATGAGCCAACCTTTGTCACTCGGCTGAGGCGGCAAGTTATTGATGTGACAGTAGCACCCGCTGCTGCATCTGGCATCGTTTCGAGCTGGAGGGTTTCAAGGGAAGTAACTGCATCTGATCATCGGTATGTTATTTTTAAGCTAAGTGCAGATCGACCGATCAGAAGCAAAATCAGGAATGTGCGACGCACTGACTGGGACGTCTATTCCACGGAGTTGCGGGGTCAGATAGGTTCCCTGCCTATCAGGATCCTTAGTAGCGATGACTTGGATAAGGCGACCGACACGCTACACAGCGGTATTATTACGGCCTTTCATACTGCTTACCTTCTGCCAAACAAAGGCAGAACTACCACTGAGCAGTGGCGGGTCGCGGCGAGCATTGTTACGAGAGAGAGGGCGAGAGCTATTATCCTGTCCTTTTCTCCTTTCAAAGCTCCTGGACCTGATGGCATATACCCCATACTCTTGCAAAAGGGTATCGAGATTTTGCTCACACTGCTAACTAGAATCTACAGAGCTAGCGTTGCTCTGCGACATATTCCTTTAGCCTGGAGAAGAGCTAGGGCGGTTTTCATTCCCAAACCGGGAAAGGCCGCCTATGATCTTTCCAAAAGCTTCAGGACTATTAGCCTTTCATCATTTCTGCTAAAGCTCCTTGAAAAACTGATTGACGTACGGCTTAAGAGTATTCCAGCTTCGCTGGGTATTCATGATAGCCAACACGCCTATCAAAAAGGCAAGTCCACTGAGACGGCATTAACGGATCTGACGGCCAGAGTGCGTAGGGCGCTCGACCGCAAGAACTATGCTCTTGCTGTCTTCATGGATATTGAGGGTGCCTTTGACAATCCCACCTTTTGCAGAATTGAGTCTGCCTTAACACTGAACGGCGTCGATTCTACAACTGTGGAATGGATCCTGGAAATGCTTCGGAGCAGAGAAGTTACAGCTGCTGTTGGCGGCTGTGTCAGAACTGTGCGCGCCGTCAAAGGCTTTGCGCAGGGCGGTGTACTTTCCACTACATTGTGGAACCTGTTGGTCGACTCCTTGTTGAGAAGACTTGATGGGGAAGGTCACCCTGTTATTGGGTACGCTGACGATGTGTGCATTATTGTCAGCGGCAGGAGTTTACCAACTCTTTGTGAGCGGATGGAAACAGCGCTCAATAGTGTTGGGAGTTGGTGCCGCGAGCAAGCTCTGTCAGTCAACCCCGCGAAGACTGAGATGATGCTGTTCACGAGTAGAAGGGCAATACCTCAAGTGAGGTGGCCTTACTTCCAGGGCACTCAACTAAAGCTATCAAGCAAGGTTAAGTATCTGGGTATTGTTCTAGATCCAAAGCTTAACATTTCTGAACATTTGGTTGCTAGGATTTCGAAGGCAACTAACATTCTCTGGCAGTGCCGTAGGATGTTCAGCAGAACCTGGGGACTTAGTCCCAGGCTGGTTCACTGGATTTACACGTGCATTGTTAGGCCATACCTTATGTATGGTGCGATTGTATGGAGGGCTAGAGCTCACATCCTCAAACTTCAACTGTCGAAGCTACAGCACCTTGCGTGCTTATGCATTACAGGTGCGATGAGAGGAACCCCCACTGCTGCTATGGAAGTGTTGCTCTGTTTACCTCCCTTGCAGTTCCTTGCTGAAAGTGAGGCCAGTAAATCACTATACCGCATGTGTGTAGTACTTGGACGGCAGGTCAATCTCGGCGATGGGGCCAGAGGTGCTAGGTACAGAGCTCTCTATGACAGCCTACCTGGCCATCGGGGAGGAGCACTTGACACTGTGTGCATGAAGCAAGTCTTTGAGCGCCGTTTTCAGGACAACCTTCCTGAACGGCAGGAATGGAACAGTGAGGGGTGGAATGGCTTTAGGCCGGGTGATGTCATCGTCTATACTGATGGCTCACTTATTGACGGTATCTCCGGAGCCGGGGTCTACTCTAGAGACTGTCGGATAAATCTATCTGCAGCCTTGGGTAGACAAACAACTGTTTTTCAGGCAGAAATCTTTGCGATTGCCACTGCCGCCAATATCCTGTTAAGGAGAAGGATTAAGGGTAAAACCTTATACATCTGCTCAGATAGCCAAGCCGCTATCAAAGCCTGTTCGGCTGGCTCTCTCACCTCAAAAATAGTTGAGGAAACCATGGTTAGGCTTAACCGTCTGGGAAGATGTAACTCGGTATCACTTGCCTGGGTTCCTGGGCACACAGGTATCGAGGGTAATGAAAGAGCGGATGCTCTGGCCAGGAAGATCTCTTCAACAGCCTTCATTGGCCCACAACCATCCATAGGCTGCTGCTCATCCGTCCACAAACGTGAAATGGATTCGGCTCTACGCCAACAACATTCCGAATACTGGCATGACCTGGTCTCATGCAGGTATTCGGAGAAGCTAGTGGACAGTCCAAAAATCAGCAGAGCTAACTTTTTGCTTGGACTAAACAGGAAAGACTTGAGATCCTTGATTGGTCTCGTCACCGGTTTCAGTCCTCTTAACGAGCACCTCAAAACCATTCACATTAGGAGCTCGGGCCTATGTGAGTGCTGCATGGAGGCGGATGAAACGGCATCTCACTTCATCTGTGAATGTCCGGCTTTCGCCAGAACCAGGCTCACCACTATAGGCAAACAATTCGTTAACGAAGATGAGATGGGGGAAATTGAACTTGCAAATATTCTTCGCTTTGCCAAGGCTACTGGCAGGTTCTCCCTCACTGAATCTTACTAATCGCCAATAACCAGCGAGCGGGCAGCTATGCTGAAGTACAATGGACCAATAGGTCTAAGTGCTTGTCATCTACTGATGACCCCACTGCACATGCAATACAATACAATACCGTGACTGATGTATCTGCACTCCTCACTAGTTTTGCCTGTACCACTATTTATTTAATTATTATTCTCCACTGCACTGATTCTAAATCCGGCTCTACATGAACCAATGTATATTTCGGATAAATAAAACACGGCGAGTTGTTTAGAGTCGGGAAAATATATTAAAAACCCGACTATGGTTATTCTTTATTCTGTACTATTGTTTTTCTCACTACGGTCAGCCTGTACTCGTACGCCTGAACTGTTCGACTTCGAATGTGACTGACTCGCTAGACTTTCTCTTGCTTCAAGCAAGAGACGCGTTCGCGAGTACAACAATATGCCTACTTCGGACATTTTTTCACAAAGTCCCATCATTGATTAGTAATACAAAGTACCATCACTGAAGTCTACATTGGTCTACACTTCCAACTCGCCGGAAGTCTATATTGGTCTACACTTCCGTGTCGCATTCACCAACTTACCCCCAAGTCAAGCGTGCGTAAAGAAGTTTTACTTCAAAAACTTTCATCTCTCTTTCTAGGTCCATACGAAGTCGCTTCCAAGGTCAAGGGTCCTAAGAAAACATCAACAAGTATCGAATACATGAAGCCATGGAGACAAGTGGGTACAGAAGACCATGAAGACTCGTCCGAGACGGACGATGTTAAGAGGGGCCGGATGTAGACTCCACGCCATATCACACCATCATCAAACCATTACCATCAGCCAATCATCGTCATCAGCATCGTTGCATCTTTGACGTTGTCGTACATACAACAACAGTTACGAAAGCCCTATAAAAGGCCGCACAAATCCATCATGTTTACCATTACATCACGCCGCGCAGCAGTTCCTAATCAGTTGTGTATACGCGTTGTACTTTGTAACTACTTTAACTTAAATCATTCGCAAATAGCCTCTCTAATCCTAATTCTAATATTTCATTACTTAATTTATAATTTGGCAAAATAAATGAATTTTAATTGAACTTTGAGTGCGCTGTTCTCTTTAAAACTCTGTTTCCTACATATTTTTATTTATTCATTTATAGATACTGTATTCATCTATTATTTTAAAATTTAAAATAAAACGTTTTGAAAACATAAATAAAATAAAAACCCTTGATGTTTTTTCTGTTTTAACCCTTCTGTCAATTATAAGATCTGGCCAGACCTTTTTACGTTTTGATGACAGTTTTTCCCAAGAAGTTTTTATCCCAACTTCTTGAAATTCCAGGATAGGGTCAACAAATATTTTTTCTTTGATTTGATGAATTTTTTATATATGCCCGTTTGATAGAAATAGGAATTTTTCAATTTCTACACCTTCCGTCAACTACAAGGTCTGGACAGACCTTGTAGTTGTGTCCCCTTTTTTGTGCTTTCATGGGCAGCGGTAAAATCAGTTTTTTTTTAATTTCTTGTGTCGCCAATAGCCTACTTCGATAATGTAAAATAAATTGTTGTGCAAAAAACGCATTTGGAAAATATGTTTATTTTCACCATTTAGTGTTCGTGGCTTTAGTCGGAAGGTTCAAAGTATATTCAAAAAGCAAGTTTTAATTTTTTTCTTGAGAAATGTGTGATCAAATAGGAGCTTATATCGCACCCTCAGTGCAAAAGAGCGATAAGTCAAAAAAATTACACTTTTGAGTTGATGACGTGAAAATGTAGCTTTTAAAATTATCTTCCTTTTGAAGGGCTTGCCGTTTACATGAAGAAAAAAATCAAAACATTATGACGGTTTCTAATAAATTTCTACTTTATGACATGTCAAACTCTTTCCTAATTTCCAGTGCAAAACAGAGCTAACACAAAATGTCCACATTTTTTCAACTTGACAGCTTAAGTAATTTCAATGTAAGAAGGAGATAATTGGAAATAGTTCCATAAACTACGCTGATTTTCTCATTTTGAAAAAAAAATTTCTATGCAAGACAGAGACATTCCAAAAATGTCACTTCAAACAATTCTTGGTTCCAATGCAATACGGATACAAATCAAAAATATTTCGTCATTCTTAGTGCAATACAGCGATAAACCAAAATATTTCTCATTTTTTCTTTGAATTTATCCATGCAAAAGAGCGGTAAGTAGCAAAAAAAAATTTTTCCTATGCAAAAGGGCGCTAACTCAAAATTTGGCGGGAGTTTTGGTGCAAAGAAGAATTTTTGTGGAAAGCTGTCACTTTGTGAATAATTGTTTTTTTTTTTTTTTTTTATAATTTGCGTGCGCTAAAGGGATTTCTTTTTTCTGTACTGACACAGTACCCTTATAATGGTAAAACCACAGCGCAGGCATTTAGTTTGTTGCGCAAGTAACTCCCAGCAATTCATTGCCTATTTTTGGGTGCTACTTACTGAAAGAATAGAAGGATAGGAAAGTAGTTTGGTGCGATGGGATTTTTTTTTTCTCAACAGGTGGCGCCTAAATTGCTTTAGGGAGATCAGTTTTTGTTGTGTGTATTCAATTTATAAAAATCATGGCCCTGGTCGGGATTCGAACGCACGACCTGCCAATCACTTAGTGAATACACTACCATCGCACCATTGCCACCTGGTGTTTGTTTTGCTAAACAAAAATGGATAATTCACGGAGTTTAAATATTTTAAAAAAGGTAAGAGAATATTCATTTAGCGGACAAGGGAATGTGAAAATTAAGAAAGTATTATTTATTTTCCTAAAGTGTGCGACAACGTCTTCTTCTTTGCTAAATTTTGTCCAGGGCATACAAAAAGTGTTAAGGTAAAATTATATTTGCCTCGTGTGATTATTTTTGGTTGGAATAATTTATGTTTTAATAGGAAAGTGAGAATTCGAAACAAATGGAAGTGAGGGTGGTTTTGACGAAGTTGACATTGAGGCTGAGATGGTGGCTGAGATGAATTCTCAAATTGAGGCTGAAATGAACGCTGGAGTTGAGGGTGAAATTGGGGTGGCTGTGGCTGAGATAAGGTCTGAAATTGATACTGACCTGAACGCTGGCGCTGGCATCGAAGCTGCGATTGGGATTGAGGCTGACATTGGAGATGAGGCAAATATTGAAGATGTGGAAGTGGGTTGCATTTCATCTTAACAAAACTTTTTAACTAGAGAAACAATATTCTATTCGTTAGGCTAATACAACAAATCTTACAAGAAAGCGTGCCCGGAACACCGATGATTGGCCAAGAAAAATCAACAAATTGAAACGACATTTGGGTGAGTGCTACAAAAGTAAAGCTACAGGGCGCGTTTTTCCAGCTCGATCCGTAAAACCGGGATGCAATAGCAATTGCACTCATAAGTGTACGATAAATTTTACCGCTATACAACGAGATGACATTTTTAAAAAATTCTGGAACTTGGGGGATGTTTCAAGGCAAAGAGAATTTATTAATCACAGTGTGGGTGAAGTAAAACCCAAATATCGGTACACAAGGGAAGGCTCTGAGCGAAAAAACAACCTCTCGTTTAATTTTCTTTGGGAAGGTGTACTTACCCGAGTGTGTAAAACTTTTTTCTCCAATACTTTAGACATAAGCGCTAAGGTTATAGAAACAGCTCGACGTCGGTTTATAGACAATGTTACTCAGCCTGACCTTAGAGGCAAGCATGGGAACCAGCCAAAGCTTTCACCAGAGCTTCAGGAAGGTATAAGAAGACACATAAGCAGTTTCGAGAGGATAGAATCCCACTATCTGAGACAACAGACTCAAAGAGAGTACATTGATGGAAGTCTCAACATTAGTTCAATGTACAGAATGTGCAAGAAGTGCATAAGCGATGGGGTGGAATATGCAAAGCAGCACGCGTATGAAAAGGTGTTTAATTTCAATTTTAACATTGGTTTTTTCAAGCCAAAGAAAGACCAATGCATACAGTGTTTCCAATTCGAAAATTCAACTGAAGAGCAAAAAGCGGCTCGGCAAAACGTACATTCCAAACATGTCTCGGAAAAAGAATTGTCCAGGATTCAAAAAGAAGATGACAAACGAATCTGTGAAACAAACCAAAATACAAAAGTGGTTTGTATGGACTTGCAAGCCGTAATCCCAGTACCATGTGGGGATGTTTCGTCTTTTTTTTTATAAAAGAAGACTGCTGTGCTTCAACTTGACCATTTTCGAGGTGGTTTCGAATGAAGGATTTTGCTTTCTCTGGCATGAAGGTATAGCTCACAGAGGATCCGATGAGATAGGAGCAAGCCTCAAGATCTGCTTGAGTAAATTGTCAGAAGATGTAGAGCACCTTGTTATCTGGTCGGACAAATGCTTCGGGCAAAATAAAAGCAAATACATGTTGTCACTTCTGATGCAACTTCTGCAAATTTCCAGTGTGAAATCTATCACACAAAAATTTCTAATAGTTGGGCATACGCAGAACGAAGGCGACAACATGTTCTCGCTCATAGAAAAAAGCAAGGTAAGGTGCCTAAAATCAGGCCCAATTTTCACTTGCGACCAGCTGGTACCCATTATTCAGCTGGCAAAAAAGTCAAAACCGCTTTACAAGGTTCATCAGCTTCAGACCAACGAAGTATACGACCTAAAAGACTTATGCGCCAAAACGGGAAAAAATTTCCAAAAAAACGACGATGGCGAAAAAGTTATTTGGACTGACATAAAAGTGCTCAAGGTCGAGAAAGCATGTCCAAATATTGTTAAATACAAAACATCATATTTTGCGGATGCCAGCTACAAATCGTTCAAGGTATCTAATGAGCCTAAGCTGATTGAGTTAAAATCTGCTTATCCTAATGGGCCGCCAAAGATACCAGCTGCAAAGAAAAAGGATTTGATGGAGCTGTGCAAACAAAACTCAATCACAGCATGCCATCATCAATTTTTCAATAATCTTGAAAGTGAAGAATCGGTAGTTATCAAGCCAGCTGCTACAAAAAGAAGAAGAGCTGGAGCGTAAAAGATTTTTTTTTATAATTTCTAATTAAATTTTATAACTTACATTACTTAAAATTAACTTTTCACTTAATTTACAAAATTTTGACAACATGAACACTTTAAGTTCACTTAACACCTTATAATTTCCTAAGATTTATTTTGGATTATAGCTGTATTGCACTAGAAAACAATTTACAACCGCTAATGGTGGATTTACACCATCACGCACGCGCATTTTTGCAACAAAACCGAAAAGAGAGATCCGTTTATCCGCAGTCAATGCTAATAAGGTGTAAGAGTGAGATCACTTACTTTAACTTGCTATAACATTATTATGGAGATTTGACAGATCACATGTAAACAAACAAATTTATTTTCATCGGTTTTGTTGTAGTAGAATTAAAAAATAAATAAAAACATGGATCTCGTAAAGGCTGCCGTATTAATAGTGTTTTCCATCTTGAGTAGGTACAATCGGCGATGTGAAGCAGAGAAATGTCAAAAATGTATTATGGCGATTAAAACATATGATAGCAGCGCCCATTTTGTTTTATAGGAAATCGAAATTTCGTAAGCCATCGCTATAAAAATATCAACATGCATAGCTTTCCCATAATTCCTACCACGTAAACAAGAAGGCCGACCTGACTACGTGTCACGTTTTTTTGCATGTTAGGTAATGCTGTCCCTTTCAGTCACACGGATATTTAGTATTTAGCATCCCTTTAATCTTACATGTTAGGAATGTGTGACCGTGTAAATCCACCATAAGATACACTTTGATTTAGCGCTCTTTTGCACTGAACTTTTGTTTTGCTTTTGATAACTATCTCAAAAAACATTATTATTTATATTATTTAAGCAAATTTAATAAATATGTTTATGAAAAACACAAAATATATACATTTATACTTGTAGTGCAGTTTAGACATTATGGATATTGCTGTCGAATGGTAAGTTATTGGCAAATGTTTAGAGTCAGTATTTTGCGCAAGCGTTTTCTCGAAATGGAATTTTTTGAGTTAACGCTCTTTTGCACTGAGGGTGCGATATGTAGGTGGAGAAGGTTCGCTTTTTATCGTGATTTTTTTTTTTTTTTAATACACTATCAGCTCAGTGTCGTGGAGTGCTTAAAGCAAGCAACTATCACAAGCAGAAATTGCCGGCACTAAAAGTGCTCTCACTGGCTCATCATTTAGTGCAGCTGTTAGTAAGGACAAAACAATTAAAAATACAATAATTATGTACCTATAAAATACGAGTACTAACACAGACACAAAATAATGCAAACAATTAAGACATTAAAGCATTATTACGCAAAATATTTTTTAGCTTAATTTTACTAACATGCAAGTCAATCACATGATCATTTAGATTATAGATTCTACTCATGCGACTAATAGGCTCATGCCTTCCATAATTCGTTCTATGATGGGGACTGAACAATAATTCAACACTGCGTAAATTATGGGCCCCACCACGAAAATTAAAGCCAATAGACGACAGCAAGTGAGGTGCATCTATTTGACCGGATATAAGCTGCTGTAAAAAAATGATATCGCTATTAAGCCTTCGTTGAGAAAGGGGTAACATTTGAAGAAGCTTGATACGTTGACTGTAGGGAGGAAGGTTAAATGGATCATCCCATGGAAGTCCTCTAAGTGCAAATCGAATAAATTTACGTTGAATGGCCTCTATTCGATTTGAATGAATGTTGTAGAACGGTGTCCAAACTTGAGAGGCATACTCTAGAATCGGACGGACAAAACAATTGTACAATGACATAGAAACATAAGGGTCATTAAATTCTTTGGCCCACCGTTTTACGAAGCCCAACATAGAATTAGATTTATTAATAATAGAATTAGTATGCTTAGCAAAATCCAGTTTCGGGTCGAAATAAACCCCAAGATCCTTAAAATTATCAACACTACAAAGAATATGTTGAGACAGAGAGTATTGAAAGGTGGAAGGGATATTCTTTCTAGAGAATGTCATATGTTGACATTTAGTTGGGTTCAGGGATAAACCGTTTTTATCACACCAATTGGCGAAGCTATTAATGTCAGATTGAAGAAACATTCTGTCTTGCTGACTAGTGATAGATTTATATATTTTCATATCATCAGCGTAGATCAGGATATTACTGTGATTTATACATGCCTTAACATCATTAATGGCAAGTATAAATAATATTGGTCCGAGGTGACTTCCTTGGGGAACTCCAGACTGCGCTGTGAAAGATACGGATAGCGATCCTCTAAATTTCACTTGATAAACCCTTGATCTAAGGTATGAATTAACCCATTTAATGAAACTTGGTGAGAAGCCAAAAGCCCCAATGGGACAGCTGGTCGAAAGCTTTAGAGAAGTCAGTGTATATGCAATCCATTTCGTCCTTATTCTCTAAGGTATTAGAACAATCATGCAAGAAACTTAACAGATTAGTGACAGTGGATCTGTTTCTTACAAATCCATGCTGTTCATTACAAATTAAATTGCGACAAAGAAATATTAACTTTTCGCAAACAATTTGTTCAAAAAGCTTAGGGATACACGAAAGCTTTGAAATAGGTCTATAATTAGTGATATCACCACGTTCGCCTTTTTTAAATACAGGTGTGATAAAAGCACTTTTCCATAGATTAGGGAATTTACCAGTACTGATCTTAAGTATCTGTTTGAAATGTCCAAACAGATACTTAAGATATGGAGCAATTGCATGACTACATTTTTTAAGAACGATCGGTGCAATGCCATCAGGACCTGATGAATAATCATTCTTGAGAGAAGAAATACATTTTAAAATTGTTTCCAAATCGAATGAGATACTACTAAAACTTATTTGGGAACAGCTAGTTAGATAACTAAAATATTGATCATCAATGTGAAGAGGGGTCCCCCTAAATGATTTACTGAAATGATCTGCAAACATATTGCTTGCATCTACTGAATCAGCAGTTGTAGAACTATTGTAAGTAAGCTTCGATGCATAACCATCGGTTTTTTTTCTTAGAATTGACAAAACCCCAAAAAAGTTTGGGGTTCGATTTTAAAGAGCATTCCATTTTACTTATATAGTCAATATATAAGTTGCAGGATAAAGATTTGAATTCATTGAATAATGTGAAATAGAGTTCAAGATCTGAATGGCAGAGACTTTTTAAATAGTTCTTCCAAGCCCTATTACGTCTGTTTCGTATCGATTTTAGCTCTTTAGTGTACCAGGGATGGGACGTTTTCAGATTCCTAGAGGATTTCACAGGAATCACTTTTTTCATGCAGTTATCCATCAAAGAATAAAAAGAACCTACTGCATCTTCAATATTAGATAAGGCAGTAAGGTTAAAATTAAAGCTGTTAATTTCATCAGAAAGCCTTTGAAAATTTGCTTTCCGAAAGTCAAAAGATTGCGAACGGTCATACGAATTACTGTTTTCGTACAGATGTGCGCCCAGTTCAATAAATACATCCAAGGGTGGATGATTGTCATCTATGTTAGTTATACTGAGATGGGATTCCAGAACCATAGTACTAACAGAGTCAGAAGAGAAAACAAGATCGAGAGTTCGATTTCTGAAATTTTTTATACAGCTTGTTTGCTGTAAGTCAAAAGACAAAATGTTGTCAAGTAAAGCGAGCTCTTGTTGGGCAGAGTCAAAGGATGGAATGAAATGAGAATCATCCTCAGAAGGTACCCATCCAATATGTGGCAGATTGAAGTCGCCTATAAGTAAGACAGTGCTGTCACAACAAGATATGTCAAAAATATGGTCTAGTGCCATAGAGAGTTCCGAATACAAAAAACATAGACGAGACGATAGAATGTACGCATTAACAACATATAAATGTTTGTTCTTAAGTGTAATTTTTACACAGATAACTTCGACATTAAGTTGAAATGGAAAGTCAATCTTGCGTGACTCTAGGTTGGAACGAACAGCGATCAGAACACCTCCTTCAAGCGCTTTCAGGTCATTGTTATGACGGTCGTTTCTGAATACGGAGAACTCATGATTGAAGAGTTCCGTGTCTAGAATTCCGGCATTTAGCCATGTTTCCGTCAAGGAGAAGATATCATGAGAGAGGGCTTGCGAGTTTATATATAATTCAGCGGTTTTTGTGCGGAGTCCCCTTACATTTTGATAGTAGAGGGACAGCCTACTTGGTTTGTTAACTTGGACGGACAATCTTTCCTGCGACTTTTTGTCGAACGGGGTGTAAATTCTTTAACTAACGTATTTTCAGGCCATGCAGTGCTATTGCACAACTTTTCGAAATATACTGAAGGGGCGACAATTTTGAAAGACGCAACAAACCCTTCAGCCTTGCTGATTTTGGTGCATTTGATTGAGTCATCTTTTGGGATCAAGTTTCTCGAGACCAAATGGTTCAAGACATCGTCTGAAGAAGTGTTTGGTTTTAGTCGAGAAATGAAAATAGATTTCGGCCTGGGAATCGATTCAATAGTTCCATATTCTGTACCTAAGGAATGATTTATGTATGTGGGGCTAACATTAAGAGTGGCCGCCTCGTTAGAGTTTTTTCGCTGACTCCTAAGGTTAAACCGCTTTGCCTTTGGATTCAACACAGAGGAAGTTATATCGCGTTTTCGTTTGCCTGCGGGTAGATTAGATGAGGGCGATGCTAAATTAACAATGGGCTCAGGGGTAGCTTCAACAGTTGGGGAACCTGTTGTGTCAAATGAAGTCAATGTATCCGTGGCCCGTTGTTATATTTTACATAAAATCAATTTTATTCTCCTTGCCCAGTGTGGAAGAACGCCCTTAAAAACAACCACCAAATGCTAAACGAACAGATCCTCAAAGCAGCACCACCTATCCGACTGTCCATAAGCTAAATGAAAATGAAATGTAGTCGTTCCAACGCAGTATGCACTGTTCACTAACCTAGCGCTTTACTTTGTCAATGTCTCTATTCCATTTTCTATCACTGCGATGGGAAATGAATTCTAACCTTTGAAGCGAGCTGTTGTGGAAGTGCAAACTGCGGTAAGTAAATTAGCATATCTTTGTGTAATAATTAATTAATAATGTACATTTCATAGAAATAAAATCCATTCCATCCATATATTTTATTCCATCTATCTATCAATTTAATCAACGAATTCTGGATTATTTTCGAGCTTCCCAATCGTCTCCAAAGGACAGCGTTTTATTTCGCAATTTTGATAATCCTGCCGTGGATTAAAATTGCGCCATTTTGATTGCAATTGGTAGTCCCGTGCCGTGGACTAAATTGCATTGGATTGCCGCCATTTTGAAGACATCGCCAGCCAAGAATAAAATTAAAGTTTCTTGGATTTAGAGAATATTGCCGTGGATTAATCTGCGCTTTCATTTCGCAATAAATTACTCTCCACTACGTAGAGTTTATTTTCTTCTCTTTATTTGAAGATTCCGTCTACGAAGAAGTTTAGACAACCTCGCCGCCGTGGTGCTGTATTGCTGCTATGAAACGAACGCCACCAAGAAAAAGCCCTCGTTTTAGCCCGTCAGATGCAATAGTTATTGCCAACGTGACTATGGAAGCAGATGCCAACTCCGTAAGTGCTCATGCCGCCGCACTACCACTTAGTTCTTCGCAAGAGTCCACAGTAAGCGATGCCCATGCCGCCGCATCGCTAACAGGTCTCTTGGACGGAGTTCCAGTGGCCAATGCCTATGCTGCCGCATTGCCACATGGTTCCTCACAGAAGGTTCCAGCCGCCGATGCCTATACCGCCGCATTGCTAACAAGTGCTTCACAAATAGTTACAGGAGCCAATGCCCACGACGTCGCATTGCCGCCTTGTTCTTCGAAAGGGCTTCGAATAGCAGATGTAAGTACCACCTCATCACTACCTGGTGCTATACATAGCGTTTCTGTGGCCGACAAAAACGCCACCGTATCGCCACCAGAAGCAATAAGCCACAACAAGTTATTATTGAAAGGCTGCAGTAGAAACTCGACGCATTCGAAAGTGAACTGAGGATCACCCAGTGTAGTCTGAGTGAACGTGGGTTGCAGTGCCAGTCTTTGGAAGAGGCGCTGTATAACAGACCAACACAAGCCGTCCCATCAACAGCTACACAGTGGACACCACCGTTATCCACCGGTGCAATTCACGTTACAACAGTAAGTACAGATAACGTTTATGGTAATCTGTCGTTACAGCCAACTATATCGGTACAGTCAACGGTACCAAGACAGCCAACTATATCGGTACATGCAACGGTACCCACGCAGCCAACGATACACCGTCAGCCAACAGTATCATCCATGAACCCGCTATTGCCGCCATACAATTTTAGCTGTTCAATGACCAGTGCAGCGAATCAAGTTACGATCAGCGATGTTTCACCCAACTTAAGCCCGCGACCATCGCGATCCATATCACGGCCATCTCCGCACACACTACATACTCCTCCGAATTTTTCTGGAAGCTACAGTACCACGCCCCAACAACATCCAACTACGCCTATAAAGCTTCAGGATTTGCCTGAATTCAGCGGCGACCCAGAGAATTGGCCAATGTTTTCTACAGCATATGCCGAATCAACTGCAGCTTACAACTACAGTAATTTGGAAAACAGTATGCGCCTGCAAAAATCTTTGAAGGGTGATGCGCGAGATGTGCGGAGGTGCATGATGATTCATGCAGACAACGTTAACATGCTGATGGAGCAACTTCGTTCTAGTTTGGCCGTCCTGAACAGTTTATAGACAGTCAGCTTCAACTTGTTCAGCAAATAGCTCCAATTTCAGAATCGTCAGTGGAGAAACTGATCCCATTCGCAGTGAAGGCCAAGAACTTAGCAGTGTTCCTGTCTTCCACTAATAGCCAACATCATTTAGCCAACCCCACTCTTTTGAAGGAGCTTGTTCTTAAGCTTCCTATGACTTGGTCCATACCCTCGTTTGTTTTTCAATGTTAAAGCTGATTCACAACACTTAAGCATATTAACTACAACCTGTTTCTCCTCATCATTGTCTGGATTCATACCCGCAATCACTGTAGTAGTTAAATTTAGTAAATCC
The DNA here is from genome assembly GCA_949715645.1 of Portevinia maculata. Lineage (NCBI taxonomy): Eukaryota > Metazoa > Arthropoda > Insecta > Diptera > Syrphidae > Portevinia > Portevinia maculata. The sequence continues at coordinate 117,512,859 of OX454527.1, read as the reverse complement.
GCAACTAGTTCGTAATTCTGTTTACTCATTTGGTCCAAAAAAATCTTTGCTTGCTCCGATAAAAATAAAGTAAACCTACCACCGCGAACGACGAATGAGAAATAAAGGAAACAAAAATAATTTGAAAATCAGGGCACGGAAAGTGAAAGCACGCAGCGTATAAATGCGCGGTGCGTGCCCGAAAGAGAATTGAGAAGTATCGTACGACAAAGCACGCAGCGTATAAATCGGGACTTATTCTGAACACTCGTTTCACAATGCCCATACGCTGTGTATAGTTGCATGCACTTACCCTGTACCCTCTCTTTTTTTTATTGTTTACCTTCGCAGACTGGCTGTACCTGCCGTTGCTGCGGCGGCCAGTGGAAAGTTGTTCCCTTGGTCTCTTTACTGTACCTTTTTTGTGTGAAGCCTATCGAAATTCACCGCTGCCTGTACCGGTGATGAAAAATATATTCATCGTCACAAACCTGCTCGCAAATTAATATTGCTTGCACCTTTCCTTTCTTCCTTTTTGTTGTTTTTCTGACGCGTAGCATGTTTAAGTTTGCCTGAGTGAGCAGCGGCACTTTTCTGTTTTTTTTCTCTCGTCGGGTATTTTGTAATTTTGTGGATTATGTTAAAGGTTAAAGTATATGTATATATGTATGTGTATACTTTTCGTTCCTGTACCGTGACTGATGTATCTGCACTCCTCACTAGTTTTGCCTGTACCACTATTTATTTAATTATTATTCTCCACTGCACTGATTCTAAATCCGGCTCGATATGAACCAATGTATATTTCGGATAAATAAAACACGGCGAGTTGTTTAGAGTCGGGAAAATATATTAAAAACCCGACTATGGTTATTCTTTATTCTGTACTATTGTTTTTCTCACTACGGTCAGCCTGTACTCCTGTACGCCTGAACTGTTCGACTTCGAATGTGACTGACTCGCTAGACTTTCTCTTGCTTCAAGCAAGAGACGCGTTCGCGAGTACAACAATATGCCTATGTATGTGTGATTCGATACAGCAGGGTTCGTTACAGATTTTTGTTTTCGTAGAGATATACAAGTGTTCTAACTCCCCTCTACTGTCATCAACTAGAACTATCCGCTCAATTTGAATTTTAAAAGCTAAAAGTTGCTTGAAATACGACTCGACTATACCAAGACGACATTCAAGCTCAGTTGGTGAAAGTGAACTTCCCTTTGAATCCACCAAATTTCTAATTCTCCGTATGTTTCCCTTCATTGAGGAGCGCAGCTGCTTCAACTCCTCTCTGGGAGCGGAATTATCCTCATCCGGCATCATAGAATTAAATATTTATCTAACCGATGAACCAATTAAAATAATGAGACAGCGACAGTTAAATCTATTCTCCAAGAGCGATCTTGGTTCATATAATTAAGTGTAGCTGGAACTCCTTTACCCAGCCCAACGCAGCGCGAACTAATTGACGAATGTGCTAACTAATTATGTATGACTTCCTAAATGCTAATTCGCTGCATACGAATAAATTAATCCGAATTACAAGGTTATTTGAACTCCACAGATTCCAAGTAGCGGCAACACCAAAGCTTTCTTTCAATGCATGCGATCAATGCAGCTCTCTTCCGGGCGACAACGACGAGACAATTTCGAAGCGAAAACTGCGATGAGGGTGTGGGCGAAATAAAGATTTATGCAATGAAAGAATGGTAAACGGTTGATGCTGACGTTGGCTGGCGACAATGATATGACTCGAGACAAGAGTTCCATCGCAACGTTTTCTATGAAATCCAATTTCCTACGAGCGAACAACCGAAAACGAATTGACGACGATTAGTGCATGTGCAGTGGTAAAGCTTTATGAGGTGAAATGAATAAATGAAGTGAATAACCACTGGCGATCGATGGCAAGATGTGTGGGAGAGAAATTGATATGCCTGTGGATCGTGAAAGCTTTTCGTACGATCGTTTTGGAGGCGAAATGAACACTTAACGCGACTGAACACGGGCGATGGTGAGATGTGAGAGAGCAATTGATATAAAAGTGGATCGCGTAAGTTTTTTATACGATCGGTTTCGAATTTGATTTAAGTATTGCGATATCAATTTTTTTTCTTCGGTGAAAATTAAATTGGGATGGGAATTTTATTTGAATGCGGCAATATTTTGTTGAATGATTTTATGAAATTTATTGAAATTTGTTTAGAATAAATGCATGCCGTCGAAGGTGCGCTGCTTCTTGCCAAATTGGTAATGTTCTAATTTTGTATTAAATTTTTATTTTATTTTATCGAACGGTTGGGTTTTAGCGCACTTTCGATTGAATGAAATTTCGTGACATACCTGGGTTGGGACGTGATACTTATCTCCCAATTGAGTTCCAGCTTTCTCCTTTTGTCTCCGATGTCCTTGGTGCGGTTCCTATTCCATTTGTCTCCTTTGATTGACCTCCAAGTGACCGTTGTATGTTTACTTCTATCTCCGTTGTCCTTGGTGTGGTCCCACGCCACTGCTTTTAGCACAATGCACTCGCGTATACCGAAATTAGGCCCGAGACGCGTTTCAATTAAGACCCGTCTGAATGTGTATTTATCAATTTTTAAAGTCTATTGAGTCTTTACTTTTTACACTTTATGCGAATTAAGCGTAACTTGAACCAGTTGGGCGCCAAAATGAACGATTGAGGCGTTTTTCAATCGCCAACCCGTAATCTTTACTTTAAATGGTAAGGAGATTCTGGTTGCGAACGAGCGAAATTAAACGTTTGAACAATAGCGAAAGAAGAAAGATACAAATAAAACGCAATATGTGCAACAGTTGGTGGTTTAGAGAACGGCTGTCCCAAGCTTTTATTGTTACGTAATTTTATAGTCTCACAACTGTAATATTTTTGTCGTATTTGTGAAAGCTTATATCAGCTTACGCAATTTTTATGCAATAATTATGGCGACAAATATGCAAATATTAACGGCGCCAGATTTGAATTTTCGACATATCGGCTCCAACAACTTGTCCATTTTGGCATTCTGATCTAGTAGGGATTTGAACGACGAAATGTTTTGTGAAAGACATTCTGGAAATGATGTAGTCTGCTGAAGGCGGAACTAGTTTTCTCGGTAGAGAATCTAGAATACTACTGTGGCCGTAGGGTTTCGTAGTCCAGCATCCAGACTCTCTGAGTCTGATCGCGCTGTGTTCTGTGATGTTTGTTATATGTAGATCAAGAGGAAAAAGATGCAATAAGACTGTGAGTCCGTCTGACGGTGTTGACCGTAGAGCTCCCGTTGTTCCTATACAATTATACATACATGCCGTTCTTTGTACCTCATTAAGTTTGGTTATATTGTAACCAAACTCAAACTAGCTCAAACTTTGGTTTTTCAATAAAATTGTTTTATTAATTTGTGGGAGTGTCAGTAGGCAGATTTTAGAAATGTTATCTCCCGATAAGTTTTAGGAGGCAAAGATCATATATAAAAAATTTCAGCTTTCTACAAAATTCGATTTTTTCGTTTTTTTTTTTTTAGTTTGTGGCCCTAACATTGCACGAAAGGGACCATGCATTAGGCCGTCAACTGCAACCTTTACCATGGCAGTCGGAATCAAGGAACCCTCGTGCCTTAAGAAATTAATAGACTGTACATAGGTTTTATCATTTGTTTTCCTGAATTTCATTGGCAATACATACTTTACATTTTCTCCTGTTCTTTCCTGTACCTTCCTTTCCTTCGCATCCTCTGCCCTAAGTTCGTCCACTTTGCTGTTCAGCTTCTGCAGCTTGGCCTTGAACAAAACTTGACTCTGCTCTTCTGATACCTCTACATCTTTACTGTTTGCCTGTACGTCTATACTTGCTGGATAACTGTTCTTCTGTACGTGCCTGTACTGCTGTCCGCCTAGTCACTCCTGCTTCAACCTGTCGCCAGCTGCTCTCCTTGCTCCGCCCCTGCTAACAGTTTGAGCTGGAGCCCTGTACCTTCCTTCTCCTTCTGCTTTTGACTCTACGCGCATAACTGGTAGCACATGCCTGTTGACATCCCTTGACGGGCATAAGTCGATGTTGTGTTTTGGAGCACTTGGACAGTGGGCTGTCTGGAAGCAATTATTTTCTTTATGCCCATGCTTCAGGCAGTTTGGGCAAATCGCTCGTCTTTCTATGAAGTCTTTCCTGCCTCGAAATGAAAGAGCGCAGAAGTCCGGACAGTTTCAGACCTGATGATCTGACTTACATACCTCATATGCAGGACGCCCTGTACTCCTCATGGTATCTCTAGGGGCAGTTGCCCTCGCCTGTACACTGCCTCTGGGAGCTGGACCTGCTCTTGCTGCAACTTGTCTAGCAACCGCCTCTACACCTATGTGCCCTGTACTGCTCTTACGAGCGCCTGCTACGTTTGATAACGCAGCCGCCTGTTTGTCAACAAATTCCAGCATCGTTGACAGTTTCGGTTGCTCGCAGTCGCGTTGGAGCTCCCATTGTCGTGCAGTCTCCTGATTCAGCTTCTCACACAACACATTGATGATGAAGAAGTCCCAGGTCTCTACTGGTAGTCCTAATGCCTTCAACTGACGCATGACCTCGTGAATCATGTTCGCTATCCTCTGAAGCTCGTTGGCTGGCAATTGGCGAAGATGGTCGCGCCCAATCAGGTATTTTTGGTCGCAAATTTGCTTAAACCTCTCCCATGCTTCGCTCTAGTTGTTGGCTGACAGCTGCCATTCCCCCAATGTCCTGGCTGTACGTCCCATACGCGAACTTGTAGGCTGGTGCGACCTTGTCATTATCGTGGATGGCTGCAGCAAACCTGTCGTGGAACCCTAACCACTTGGTGTGAGTCCCATCGAACTCGCCCCAAGTATTATTTAGATCATTCTGTTGGAATGGTATGTCCACCTGTACTTTAATATATGTACCCTGTACATTGGCCTGTACTCTGGGGCGCAGTGCCTTCATCCAGTCTTCTAACGCCGCGCACGCATAGAAGTAGTCACCCTTGACTGACTCCTTGAAGTCGATGCATGCGCATATGGTGTCCTCTTTTGCGCCGGCTAACAGTACTTCATGCTGCTTGCAAAAGTTCTGCCAGTCCTCCTGTACCGTCTTGAGACGCAGCTCCGCATTTTTGTAAGAAATCGCGGCTGCGTCCTCCGACTCGGCAAACCCGCGTGACATAGAGATGGCATGGGCTGCCGCTTTCGCCTGGTTGGTTGTCATCTTTCGTCGAAAAAAAATCTTGGAAAAAAGAAAAAACAAAGACGGTCCTATTATAATCTGTACTTGCACGAGAGCACCCTTAGTTGGGGCATGTTATAATCTGACTATGACGCCTAACTTGTTCTAGTGGATGCAAATTATCTGATACTATTATCTCTGTACAATTGCGAACTTTTGACTCGTTGGACATAGTGAATGAGTCCGCCTGTACTTTCGTTTGCACGATTCATTAACCTGTACTCCAATGTGAACCTTTAACCTGTACTCCAATGTGAACCTTTAACCTGTACTTCAATGTGAACCTTTAACATGTACTTCAATGTGAATTGACACATTTCTCTGATTCTGTTTGTTTTGCCTGAACATCTGTACTGACATGTCATATCCTGTACCCTATTCATATTGCTCAGCATTTTGGCATCTTGTGCTAGCTTTTCGAGCATGGAATTCTAACATCCTGTACTAGTCAAATTTATCTAATGACTACCTAACAAGCATGCTTTTTACACTGTACACCTGTACACCTTTGTATTTATATACCCCTACTATCTATTTTATAGTGATCACTTTGTTCCTTCTATACGCGTATGAATCTCTACAACGTCACTGTACACTTTTCTACACTGAACGATATGCACCTATACATCTCTATTAATATCCTCGTTATCACACTGCCTCAGCAGCTGTGTACGTAATTCTTGACGCATTGTACAATGCGTTTTGTATTTTTCCTGTACATACAATTCTTTTTTTGTTTTCCTTTACTTAGATAATTTGCACCACTTCCTAGACCTGTCTCCTGTACACTTTTCTGTACTTTAATTGGCTGTACTACCAGTTGTTTACACACAAAAAGGAAAGGAAAAAAACTTTTTATTTTTGTTAACACTGGTGATCGCTTGACCGCTTAGTCCCGATTTATACGCTGCGTGCTTTGTCGTACGTGCCCTAAATTTGTAGGTAAAGGGGATGAAAAGTGCAGGGGATAGCCAAACACGGATGGGCCGCGAATTCTCATCCGATTCCTGTATTCTCTTTTGGACCTCTTTCGTATTTTTCTGTGTTTGCTTTATTTTCGAATTTGGTTCTGTCGTGTTACGTTTGCGCTAGACATTTGAATGAAATTGTGTGCATTCTGCTCAGATTTTATACGTACCTACGGGTAATAACGATTTCCCCATTCCTTCATTGGAATTGCTTAGGTAGGCATTCTTTCAATTCCTAGAATTAATACATCGGAACAACGCAATAGTATTTACGTTTGATAATTGCAAGCTATCAATATTTTAACGATTATTGAATTTGTAATTTATTTGTATCCTTCTTGGTCCATACCCTCGTTTGTTTTTCAATGTTAAAGCTGATTCGCAACACTCAATCATATTAACTACAACCTGTTTCTCCTCATCATTGTCTGGATTCATACCCGCAATCACTGTAGTAGTTAAATTTAGTAAATCCGCAACTAGTTCGTAATTCTGTTTACTCATTTCGTCCAAAAAAATCTTTGCTTGCTCCGATAAAAATAAAGTAAACCTACCACCGCGAACGACGAATAAGAAATAAAGGAAACAAACAAAATTTGAAAATCAGGGCACGGAAAGTGAAAGCACGCAGCGTATAAATGCGCGGTGCGTGCCCAAAAGAGAATTGAGAAGTATCGTACGACAAAGCACGCAGCGTATAAATCGGGACTTATTCTGAACACTCGTTTCACAATGCCCATACGCTGTGTATAGTTGCATGCACTTACCCTATACCCTCTCTTTTTTTTATTGTTTACCTTCGCAGACTGGCTGTACCTGCCGTTGCTGCGGCGGCCAGTGGAAAGTTGTTCCCTTGGTCTCTTTACTGTACCTTTTTTGTGTGAAGCCTATCGAAATTCACCGCTGCCTGTACCGGTGATGAAAAATATATTCATCGTCACAAACCTGCTCGCAAATTAATATTGCTTGCACCTTTCCTTTCTTCCTTTTTGTTGTTTTTCTGACGCGTAGCATGTTTAAGTTTGCCTGAGTGAGCAGCGGCACTTTTCTGTTTTTTTTCTCTCGTCGGGTATTTTGTAATTTTGTGGATTATGTTAAAGGTTAAAGTATATGTATATATGTATGTGTATACTTTTCGTTCCTGTACCGTGACTGATGTATCTGCACTCCTCACTAGTTTTGCCTGTACCACTATTTATTTAATTATTATTCTCCACTGCACTGATTCTAAATCCGGCTCGATATGAACCAATGTATATTTCGGATAAATAAAACACGGCGAGTTGTTTAGAGTCGGGAAAATATATTAAAAACCCGACTATGGTTATTCTTTATTCTGTACTATTGTTTTTCTCACTACGGTCATCCTGTACTCCTGTACGCCTGAACTGTTCGACTTCGAATGTGACTGACTCGCTAGACTTTCTCTTGCTTCAAGCAAGAGACGCGTTCGCGAGTACAACAATATGCCTACTTCGGACATTTTTTCACAAAGTCCCATCATTGATTAGTAATACAAAGTACCATCACTGAAGTCTACGTTTGTCTACACTTCCGTTACACCGTAAGGTCTACACTGCGCCAGAAGTCTACATTGGTCTACACTTCCATCTCGCCGGAAGTCTATATTGGTCTACACTTCCGTGTCGCATTCACCAGCTTACCCCCAAGTCAAGCGTGCGTAAAGAAGTTTTACTTCAAAAACTTTCATCTCTCTTTCTAGGTCCATACGAAGTCGCTTCCAAGGTCGAGGGTCCTAAGAAAACATCAACAAGTATCGAATACATGAAGCCATGGAGACAAGTGGGTACAGAAGACCATGCTGACTCGTCCGAGACGGACGATGTTAAGAGGGGCTGGATGTAGACTCCACGCCATATCACGCCATATCACACCATCATCAAACCATTACCATCAGCCAATCATCGTCATCAGCATCGTTGCATCTTTGACGTTGTTAACAACAGTTACGATAGCCCTATAAAAGGCCGCACAAATCCATCATGTTTACCATTACATCACGCCGCACAGCAGTTCTTAATCAGTTGTGTATACGCATTGTACTTTGTAACATTTGTAATTTAAGACTTTAACTTAAATCATTCGCAAATAGCCTCTCTAATCCTAATTCTAATATTTCATTACTTAATTTATAATTTGGCAAAATAAATGAATTTTAATTGAACTTTGAGTGCGCTGTTCTCTTTAAAACTCGGTTTCCTACATATTTTTATTTATTCATTTATCGATACTGTATTCATCTATTATTTTAAAATTTAAAATAAAACGTTTTGAAAACATAAATAAAATAATAACCCTTGATGTTTTTTCTGTTTTAACCCTTCTGTCAATTATAAGATCTGGCCAGACCTTTTTACGTTTTGATGACAGTTTTTCCCAAGAAGTTTTTATCCCAACTTCTTGAAACTCCAGGATAGGGTCAACAAATATTTTTTCTTTGATTTGATGAATTTTATATATATATATATATATATGCCCGTTTGATAGAAATAGGAATTTTTCAATTTCTACACCTTCCGTCAACTACAAGGTCTGGACAGACCTAATGCATTTTCTTTGGAAATCACATTTTGTTTGTTGTGCCCCCTTTTTTGTGCTTTCATGGGCAGCGGTAAAATCAATTTTTTTTTTAATTTCTTGTGTCGCCAATAGCCTACTTCGATAATGTAAAATATATTGTTGTCCAAAAAACGCATTTGGAAAATATGTTTATTTTCACCATTTAGTGTTCGTGGCTTTAGTCGGAAGGTTCAAAGTATATTCAAAAAGCAAGTTTTAATTTTTTTCTTGAGAAATGTGTGGTCAAATAGGAGCAATGTAGCTGAAGAAGGTTCGCTTTTTATCGTGATTTTGTTATATTTTACATAAAATCAATTTTATTCTCCTTGCCCAGTGTGGAAGAACGCCCTTAAAAACAACCACGAAATGCTAAACGAACAGATCCTCAAAGCAGCACCACCTATCCGACTGTCCATAAGCTAAATGAAAATGAAATGTAGTCGTTTCACCGCAGTATGAGCTGTTCACTAACCTCCCTTCAAGCAAAAACACTGACCCAACTTTTCCCGTCATTTTTGGATCCGCGATATATGAGGCGTTCCACGCACACATTTGTAAATTGACTGTAACTACATTGCCAATAAGAAGAAGAGCGAGAGTCGAGGATATTTGTAATGGCGATTCGTTCATCTGTCATCTGGCTGCAGCTGCAGATATAATTTTCTTTGAAAGGTAAACTAAAATTGAATTTATTATTGTACACTATTATTTGCTTAATTAACTTTGTTTGAATTTAGATTTATCAAAATCAAAAAAAAATAGCAACCGATGAAGGCGAAACTACCATTTTTTTTTTTTTTTAATACACTATCAGCTCAGTGTCGTGGAGTGCTTAAAGCAAGCAACTATCACGAGCAGAAATTGCCGGCACTAAAAGTGCTCTCACTGGCTCATCATTTAGTGTAGCTGTTAGTAAGGACAAAACAATTAAAAATACAATAATTATGTACCTATAAAATACGAGTACTAACACAGACACAAAATAATGCAAAGAATTAAGACATTAAAGCATTATTACGCAAAATATTTTTTAGCTTAATTTTACTAACATGCAAGTCAATCACATGATCATTTAGATTATAGATTCTACTCATGCGACTAATAGGCTCATGACTTCCATAATTCGTTCTGTGATGAGGGCTGAACAATAATTCAACACTGCGTAAATTATGGGCACCTCCACGAAAATTAAAGCCAATAGACGACAGCAAGTCAGGTGCATCTATTTGACCGGATATAAGCTGCTGTAAAAAAATGATATCGCTATTAAGCCTTCGTTGAGAAAGGGGTAACATTTGAAGAAGCTTGATACGTTGACTGTAGGGAGGAAGGTTAAATGGATCATCCCATGGAAGTCCTCTAAGTGCAAATCGAATAAATTTACGTTGAATGGCCTCTATTCGATTTGAATGAATGTTGTAGAACGGTGTCCAAACTTGAGAGGCATACTCTAGAATCGGACGGACAAAACAATTGTACAATGACATAGAAACATAAGGGTCATTAAATTCTTTGGCCCACCGTTTTACGAAGCCCAACATAGAATTAGATTTATTAATAATAGAATTAATATGCTTAGCAAAATCCAGTTTGGGGTCGAAATAAACCTCAAGATCCTTAAAATTATCAACACTACAAAGAATATGTTGAGACAGAGAGTATTGAAAGGTGGAAGGGATATTCTTTCTAGAGAATGTCATATGTTGACATTTAGTTGGGTTCAGGGATAAACCGTTTTTATCACACCAATTGGCGAAGCTATTAATGTCAGATTGAAGAAACATTCTGTCTTGCTGACTAGTGATAGATTTATATATTTTCATATCATCAGCGTAGATCAGGATATTACTGTGATTTATACATGCCTTAACATCATTAATGGCAAGTATAAATAATATTGGTCCGAGGTGACTTCCTTGGGGAACTCCAGACTGCGCTGTGAAAGATACGGATAGCGATCCTCTAAATTTCACTTGATAAACCCTTGATCTAAGGTATGAATTAACCCATTTTATGAAACTTGGTGGGAAGCCAAAAGCCCTGAGCTTAAACTCGATTATTTCATGGGACAGCTGGTCGAAAGCTTTAGAGAAGTCAGTGTATATGCAATCCATTTCGTCCTTATTCTCTAAGGTATTAGAACAATCATGCAAGAAACTTAACAGATTAGTGACAGTGGATCTGTTTCTTACAAATCCATGCTGTTCATTACAAATTAAATTGCGACAAAGAAATATTAATTTTTCGCAAACAATTTGTTCAAAAAGCTTAGGGATACACGAAAGCTTTGAAATAGGTCTATAATAAGTGATATCACCACGTTCGCCTTTTTTAAATACAGGTGTGATAAAAGCACGTTTCCATAGATTAGGGAATTTACCAGTAGTGATGGACAATTCAAACAGATACTTAAGATATGGAGCAATTGCATGACTACATTTTTTAAGAACGATCGGTGCAATGCCATCAGGACTTGATGAATAATCATTCTTGAGAGAAGAAATACATTTTAAAATTGTTTCGAAATCGAATGAGGTACTACTAAAACTTATTTGGGAACAGCTAGTTAGATAACTAAAATATTGATCATCAATGTGAAGAGGGGTCCCCCTAAATGATTTACTGAAATGATCTGCAAACATATTGCTTGCATCTACTGAATCAGCAGTTGTAGAACTATTGTAAGTAAGCTTCGATGCATAACCATCGGTTTTTTTCTTAGAATTGACAAAACCCCAAAAAAGTTTGGGGTTCGATTTTAAAGAGCTGTAACGTAAGACAGGTGCTTCTACTAGTATTATAGTAAGATTAGTGTAAGCGACACGACGGATTGTACATCGATGAGACAGTACCCCTAAATAATTCTCCTTGCCCGTGTGCTTTATTATCCTTATATTGTCGGCCCCCCATACCAGTGCACGGGACCTAAACACAGGGCTGGCGCACGAACAATCCACGATCGCGTATGCTGTGCCATCTGACAGACGGCGGGCACTTCTGTCACCTGGCTTCGGTGACGGTTCCTGAGGCAGGTGTTGTCAAAGCGGGCGCGAATATGATGACGCTAGCAAGAACCAATACAAAACCGCGAGACAAATTGAAATCAGAAGAGTACAACCCCACTGCTTAAGTAGCGCCGCTGCCTCTGGATATACTTCGAACTCGCCCTACGTGGACTGCCACCTGTAACTACAGCAATGGATAAACGTCCACTTAGGAGGATCCGCCTCTTGCTCTTCGCCTCCGAGCTTCCTGCTGCCTCCGTGCACCTCCCCGACGCGCACTGCTTACACTCGCACCTTACCCCTCCCTGTCCTTCCGATGTTCGCAAGGACAAAATAATCCGATCACTATACCCCGGCAACTCTTAACTCCAAGGGCTGCCGGAAAAGAGTCGGCTGGCCCCCGCTTACAGGCGCTTAGGGCTCAGCCGACCTCTCGAGAACAGTGGAGGGGTGTCCGGCCACTCGCTGCCAGGCATGTCCTCCACCACGCGCTAGCTCGCCGGTGGGAGCGGGTACATGCAGCGAGCCCCGAACTGGGGTTACATTTAGATTTACATGCCTGATATCGCGGACTGCTAGGTGTATCTAGTCCGATAAAAGTCCTCACCTCTTAAAACGAAAGCTCGATAGATCGCCTCCTATAACCGTACTAAGGGATGAGGGGTGGTACGAATACCACTTCACTAACGGTGAGGCTCGAGGGGAGGTGTGCCTTGATGGGTGAAAAATGAAGCATCAGTCCGTCCAGCTGAGCTGGGCGCAACTTACGGAAAGGTTGGACGACAGGGGAGGAATGCGGTGGATGGTCTCCCCTAGTGCTGGCCCACCCCGCCGCGCGTTGCGCGGGCACCATGGCCGCCGCGCCGCACAATCGGCGGCGGCCCCTACTCCGAAAAGGGAGTACAGTCTTTTTACTCTGCGAAAGACGACTACTCCCGAGGACTTCCCTCACTGCATTCCCTCAGCAGCATTCGACCTTGCAACCCCACGAAGGGATTTACGACTCCATGCTCGGTTCAGAACCCGAAACGAGAAAAACACCACTCAACCGCGACCATGTCTACAAATCCTTATTTTTAAATCACCTTTTATTCATTATTCTTAACTATACTTCTTATAATCTAACAGGGATAGAATACTACCGCGTTTATAAATGTCGGCAGATCAAAGCTTCAAGCTTGCTTATGAACTAGAATACAAGTGGGTTCTTAGTACTAATCCTTACAATCTAAGGAAGTCGTGTCCGGGTGTCGAACAAGAGGTTTCGATACCACGACTATAACACCCTAAAGTTAGTGGATGGAAAGAAGTTCTTAACCCTTCGAGCCGTCAGATTTTCCATGACCACTTGGTCCTGCCCTGAAGGGGCGATTGTTATGCCTCCGTTGACACAGATTGGAAAACTGAACTCGAAAATATGATCATTTACTAACGCACGGAACAGAATGTCCATGCTAACAAAGAATACAATCAACGCGTAAGAAACAAGAACACATACATACATTTACGTTACCACTTAGACTCTCGGTCGGAGGATAAAACAAAAGAAAGGTATACGAATGAACCCGTCTGGGAATGTGCTCGAGCTGTCTCCATAAGGCACTCGGACAGTTACTACTTGACTAAATAAATCAAAAGTGAACTACCTCAAGACTGTCCGACAGTCCAATATGTATGTACGTAGTACGAAACTTAATTAACACCAACTGGTAGGCTTCGGCCTTCATGAGTCATAAGGACTCGTTGGAGTATCTATGTGTGTACGCCCTCACGTACTCAAGATAATTGAATTTAATAATGTATCGCGAAAAAAAAAATCTCGATTACGATTACGGAAATAAAATTATTTAATTAGAAAAACGAATGTCCGTTAAATAAAATTTAGTTATAATATAGTAAAAAGGTAATAAAGAGACTCACCTGGGATTTCCTCGATGTGCGCACAAAGATGAAGATCCGCTGCTTGACCTTGAAGTTCAATTTAATCAAAAAAACTACATTTATTTATTGGACGCCCCTATCTTGAAATGGATTCAATAACAAAAACGAGACGAAATCGACCGATCAATACTCGAACCAAAGCTCAATAAACTTGATAAGAACACAATGTATCCGCGGATTTCACAAAGGTATCGGTATCGAGTAGAAAGCAAAAACAAAAATCACGGATAGTTACAGCTGTGCCGGGGGTGTGTGACCCATATCCGCTAAGCGAAGAAGAAAACCTCAGAAGGAAGTTCGGCTATAGAACACCGCGAAGGGCTAGACGCCTAGCAATGGGGTCGTCTCCGGAACCCACAACTGAACTGCTGGGACGCTAGAGCGACTATCCCGAAGAACGAATTAGCACTATACCCTAATGGTATATGTAGTCGTAGAGAGGTCGTAATGAATTAGGAAAAATGGAAAGAAAAAATTTTGGCGAAAAGCCTAGACTACGCGGAATCTAGTGGACGACGTATTACAATACACACTGAAAGAAATATATATATAGTCAGAAGGACACAAAAATAACGTTTTATGTGCCGAGGAGGATATTCCACTCTCGTATATCACTACCCTATTACAATACACTAACTAGAACTTCAAAGCGTTATGCTGCACACGTAGCGGATGTCGCTGGTGACAGAGCCGATGGAAGAGAGTTCTTTGGCTGTCTCTGGCGACAAAGCCGGTACAAAAAATGTGAGTCGGCGGTCTCTAAGGACCGCCGGTAACGAAGAAAGTGATGCTGTCTCTGGGGACAGTGATGGGCCTCCGTGTTTTGCACGATGTGCAGTAAAGCTGGTGATGTTAGTGGGCCGGCACAGGGTCAGCGACCTATGAGTGCACTGTACGTGTCGTCTCGCCCCTGGTAAAGAAATGAATGCCTTCACTAAATGAAAGAATGCGTCGTGCTGTCACTACTTACGCGTTTGTGGTGAGGTAGTACGTTTAAACGTGGTGTGCTCGTCCTGATAGGCGATGCTGCTGGTGGCCGAATATCTCCACGCCTTGGTGAAGGTGGAGTGAGTGCACGAACGTGCTAGCCCCAAAAGGCCTCTGGGGAACCACTTAGACTGCTTAGCAGAGAAGCGCCTCCACCCAGGAAAGAAGTTCCTTACGGAATTCTTTGTGTACTGGCACGGTGGACACTAGAATGCCTTGCCGATGTTAATCCGGGGTTCTGGTGCGGATAATATTTTCTGGGAACCTTGAGAAATTATCCCTCCTGGCTGCTGCAATGCTTGGCTCCGAATTACTAGTCGGATGGTTGGTATTTCCACCGATTTACGTTGGGACTTATTCTTTCCAAGTCCTGGACTAATGAAACCGAATTTAACAAAAAGACTTCGGGGGATGTGCAGGTCTGGGGTTGCTGACAGTCAAATTGAAAAAGGAAGTTAACTGATGGTTAAAACCAAATTTGCCCTCCGTTCAGCGGATGGCTGCGTTCAGCCTGACATACATCTAAGTTTTTAGTCAAGATAGCAAAAATCTCGAAAGTAAAGGTGGTGACACAAGGAAACTTGGTGTGTCGACTCAATTTATTTTCCTTTGGAGGATTCTATTCCATTGAGATCTGAGCAGGGTTCGTTACACCACTTGAGGCTTTCCGAGCCTTGCGACAGAAACCGACAAGGAAATCGTGAGCTGCCTCAGTCCCTTGCATTTGATTTATCCGGTCTCATGCACAGGCTGAGCCAGTCGGGCAAAACTTCCCTTCACCTCGCTTGTCCGATCGCACTTCTCTCTCGTTTCTTCCTTTAATTTCTTCTAGCGAATGCTTATAATGGGTTTTTTCTTTCTTTTTTCGTCTTTTTTTCTTCTTGTTTTGGGGATAGGATGGGGTCAGGCGCGTGTGCGTCTGGTCGGATCTTATACGGTACGGTCTGGGGGAGGCAGTGATGCCGTCATCTTCGAATATCTTTGGAGTGTACCAGTCCCAGGTCGTTTCCATGGACATCTTTCAACTGGTAAAGGTTTCCTACTACCTTAACTACCCTCGCTCGGATGAATTTGCGACTGAATTTTGCGTTAATTCCCTTTTGAAAGTTGCTGAGTTCGTGGTTGCGTTTGTACACGTCGTCGCCCACGGCGTATTTGACCGGGTTGCAGCGGAGGTTATATTGCTGGGCATATTTGGCGTGCGCTTTCTCTAATGAGTCTTTGACGTGTTTGTGAAGGATGTTCATCCGACAAGGTTTTGGGATAAGGTCGATTTCTGCGTTGTTTAAGCCGTTTAGCTGGCGTAGCAGGTGATAATCGCTGCCGTGCTCTACCATTCGTTGACCGAAAACTGCCTCGTAAGGCGACATCTTGGTCGCACCATGGACTGAGGTCCGCAACGCCCTCCCTATGGGTTGGAGTTGCTCGTCCCAAGTCGAGTGATCTGAGCCTATGTAGGCTCGAATGGCATTTAGAATCGAGCGGTTCACCCGCTCGCTGGCATTTGCCTGCGGTGAATAGGCCGCTGTTTTTAAATGCTTTATGCCGTAAGCGCTCGTGAACTTCTCGAAATCCTTGCTTACATATTGTCGCCCATTATCAGATAGCATTGTCTCCGGAACACCAAATATCGAAAAGATTTCATCGCGGAGAAAACGAATGGCCGTCTCGGACGTCGCTTGTCGTATCGCCTTCAACACGACAAATTTAGAAAATTGGTCAAGCGCGATTATTACGTGGGTATTCCCACTCTTTGACCGCGGGTAGGACCCTAGGAAGTCGGTGTACACGTGCTGGAATGGCCGGTCCACCACAAAGGCCTTTCCCATTTCCGCTCGAAGAGTGGAATTGGGCGCTTTGGTGGTCTTGCACACTTCACACTGGCCTATGAACTCCTTCACGTTCGGTGCCATGTTGGGCCAATAGTATTGCGCTCGCAACCGGTACAAAGTTTTCGCTATGCCTCCATGCGAGGCTTCTGGCGGGCAATGAGCCAGGCGGATCAGTTGGGAGGCTAGCGCCGCCGGAATCCAGAACTTCCATGAGAGCTCGGCCTGGATGGGACTATCGGTGTTGGGTTTAACTTTCTTGTACACGACATTATTGGTGACCCGAAGATCCGGTAGCTGATGTTGGTTATCCCTGACGCTGTCGACGATCTGCCATTACTGATCCGAGTTGAAACTGGGATCCGTCGGGTCTACGTGCAGTATGTCGGAGAAAGCGCTGGACTTAGAGTAGCCGGTTCGAAGAGCGTCCACTTCGTGAACGCGTGATAGCGCATCGGGTACAATGTGTAGACTCCCCTTCCGGTGCTCTATGTCGAAAGTGTATCCTTGAAGCTCTAGGCTCCACCTCGCTAGTCTCCCTTTTTGCTCACGCCGACTCATGAGCATTGCAGGCTCGCATGGTCCGTGATGACTTTGAATTTATAGCCCTCGATGTAAGGCCGAAATTTGGCGATTCCCAGAATCGCGGCTAGGCACTCTCGTTCGGTGACAGTGTAGTTGCGCTGGGCGGCGTTTAACTTGTGCGAATAATAGCAGACTGGGCGTTCGCCACCTTCGTCGTCCAGTTGGCTCAACACAGCCCCGATCCCGGTGTCACTTGCCTCGCACGAAACGATGAATTGCCGCTTGAAATCCGGGTTGGCCAGGACGGGTGCACTGGACAGCATTTCCTTGATTGTCCGAAACGAAGCAATCGCTTTTTCGCCGAAGTGGAATTTGCTGCCCTTCTTCAGAGTATCCGAGAGGTCTCCCGACAACGTCGAAAAGTCTCGGACGAAACGTCGGTCCCATCCGGCCATGCCCAGAAATCTGCGGACTTGTCGTGGCGTCTGGGGAATCGGAAAGTCCCGGATGGCTTGGACCTTACTGGGGTCCACTTTCAACACTCCGTTGCCAACAATAAAACCAAGGTACTTTAACTCTCTATAACAGCATTTGGATTTCTCCAAATTGATCGTAAGTCCCGCCTCGTCTAGCTTGCGCGCTACCCCCGACAACAACTCCAGGTGTTCCGTGAAGGAGCCTGAAATAATCAGTAAGTCGTCCAGGTAGACAAAGACTTTATGTCTCCATTCCGCGGGAATGACCTGGTCCATCAGGCGGCATAAGCGCTGAGGCGCGTTGCACAACCCGAATGGCATGACCTTGAATTGGTAGAGGGGTCTACCGGGAACGGTGAAAGCGGTCTTCTCCCGGCTCTTCTCGTTCAGCGGAATCTGCCAAAAAGCGTCCTTTAAATCTACGCTCGACATGACGTAGGTATCTGGCAGACGGGCGAGTAGTCCCTCTATATTCTGCAGCGGATACGCGTCCTTCTTCGTGACGCGATTGAGTTCTCGCACGTCCAAACACATGCGGTGCTTGTCCCATCTCCGTACTAGAACTACGGGAGAGCTCCACGCGCTTGGGCTGATCTCGATCACGTCCATAGCGATCATGCGATCCAGCTGCTCATAGAGGATTTCCTCTACCGCTGGGGAGACGGGGTAGTGACGCCGTTTGATGGGTTCGGCGTCTCCGGTGTCTATCTCGTGAGACATGAGGTGCGTTCGTCCTAAGCCCTTAACGGCGTAAGACGGAAATTGACGTAAAGTGTCGTCGAGGAGCTGGTTCTCCTCGGGAGTGAGGACGTGAGCGTGAGACAGGGTCTCCGCTCGCGGCATGGAGTCCCCCGTCATATCGACGCCCACCTTAATGCTGCTAACATCGAAAGATTCGGTCGGCGGTTGCGGTATGACGTTCGGGGCCAGGTTGAACTTCTTCCAGAAGTCAACTCCTAGGATTAAATCTTGCGATATCGAAGGAACCACGTAAAGTGTAAGGTCCTCCTCTCGGCCGTCGTACGATATCTTGGTGCGTATGGCGCCGACAATATCCTGCGTTTGCCCATCGGCAGTAGAGACTACCGAGGAATACGGCTTCCACGTGTAGTGTTTGGCCTTCAGATAGTTCACGCCCGCTCCCCCTACAACGCTGATGCAGGCGCCTGTGTCCAGGAGACCAGACCAAGATCGGTCGAAGAGTCTCACGGCCGCGTACGGTCGCGGGTCTCTGGCATCGCGTGGCGCAACCTGCAGGGTTGTAGCTGCGATAGCGGCGATAGACTTACGTTTCTGCTGATAACGTCTGCGAGCTCGACGTATCCGGGCTGATGGCAAGGCCGTCCCAAAGATACGCGCTCGGGCAGTTTGGTACTCGGACCATCGTTGGTTATAGGTTTTGTGATAATGACACGTTTTAGAGGAGCCGCTGGAGCCGGAGGTGGATGTCTCGGCCGGTGCTCTCTCGGGTTCCGGTTGTCGATCCGAATTATTAGGTGACGTATCCCCGGTTGGAACGTCTGGTCTTTTGAGGATGGTGAAATTTGGTAAATCTGAGCTTATTGCTCTATTGCCGGTTTGGGATCCCTGGAACTGCCCTCCCCGGTTCGAGGGTAGTTCGACCGGGAGTTTCCCCGACATCGTGAGTAATTGGCGGTGAAGACATCTTCTAGACCACATCTGAAACAGAAAGGCTTCTGAGGCAATTTTAAGCACTCGAACATGGTATGTCCGGGCTCTCGACATACCCAGCAGATCACCTTACCGCGGTCGCGTTGCCTATAGGCTACCGCGTCTATGCTAGCGTCTGGCGAAATGGGATCGAAGAGATCATCGTCCGCGAGTTCACACACGTTCCTCCGTACTGGAGCTCCCGTGGGGTACTTTGGCTTGCTCGCGGAGTCGCTTCGGGCTTCCGTTAGAAAACGTTCGATGCTTCTGCATACGTACACCAGCTCGGCCATGTCCGCCGTGTTAAACGTGAGCAAGTACTGGCCTATCTGGCGTTTGACATTCCTTTTGACAATTTCGATCAGGTCTCTGTTCGCTTTCGGGAATTTCAATCTGGCGTTCAGCCGGAGAAGAGATCCGTAATATGCGTCAAATGTTTCTTGATCGCCCTGATGTCGTGACGACATTTGCCGAAAAATGTCAAAGTCCGTCTCCAGACTTCGGTACTGCTCCAGCAAAGCATGGCGTAGCGCTTCCCATGTGGCTTGGGGGTTCTTTTTAATCCACCCCCAAAACCACAGCTGAGGCTGCCCTTTCACCAAGTGGTGAAAATTCAGCACTACGTCTGCCCAAGATGCGTTACATGCCTCTCTTTGCCTGCCGACTTGTAGCAGGAAATCATCTATAGACAGGTCCACGTTATCAAAGTGGATATCCCATTTGGGGATATTATGGTATCTTGGGTAGGAACTCGCCTGCGACGGCCCTTGCGAAGGAGCTTGTCTCTCGCCGGTAGGTCGTGGCGAAGATTCGTCTAAATTGAAGTTGCTGAGTTGCGCGAAGAAGTTGTCGACATTAGCGCTCCGTGCCATGTGTACTGGGTACACATGGGGGTTAGCGGTCTGGGTTGCTCTCGGCGGAGAGCTCGAGCTCAGTATATACTCTGGCCAGCTGGTGGTTTGCACGGCCGCTGTTCTAGCCGGTGGGTTTTGCTGTGAGGCGGTTCTGGGAGGTCCCGTTCCGTCCCGAGGTGGCTCGGTGCCAAGCCTCATTGGGCCTTGGTCGAGTAAGGGATTAGGCCCCATCATGGCTTCACGCAAAATGACCGCCATGTCTTGCCGCATAACGGCTCGACTGCGGTCTAATTCCTCTCTAATATGCTTTAATTCTTCGGCCCGCCTCAGACCTACGGTAGCCGTAACTATCTGTTGCATGTAGTGCTCGAAATGCGCACTATCGTTTGCGTCAACTACGCCGGAACCGTCTGCTTCTCGGGCACTTTCCGCTCCGGGGTGTCGAATGACTTCCGAAATCGGAATGCTTACGGACGCAGATGCTTCGCCTGGGGGCGGATTTTCGTTAGGCGCGTTTGACGGGTCTTCTATAGGGAAAGGACCCAGTCTGTCGAGTCGAGACATGTGTTCGGGCTCCCTGGCTGGCCTGGAATTCTCGAATGTCTGGTGACCCAGGGTATCGGAAGATACGCCCGGGTTGTCCGGAAAGTCGTGTCTGGGGTTCCCTTGCTCGCAGAGCGGTCCCGAGTGTTTAGGGATGGCCCCGCGGCTGGACGGGGTTCCGTCCCGTCCCGAACCTCGGGTGGAGCGCCGTGAAGGCTGCCGGCCGGTATTGGACGGGTTAGACATTCCGACTACTTGTCAAATCCAAAAAAAACGGTTGTATACTCGCTTCGGTTAGTACGTATGTACGAACCGATGCGAGTCAAAAGGGGGAAATTCTTTACCTTAATCTATAAATCTTATATAACTACGATGAAATTCTTAGGAGCTGGGGTCCTTAGTTCGGGTGACCACAGTCCCTAATATAAAGTTCGGTGGTTGTGCGGGCTTTAATTTTGAAATCACCACACAAAGGAAAAAAAAATTCAGAAATTAAAAAATCTTACAATATCTCAAAGAGAAATAATGATTAATACCTATTTTACTACTATACGAAAAGAAAATGTGAATGGAAAACTGACTAAGCTTATTATTAGGAAAGATATTTACAGCGAAACCTAATAATACTATATTACCACTGCTTCTTACTAGACTACTGCTTTTATCTACTGGTTGAGGGTGAGGTCGAATTTGCTGGGGGGTATGTCCTGGAGTCTGAATGGACTCCAGTGAGCAGTGAGGAACTCGCTCTTCCGTCACTTTCCGTGCTGCTCCCTGAGCTTTTTTTTTTTTTTTTTTTTTTTTTTTTTTTTTTTTTTTTTTTTTTTAGGAGTTATGCGTTTGTGGTTTGTGTGTAGTGAAGTGCGATGAGGATTGCGGAAGTTCTTTGGGCGTACGGCAACAGATGCGCGCGTAGGGAACAGCTTCAACCCACTTGCCGAGCTCGCACGCCTGAAGCTCCGCTACCTCCGTCCGTAGGTGATCCTTTCACCGCCGAGGCTCTACCCCGCCCGATGGGATCGAGTGGCGCCTTCGCACACGAGCTCTAGGCGAATTTCTTCTGCCCAAAGCTGGACTAAAGGTCTCCCACTCCTCTCCAAGGCCTGCATGAGAATATTCACACTATTACCTGTACTCGCAACTAACGAACGTGAAGAAGGAACTTCGATCCACGTTTAGGACTAAGCTCAAGGGATAGTGCGAAAAGCTGGGGTTGCTGCGCAAAGCGTAGCAAATCTCGCGCCCATTGGCGAACTACCAAGGTTCTCTTGAAGGAGGACGTAAGGGCGCTTCAAATCTACAAAGTAACTTCCGATCCGAAATATGAAACCCCGTGCCGAAACCGAAATTTCGAGGGAAAAATGAAAATATCAAAAAAAAAAAAAAAAAATCTGCATTGGGTGCTTCGGGCAAAAATAATGCCATAGCTACCTCATACTCGGGCCTCGGTTTTCCGTAAGGCCTCGTGAAACATGGCCCCACGTTGGGCGCCACCTGTAACGTAAGACAGGTGCTTCTACTAGTATTATAGTAAGATTAGTGTAAGCCACACGACGGATTGTACATCGATGAGACAGTACCCCTAAATTATTCTCCTTGCCCGTGTGCTTTATTGTCCTTATATTGTCGGCCCCCTATACCAGTGCACGGGACCTAAACACAGGGCTGGCGCACGAACAATCCACGATCGCGTATGCTGTGCCATCTGACAGACGGCGGGCACTTCTGTCACCTGGCTTCGGTGACGGTTCCTGAGGCAGGTGTTGTCAAAGCGGGCGCGAATATGATGACGCTAGCAAGAACCAATACAAAACCGTGAGACAAATTGAAATCAGAAGAGTACAACCCCACTGCTTAAGTAGCGCCGCTGCCTCTGGATATACTTCGAACTCGCCCTACGTGGACTGCCACCTGTAACTACAGCAATGGATAAACGTCCACTTAGGAGGATCCGCCTCTTGCTCTTCGCCTCCGAGCTTCCTGCTGCCTCCGTGCACCTCCCCGACGCGCACTGCTTACACTCGCACCTTACCCCTCCCTGTCCTTCCGATGTTCGCAAGGACAAAATAATCCGATCACTATACCCCGGCAACTCTTAACTCCAAGGGCTGCCGGAAAAGAGTCGGCTGGCCCCCGCTTACAGGCGCTTAGGGCTCAGCCGACCTCTCGAGAACAGTGGAGGGGTGTCCGGCCACTCGCTGCCAGGCATGTCCTCCACCACGCGCTAGCTCGCCGGTGGGAGCGGGTACATGCAGCGAGCCCCGAACTGGGGTTACATTTAGATTTACATGCCTGATATCGCGGACTGCTAGGTGTATCTAGTCCGATAAAAGTCCTCACCTCTTAAAACGAAAGCTCGATAGATCGCCTCCTATAACCGTACTAAGGGATGAGGGGTGGTACGAATACCACTTCACTAACGGTGAGGCTCGAGGGGAGGTGTGCCTTGATGGGTGAAAAATGAAGCATCAGTCCGTCCAGCTGAGCTGGGCGCAACTTACGGAAAGGTTGGACGACAGGGGAGGAATGCGGTGGATGGTCTCCCCTAGTGCTGGCCTACCCCGCCGCGCGTATGCGCGGGCACCATGGCCGCCGCGCCGCACAATTGGCGGCGGCCCCTACTCCGAAAAGGGAGTACAGTCTCTTTACTCTGCGAAAGACGACTACTCCCGAGGACTTCCCTCACTGCATTCCCTCAGCAGCATTCGACCTTGCAACCCCACGAAGGGATTTACTACTCCATGCTCGGTTCAGAACCCGAAACGAGAAAAACACCACTCAACCGCGACCATGTCTACAAATCCTTATTTTTAAATCACCTTTTATTCATTATTCTTAACTATACTTCTTATAATCTAACAGGGATAGAATACTACCGCGTTTATAAATGTCGGCAGATCAAAGCTTCAAGCTTGCTTATGAACTAGAATACAAGTGGGTTCTTAGTACTAATCCTTACAATCTAAGGAAGTCGTGCCCGGGTGTCGAACAAGAGGTTTCGATACCACGACTATAATACCCTAAAGTTAGTGGATGGAAAGAAGTTCTTAACCCTTCGAGCCGTCAGATTTTCCATGACCACTTGGTCCTGCCCTGAAGGGGCGATTGTTATGCCTCCGTTGACACAGATTGGAAAACTGAACTCGAAAATATGATCATTTACTAACGCACGGAACAGAATGTCCATGCTAACAAAGAATACAATCAACGCGTAAGAAACAAGAACACATACATACATTTACGTTACCACTTAGACTCTCGGTCGGAGGATAAAACAAAAGAAAGGTATACGAATGAACCCGTCTGGGAATGTGCTCGAGCTGTCTCCATAAGGCACTCGGACAGTTACTACTTGACTAAATAAATCAAAAGTGAACTACCTCAAGACTGTCCGACAGTCCAATATGTATGTACGTAGTACGAAACTTAATTAACACCAACTGGTAGGCTTCGGCCTTCATGAGTCATAAGGACTCGTTGGAGTATCTATGTGTGTACGCCCTCACGTACTCAAGATAATTGAATTTAATAATGTATCGCGAAAAAAAAAATCTCGATTACGATTACGGAAATAAAATTATTTAATTAGAAAAACGAATGTCCGTTAAATAAAATATAGTTATAATATAGTAAAAAGGTAATAAAGAGACTCACCTGGGATTTCCTCGATGTGCGCACAAAGATGAAGATCCGCTGCTTGACCTTGAAGTTCAATTTAATCAAAAAAACTACATTTATTTATTGGACGCCCCTATCTTGAAATGGATTCAATAACAAAAACGAGACGAAATCGACCGATCAATACTCGAACCAAAGCTCAATAAACTTGATAAGAACACAATGTATCCGCGGATTTCACAAAGGTATCGGTATCGAGTAGAAAGCAAAAACAAAAATCACGGATAGTTACAGCTGTGCCGGGGGTGTGTGACCCATATCCGCTAAGCGAAGAAGAAAACCTCAGAAGGAAGTTCGGCTATAGAACACCGCGAAGGGCTAGACGCCTAGCAATGGGGTCGTCTCCGGAACCCACAACTGAACTGCTGGGACGCTAGAGCGACTATCCCGAAGAACGAATTAGCACTATACCCTAATGGTATATGTAGTCGTAGAGAGGTCGTAATGAATTAGGAAAAATGGAAAGAAAAAATTTTGGCGAAAAGCCTAGACTACGCGGAATCTAGTGGACGACGTATTACAATACACACTGAAAGAAATATATATATAGTCAGAAGGACACAAAAAGATCGTTTTATGTGCCGAGGAGGATATTCCACTCTCGTATATCACTACCCTATTACAATACACTAACTAGAACTTCAAAGCGTTATGCTGCACACGTAGCGGATGTCGCTGGTGACAGAGCCGATGGAAGAGAGTTCTTTGGCTGTCTCTGGCGACAAAGCCGGTACAAAAAATGTGAGTCGGCGGTCTCTAAGGACCGCCGGTAACGAAGAAAGTGATGCTGTCTCTGGGGACAGTGATGGGCCTCCGTGTTTTGCACGATGTGCAGTAAAGCTGGTGATGTAAGTGGGCCGGCACAGGGTCAGCGACCTATGAGTGCACTGTACGTGTCGTCTCGCCCCTGGTAAAGAAATGAATGCCTTCACTAAATGAAAGAATGCGTCGTGCTGTCACTACTTACGCGTTTGTGGTGAGGTAGTACGTTTAAACGTGGTGTGCTCGTCCTGATAGGCGATGCTGCTGGTGGCCGAATATCTCCACGCCTTGGTGAAGGTGGAGTGAGTGCACGAACGTGCTAGCCCCAAAAGGCCTCTGGGGAACCACTTAGACTGCTTAGCAGAGAAGCGCCTCCACCCAGGAAAGAAGTTCCTTACGGAATTCTTTGTGTACTGGCACGGTGGACACTAGAATGCCTTGCCGATGTTAATCCGGGGTTCTGGTGCGGATAATATTTTCTGGGAACCTTGAGAAATTATCCCTCCTGGCTGCTGCAATGCTTGGCTCCGAATTACTAGTCGGATGGTTGGTATTTCCACCGATTTACGTTGGGACTTATTCTTTCCAAGTCCTGGACTAATGAAACCGAATTTAACAAAAAGACTTCGGGGGATGTGCAGGTCTGGGGTTGCTGACAGTCAAATTGAAAAAGGAAGTTAACTGATGGTTAAAACCAAATTTGCCCTCCGTTCAGCGGATGGCTGCGTTCAGCCTGACATACATCTAAGTTTTTAGTCAAGATAGCAAAAATCTCGAAAGTAAAGGTGGTGACACAAGGAAACTTGGTGTGTCGACTCAATTTGTTTTCCTTTGGAGGATTCTATTCCATTGAGATCTGAGCAGGGTTCGTTACAGAGCATTCCATTTTACTTATATAGTCAATATATAAGTTGCAGGATAAAGATTTGAATTCATTGAATAATGAGAAATAGAGTTCAAGATCTGAATGGCAGAGACTTTTTAAATAGTTCTTCCAAGCCCTATTACGTCTGTTTCGTATCGATTTTAGCTCTTTAGTGTACCAGGGATGGGACGTTTTCAGATTCCTAGAGGATTTCACAGGAATCACTTTTTTCATGCAGTTATCCATCAAAGAATAAAAAGAACCTACTGCATCTTCAATATTAGATAAGGCAGTAAGGTTAAAATTAAAGCTGTTAATTTCATCAGAAAGCCTTTGAAAATTTGCTTTCCGAAAGTCAAAAGATTGCGAACGGTCATACGAATTACTGTTTTCGTACAGATGTGCGCCCAGCTCAATAAATACATCCAAGGGTGGATGATTGTCATCTATGTTAGTTATACTGAGATGGGATTCCAGAACCACAGTACTAACAGAGTCAGAGGAGAAAACAAGATCGAGAGTTCGATTTCTGAAATTTTTTATACAGCTTGTTTGCTGTAAGTCAAAAGACAAAATGTTGTCAAGTAAAGCGAGCTCTTGTTGGGCAGAGTCAAAGGATGGAATGAAATGAGAATCATCCTCAGAAGGTACCCATCCAATATGTGGCAGATTGAAGTCGCCTATAAGTAAGACAGTGCTGTCACAACAAGATATGTCAAAAATATGGTCTAGTGCCATAGAGAGTTCCGAATACAAAGAACATAGACGAGACGATGGAATGTACGCATTAACAACATATAAATGTTTGTTCTTAAGTGTAATTTTTACACAGATAACTTCGACATTAAGTTGAAATGGAAAGTCAATCTTGCGTGACTCAAGGTTGGAACGAACAGCGATCAGAACACCTCCTCCAAGCGCTTTCAGGTCATTGTTATGACGGTCGTTTCTGAATACGGAGAACTCATGATTGAAGAGTTCCGTGTCTAGAATTCCGGCATTTAGCCATGTTTCCGTCAAGGAGAAGATATCATGAGAGAGGGCTTGCGAGTTTATATATAATTCAGCGGTTTTTGTGCGGAGTCCCCTTACATTTTGATAGTAGAGGGACAGCCTACTTGGTTTGTTAACTTGGACGGACAATCTTTCCTGCGACTTTTTGTCGAACGGGGTGTAAATTCTTTAACTAACGTATTTTCAGGCCATGCAGTGCTATTGCACAGCTTTTCGAAATATACTGAAGGGGCGACAATTATGAAAGACGCAACAAACCCTTCAGCCTTGCTGATTTTGGTGCATTTGATTGAGTCATCTTTTGGGATCAAGTTTCTCGAGACCAAATGGTTCAAGACATCGTCTGAAGAAGTGTTTGGTTTTAGTCGAGAAATGAAAATAGATTTCGGCCTGGGAATCGATTCAATAGTTCCATATTCTGTACCTAAGGAATGATTTATGTATGTGGGGCTAACATTAAGAGTGGCCGCCTCGTTAGAGTTTTTTCGCTGACTCCTAAGGTTAAACCGCTTTGCCTTTGGATTCAACACAGAGGAAGTTATATCGCGTTTTCGTTTGCCTGCGGGTAGATTAGATGAGGGCGATGCTAAATTAACAATGGGCTCAGGGGTAGCTTCAACAGTTGGGGAACCTGTTGTGTCAAATGAAGTCAATGTATCCATGGCCCGTTGTTATATTTTACATAAAATCAATTTGATTTGTTGCGGTCAAATTGCCCGCAACAAGGGCCAGTCTCTTTTTCCCTTGACCCTCCTTACAATTTCCCTCTTTTCTTGGTCGGCATTCCCACGGTCTGAAGAGGTGGAGGGGCAACCATGGTCCCATCAGCCATTGGTCCACGTCTCTGGAGCCTTGGGGAGCAACCACCCCAGGTGGCTTGAAGGGCAGGAGGCCCCAAACCGGAAAAAAGCAGTGGATACTGATACAGACGGACTGTCTGTGGGAAAGGACGACAGACGGGCGGTCTGGGAAAGCCGACACAGATGGACGGTCTGTGCATACCGATACAGACGGACGGTCTGGGAAAAATGATGACAGACGGACGGTCTGCAAAGGCGGAGTGTAAGCTCAACGCACTCTGCAACCAGACGGACAGTCTGCAACGGCGGGGTGGAACTAACGCAACTCACCAAAACATCCACCCTGCAAATTTAAATGAGATTCGCGGGCGCGGGCGGACCGTCCGAGTAGTCAAAGGCCCAAATGCGAAAAAAAAGATCTACCACAGACACGGTAGTGAGCCACGTTCGATGAGGGAAGGGATGACGCTCCCTTTTGACCCAACTCCGTCGTGGGAGCACCGAAGGAGCAGCAGAGGCGTGCGGGCGGGCGGCCCTGTGAAACACCCTCACAACACACGAGCGACACAAAACGTGATACACATTAATCACGCTGAAAGAATAACGATCGCCACCGCACCGGCGATTACACTAAGCCAAACAAACGCAATAACAACAATATTTGGATGTCTTGGAACTTTTCCGAGACTTAAATGGAACGATGGCCACGAGCCCAACATAAATTAAACTTATGTAAAGAATGACCCACGATCGGCATGTCCCTTTCCCCAAAAATCTGCGCACGATTCCACTGAGGTAGAATAGGGAAAAATTTTTCATTCACATAAACATTTTCTTACCAACTCCTTTTTTTTCGCTCGCGAATGTTTTCTGGGTCTGGTCCTAGGGATGGACATCTTGGAAGAGGTTTCCATTCTCCGCATCCTGCACTTATTCAAGAGTTTTGTGCTTTTTGGGTGGGGATATTCTTGAAAAATAAGTAAATAACATTCATGTTGTTGAAAAAAACTAGCTCCTTGCTCGAATACATTCTGTTTACTTCGCGATCTGTCAAAAAGGGTATGGGCTGAATAAAGGCAGATCCAGGGTCGGTCGGAGGGTTCGTTCATTACTGGAGAGTTAGAGTAATGGTCGAATTCACTGAGTGAAAGGTCGCCTGAAGGGCGTGAGAACATTAGCGGGTTCATGTCAGCGCACTGATGTGAGAGTACATAGTGCAGCAGAAGAGGACATGGACCGCCAAATGGTCTACGTATGTGTGAGAATGGGGAGTAAGAAACAGTTGACCACTCCAGCGCCACAGCTGAATGGTCTTGCTGAACTGTCGTTGGCTCTGCTTCCCCATGTAGGTATGGATGTGTGAGTGAGGATGCCGGCCGACGAAATGGACAAAGCCAGCTGGAAGATCACTTCTTGGTTGACCAGGCATAAAGTCAGTTGAAGTTTTTGTTATCGTCCAGAAGGGACTTTGTTAGCCAATAAAAAGTAAGAAAAATTATTCGAGGAACGAGATAGGCGGCAGGGAAAGTCAATACCGCTCAGGATAATTGTGGGAGCAGGAAGACTTTTGTCAAGGCGGGATCATATCCAACCCTTCGAGAGGAAAAGGAAAAGGAGTGAAGGATTTTACAAAAGAAAAAGCTAAGTACTTTGTATATTTTATAGTATCGTTAGTAGAAGTGTTAGACTATAAAGTGGAAAGATTAGTGACCTCGATAGGATTGTGCCTCCGAAAATTCCCGGTATACTACGGGACACGCGACCCATTAATTTCGAATATTTTCCATCGTCCGGGAAAAGCGATCGTGAGTCATTCTGGGACTTTCTTTGATTCCCAATCGGCTGTGGAATTAACCTCAATAAATTTTGCCGTATTCCAACGGAGTTTTATAACGTGGTGGGAAAAAAAATATCTTGCATTTCTTTTTGTTGGTGTCCGCTCATTTCTGGTCGTATTTTCTGGTTTCACAATTCACCATAAAATTGTGTGGCGCCCATTTTTTTTTAAACTATTTTTCAGACTCGTGAATAATCGTAAAGTATACCAACACAGTAAGTACCTGCGTTTTCCTTTGGTGCGATTCACCAAACAATATTTTCTTATTGCCTGAATCCACCCCTTGCTGAGCTACCGGGAAATCAGCATATACCTTGCTGATTGTTGCACTCGCGCTCTTCATACAATTCATATTTTCATCTCGCATTCGTTTCGTTGACAGTTCGGTAAATTCTGTTTTCAGCGGTGGCGGCCGCAATTTTTTTTAGTAATTTATCTCGTTTGTTTTCCGCCAAGTAAAAGTAAATTTAGTAGTTTTACCCGCGAATAAAACAATAATAATTTAAAGTGCAACAAATTGGCGCCCAACGTGGGGCCTTTTGTGATTTTTGCTGTGTTTTTGTCGTGTCCGCGCGCGCGTATTGCTGAAAAAAAATTATACATATTTAGTAGGAAAATTGTCGGTACAAGCGTGGGGGGTCCTTTGTGCCGACAATCATAGTGAGTTTCGTATTGTGTTTAGGGAAGTTTTGTGTTATATTATTTCAAGTGCTTTTTACTTTTAGTTTCATTTTCATTTTCTAGGATTTCGAGTGGCTGCAGATATATATATGTGGATTAATCTCAATACATAGCTATATATTAGTACATAAATACAACCGCTAGTTAGTGGAATTCGGTGTACCGGTTATTTCATACAGTTCGTGCGGTTGTTACCAGCGCTTGAAACCTGTGGGAGCAAGGGAGATAACCAGATTAACACGCCTGGTTATCAACAAGTAGGTGCATTTCTGCATTTTGTTTTACTTTTTCGATTCTTTTACGAAATATTGATTGCATTTTTATACATACATACATTGACACATATTGTTTTAATTTTTTGGTGATTTTGCCATATTTGACATAAATAAAATACATAAACATATATCTACATATATTTACCCATACTATATTTACAAATATTTTATAAATTTTTTTTGAGGGATTTTCTCATACCTGTGTCATAAATCTATATACCTTCATATAAATATCAATAGGTACCTACCCAATTATATTCGCATATTTTTATTAATTTTTCTTGGTGAATTCCCATACCCTTTGCATTTTTTTTATACATTTTTCTATAAATTTTGCTGCATACAAATCCACATACAATCTCAGTGCTATTGTGTTGCCCTACATATTTACCCTTATAATTACATACATATTTTTTTGATCTCGTTTTCGGTTTCATACTACTGACCTACATTTAGGTATACATATATATTTTTTTTCGATTAGTATTATCGCAACTAAGACGACTAGAGTTACCATCGGATTTTTGGATAGTAATAGTAAATTGGGTTTTAATTCATTGGATTTTTTTTTAGTTTTGTGTGGATAGATCGTTCTTTATATTCCTTGGAAGGGGTTGGTAAATTTGACATTTTTTTCGATTTATTCTTTTTGAGTGACGGCATTAAACTCTGATTTTAATCTGCGTTGGGTGATTGCTCATTGAAACCTTTTCTTTTAGAGTTTCGTAATTTATTTGTTATTGTTGACTTGTGGCTAACCATCCTAGTAAGTAAATTTTAATTTTTTGGGCAATTCATAGTTGAATTGGATCGTTTCATTATCGTCGAACCATTAGATACAAGTGGTTGTTATTGTGTTTTGGGTTTATGTTACCTGATCGTTACTCTTTTGGTTTTGGGTAACTGAAGGTCGATACTTTTTTATTACTCGTAACACTTATAATTTTGTCGGATTAGTTCTTTTTCCTGAATCTGAGAACCCAAGTTAGTCAATAGATTCTAGTGAGTTTTACATTACAAGGAAGCAACCCAATTGAACTTTGTCTCTATCCGTATTCAATTAGTAGTTGATTCTCATTTTCCTCCGGTCATAATCATGGATATCAATCGTCTGTCGAAGGAAGAGCTTATTTATGAGGTCGAGTGTAGGGGTTTGTCGACGGGGGAAGTGGATCCTATGCGTAAGTCTCTACGAGCGGCCCGAGCTCTGGAGCGGCGGGGGTCCCAAGTAGGAAGTTTTGAAGATTACCCTTTTTCTTTTGAGCAAGACCGCGATGCGGTTGTAAGGAAAATATTGGAGATCAGAGCGCTCATAGCGAGCCGCCCTGAGCGGGGATCTCCCGAGTTTAAAAAGCTCGTAACAAAGATCGAGTGGGCGACCACTAGGATCGGCAGGGCACGCGCTTCGACGAGCGACGAAGTCGAAGAAAAAAAGAGGCTGAAGACCGAGCTCTTGGGCTTACTCGGGGACATCGAGGAAAGCGAGGACGAAGAAAGCCACGACGACGAAAGCCACGACGAGGGCAGGCTCAGATTGAAGCGGCAAACACGGGCGGACTCATCTCCACCCAGACGGACGACCCGGGACCCTTCGCCACCACCGAACTCCGCCTTTGGCAGGAATAGGAATTTCCAGTCAAACGATGGTGGGCGAAGTGATCAGCCTTTGACCAACGAAAGAATTGAAAACTTGTCCAAATGGGACTTGAGGTTTTCAGGGGATCGATGCGGTGCTTCCGTCAATGCCTTTTTGGAAAGGGTTGACGAACTTCGTGAAGCAAGGGGGGTTTCCGTTCAACAATTGTTTAGGTCGGCAGTGGAACTTTTCGAAGGGAAGGCTCTTCTCTGGTTTAGGGCGATTAGGAGGTCGGTCTCTTCTTGGCAGGAACTTGTTCGGGAGTTGAAACTGGAGTTTCTCCCGCTCAATTATGATGATCTCTTATTAGAGGAGATCAGGCGTCGAACCCAAGGGAAGGAGGAATCGATAGGTGTTTACGTCGCAACGATGCAGAATATGTTCGGAAAACTTTCGGAACCGATTTCGGAGCGGAGAAAGCTTTCGATTCTGCAACGGAACCTTGCGCCATTTTATCAGACGCAATTGGGATTGGCGGATCCCAAGTGTGTCAGTGATTTGGTGGCGTTGGGGCGCAAGTTGGAGACGGTGCGGGCAAATGTGGAAACATTTGCTCCTCCACCAACGACGCGCAACAGGCATTTGCTGGAGCCAGATTTGGCATACATCAGCACAGAAGAACCCAGAGTTTCGGTTGTCGCTCAAGACAACCAGCAACGTCGGCAAATGCGTTGCTTTAATTGTGGTAGTGAGGGACACTTCTCGAATAGGTGTTCCGCTCCTAGGCGTTGTTATGGTTGTGGTGCGGCAGGAGTGTATAGAAGGGATTGCCGACGTTGTTCGGGAAACGCGCAACGGACTCCTGGGTCAGCAGGACAGGAGCGCCGGCGCAATTAGCTAGGTCGTCTGCTGGCTACCAGCTGTCCCCTTCTCAAATTCATCTTGGTTTTACCTTGGAGGCAAACGGAGAAGATAATAGGCCATTTCTTAATGTTTCGATTTATGGAATTCAGTTTCTCGGTCTGCTGGATTCCGGTGCTTCACGCACTATTGTCTGTAGGGATGGGTGGGAGATTTTAAAACATTTAGGGTTAGCTTTAGCAAAGAGTAGGATTAGCTCAGTGGCATTAGCCGATGGAGCGGGTATAGGAGTTTTGGGGGTAGTATCGCTACCGATTGTGGTACAGGACAAGCCCATATTTTTAGAGTGTTTGGTAATACCAGCTCTACCACACGTGATGATCCTTGGTGCAGATTTTTGGGCACTGTCGGGTGTAGTCCCGGATTTGCGATCAGGCGTGTGGAATTTCTCGAATCAGCAGTCGGTTGGTTCGATTTCCGTTCTTAAGGAAATGTCCGAATTGGACGAAAATCAAACAAGGCAACTGGAGATTTTAGAGGAGAAAATCTTCCGGGATATGCCCGAGGGATTAGGTTGTACCCAATTGGTCGAGCATAAGATTAGGACGTCGGCCGAACCGATCAAACAAAGGTATTACCCGGTTTCGCCTGCAATGCAGGTTCATATTGATAAGGAACTGAAGGAGATGCTGGATGCGGGAGTTATTGAGAAATCAAGCAGTCCGTGGGCATCTCCAATCGTTCTTATCAGGAAAAAAGATGGGTCCTTCCGGTTTTGTGTCGACTATATGAAACTTAACAAAGTTACAGATAGGGATGCTTATCCACTACCATATATTTCAACGACCCTAGACAAACTTCGAGATGCGAAATATCTCACGTCCTTAGACATTAAGTCAGCCTACTGGCAGATCCCCATGGAGGAGGGATCACGACCGCTCACAGCCTTCACGGTTCCAAATAGGGGTCTCTTTCAGTTCAAGCGAATGCCTTTCGGCTTACATAATGCACCGGCGACGTGGCAGAGATTTGTCGACAGCGTTCTTGGTGCCGATCTCGAGCCACACGTCTTCGTGTATTTAGACGATATTATTATCGTCACCAACTCTTTCCAACAACATCTTGAGATACTGGAAGAGGTCTTTAAGCGGTTATGTGAAGCGGGATTAAAAGTTAGCCGGGAGAAGTGCAACTTTTGTCGATCGTCCTTAAAATTCCTAGGTTATGTCGTTGATAGGAATGGACTTCACGTCGATCCAGAAAAGGTGGAAAGCATGGTTAGGATTCCTGCACCGAAAAACGTGAAGGAAGTTAGGAGCTTCGTAGGGACAATTTCGTGGTACAGGCGCTTTGTACCCAATTTCGCAGAACTAGTTCGCCCTTTAACAGATCTGTTAAAGAAAAGTAAGAAGTTTTGTTGGTCCGCAGAATGCGAGGAAAGCTTCCGAAAGGCGAAGGAATGCTTGGTGACAGCACCGATCCTGACGTGCCCGGATTTTCAGCGACCTTTTGTGGTGCAAACCGACGCGTCAGATTTTGGTATCGGGGCCGTACTGTCACAGGAATTTGAAGAGGGCGAGAAGGTCGTTTGTTACCTTAGCAGATCCCTCAATAGATGTGAGAGAAACTATTCGACGACCGAAAAGGAGTGCTTGGCCGTACTATGGGCAATTGAGAAGTTGCGACCGTACATTGAAGGAATTCGGTTCACGGTCGTGACTGATCATCACTCTTTGGTTTGGTTAAGTAACCTTAAAGATCCGTCGGGTAGACTAGCACGCTGGGCAGTGAGGCTTCAGCAGTTTGATTTCCAGATCGTCCACAGAAAGGGGAAAGAACATGTCGTTCCGGACATGTTGTCGCGAGGAGTCCCGGTGGTAGCCGAGATCTCAGATGTGGATTTGGACCCTTGGGTGGCGAAGATGGTGGCAGCTGTTGAAGCGAATCCGCTAGCATATCCAGCATGGAGAGTCGACAACGGTCGACTTTTCAAATTTATTAAAGCGCAGCATATCGTGGTCCACGCGGACAATAACGAATGGAAGTTAGTAGTGGGAAAAGCAGGCAGATTGGGGATTTTGCAGGAGTGTCACGACAGTCCGTTAGCTGGGCATAGGGGAGTCCGAAAAACTTACGCTAGAGTAAGGTCCAAATACTATTGGCCGAAGATGAAGAGGGATATAACAGCGTACGTTAAACGTTGTTCTGTTTGCCAACAGGTGAAGCCGGTGAATGAGAAACCAGCTGGTCTCATGAAGGAGAGGGTCGGAGTTTCGAGGCCTTGGGAAATGATTTGCGTAGATCTGGTAGGCCCACTTCCCAAGTCCAATAGGGGTTTCATCTACGTCCTGACGGTAGTAGATTATTTTACGAAATTTCCACTGTTATTCGCGTTGAGATCTGCAACCGCTAAAGCAGTTTGTAGGGAGCTCGAAGACAATGTCTTCCTACTTTTTGGCGTTCCGTCGGTGGTCGTGTGTGACAACGGCCCACAATTCCGTAGTACGGAGTTGAAAACGCTTTGCCAGGCGTACGCGTCACAATTAAGATATACAGCGCATTACCATCCGCAGGCTAATCCTGCCGAGCGCATTAACCAGATCATCAAGACAACGCTGAGTGCGTATGTCTTCGAGAATCACAGGAGTTGGGATGTCCAACTACCGAAGGTAGCGTGTGCAATACGCACCGCGCAACACGACGTTTTAGGTATGACCCCGTATTATGCAAATTTCGGGAGAGAGATGTCAACTTGTGGTCGGGTCATAACCACTGCAAGTGAACAAACCGAAGACAGGGGAGTAGGCGACGACAACGGAGCAGCCACTCCTAGTAGCGGGTTAGGTAGTCGGAGCTTAGGTATAGCAGATGAGGGCCAGATAGTGGGGCCAGATGAGGTAAACAGGGGTTCAGAGGTAGAAAACCGTTTCAACGAACTCAGACTCGACATCGGTAGGAAGTTAACTGCCGCAGCCAAGAAGTCCGCGAAAGCTTACAATCTCAGGCGGAGAGATGTTCAATATCTCCCGAATGAGATTGTATGGCGAAGAAACTTCGCGTTGTCCGATGCCGCTAACTATTATGCCGCGAAGCTTGCGCCGAAATTCATCGGCCCGTTTAAAATAAAGAAACGCGTTTCCCCGTGGACTTACACCTTGATCGACGATAATGGAAGAGATCGCGGTACATGGCACGTGAAGGACCTTAAGCCCTATCACAGCGCCGCCGACGATTAGTCTAGCAGTCCCCAGTTAACGTAATTTATTGAAGTAATATATCTTTGCTTATTTGTTTTGAAAGCCTAGACAGGCATATTGGCCAATGATGGAAAACCCTTCCTCTGTTGTGTTGTTTTCCTTAGCCTCTGGAAATGGCTTGGGGTTCTTCGAAAACCAAGCACATTTCCTTGGAGGTGAGGGTGGGATTTGTTGCGGTCAAATTGCCCGCAACAAGGGCCAGTCTCTTTTTCCCTTGACCCTCCTTACAATTTCCCTCTTTTCTTGGTCTGCATTCCCACGGTCTGAAGAGGTGGAGGGGCAACCATGGTCCCATCAGCCATTGGTCCACGTCTCTGGAGCCTTGGGGAGCAACCACCCCAGGTGGCTTGAAGGGCAGGAGGCCCCAAACCGGAAAAAAGCAGTGGATACTGATACAGACGGACTGTCTGTGGGAAAGGACGACAGACGGGCGGTCTGGGAAAGCCGACACAGATGGACGGTCTGTGCATACCGATACAGACGGACGGTCTGGGAAAAATGATGACAGACGGACGGTCTGCAAAGGCGGAGTGTAAGCTCAACGCACTCTGCAACCAGACGGACAGTCTGCAACGGCGGGGTGGAACTAACGCAACACACCAAAACATCCACCCTGCAAATTTAAATGAGATTCGCGGGCGCGGGCGGACCGTCCGAGTAGTCAAAGGCCCAAATGCGAAAAAAAAGATCTACCACAGACACGGTAGTGAGCCACGTTCGATGAGGGAAGGGATGACGCTCCCTTTTGACCCAACTCCGTCGTGGGAGCACCGAAGGAGCAGCAGAGGCGTGCGGGCGGGCGGCCCTGTGAAACACCCTCACAACACACGAGCGACACAAAACGTGATACACATTAATCACGCTGAAAGAATAACGATCGCCACCGCACCGGCGATTACACTAAGCCAAACAAACGCAATAACAACAATATTTGGATGTCTTGGAACTTTTCCGAGACTTAAATGGAACGATGGCCACGAGCCCAACATAAATTAAACTTATGTAAAGAATGACCCACGATCGGCATGTCCCTTTCCCCAAAAATCTGCTCACGATTCCACTGAGGTAGAATAGGGAAAAATTTTTCATTCACATAAACATTTTCTTACCAACTCCTTTTTTTTCGCTCGCGAATGTTTTCTGGGTCTGGTCCTAGGGATGGACATCTTGGAAGAGGTTTCCATTCTCCGCATCCTGCACTTATTCAAGAGTTTTGTGCTTTTTGGGTGGGGATATTCTTGAAAAATAAGTAAATAACATTCATGTTGTTGAAAAAAACTAGCTCCTTGCTCGAATACATTCTGTTTACTTCGCGATCTGTCAAAAAGGGTATGGGCTGAATAAAGGCAGATCCATGGTCGGTCGGAGGGTTCGTTCATTACTGGAGAGTTAGAGTAATGGGCGAATTCACTGAGTGAAAGGTCGCCTGAAGGGCGTGAGAACATTAGCGGGTTCATGTCAGCGCACTGATGTGAGAGTACATAGTGCAGCAGAAGAGGACATGGACCGCCAAATGGTCTACGTATGTGTGAGAATGGGGAGTAAGAAACAGTTGACCACTCCAGCGCCACAGCTGAATGGTCTTGCTGAACTGTCGTTGGCTCTGCTTCCCCATGTAGGTATGGATGTGTGAGTGAGGATGCCGGCCGACGAAATGGACAAAGCCAGCTGGAAGATCACTTCTTGGTTGACCAGGCATAAAGTCAGTTGAAGTTTTTGTTATCGTCCAGAAGGGACTTTGTTAGCCAATAAAAAGTAAGAAAAATTATTCGAGGAACGAGATAGGCGGCAGGGAAAGTCAATACCGCTCAGGATAATTGTGGGAGCAGGAAGACTTTTGTCAAGGCGGGATCATATCCAACCCTTCGAGAGGAAAAGGAAAAGGAGTGAAGGATTTTACAAAAAAAAAAGCTAAGTACTTTGTATATTTTATAGTATCGTTAGTAGAAGTGTTAGGCTATAAAGTGGAAAGATTAGTGACCTCGATAGGATTGTGCCTCCGAAAATTCCCGGTATACTACGGGACACGCGACCCATTAATTTCGAATATTTTCCATCGTCCGGGAAAAGCGATCGTGAGTCATTCTGGGACTTTCTTTGATTCCCAATCGGCTGTGGAATTAACCTCAATAAATTTTGCCGTACTCCAACGGAGTTTTATAACGTGGTGGGAAAAAAAAATATCTTGCATTTCTT
Source organism: Portevinia maculata (assembly GCA_949715645.1). Classification (NCBI taxonomy): domain Eukaryota; kingdom Metazoa; phylum Arthropoda; class Insecta; order Diptera; family Syrphidae; genus Portevinia; species Portevinia maculata. Next base: position 117,474,468 of record OX454527.1, on the reverse strand, counting down.
TTTGTTGGTGTCCGCTCATTTCTGGTCGTATTTTCTGGTTTCACAATTCACCATAAAATTGTGTGGCGCCCATTTTTTTTTAAACTATTTTTCAGACTCGTGAATAATCGTAAAGTATACCAACACAGTAAGTACCTGCGTTTTCCTTTGGTGCGATTCACCAAACAATATTTTCTTATTGCCTGAATCCACCCCTTGCTGAGCTACCGGGAAATCAGCATATACCTTGCTGATTGTTGCACTCGCGCTCTTCATACAATTCATATTTTCATCTCGCATTCGTTTCGTTGACGTATGGTAAATTCTGTTTTCAGCGGTGGCGGCCGCAATTTTTTTTAGTAATTTATCTCGTTTGTTTTCCGCCAAGTAAAAGTAAATTTAGTAGTTTTACCCGCGAATAAAACAATAATAATTTAAAGTGCAACATGTTCTCCTTGCCCAGTGTGGAAGAACGCCCTTAAAAACAACCACCAAATGCTAAACGAACAGATCCTCAAAGCAGCACCACCTATCCGACTGTCCATAAGCTAAATGAAAATGAAATGTAGTCGTTCCAACGCAGTATGCACTGTTCACTAACCTACCGCTTTACTTTGTCAATGTCTCTATTCCATTTTCTTTCACTGCGATGGGAAATGAATTCTAACCTTTGAAGCGAACGGTTGTGGAAGTGCAAACTGCGGTAAGTAAATTAGCATATCTTTGTGTAATAATTAATTAATAATGTACATTTCATAGAAATAAAATCCATTCCATCCATATATTTTATTCCATCTATCTATCAATTTAATCAACGAATTCTGGATTATTTTCGAGCTTCCCAATCGTCTCCAAAGGACAGCGTTTTATTTCGCAATTTTGATAATCCTGCCGTGGATTAAAATTGCGCCATTTTGATTGCAATTGGTAGTCCCGTGCCGTGGACTAAATTGCATTGGATTGCCGCCATTTTGAAGACATCGCCAGCCAAGAAAATTTAAGTTTCTTGGATTTAGAGAATATTGCCGTGGATTAATCTGCGCTTTCATTTCGCAATAAATTACTCTCCACTACGTAGAGTTTATTTTCTTCTCTTTATTTGAAGATTCCGTCTACGAAGAAGTTTAGACAACCTCGCCGCCGTGGTGCTGTATTGCTGCTATGAAACGAACGCCACCAAGAAAAAGCCCTCGTTTTAGCCCGTCAGATGCAATAGTTATTGCCAACGTGACTATGGAAGCAGATGCCAACTCCGTAAGTGCTCATGCCGCCGCACTACCACTTAGTTCTTCGCAAGAATCCACAGTAAGCGATGCCCATGCCGCCGCATCGCTAACAGGTCTCTTGGACGGAGTTCCAGTTACCAATGCCTATGCCGCCGCATTGCCACATGGTTCCTCACAGAAGGTTCCAGCCGCCGATGCCTATACCGCCGCATTGCTAACAAGTGCTTCACAAATAGTTACAGGGGCCAATGCCCACGACTTCGCATTGCCGCCTTGTTCTTCGAAAGGGCTTCGAATAGCAGATATAAATACCACCTCATCACTACCTGGTGCTATACATAGCGTTTCTGTGGCCGACAAAAACGCCACCGTATCGCCACCAGAAGCAATAAGCCACAACAAGTTATTATTGAAAGGCTGCAGAAGAAACTCGACGCATTCGAAAGTGAACTGAGGATCACCCAGTGTAGTCTGAGTGAACGTGGGTTGCAGTGCCAGTCTTTGGAAGAGGCGCTGTATAACAGACCAACACAAGCCGTCCCATCAACAGCTACACAGTGGACACCACCGTTATCCACCGGTGCAATTCACGTTACAACAGTAAGTACAGATAACGTTTATGGTAATCTGTCGTTACAGCCAACTATATCGGTACAGTCAACGGTACCAAGACAGCCAACTATATCGGTACATGCAACGGTACCCACGCAGCCAACGATACACCGTCAGCCAACAGTATCATCCATGAACCCGCTATTGCCGCCATACAATTTTAGCTGTTCAATGACCAGTGCAGCGAATCAAGTTACGATCAGCGATGTTTCACCCAACTTAAGCCCGCGACCATCGCGATCCATATCACGGCCATCTACGCACACACTACATACTGCTCCGAATTTTTCTGGAAGCTACAGTACCACGCCCCAACAACATCCAACTGCGCCTATAAAGCTTCAGGATTTGCCTGAATTCAGCGGCGACCCAGAGAATTGGCCAATGTTTTCTACAGCATATGCCGAATCAACTGCAGCTTACAACTACAGTAATTTGGAGAACAGTATGCGCCTGCAAAAATCTTTGAAGGGTGATGCGCGAGATGTGGTGAGGTGCATGATGATTCATGCAGACAACGTTAACATGGTGATGGAGCAACTTCGTTCTAGTTTGGCCGTCCTGAACAGTTGATAGACAGTCAGCTTCAACTTGTTCAGCAAATAGCTCCAATTTCAGAATCGTCAGTGGAGAAACTGATCCCATTCGCAGTGAAGGCCAAGAACTTAGCAGTGTTCCTGTCTTCCACTAATAGCCAACATCATTTAGCCAACCCCACTCTTTTGAAGGAGCTTGTTCTTAAGCTTCCTATAAGCCAAAGGATTGAGTGGGCTGGATATGCCGCCAGGATACAGCCGTATCCAACATTAGTAGATTTCAGCAATTGGTTAAGTGGAGTTGCTAATCTGATTTCAGTTGTACGAGACACTAGGATTAGCGGGAGTCGAACAACCGTTCAAATCAAAACGCCGTTCAGTCCTTCATGCAAACGGGAGTTTGCCAGCAGATACAGTCAAGTGTCCAATCTGTCAATGTCGTCACAGGACAGTTGAATGCAAACAATTCTTGGAATACAGTGTGGGTGAATGGTGGACTCAGGTAAAACGTTGTCGATTATGTTTCACATGCTTGGAAGTGGGACATGCTGTTCGGAACTGCCGCCGCCGACGAAGATCTTCTGGTGTTGACGGGTGTCAACGAAGTCACCACCAGTTGTTACACGAGCCGAGACAACCTGTCTCCGAGGGTGCTCCCACAAAGCGGGCACCCCAATACGAGCCGAGACAACCTGTCTCCGAGGGTGCTCCCACACCGCGGACACCCCAACAGCAGAACGTGAACCAGACGTGGGGAGCCGTTCTAAGCTGCACAACGAGTCCAGGTAAGAACAGCAAACTACTTTTCCGAGTGCTGCCAGTCACTGTGTTTAGACACCTGAAGCAAGTCGATACGTACGCTCTTATGGATGAAGGTTCTTCAATAACGATGATGGACAGTAGCCTTATTCAGGAGCTTGGTTTCGATGGCCATCAACGCAGTTTGGATCTGGAATGGTTTGGAGGCAGAGCCGCCCAAGAGCCCGCAACTGTTGTCGACGTTCACATCAGCGGTGCGCATAACAAAAGGAAGCATGTGCTCCGGAGTGTCTACGGTATTTCTAACCTCCGCCTGCCAATTCAAAGCCTGAACGAGAGCGACCTACGTAGGGACAACAGATGTTTGAAACGATTGCCAGCCTTTCCTTACGATGATGTCATACCTCAGATACTCATCGGCTTAGACCACTGCCACCTAGGTCTACCGAGTGAGACGATTCTACTTCGAGATGGAGGACCATATGCTACCAATACGGAACTAGGCTGGGTGGTATTTGGCCCAACGAATGGAGCTTCGCCAACGCAGATGTCTTGCCTCTTGGGAAATAAAAATGATGACGCCCTTCACGACCTGGTAGCCGACTATTTCCGCACGGAAAGGTTCGGGGTGCGGCCAGCACTAGTGGTAGAAACCGAGGCAGACGTACGTGCTCGAAGTATACTGCAGTCTACGACGGTTAAGGTCGAAGGAAGATTCCAAACTGGTCTTCTTTGGAAACGTGATGGCATCGATCTCCCCGACTCCTACGCTATGGCTAAGAAAAGGCTCATTGGCATTGAGCGTAAGATGAGGAGAGATGATACGTTTGCTGCCGCCTACAAGGATATCATTAAAACTTACGTCACCAATGGGTATGCCCGCAAGCTACAGCCAGCAGAAGCCGTCAAGAGCAGTCCTAGGACGTGGTACCTTCCACACTTTGCCGTTGTGAATCCCAACAAACCGGGCAAACTTCGCCTGGTGTTTGATCCCGCCGCTACAGTTAATGGGATATCACTTAATACCTATTTTCTGAAAGGGAAACAGGAGTACCAGCCGATGCCATCAGTGCTGTTCAATTTTCGAGTGGGAGCAATCGAAGTGTGTGGCGACATCCGTGAAATGTTCCACCATGTGCTCATCTGACCAGAAGACAGAAGCTCACAAAGATTTCTCTGGCGCGATGGAAATGAAGATGTTCTTCCTGACGTCTATGAGATGCAAGTTATGACCTTTGGCGCGGCCTGTTCACCCTGCGCAGCGCAACATGTCAAGTCTACCAATGCCCTCGCACATTGTGACACTCGTGCCAGAGCTGTGAGGTCTATCCTGCTGCACCACTACGTTGATGACTTCGTGGATAGCTTCGAGTCAATATTCGAGGCCATCAGCGTTTCCAAACAAGTTCGGGAAATACATCAAGATGCCGGATTTGAGCTGCGAAGCTTTAGTTCAAACTCGCCAGAAGTACTAAGTGCATTACAGGATGGAGCTCAATTCACGATGGTTGCAGTTGCAAAGGACCCGCCGACTGATGGAAGCTTGGTAACGGAGAAGGTGCTTGGTATGTTCTGGCAGCCACAGAGTGACACCTTCAGATATAAGTTGAGATTCCACCGAGTTGATCCGAGCATTATTATTGGAAAAAGATGCCCAAGCAAGAGAGAGCTGTTGAGCGTCATCATGTCGGTGTTTGATCCACTTGGATTCTTGGCGAACTTCTTAGTCGGTGCAAAGCTATTAATGCGCAAGGTATGGAGGCATAATTTGCCTTGGGACAAGGAATTGCCACGCAACGTCAGTGCAGCCTGAACCAAGTGGTGTGACAATTTCCCACAGGTTGTCGGGATTCAGATCCCACGCCACTACTTCCTCAACGCTTTACCGAAAGATCTCCAGCTTCACATCTTTGTCTACGCCAGCGAGGAAGAACTGAGACTCCGGATGAAGAAGCAGTTGTTACATTTGTTTGTGCCAAAACAAAGTGTGCACCACTAAAGCCTATGACCATTCCATGCCTCGAGCTCCAAGCTGCCGTTCTCGGAACTCGCCTGATGCAGACAATCATTGCCGAACACATTGCACTAGACGTCAGCCGATGTATAATGTGGACCGATTCTAAAACCGTCACCAAATGGATTGGCTCTAAAAACCGCAGCTACAAACCCTTTGTAGCCCAATTGGAGGTGGATACCTACCCAGGAAAACGTTGCTGATGAAGCCACTCGATCGAATCGCCAGATCGATTTCAGCCCGTCGTCAAGATGGTTGACTGGCCCACGTTTTCTAAGACAAGTAGAAGCCTCATGGCCTGTTGACTGTGCCAATGTCAGCCGCTGTAAAGAAAATGAAGACGAGGAACTCCGCTCAAAGTTCGCTCTTCTTGTTGTAAGTAGCATCTTCATCAAATTTTCCAACTTTTCTTCTCTTCTAAAGCTCAAAAGAACGATCGCATATGTCATACGATATGTTCGCCGACTTCGTCATATAACACCAGAAAGATGTTTGACAGTAGAGGAACTTCATGCAGCCGAACTCGTGCTATGCCGCCAAGCACAAGCTGAAGCCTATGCCTCCGATATCAACCTAGTCAAAGATGGCGAACGTCTAACCAAGGAGAGCCCGTTGCACGATCTACTGCCATATGTCGACGAGGAGGGTATCTTACGTGTCAGTGGTCGAATTGACGCAGCCAGCTGGCTTCCACATGATACGAGAAGACCCATCATATTACCGCCTGATCATGTGTTCACTGAACTGGTCGTGACTCACTATCATTCCGAGATGAAACATCAAAACGTCGAGGCTACTATCTGTGAAATCCGTCGCCTATATTGGATTCCTCGCCTTCGACAAGTCATGCGCAAGGTGATAGCAAAATGTTGCATGTGCAAGTTACGACGAGTCCAGCCTGTGGCACCACTGATGGGTCCCCTGCCAGAAGATCGTTTAACGCCGTTTGTGAGACCATTCACCTACACAGGCCTGGACTACTTTGGCCCCCTCACAGTTACTATCGGTCGTCATGTGGAGAAGAGGTGGGTGGCATTGTTTACGTGCCTTATAGTCCGAGCCATTCACCTAGAAGCCGCCTGCGACCTTTCAACGGATGCATGCATTTTAACCATTCGCAACTTTGTCAACCGCCGAGGAGTGCCCGTCTGGATCCGCAGCGATAATGGGAAGAATTTCGTTGGCGCAGACCAGCAAGCGAAACGTTTCAGTGAGGTGTTCGATTGCGGCCGCATCCAAGATGAGCTGTCAACCAAAGGAGTTGAATGGGTTTTCAACTGTCCTAGCAACCCATCCGAAGGAGGCGTTTGGGAGCGCAGGGTCCAGTGCGTGAAGAAGGTCCTACAACACACATTGAAGGAAGTTTCACCTAGGGAGTATACGCTACAATGTCTAATTATCGAAGCAGAAAACGTCGTGAATTCACGACCTCTAACGCATTTGCCGATTTCCGTGGACCAGGAATAGCCGCTTACGCCGAACTACTTCCTATTGGGGACAGCGAACACTGCCCAAACTCCAAGTGGGAGTGATGAATCGCCCGTCAGCTCAGAGACCGATTTTGGAAGCGCTGTATTCTGGAATACTTGCCGACTCTGACACGCAGAACGAAGTGGTGCCAAACGACTGAACCGCTGAAGGAAAGAGACCTGGTGTTTATTTGTGACCCGAATGTGCCGAGGAAGGGTAGAACGCGTTTATCAGGGTGCAGATGGCATAGTGAGACGAGCCGATGTTCGCACAAAGTCTGGAGTGCTACGCCGCCCAGTTTCTAAATTGGCTGTTCTCAGCGTAGATAGTGAATCGGGCTGATTCACGGGGGCGGGGATGTGGAAGAACGCCCTTAAAAACAACCACCAAATGCTAAACGAACAGATCCTCAAAGCAGCACCACCTATCCGACAGTCCATAAGCTAAATGAAATTGAAATGTATTCGTTCCACCGCAGTATGCACTGTTCACTAACCTAGCGCTTTACTTTGTCAATGTCTCTATTCCATTTTCTTTCACTGCGATGGGAAATGAATTCTAACCTTTGAAGCGAGCGGTTGTGGAAGTGCAAACTGCGGTAAGTAAATTAGCATATCTTTATGTAATAATTAATTAACAATGTATATTTCATAGAAATAAAATCCATTCCATCCATCCATTCCATCCATATATTTTATTGCATCTATTTATCAATTTAATCAACGAATTTTGGATTATTTTCGAGCTTCCCAATCGTCTCCAAAGGACACCCAGTATGAATGTAAGAGAAAGGGGTGAGTACATTGAACAAATTACTGGTGAAATAGTGAGTAATGAAGAGCCCGATGAATAGCCCGGAAGTGCCAGTGATGACGATGATGAGTATATCCCAGAAAAAGAAGCATCCGATGAGGAGCAACAGCTAGTTTTGGAGGTTCCAAGCGACATCTAAAACAGCGACGACGAAGATGATTTGGAGGAATTGCATGAGAATCATGAGAGGGAACGTCTAGATCAAAATGAAGAGCAAATCGATCAATATTTGCTTGCCCGAGATGGAACAAAATGGCGTAAAAAAGCACCAGTGCAGGTAAGAATAAGGAGTCACAACATTATTCGTTATGCAGGTGGAAATCCAAAGCGAGGAACAAGCTCAAACCCAATAGATATTTTCAAATCCATGGTGAGCCTTATTGCGAAGATCAATCGACAGTTGATAATTGACTATTTTCAATGTGTGCTATTGTGAACGAACGATTCTAAAGGATTTTGTCAATCGCAGTCAATTAAAAACGTGCGATTGACAAAAATACCAAATGAATTGTTCGTTCACAATAGCACACATTGAAAATAGTCAATTATCAATTGTCGACTGATCTTCGCAATAAGGCTGGATGTCACCAGAAATAGTGGATATCATAATAAGGCACACTAATCGAAAAGCTGAAAGTGATATTACTAAATTCAACATAGAAAACAAAACAGAAAAAACTATGTCTTATTCCCGAATGGTATCCGAAAGGGATTTACGAATTAGATACTCGTGTGTGTCAGAAGTAATTCGACTTGACGACAAGTCCGCGAACTGAATGAACCCCCGAGATTACTTTGCGATGAACCCGAAAATCTAAATCCATACAGGACACGAAAGCAAATTACGCGAATTTAGGTGAAATGAATGTATATCTTAATATATGAAATAAAAAAAAACACTCGGGGCTGATAATCAGCACCCGCACTACCCTGCTTAAATAATTTACGCTAAAACTTTGCTACGTATATATGCTGCTGCTGTCACTGCCGATGCTGCGCCGGTACTTATGTCTCGACGCTGCTATCGCTGGTGAAAAAGCCGATGTTGCTGGAAGTGGTGACTGTATCCGTAACGCTGCTGCTGCTGGTATCTTGATTGTCGCTGGTGACACAGATTGATTTTGCTGAGGTGCCCGAAGAAAAATCTATACGCCATGGAAAAGAGACGTGCATCAGAATGTGATTTTCCAAAAGAGCTTCGAAAAATAACTCCGGTCGAGCTTCGACCATGTCTTACCTCGAGCTGACTTGTCGGCGCATGTGCTGGCGCGGATTTCTCCGCATGGATAGGGACGTGCTGCCCTGGCGGTTGTTGGTGGGCTTCGTCAAGTGACGTTGTAGCCTATGTCTCCGGACGACGGTCGCCTCAGTTGAATCCTGCTTCTGGACGAAGAGTCCGTGGACTGTAATGCTTGCAATTCAGGTCGACGAGCAATTAACACTTACCCAGGTGTTCCTGGAATGCGACTGGAGTTGTTCGTCGCACTTCCTCTGAAGTTTTAGGTAGGAATTCCAAATCTTGCTCTTGGCGATGCGCTTCTGATGTTGCGCCAGTGTTGCCTCCGAGGATTAGGCGCTCCACTTCGCGGAATGCGTGCCTCAACCCTGGGAGTTCGCTGCGATACGTTGCTGGTGGTTGCTTAGACTGGGTCCTCGTGGTCACTCTCACTTTATTTTGTGGGGAAATGTTTACGCCCGATGCCGACCGAATGTCGATTTCCTGGGCCTGAATCGACCGGGGAGCCTGGTGCTTTGGTTGTCCAGTGGTCGATGCGTCCCAATTAATTTGGGGATACTACTGGGAATGTTAGTTCTCCTTGGATCTGGTGCGCGCCGAAACAGTCCGGGCGAGCTGAAGGGTAGACAATAAGAATGCCGCCGTTTGACATTTCCTTTTTAAATCGAGCAGAGGATGGCGATGGCGGCGTTCAGTCTCAAAAAGTCGTCGTTTCACTTTCTTGCCGCGAGTGTTCGACTTATAGGCAGTGTTACATCGGGTAACTATGAAGTTCTGTCTCCGAATTCTGGAGCCGTAGGTGGTTTGGCTTTCTGCAAGTGGCAGATGTATATTTCGGATAAATAAACCACGGCAAGTTGTTTAGGGTTGGGAAAATATATTAAAAACCCGACTATGGTTATTCTTTATTCTGTACTATTCTTTTTCTCACTACGGTCAGCCTGTACTCCTGTACGCCTGAACTGTTCGAATGTGACTGACTCGCTGAACTTTCTCTTGCTTCAAGCAAGAGACCCGTCCGCGAGTACAACAATATGCCTATGTATGTGTGATTCGATACAATGCCAGCAAAATTCATAATTTTCCTAAAAATTTGTTGGGGTGAGTAATATCCCCGGCTGGTTGCTCGTTGAATTTCGGTGAGGCACAAAAAAATAAGAAGAATTTTCGTTCTGGTTATTGACAATTCTTTATTCTCTTTCTGATGAAAGGTCTTACCTCGACGAAGTTAAATTCAAGAAGGCCATTATACATGAGGCAATTAAAGAAGATGGCTGAGCGGTTTCCGATCTCAAATAGATTGTATGAAGTGACATCTACCAGTTCGTGGCGAAATGACTACTAGAATTTTAAGTTACGTTCAATGATCTTTGCCATGAACATTGCCGGCCGCCTTGCAGCGTTGATGGCTGCAAAGCTTGCAAATGCCAGGTTTGCTATTTGAACCTCGAAAATCACTCATGAAAAAAATGATACATTTTTAAATATGTGAATTAAATTAAAATTAAAAATACAACTTTGATTTTGAACACTAGATACAGTAAGTAGCGAACGTATTTGTAGATCCGTGCAATATCTTTAGAGTTAATATTTATATTTAAATAAGAAAGTACTACCCTTTTCCTGTCGGATGTATTGTACATGAATAAATAAATAATAATACTTGATGAATAGAGGTTGAGTCAAACAATTAAGAGTGAGGTAATAATGCACAATTTAGCAATTGAACGCGTTATGACCCCATTCTGAGTCCTTATGTAGGCTACGCGGACTCTATTGTCCGAACCCGGATAAACTTTTATAATACGTCCAAGCCGCCATTCATTTGGGGGGAGGTTTTCTTCCTTTATTACTACCAAATCATCAATAGATACATCTCTCTGTGGGCATTTCCATTTGTACCTTTTGTTAAGTTCCTGAAGATATTCATGCTTCCATCTACGGCAGAACTGGTGATGCAATATTTTTATCCTTTCCCATCTCTTGGCGCAACTCAGGGATTGACATGTGGGGTGCGCCGGGAGGAATAAATTTCCACTCGAGTCGTTGATCAACATATCTTTTAGATACTTCCAGTGAGATATTTCGCATAAATTGCTTAAAATCGTTCGCAATGACTTTATTGGCGCCGACAAAGTTGGTGCCGTTGTCCGAAAATATCGTTTTCGGTATACCACGCCGAGCTATGAACCGACTTAAGGCTGCTAAGAAAGACTGCGTAGATAAATCGCTAGTTGCCTCTAGGTGAATAGCCCTAGTAGCGAAACAATCAAAAATACAGGCATATGCCTTTGTTAGTCGGCAGTTGCGTCCCAAAGAGCTACGTATCATAAAGTGACCTGCAAAATCGATGCCCGTATTGGTAAACGGTGATGAAATTTGCGTCCTTTCTAATGGTAAGGCCCCCATGATCTGGGTTTGCACTTTCTTTTTCTGAATTATGCATGTTTTACATGAACGAATGTGCTTTTTTACCAAGTTCTTCACCTTTGGTATCCAAAATTCATTGCGAACCAAGCGAACTACTAATTGGTTGCCGCCATGAATTGAGATGTCATGGATAAATTTTACATACAGGGCACTAATATGTGCCTGATACGGGAGAATAATGGGATATTTTTCGTTGTACGTTAAAGTAGAACAGGTAAGCATTCCATTTGACCGAAGGATTTGATTTTTGTCTATCATAGGATTTAAATTCGCCAATGAGCTTTTTTTGGAAATAGGCTCGTTTTTCAGAAGAGCTACGTAGTCATTTTGAAAATAAAACAGTTGAGTCAACCGGATAACAAAGTTCTTGGCATAAGATATTTCGTTCTGAGAAACGATAATGGTTGTGTAAGAGAACTTATTCTTAAGACGAGGACTGGTTCTATGGTAAAATCGCAAAATATAGCAAATAACATGCAAAACCCTAGACCAGGAGGAAAATCTTCCCACAATTGTTTCAATATTAGGCGACATCGTAGTAAGATTCACCTTTATTGGTTTCATTTCGAGATCTTTATAAGCAGGGCGCTTCATAATGGATTCGGGCCAAGAACATTGAGGTTGACAAAGCCAGGCAGGGCCGTGCCACCATAAGTTGGCCACCTGAAGGTCTGTCGGAGAAAGACCTCTAGTCACTAAATCTGCTGGATTATCAGCAGATCTTACATGATTCCATTGCGTATTTGGCACATATGACTCTATCTGTGAGACTCTATTAGCTATAAAGGTTTTCCAAGAGCTAGAAGGCTTATTTAGCCATGCTAAAACAATTGAGCTATCGGTCCACAGAAGGAGCTCGTACTTTGAGCAGGCGAGCTCTGATATAACCTTTCGAAACAGTTTTGACAACAAAACAGCACTACAGAGTTCCAATCTTGGTAATGGTACTTGCTTGACTGGGGCAACTTTGCTTTTGGCGCATATTAGGTTAGAAGACCACCTGCTTGAATTGTGTTGTATGCGCAAGTAAAACGTAGCAGCATAAGCTCGCTCAGAAGCATCACAAAATCCATGGATTTGGATAACCACGTTCGGACTGTACTGGATCCAACGCGGAACTTGAACTCTGTGTATGTCTGGTAGCGCAGCCAAAAAGGTTTTCCAGCGGTGAAACGTGAGGGGCACAAGTGGTGTGTCCCCAGACGTCCCATCACGCCAGATTTGCTGCATAAGTATCTTCGCAGTAATTATTACAGGAGCCAACCATCCTGCGGGATCAAACTGTCTTGCTATCACTGAGAGCACAGCTCTTTTAGTTAAAATTTTATCTTCTTCTAGTATTGAGAAAAAGAAGTGAAAGCTATCAGATCTAGCATTCCATTGAATCCCGAGAGTTTTTGAGATACTATTATCTTCTAATTTAAGAAAATCTTGGTTATAGAGATGGGATACTGGAAATTGTTCAATCAAATCCAAGCTATTGGAGGTCCATTTTCTTAAGGAAAAACCTGCCGAGCTAAGAGCAGCTATCAGCTCGTTTTGTGCTTGAAAGGCTGTTTCAAAATCATGGGCTCCAGTAAGCACATCGTCGACGTAAAAATCATTTTTGAGAATTGCCGACGCAATAGGAAACGTCGATTGCACATCCTCGGCAAGACGCAGCAATGTGCGTATGGCTAAATATGGGGCGCACTTAACGCCAAAGGTAACCGTCTTTAGCTCATAGTCCTGAAAAGGACTACCGCTATGGTCGGATTCCCAAAATAAAATTCGTTGAAACGATGTATGTTTAGGATGAACAATGATCTGCCGATACATCTTTTCGATGTCGGCGTTAAAGACGTAGCGATAGAAACGCCACTTCAAAATTAGAGTTGTTAAATCGGTTTGTAATACCGGACCAGTGTACAACATATCATTTAAACTAACTCCATTGCTTGACGGACACGAGGCGTTAAAAACTACCCGAACCTTTGTTGTAGTACTATCTGGTTTTACAACCGCGTGATGTGGCATATAGTAAGTGCATACCTGATGGTTTTTAATAATTTCCTCAGATGAAACAGCCTCCATGTGTCCCAGTCCGACATATTCTTGAAGCACCTCATTATATTTCGACCGAAGGTCCGGATTTTTTGCTAATGATTTGCCCATGCGATGGAGCTGTTTTAGAGCTTGGTTTCTTGAATGGCCTATCGAGGCAATAGGTCTTTTAAATGGCAGATGAACTATATAACGACCGTTGGCGTTGCGAGTAGTTGTATCTGAGTAAAGTTGTTCGCAGACGATATCTTCGCTTGATACCGTATTTCGTTCAAATATCTCCTCAACTTCCCAAAATTTAGCAATTTGTTGATCTACCAAAGTCTCGCAAAAATACGACACAAATGTGGAAAAGGAATTAACATGTTGTTGGGAAAGAGGCCCTGAGAGTACCCATCCAAATATGGTGTACTGGGCTACAAGAGATCCTAAAACGTCTGACTTCAATCCTTCCAGGACAATTGAGGGATACAAGTCGGATCCAATCACCATATCTATCTTCGAACTTTCATAGAAATGGGGATCTGCGAGCTCCAATCCAATAGGTACTTCATCTCGTTGTATCATGCATGAAGGCAAATCCCCAGTGAGACGTTTCAGAACAATTGCGTTAGCGAAAATGGTGAAAGTTGGAACATATTTTGAGGCAATACACAGCGAACACAATTTTGATGCCGTTGTTGTTATCATTGAACTCATTCCAGATATCTGAGCCTGTATCGGCTTCACGGGTAAATTTAATCTTCGTTGCGCATCTTCCGAGATAAATGTGACCTCTGAGCCTGGATCCACCAGAGCACGAAGCGTAAATTTACATCCTAGGTGGTGGATATCAATCAAAGCCGTTGCTAAAATTATTCGCTTATTGTTACCAGCAAAGAAAGATTGAACTCGATAGGAATTGGAGTTTTTAGTGGACTGTATTGTTGGAGATTGTGGGGATGCTTGTAATGGATTTCCCATTCCCGAAGAGGAAGGAATATTTTGAGATGAGTTCAACGGAGTTGGATGCAAAAGTGTATGGTGCTTTTGTTTACACAGCATACACGTGTGAACACTTTTACAATCCTTGTGCAAATGCGTTGAGGATAGGCAATTTGTGCAACAGCCGAATGAATTTACCTTGGTCAAGCGATCCGTTATATTTAACTGTAGAAACGCTGGACATTGCCGAAGAGAATGTGAACTATTGCGCAGTTTGCAAGTAAATTTATTTACTTTGGAATGAAACGCTTTATGTTTTGCTTTATGGGGAGAAGGGAGTTGACCTCTAAATTCGCCTTTTGACTTAGAAGGAAATTTAATATCGGATATAGTTTCTAGCACACGGTAACGGCTTGTTAAAAACGAATCCATTTCACTCTAGGACGGAATGTCTCGGGGTTTCTGAAGGGATTGTTCCCACAATGCAAGAGTATTTTCCGGTAACCGATTGGAACATAGATATATGAGAATCGGATCCCAAGTGTTCGTTGGTACACCATGGGCTTCGAGAATCGATAAACAATCATTGATCTCCCGCTGGAGATCCTTAATGCTTTTGCCAGATTCGATTGCAATCGCATTCAAATTAAAAAGCTTCTTTAATTAGTTATTCACCAAGATTCTCCGATTCGCGTACTGATCGGAAAACGCTTTCCACGCTAATTCAAAACTATCTGCGGTGAGTGGGAACCTCGTTACAATATCGTTTGCATCATTCTTGGTTTTCGAGCGAAGGTGAAATAATTTTTGTACTGAGCACAATTTCGGGTGATTTATATATACCGCGGTAAACATATCTCTGAACGACGGCCAAGTGAGATAATCCCCGTAGAAGGTTTCAGTGTCACAAGGTGGAACCTTTATGCACTGTTCTGGGCTAAAATTCTGAGAGGAAGCATTTGGAATACCGTCTTCTTTAATAATTGTCAATTTAGATGCAGTCTCGATAATTTCACTTAGGCACGAAATATATGTGTTAGACGACAACCGATATTTGGCTTTAATTGGCTCCAAAACTTCATCCGTCTTCGCACGCAGGTACAGAGTATAACCCTTCTTAATATCACACCAAAGTTCTTTTAGTTCGATTTTATGTGCTTCTAAAGCACTAAGAGTATGATCTGTCACCGGTATTTGTTGAAAATAAGAATGAAATTCTATAAGCTGATCCGCTGCAGCGATAAAATTCTCTAGCTGAGACATAGTTTTGGAAGTAATTGAAAAAAACCTAGCCTCAAATAAATAATTGCTCAAACGCGTAACCAATGTTCCGACGGGAAGCAAATTCGCACTATTAAACACTCTT
Source organism: Portevinia maculata (assembly GCA_949715645.1). NCBI lineage: Eukaryota > Metazoa > Arthropoda > Insecta > Diptera > Syrphidae > Portevinia > Portevinia maculata. Next base: position 117,459,059 of record OX454527.1, on the reverse strand, counting down.
AACTTTATATTATAAGACGAATTAGAGATTCTTGAGGTTTAAATTCATGTACAACACAAATCAAGTGAGGTTAGGGTGTATATAAATTGATATGTAAAGTAAAATAATATATTGCACTTATCATAAAATATGCACGCACCTATTAACAATATTTGAATCTCCTTAGCTGCTTCTGTTCTTCCTTCTGCTGGTTTTGTGTGGAATATTATTTCCCGTTGAACTATCTTCACGTTTTATTATGTGGAATTGGTGGGCTGCTAAGCGATCTGAGCGTTGGTACTGCGACGATATTGTCAGCGCAAGTGGTGGATTAATGACTGGCTTTCTTCTTATGCAAACAACAGAATGTGTTTTGTGGAGCACAAATCTTCTCGTGGCTTGTAGAACTGGTGTATGACGTGAATCGGTGAGAATTTGGGAGAGCAAATGTAATGCCCTTTGGATGATCTTCGACGATCGCTGTGCTGTTACGGTTGGATATGCTGCTTAAAATTTTGGAACGATCGGTTTGAGGATTGCTCTGATTTCTGTTGATACGATCGTTGATCTTTTATGCTGATACGAACGTTGAGCGAGTGGGCAAGATGCAGGGATCTTCTTTACTGCTACGATTGTTGTCGTGCGGGGCCCGATGCAGGGTTTACGGATCTTCGACAGTCAAAGCGTTCGAGCACGGCAGGTAACTTAAAGATATGATTTGACTGAAGAGAGTACGGCTTACACTTCGACGATCGATTTATGTAGATATAGGAATCTGAGCTACGATGCGGCCGATAGGCAGTTTCGTTTTTCATTCAAATTTGCGAATGAAAATTGATGAGTATTTTAATAAATACTATTCGGCTTGAAAGGACCAAATGTTGGGGTGAGTAATATCCCCGGCTGGTTGCTCGTTGAATTCCGGTGAGGCACAAGAAAATAAGAAGAATTTTCGTTCTGGTTATTGACAATTCTTTATTCTCTTTCTGATGAAAGGTCTTACCTCGCCGAAGTTAAATTCAAGAAGGCCATTATACATGAGGCAATTAAAGAAGATGGCTGAGCGGTTTCCGATCTCAAATAGATTGTATGAAGTGACATCTACCAGTTCGTGGCGAAATGACTACTAGAATTTTAAGTTACGTTCAATGATCTTTGCCATGAACAAATTTTTATACATGAATAAACTCGAATTACTACTACACATTTTACTGATAATTGCAGCTTTCTACCGGTACTATGCAGATCTTCTGTACTGGACGTTTTAGTCTTCCTGTCTCGGTCTGTACAACTACGGATCGTATCAACCCATCCTTGCTGGTGATGAGCTCGCATACTCTGCCAAGCGCCAAGGAAAGCCTTCGTTAGCCAATGTGACCAGCTGGCCAATCTTCAATGGATCCTTGTCTTTACGCGACTTCTTCCTTTTCTGAAGAGTGGTCAAATAATCTGTACTCCACCTTTCCCAAAAGTGGCCTAACATTTTCTGACGATCTCTCCAAAGTCTTGCGCCTACTGTACTTGGTTGCAGACTGATATTGAATGGAATTGGAAGAATCATCGGTTCGCCCACTAGGAAATGCCCCGGGGTTAATGCCTGTACATCGTCTGGATCATCGCTCAAGGGATGAATCGGCCTTGAGTTCAGTATAGCCTCTGTCTGTACCAGTAGTGTTGAAAGCTCCTCATATGGAAGCACCTTCAACCCTTTTTTTTTTTTTTTTTTTTTTTTTTTTTTTTTTTTTTTTTTTTTTATAAAAAGGAAATCCAAATCCCAGAGCACTCAGACTCGGTAACGTTCCATTGTACTACCAGGCAGAAATCCTCCTTTTGGTGTAGAGGCATGTGATTGGGTGGCGTATGTTGTTGTTCCCCATGGGGAACCCTACTATCCTCCTTAAGTTGACGGCGGCTTCATAGATTCCCCCGTGATGAGGTGCTGCTGGAATCATGAATTACCATTCTGTACCCTTACTGGCGAGATGAGCCATTGCTCTCTTGTCTGATCATTTTTCTATCGCTCTCTTTAACTCCTTGTGGGCTCCGACAAACGAAGTCCCGTTATCACTGTACATGCGTTCGCATCTGCTTCTACGTGCTATGGAACGTTCATAGCAAGCTATGAACGCTAGCGATGTCAAATCCGTCACTAGGTCGATGTGCACTGCCCTAGTCTTCAAGCACACGAAGACGGCGACCCAGCATTTGGATCTAACAACTTGATCTCCTTTTCGGTTGTTGACCTTCATCTCTAACGGGCCCGCGTAATCCACCCCACAGTGTAGAAACGGCTTCCGGGCCTGTACTCTGTCAGCTGGCAACTCGGACATCAACTGATATTCTAACTTGTAGTTATACCTGGCACAAATGACGCATTTGTGCAAATATTTCCTTGCCTCGGCACGAAGTTTTGGAATCCAATACTTCTGTCGCACGAACTGCATCATACCCTGTACTGCGCCATGCTTGGTTGTGCGGAGCGCGTGAACTATGATTAGCCGTCTGGTGGCCTGTCCTGGGCAAAGTCCAGCGTTCAGCGTGTCTGTGTATTAGCGGAGCACTCCGTACAATCCTCTCCGCTGCACTGGACATTCTGTTACACCTGATACCCCTCTACATCATCAGCATGCAAACAGCGGCTTGTTCCGCTGTCTGCTTAAAATCTACCTCACAGTGGACCAATAAGAAGATCGGCCACTCCATCATTTTGGACTCCTTTAAGTCTCTACCCAGAAACATAGACTACACCATACCCCGCCTGCAGTTAGGAAAAAACTTCCAAATCACCATTCCTTCCAGATCATTCTGGGATGATGATGCATTTGCGGAAGATAAATCGATCCACTTCTACACCGACGGATCTAAAACCAGCGATGGGGTAGGTGGGGGCGTTTTCTCAGAAAAGCTAAATCTTAGCCTCTCTTTCCGTCTTCCAGATTATTGTAGCGTGTTCCAGGCGGAAATTTTTGCGATAAAAGAAGCCCTGTCGTGGCTAAAGAGGAATGTGATATCCTCAAGGATATCCGTATCTTCTCGGATAGTCAGGCCGCGATTAAATTCATGGACTCAGTCTCTTCAAATTCCATCGTAGCCTAACATTGCCGCTCATCTCTTTCGGAGATGGCAGAGCAGTTCAATATTCACCTCTGTTGGGTGCCGGGACATAGAGACATTCCAGGTAACTGTAGGGCAGACGATCTAGCCAAAAAAGGAACCACTTTACCTCTTTTACCTGATAAAGGTTCATTAGGAATACCAATCGCTACATGCAAACTCTTGTTCAAGCTATCAGCAATCGAGAGAACAAACCTTAGGTGGACAAGTAGCAATACTTGTCTAGCGACTAAGCGGATCTGGCCAAAGTTGGATCTGCGACGCTCTATGTGTCTAATCTCATTAAACCGACTGCATATTAGCTCGACTATAGGTGTTATCACAGGACACTGCTTAATAGGAAGGCACGCATCCAGACTTGGCGTGCACTCAAACGACTTCTGCAGAAGCTACATGGACGAGAAGGAGGAGGAGACTGTACTTCACCTTCTCTGCACATGTCCTGCGCTCTCCCACAAAAGAAATCTCCATCTAGGGGACTTCTTGTTCAATGATACAAGTGACTTAGCCAACACTGGCGTTAGAAGTCTTTCGCGCTTCATAAGAAGCTCCTATTGGTTCAACGAGCAGTGAGGGAATCCCCAGATCTGTGTGGTACCACAATGGACCTAATATTGGTCTAAGTGTGTTGGCCTTAGCTGACAGCCACGTCAACCTAACCTAACCTAACCATGATTAGCCATGCTAACCTGGATCCATCGGAAATTATGGATGTATGCCTCATTTCATATGAGTTGTTGCTCCTGTCTAGCCTTCTCCCTACTCTCAGCAAGCCCCTTACATCTAACACTGGTTTAAGCGGTTCCAGTTTGCTTCTCTCGGGCAGATCTGTAGCGTTCTGTAATGCTGCTATCTCTTTCCTGTACACCTATTCTTGTGATTTACGTAAGATGTATGTCATTGCGTACGCCTTCTCCTCTGATGTTGGCTCCTTTACACCTGTACCCTTCCACGAAGGGTCAGTCACCTTGTCGAGAGCACCATTCCTTCTGAATAGTGCCGGTGTGGAGGCTTAAGGATGCTGATTCAACGGGCTACACTGTCGACGACCTCCGTCGCCAGAAGGGTCACCCATGGCAGATTGACCGTTGAATGAGGATCTACTAAGACTTGCCCGTAGGACATTCCGTCCGATCCCGCTCCCTTTCCATCCTTTCCCTCTCCTGCTTCCTCTCACTCTCCCTTCCTCCATCTCCTGGGCTGGACTTAAGGTGTCATACGACCCGTGGCTGATGGAGCAGTTTAATAAATAGCTCAGTCGCGAACGGAGTATCCGGATACCTGGCGACCTCCGGATCAACTAGCCTTATCTGTACAATGCGGATCTCTGTACAGACGGACCTTCCCTTCTCCGCTACTCGTGGGAACAATTATGAACAAACAAAAACAACAAAAACAAAAACAAAATATTAAGGCCAGTATCACTTTGAAACCGGACGGTAGTACGGCGGCGAAGCTATCTACCGCATATGCTCATATGGCAGCTGACAGCGGAACTGTGGATAATCGTGGTTCCTCCGTCAGTACTTGCGAGCAAAGCAAAAATCTTTCCAGCAAAAGCGGGACTGTGCATAATGGGCCCACCTCTGCTGGCAGCAACCCCCCAGGCAGTGCTCCAAAGCTGCCCTCTGGTATCACCCCTGCTACACTTGTCAAGGGCAAGACTGTGGAAATTCATGGTCCTTCCACTGGCAGTATACGCAAGGCTGCTACCAAACACAAACACCTCCCTAGTGGTAGTGGGACTGTGCACCATGGTCCGGCTTCCACTAGCGCGTCTTGCACTGGAGGGTCTCCTCACCGCAACTCCTCCAAGCTGCATTGCAAAAACAGACGCAATGCCAATCGAATAATTGGCTCTATCGGCCTGAGATAGATACGAGGGCGGGTCAATAAGTCCGTGACTTTTTGAATTTCTGACCTCTTTACTGAAACGGCAACACTGCTCCTGTCAACAGGAATCTGTCAGTTGACTCCTGTCAAAATTTAAACTTGCTGCGTCAGTTAGTTTGTGTTTGACAGCTATTTTTATCAGACTACTCACTAATTTGAGGAGAAAATGGAAAAAAGTGAATTTCGTGTGCTTATTAAGCATTATTTCTTGCGAAAAAAAACCATTACCGAGACCAAGGCTAAGCTTGAAAAATACTATGGGGACTCTGCACCATCGATTTCAATGGTAAAAAAGTGGTTTACTGAATTTCGTTGTGGCCGTACAAGCACTGAAGATGCCGAACGTCCTGGACGCCCAGTTGAGGTCTCTACACCCGAAACAATCGAAAAAATTCACGATATGGTGTTGGCCGACCGAAGATTGAAAGTGCGAGAGATTGTGGAAGCCGTAGGGATCTCGCATGGCTCAGTGGTTTCAATTTTGAATGATCACTTGGGCATGAGAAAGCTTTCCGCAAGATGGGTGCCGCGTTTGCTCACAGTCGACTACAAACGCAATCGTGTAACAACTTCACAGGAAGGTTTGGCGTTGTTTAATCGCAATATGGAGGAGTTTTTGCGCGGTTTTGTAACCGTGGACGAAACATGGATCCATCACAACACACCAGAGACCAAACAACAGTCAAAACAGTGGGTTTCTAAGGGTGAATCGGCGCCAAAGAAGGCCAAGGTGGGTTTGTCAGCCAATAAAGTTATGGCGACTGTTTTTTGGGATGCACGCGGGATAATCCACAGTGACTACCTTCAAAAGGGAAGTGCAATCAATGGGGAATATTATGCCAACTTATTGGACCGATTCAATGACGATTTGAAAAAAAACCGACCTCATTTGGCCAAGAAAAAAGTTCTTTTCCACCAAGACAATGCAAGGGTGCACACATGTGCAGTTGCCATGGCAAAAAACCATGAATTGGGCTATGAATTGCTCCCTCATCCACCCTATTCTCCAGATTTGGCTCCGAGCGACTACTTCTTGTTCCCAAACCTGAAGAAATGGCTTGGTGGAAAAAGATTTGACTCCAATGTTGAAGTCATCTCGCAAATAAAGGCCTATTTTGAGGACCTCGACAAATCATTTTTTTTGGAAGGGATAAAAAAATTGGAGAAGCGTTGGACAAAGTTTATAGAGCTCAAGGGAGACTACGTTGAAAAATAAAAAAAAATTTTATCAAAAAATCTGTGTTTTATTCCAAAAGTCACGGACTTATTGACCCGCCCTCGTAGATCCCCTGGCCTGGGCACAAAATATTATTTCAGGCAAGGACAAGACCAGCGGAGACATTGCGTCAAAGCGACAGAGATCGGTGGAGGAGGTGGCTTCGCCCTCCAAGCGCCTGAGGATGCACAACACCAGCATTCCTCCTAACGCGTCCACCGTCAAATCTCACAGGTCTTTCAGCGATGTCCTCAAAAAAGAAATTGTGGTCGCAGTCATCGACCGCAGTGACGCCGACGGCAGGATCTCACTTGAAAGGTGGGATCTCATCATGCTCACCCTACTCGATAACTTCGCCGACTTCTACAGGGACATCACCGGACCACCGCCAATAATTCATGATGGCGGCTGGCATCAGGGCCGCGTGAAACTCATCGCCTGCGATGATCAACGATCATTGGATCTTTACAAGCTCGCGATCAAAAAGCTTGGTCAGGGGCTAAGCTTGAGGTTGTTGCGAGGGAGGATATCCCCTGCCGACCGAGATCGCGTGCCTGGATCCCAGTGAGCCCTTCATCCCCTGAGAAAATCATCCATCTGATTAACCCTTCTGTCAATTATAAGGTCTGGCCAGACCTTTTTACGTTTTGATGACAGTTTTTCCCAACTTCTTGAAACTCCAGGATAGGGTCAACAAATATTTTTTCTTTGATTTGATGAATTTTTTTATATATATAAATATATGCCCGTTTGATAGATATAGGATTTTTTCAATTTCTACACCTTCCGTCAACTACAAGGTCTGGACAGACCTAATGCATTTTCTTTGGAAATCACATTTTGTTTGTTGTGTCTCCTTTTTTGTCCTTTCATGGGCAGCGGTAAAATCAGTTTTGTTTAAAATTTGTTATGTCGCCAATAGCCTACTTCGATAATGTAAAATAGATTGTTGTGCAAAAAACGCATTTGGAAAATATGTTTATTTTCATCATTTAGTGTTCGTAGCTTTAGTCGGAAGGTTCAAAGTATATTCAAAAAGCAAGTTTTAATTTTTTTCTTGAGAAATGTGTGATGAAATAGGAGCTTATAGGTGGAGAAGGTTCGCTTTTTATCGTAATTTTGTTATATTTTACATAAAATCAATTTTATTCTCCTTGCCCAGTATGAATGTAAGAGAAAGGGATGAGTACATTGAACAACTTATTGGTGAAATAGTGAGTAATGAAGAGCCCGATGAACAGCCCGGAAGTGCCAGTGATGACGATGATGAGTATATCCCAGAAAGAGAAGCATCCGATGCGGAGCAACAGCTAGTTTTGGAGGTTCCAAGCGACATCGAAAACAGCGACGACGAAGACGATTTGGAGGAATTGCATGAGAATCATGAGAGGGAACGTCTAGATCAAAATGAAGAGCAAATCGATCAATATTTTCTTGCCCGAGATGGAACAAAATGGCGTAAAAAAACACCAGTGCAGGTAAGAATGAGGAGTCACAACATTATTCGTTATGCAGGTGGAAATCCAAAGCGAGGAACAAGCTCAAACCAAATAGATATTTTCAAATCCATGATGTCATCAGAAATAGTGGATATCATAATAAGGCACACTAATCGAAAAGCTGAAAGTGATATTACTAAATTCAACATAGAAAACAAAACAGAAAAACCTGCAACATGGAAAAGCTTAACGGAGCGAGAATTATATGCATATTTTGGTCTATTGCTAGCCGCTGGACTTAATCACGCCAACATGCAGCATACGAAGGAGTTATGGGCAACTAAATCGGATCCAGTTTTTAGGGCGACAATGCCAGTAACCCGTTTTTGGGCTATTTCAGGACTCATCAGGTTTGACGACCAAAGAACGCGTGCTGATCGACACAAACTTGCAAAGCAGCTGCAATTGAGGAAATTGTCTGTATGCTGAATCAAAATTTAGAGGCAGCATATTCACCTTCGGAAGAGGAAGAACAAAATTCACCCAGTATATTCCATCGAAGCCGGCGAAATACGGTTTGAAGGTATGGGGGGTCTGCGATTCTACAAATGGGTATCCCTGTAAAGAAATTCTTTATACAGGAAAAGAAGCTGGCCAACAAAGGGAAATGAACCAAGGACAAAATGTGTTACTTAAACTCTGTGGGAAATACAGGATGACAGGAAAAACCATAATTGCTGACAATTTTTTCACAACGTTGCAAGGCGTTGAACAACTAAGATCAGCAGGATTGGGCTACGTTGGAACAATACGGCGAAACAAAAAGTGTATTCCAAAAGAAATGTTGCCGCATCCTAGCCTCCCTGTACTTTCATCAGAGTTTGGCTTCACGGACAATGTTACTCTCGTCTCATATGTGCCCAAGAAAAATAGAGGACTTTGTCTCCTTTCGTCGCTCCACTATGATGCAGAAACAATGGGCCCCGCAAAAAAACCAGCGATAATAATGTACTATAACAAGCATAAAGCAGGCGTTGATCGAATGGACCAAATGCTCCAGGAATACATATATGTAAACGGCAAATCAATCGATGGCCATTGCCTTTTTTTTTATAATATCTTGGATGTCTCAGTCTTTGCTTCTTGCCTAATTTATAAAATATTAGAACCAAATGCGACAAAAAATACTGATCAACGTCGTAAGTTTCTGCATTGTTTGATCGAGCAATTGGTAACGCCACAGATAGCAGAGCGAATGAAGAATCCGAGAGTTGTGGCAACAGTTTCATTGAAGAATGGCACCAGCCAAGCACCAACAAAAAAAATCATGCTATATTTGCCGAATCAACGACAAACTGCAGAGGAAGATACGGTTTTCTTGCACTGCCTGCTTAGAACCAATATGCCTTCAACATAGCCAGCAGTACTCAAAATGCAATAATTGTGTCAATCCTCTATAAAATTAAGTTTCTTCTTTTTCTTCATTGTTAAATTTTATATCTGATCATTTATTAAAAATAAAATATAAGAAAAAAGTAAGTTGCACATGTTTTATCAGTTTAACTTTCAGACAAAATGTATGAAGGTCTGACCAGACCTTGTGGTTGACGGGAAGGTGGAATAAGTTGTGATTGACAGAAGGGCGCTAAACTGGAAGAACAAAGGGGTTCCTACCGATGTGCTGTCATTGTCATCAATCAGGAAATATCACGCTGAGAGTTTACAAGAAGGAGGATGTGGACACTGACAAGCATCCCTCTGAAACTGATGTGTCGGGTGTTAGCGCACCTGTCACCTTCCCCTCCTTAGAGGTTGACATTCATGGGCCCTCTATAGAAACCACCACGTCTTCAACCCCTACGATCGACTCTCAGTCGGTCATGGAGACGGACGAAAACCCTGACAAGGATCTTCTGAGGGAAGACGAGCTCCTTAGTTCGTCCTCTGTATTATAAGACATGTCCAGCAAGGATCTTCTGAGTAAGGATGAGCTTCTCAGCTCGTCCTCTGAATTGGAGGACCTCAACAACACAGTGGTTGGGGGTTTCTCTACCGGATTATATCAACAATGCTGCAGATCATTGGATTGGATTAACCCCCAACACTCCATTAACCCGCCAATGGTGACCTATTAGTCTGTGAGACCGGGTGTATTAAAAAAATCGAATAACTTTATTCTCCTTTATGTTTTTTTTTGCAATTTCGAGTAGCTGCCGCATTGTACGTCCCCCACCATCAGTTCACGTCGAACCTGCTTATAGAGCACACGTTGTGTAATTTTTTTTACTATCCGGTCCGTGAGACCGTGTGTCACCGTTTATGTAAGTAAAATATTTTTTTATTATTCTCGTATTTTACATACAGATGATGTACCTGAGACATCGGGTCCTTCAAGAATTGGTCGGTGCTATGAGTGTGGATGGAAAAAAACAGAAAAACCAAGTACTCTTGCCGAAAATGTCAAAAATATTTGTGTCTTGAACACGTAGTGCCGTATTGCAGCAGGTATTTACCTGCAGAAATTTAGTTTTTGAGATGTTTTTTTTTGTTTTTTTTTGTTTGGAAGGATACCAATTTTTGTTTTTTTTGTAAAAGTTCCGAATGTCGAAAGACTAAAAAACGTTATTTTCCTTAACGGACATGTGATCTTTTATTTTTTTTTTAATTTTTAAAAATGTATTACTAAAAACTTTGTTATGTTTAATGCTCTAATAAAAAAAATTTGTTAATTTAATTATTCAAAAAAAAGAGCTTAAATTGATTAAATATCGTTGTTTTATTGTCTAAGAGCATAAATTAAAAAGAAAAACATGAACTATTAGTAACACGTTTCGAAAAATCTTCAGTTGAAAACCCCGGTGCGTGAGACCGGCGTCACCATTGATCAAAGTCAAATTTGCGTCACCATTTGCGGGTTAAGGCTTCGGCCGCCCTTATTCTCCGGTTAACAAAAACTGGAGAAGATTTAGTCTTGGTCCAAGAGCCCTGGGTTGTCAACAGCCTTGTTCGTGGACTTAAGACCGACAAAGGTAAACCTAGATCGTGCATATTGGTGAAGAGTAGTCTTAATGCATATTTACTCCCTAATTTCAGCGATCGAGATGCGACGGCTGTCAAACTAGAGACTGCTGGTGGCATATACTGGTTGGCATCAGAGTATCTTTGCCACGACAACATGGGAGCTCTCCCTGGTGGTAACCTGGAGAGCTTTATCACGGAAGCAGAGAGGCGGAAAGCTGCACTCATCATCGGATGCGACGCCAACGCGCATCACACCGTATGGGGCAGCACTGACATTAACAACAGAGGTGAGTCGCTTTATGAATATATTTTAAGTACTAACCTCATTGTGTGTAACACGGGTAATGAACCCACCTTCATAACCAAAAAGCGACAAGAAGTCTTAGACATTACTCTTGTCTCCGTAAACATCCACAAAATGATACTGAGTTGGAAAGTTTCGGTTGACCATTCTTTCTCCGACCACCAATATCTCACTTTCAACCTTAACGCTGACACCCCTCGCCAATCCACATTCCGAAACCCTCGGAAAACAGATTGGCCCAAATACAGAGATATTATGCGTCGACTTATTACCTCTGAACTATTAAGTCCCCCTTGCAATCCTAGCGAGCTTGACGACAAGATTAACAATCTCACCAGGGCTTTCAATCTAGCGATGGCTGCTTCCTGCCCCCTCATACAACCCAGGGGGGAAAAGAAGCCACGCAAGATTGCAGGAGACTTTTTCATCGTGCCAAAAGCTCAAGATCCAACACTGACTGGGACTCCTATAAGGCATCCCTCAAATCATATAAAAAAGACCTTAAGAGGGCCAAGAGATCATCGTGGAGACTGTTCTGTGGCAAAATAGAAGAATCTTCGGAGGCATCAAGGCTAAGAAAAATCCTTGCTTCGAACCCAATTATGCCCAGCTGCCTAAAGAAAGCAGACGGCTCGTGGACTACTTCTAGCGAAGAATCGCTCAATCTGCTACTTGATACACACTTCCCAGGTAGCTCTAACATAACCGATCATAGCAACCTACACAGGTCACCTATGTTTTCACAGGTAACAAATTCTCAAAGTCTGATAACTAGGGACAAGCTCCTTTGGGCGCTACAAAGCTTCAAGCCCTTCAAGCCTGCAGGACCTGACGGCATAATACCAGTCGAACTTCAAATGATCCTTCCATCACTGAAGATGATTCTGAAAAGCTGTTTAAAGCTTATTCACATTCCTCAGGCTTAGAGAGAAGTAAAAGTGGTTTTCATACCCAAAGCAGGCAAATACTCCCATGTTAGTCCAAAAGACCTCAGACCTATCCGTCTATCATCTTTCCTCCTCAAAACGCTGGAGCGTCTGATTGATATCCATCTTCGTATGAACATAAACCCGCAACTGCTGTCTGCGGCCCAACATGCGTACAATAAGGGTAAATCCTTCCAGCACAGGAGATGATTCTGAAAAGCTGTTTAAAGCTAATTCACATTCCTCAGGCTTGGAGAGAAGTAAAAGTGGTTTTCATACCCAAAGCAGGCAAATACTCCCATGTTAGTCCAAAAGACCTCAGACCTATCCGTCTATCATCTTTCCTCCTCAAAACGCTGGAGCGTCTGATTGATATCCATCTTCGTATGAACATAAACCCGCAACTGCTGTCTGCGGCCCAACATGCGTACAATAAGGGTAAATCCTTCCATCACTGGAGATGATTCTGAAAAGCTGTTTAAAGCTAATTCACATTTCTCAGGATTGGAGAGAAGTAAAAGTGGTTTTCATACCCAAAGCAGGCAAATACTCCCATGTTAGTCCAAAAGACCTCAGACCTATCCGTCTATCTTCTTTCCTCCTCAAAACGCTGGAGCGTCTGATTGATATCCATCTTCGTATGAACATAAACCCGCAACTGCTGTCTGCGGCCCAACATGCGTACAATAAGGGTAAATCCTTCCATCACTGGAGATGATTCTGAAAAGCTGTTTAAAGCTAATTCACATTTCTCAGGATTGGAGAGAAGTAAAAGTGGTTTTCATACCCAAAGCAGGCAAATACTCCCATGTTAGTCCAAAAGACCTCAGACCTATCCGTCTATCATCTTTCCTCCTCAAAACGCTGGAGCGTCTGATTGATATCCATCTTCGTATGAACATAAACCCGCAACTGCTGTCTGCGGCCCAACATGCGTACAATAAGGGTAAATCGGTGGAAACCGCCCTTCACTCCTTGGTACGCACTATCGAATACTCCCTTCACCACAAGGAATACACTATGCTCCCTTCACCACAAGGAATACACTATGCTTTAGTAGACATAGAAGGCGCTTTCAACAACGTAAACACATCTGCAATCGCAAATGCACTGACAGAACTGGATGCGAATGGCTCGCTTGGTGAACTGATCAATCTTTTGCGATTCATCCGCTAGGAGGTCTGTCATTAGGGGTACGCCACAAGGTGGTGTCCTTTCCCCCTTCTGTGGAACTTGGGGGTGAATATACTACTGACATGCCTGGAGGGGGAGGGTTGCATGGTGATTGCAACACCCTAAAGGAACTACTTCAAAATGCTCGCAATAAGCTGATAAGTTGGGCAAGAAGATGTGGGCTGGGGGTTAACCCTCATAAAACCGAACTTGTCCTCTTCTCCAGGAAATATAAAATCCCTCATATCGACCCTCCTTCCATTAACGGTACAAGCCTTTTCTGATGAAGCTAAATTCTTGGGTGTAATCCTTGATAGGAAGTTAAGCTGGAAACCCAACTTACAAGAAAGAGTAAAAAAAGCGACAGTAGCACTTTTCTCTTGCAAAAAAGCCATCGGCAATAAGTGGGGCCTACAGCCCCGTATATCTCACTGGCTATACGTATCGGTAGTGAGACCGATTCTGACATACGGTGTGGTTGTCTGGTGGACTGCTCTAGACAAAGCGGTAAACCGTGATAAGCTGAGCAAAGTGCAACGTACAGCTTGTCTGTGTATCAGCGGAGCACTCCGTACGACCCCCTCCGCCACCTCACAGTGGATCAATACGAATATTGGCCACTCTATCATTTTGGAATCACTTGGGTCCTTACCAAGAAACATCGACTACACTACACCCCAACTACAGTTCGAAAAGAATTTCCAAATCAATATCCCCACCAGATCATTCTGGGAGAATGTTGATTGTACGGAAGATAAATCGATCCACTTTTACACCGACGGATCAAAAACTAGCGAGGGGGTAGGTGCGGGTGTTTACTCAGAAAGACTAAATATCAGTCTCTTTTTCCGTCTTCCTGATCATTTTAGCGTGTTCCAGGCGGAAATCATGGCGATTAAGTCCTGTCGTGGCTGAAGAGAAATGTGGCATTCGCTAAGGACATCAGCATTTTCTCGGATAGTCAAGCCGCGCTAAAGTCCCTGGACTCAGTCTCTCCAAATTCCATCGTCGCCTTAGACTGTCGTTCATCTCTGCAGGAGATGACAGAGCAGTTCAATATTCACCTCTGTTGGTTGCCGGGGCATAGAGACATCCCAGGGAATTGTAGGGCAGACGAATTCACCAGAAACGGAACCGCATTACCTCTTCTACCTGAGAAAGGTTTTATAGGTATGCCTATCGCCACTTGCAAACTTATGTTCACACTATCCGCAGTCGAGAGTACAAACCTCAGGTGGAGAGGTAGTGATACCTAGCGACTAAGCAAATCTGGCCAAAGCTGGATCTGTGACGCTCTTCGAGTTTGATCTCACTCAACCGACTGCACGTTGGCTCTGCCATAGGTGTCATCACAGGACAATGTCTAATAGGCAAGCACGCATCAAGGCCTGGCGTTTACTCAAATGACTTTTGCAGAAGCTGCAGGGAGGAAGAGGAAGAGGAGACTACGTCGCATCTCCTCTGCACATATCCTGCACTCTCCCATAAAAGAAATCTCTACCTAGGAGCCTTCTTCCTCAACAAACTCAGCGACTTAGCTAACACAGATGTTAGAAGTCTATCGCGCTTCATTAGAAGAGAAATGGTTTTAGCGAGTAGGGGTCGAAACTCCCGATCCATGTGGCATCACAACGGACCTCATTGGTCTAACTGTGTTGGCTTTCAGATAGCAGCCACTTTAACCTAACCTAACCTAACCTTACCCTTCTACTCGCCCTTATTTTAATGGTCGGCCTCACTGGCCAGTTGTTCATGAACCGGACCATATAGCTGACTATATTTAATAGTTTGTCTAACCTATTCGTGTATTCTAACAGTGATACTCTACTGGCCGAATGACCTGCACCTATACATAGCATTGGCTGAAATGTTATAACCGTAAACACTTTCATCTCATTCTGTACCTGTACCGACGTGTCCTCCTTTACGTCCTTTACTTTCCATTCTGCCTGTGGTGATCGAAGCCATATTGGACCTTCCAACCAAAATCTATTGTTTATTAGCATTGACGGCTTCACACCTCTACTTAGCAAATCGGCTGGGTTCTCTTTCGTGTTGACATAGTGCCAGCATCTCACCTCTGTATTTGATTGAACCGAAGAGACTCGATTCGCTACGTACGTCTTTAAGTCACATGGGAGCTTTCTTAGCCAATATAATACGACCATCGAATCGGTCCGTATGAAGTAGGATGCATTTTGCAACTCCATTGATTCTTTCACCTGTCCTAGTAATAATAATAATAATATTTTGTTAGGGTATATTGCACTGCGACCTATTGGTCTATTGTTTCCCCTTGCTTGTGCCTCGGAGAGGTTCGTACCCTCTTTCAGAGCCTCTCTAGATACTTCTTTGTGAAGCATGTCGAGGTATTGCTCTGGTTTATCCTTGGCAGGTCACACTTCTTAGAGCACAGCGTCCAGTCCAGTTTCTTTGATGAATGTGAGAATGAGCTATGGGTCCTTGGTTTGTATGTCCTTGTCTGTTATTTGGTGCCTGCCCAAATATTTCATCCCTTTGTGGGCCAGTGCCCCACAGGATTCCAGTATATGGTCTGGAGTTTCGGCGGTTTCACTGCATAATCTGCAGAGCCCGTCCTCCGATATGCCCATTTTCCTCAGGTGCTCCTTGAGTCTGCAGTGCCCCGTGAGGAGGCCTGTTAGGATTCTTAGGTTGTTTTTGTTAAGGCCGATACAAGCTTTGAATCTCTTTTGGTTGTAATTTCCTAAGATTTTCTTTGATTGCCTCAGACCTTGGAGGTTGAGAAAGGCTTTTGCCCTTGTTTCTCTCTCCAGTCTCCTGAATTCTTCGCGTATAGTGTGTTCTCCTATCCCGCAGAATGGTTCAGGTCCTATGAAGGGTTCCTCTGCCCCTTTTCTTGCCAGAGAGTCCGCTGCCTCATTGCCTGTAATGCCAACATGGCCAGGTACCCAGCAGATGGAAATTCTGTTATTCTTGCCTAGTCTATTCAGTCCGTGTAGGCATTCCCACACGAGTTTTGACTTGATAACGTAGGCGTCAAGAGCCTTTATGGCTGCTTGGCTGTCAGACATTATTGCTATGTTGCAATTCCTGTAGTTTTTCTCGAGGTTGATTCGAACGCACCTGTCTATGGCACATATTTCTGCCTGGAAGATGCTGGTACATTTGCCCATGGATTCGTAGTGCTTAGTTCCTGGCCCAAACACTCCTGCACCAGTTCCCTCCTCGGTCCTCGAGCCGTCCGTGTACCACTTTGTTGTGTGGTTGCTCAGTCCATAAGTTGTGGATTCATTGCTCCAGTTCTCCTTATTGCTGAGCTTTGCCTGGAAATTCTTTTCGAAGTTGAATTTCCTGATGCTATCGTCCCTAGGTATGCCAAGAAGTGGGGGTTTTTTGAGTAAGTCACCGTGTTCTTTCGAACCGATGCATTTCCCTCTCCCAATTCCCTCCTTTGCCTGTACTAGTAGCCTGGACAACAGTTCTTAAGCCCCCAACTCCAACCTCGGGATGGATACTGTTTTTAACGGCGCCACGCGCGTCTTTGACATTAACAAATTACTTGTCACTGCGCCTTCTGAATGTACTGTACGAATGTAAATGGCTGCTCCATAAGCTGTTTTTGAAGCATCACAGAACCCACGTCTAACTCTTTCGAAGTACCTAACCATCTGTCTACACGGAATTCTTGTAAAAGAGTTATCTATTCCCAGAACTATTTCCACCTGTACTCTATTTCTATGAGCATGCGATTATCCCATCCTGTACTTAACCTGCAAATGTCCTGGATCAAGATTTTGCCTGTGACAGTGACTGGGGATATGTACCCATTTGGATCATATAGCTGAGCTATGCAGCTAACGATCTTTCTCTTGGTGAGGATGCCGATTAGCTTTGGTGTTTTCACTTCATACGTAAATTGATCTGTACTAATTAGCCATTTTAGTCCTAGAATGGATGATTTCTCTTCCCCCGAAAACACAATTGCCGCCTCTCCAGTGCCAGCATTCATCTCCTCCATAAATCTAGACGAGTTTGACTTCCATTGGCATAACTCGAAACCGGCACCTTTCAATATTCTGTACATCTCTTTGGCTAATTTTATTGCCTTAGCTTTATCTGACTCGCCGGTGGTGCAGTCGTCTATGTAATAATCATTTTGGATTGCATCGGCTGCTTCTGGGAATTCTGACTGTGCTTCTCTTGCCGCCTGTACTAGTGATCTGACTGCTAGATGCGGGGACCACATCAATCCAAACGTGAAGACGGTCAACCAATACTCGTTTAGTGGCTCTTGCCTGCTTTCTCTCCAAAAGATGCGTTGCAGGTCCCATTGATCTGTACTGAGCCTGACCTGATTAAACATTTTCTTTATGTCACCGCATATCGCAATGCGATGCCTTCTAAAACGCATTATTATCTCATGCAGATCTCTCTGCAGCTTCTCACCTAACATCTGTATATCGTTTAAGGATATACCTTTATCTGTACGGCAACTTACATCATAGACTATACGAAGTTTCTTTTCTATACAGTGGTGGGGTATGTGATATACCACAGCACCTATATTTGTTTTTCTGTTCACAACCTGTACATGACCTAACTGGATGCTTTCACGCGTCTTCTTGATGTAATTTTCTTTCAACTGTACGCACTTCTCTAAATTGTTTTCCAGACACATAAACCTGCGTAATGCGACTTCTCTTGAACTGCCCATCTTCTCGAACCCTCCTTTCAGTGGCATCTTTACCACAAACACGCCATCTTTTTCCCGACGATGCGTCTGTACAAAATACTGCTCTACGAGCTCTTCTTCCTCTGTACGGCTGGAACACGCTTCCACCTGGTCCATCTGCCATAATCTCCTTAGCAGTTGGTCCAACTGCTCCTCTTCTGCTAAACAGACAGCTGCGCAAGCATTGGTTTTGTTTTCGCAAGGTGACACCGTCTGATTCTCTTGGCGATATTGATATAACTGATTTCGCAAATAAATCTACTCCTAACAACAGGCTCACCGGACCCGGTTTATAATAGTCAGGATCGGCATACCTGACCAGAGAATCCTTTGTATTTCTCTTTACCTGTACTGTGCTGGTTGGAAGAATTGGCTGCCATTGGCTTCCTTCTGGCATGCATGAACCAAACTGGCAGTAGTGTATGCGGTTCCGTAGTGCTCGAAGCGAACCATGGAAATACCTTGACCATAGCCCTGCGTGCGATTGCAAAGGGAGCGCCGTCAATTCCTATCAGTTTGTCCGCTGCTTTCTTGGTATGAATCCTCAACTATTCCCTTAATTTGTCCACTATCAGGTTTAGATGGGACCCTGTGTCTAACATTGCACGAAAGGGACCATGCATTAGGCCGTCAACTGCAACCTTTACCATGGCAGTCGGAATCAAGGAACCCTCGTGCCTTAAGAAATTAATAGACTGTACATAGGTTTTATCATTTGTTTTCCTGAATTTCATTGGCAATACATACTTTACATTTTCTCCTGTTCTTTCCTGTACCTTCCTTTCCTTCGCTTCCTATACCCTAAGTTCGTCCACCTTGCTGTTCAGCTTCTGCAGCTTGGCCTTGAACAAAACTTGACTCTGCTCTTCTGATACCTCTACATCTTTACTGTTTGCCTGTACGTCTATACTTGCTGGATAACTGTTCTTCTGTACGTGCCTGTACTGCTGTCCGCCTAGTCAGTACTGCTTCAACCTGTCGCCAGCTGCTCTCCTTGCCCCGCCCCTGCTAACAGTTTGAGCTGGAGCCCTGTACCTTCCTTCTCCTTCTGCTTTTGACTGTACGCGCATAACTGGTAGCACATGCCTGTTGACGTCCCTTGACGGGCATAAGTCGATGTTATGTTTTGGAGCACTTGGACAGCGGGCTGTTTGGAAGCAATTATTTTCTTTATGCCCATGCTTCAGGCAGTTTGCGCAAATCGCTCGTCTTTCTATGAAGTATTTCCTGCCTCGAAATGAAAGAGCGCAGAAGTCCGGACAGTTTCAGACCTGATGATCTGACTTGCATACTTCACATGGAGGACGCCCTGTACTCCTAATGATATCTTTAGGGGCAGTTGCCCTTGCCTGTACACTGCCTCTGGGAGCTTGTTGAGGTATAATTATACCACAACAAGAGCCACTCTACGTTCCTTGATCCACCCTACCAAATTCCCTCTCTTTATTGGTTTGCGTGCTTAGGATCTGAAGAGGTGGAGGGGCAGCCATGGTGCCATCAGCCATCGGCCCACTTCTCTGGACCCTCAGGGCAAGAACCACCACAGGTTACTTGGGCATGGACACGCGGTCCAACACCGATGAACCAGCAGGTGGTCACCGAGTCGAACAAACTGCGACATCAAACCCAGACGGACGGTCATTTTGCGACATCGAACCCAGACGGACGGTCTGCAACGGCGGTACGAAGACCACGCGCAGCAATTGGGGAGGGCGAGCGGACGGCCCCTCCTGAAGACAATTGAAAAAGAAGTACCACGGTCACGGTACTGAGTCACGCACGATGGGGGGAAGATGACGCTCTATCCTTCAACTCCGTCGTGAGAGCACCGGAGGAGCAGCAGAGAGTGTTGGCGGACGGCCGCGTATTGATACACTCCCAAATTATATCACAGACACCGGTCCAGATGCGCACAAAAGACCGGCGACAACAAACAAAACATTCAACACGAAACACAACGATGCCTGCAAGGCCAACATAAATAATAAAAACAAAAAGAAACCTTGTAAGAACGGGCACAAGATCTGAATTCCCTTTCGACCCCAAAACTACGCGCGACCCCACCGAGATAAGCAAATAATAATAGCGCGATAATTCAGAAGTTATTTACAATTTATTCACTCACTGCACTATTCCTGAATTGCTGGGTTTTCCAATAGGTTTAGCTGGTGTCTGGTCCTAGGGATTTCAGTAATCCAATCCCTACGTTTGATAACGCAGCGGCCTGTTTGTCAACAAATTCCAGCATCGTTGACAGTTTCGGTTGCTCGCAGTCGCGTTGGAGCTCCCATTGTCGTGCAGTCTCCTGATTCAGCTTCTCACACAACACATTGATGATGAAGAAGTCCCAGGTCTCTACTGGTAGTCCTAATGCCTTCAACTGACGCATGACCTCGTGAATCATGTTCGCCATCCTCTGAAGATCGTTGGCTGGCGGCTGGTTGCTTAACTCCGGGAGGTATAGCAATTGGCGAAGATGGTCGCGCCCAATCAGGTATTTTTGGTCGTAAATTTGCTTCAACCTCTCCCATGCTTCGCTGTAGTTGTTGGCTGACAGCTGCCATTCCCCCAATGTCCTGGCTGTACGTCCCGTACGCGAACTTGTAGGCTGGTGCGACCTTGTCATTATCGTGGATGGCTGCAGCAAACCTGTCGTGGAATCCTAACCACTTGGTGTGAGTCCCATCGAACTCGCCCCGAGTATTATTTAGATCATTCTGTTGGAATGGTATGTCCACCTGTACTTTAATATATGTACCCTGTACATTGGCCTGTACTCTGGGGCGCAGTGCCTTCATCCTGTCTTCTAACGCCGCGCACGCATAGAAGTAGTCACCCTTGACTGACTCCTTGAAGTCGATGCATGCGCATATGGTGTCCTCTTTTGCGCCGGCTAGCAGTACTTCATGCTGCTTGCAAAAGTTCTGCCAGTCCTCCTGTACCGTCTTGAGACGCAGCTCCGCATTTTTGTAAGAAATCGCGACTGCGTCCTCCGACTCGGCAAACCCGCGTGACATAGAGATGGCATGGGCTGCCGCTTTCGCCTGGTTGGTTATCATCATTCGTCGAAAAAAAAATTTGGAAAAAAGAAAAAACAAAGACGATCCTATTATAATCTGTAGTTGCACGAGAGCACCCTTAGTTGGGGCATGTTATAATCTGACTATGACGCCTAACTTGTTCAAGTGGATGCAAATTATCTGATACTATTATCTCTGTACAATTGCGAACTTTTGACTCGTTGGACATAGTGAATGAGTCCGCCTGTACTTTCGTTTGCACGATTCATTAACCTGTACTCCAATGTGAACCTTTAACCTGTACTCCAATGTGAACCTTTAACCTGTACTTCAATGTGAACCTTTAACCTGTACTCCAATGTGAACCTTTAACCTGTACTTCAATGTGAACCTTTAACATGTACTTCAATGTGAATTGACACATTTCTCTGATTCTGTTTGTTTTGCCTGAACATCTGTACTGACATGTCATATCCTGTACCCTATTCATATTGCTCAGCATTTTGGCATCTTGTGCTAGCTTTTCGAGCATGGAATTCTAACATCCTGTACTAGTCAAATTTATCTAATGACTACCTAACAAGCATGCTTTTTACACTGTACACCTGTACACCTTTGTATTTATATACCCCTACTATCTATTTTATAGTGATCACTTTGTTCCTTCTATACGCCTATGAATCTCTACAACGTCACTGTACACTTTTCTACACTGAACGATATGCACCTATACATCTCTATTAATATCCTCGTTATCACACTGCCTCAGCAGCTGTGTACGTAATTCTTGACGCATTGTACAATGCGTTTTGTATTTTTCCTGTACATACAATCCTTTTTTTTCTCCTCTCGCGATGGTCAGTCACCTTGACGTGTGTACCATCATTGCATTCGATGGTACCGATGCGGAGGCTTACGGTGCAAAGATTCAACGGGCTATGCTGTCTAAGGGCCACCCATGGCAGACAGGCCGATTGATGAGCGCCAACCAAGAACTGACTAGGACTTAACGTCCATCCACCCCTAATCCAGAGTGTCATGCGATCCGTGCTTATTGGATGGTTTGCAGCCAGGGGTATCCGGCTGTATTTCTGCGGAGCCTCTCTGATACCGGGCCACCTCAGAGAGTAACCATGGCCTTACCACGCTAATGCGGGGCTCTGGCGTGGTCGACCGTCTTTCCCGCGCTACTCGTGGGATATGAACCAAAACAGACAAAAAAACAAAAACAAAAACAAACTCAACAGAGTGCGGGGACAGACCGCAGACGAAGCCATTGGTCGGATGGAGCAGGACATCCATGACGACCGCCTGGCACAAGATATACCCGGAACGAGTCGAGAAGGAGGCTCTAAACTGGTGCAACCCAGCACCAGTGAAAGAACCATCGTCACCTCACGACAAGCCACGGGGGTGCCAAAAGGCCCGGGAAGAAGCCCGGTAGCACCGACAGGTGCTTGCAGTGGGGATAGGACCCAAATCCTAATCCCCTCCCTGTCCGGGGAGGTAATGGTGGAGGGAACTAGGGCAGCGGGAACGAGCATAGCTCAAGTACCATCCCCTGTACCCCCCGACAACAACACCGGAAGGAAGAGGAATAAGCCAGCCTTACCTCCACCTGGGAAACCAGGCGCGAAGGGGACTTAGTGGTGCTGGCACTAAATGGTACCTCCGCTACCTCAATAAAGGCCTCGGGCCTGAGGAAGCCAAAAGGAGGGCTGAGGAACATCGGGCCAAGCCTGGAAGTACAGAAGTGGCGACGGGAAAAAGGGGGAACAACAACATCACCCCACAACAAATAAAGCCAAAAAACAGAAGGTGGATGAAGGCACCGAGAGGGAAACGGGAAAGCCTGCAAAAGCGAGCGCCACCGTGGTCGTTCGAAGCTATGCTACGGCGGTGAAAACCGTCCCGGCTAGCGGTAGACACGAGACAGGTGCGATTGCTGAGCAGGTTGCTGTTCTCCCGGTGAAATATCCGCATGAGATCCTCAGCAACCCAGACCTCACGGCACTTGAAGACGCCATTGTGCTGGAAATGGCCTTGGGATGGGAGCATAAGCTCAAATTCCAGGGCATACATTTCAAACATGGAATGCTCTTAGTTGGCTGCGAGACTCCGCAGACAGCTGAGTGGCTAAAGGCAGTAGCTCCAAAGCTGGGGAAATGGAAGGGGACACGCCTCATGGCATGCAGTGGGACAGATATACCACGGTCCTACTCCATAACAATCTTCCTTCCACGCAGTGCAGAGCAAGAAGCTAAAACCTCCTTGGCACTGATGGAAGCACAGAATGTGGGACTTAACGTCCAGGCGTGGATGATTCTCAATTGTCGAAAAGAGGGAACCGGGCAGGTACTGGCTCTTGGCATCGACCGAGAATCCTTCGACGCCATAAAAACCCAAAAAGGATCCCTGAGCTACCGATTCGGCAGGGTTGCAGTGTGCGGACTCAAGAGGTCGGACGAGATCTCTGGGCAGACAGCCCAGCCAGCATCGAATCTGAACTCGCAGAGCGCGCAGTCCGAGGTAGAGCATACTGCTCCTCCGAAGACTAAAGCACCCTCTTCCGTTGTCCAATCGGCGGAGCAGGCTCATGAGGAGACCGAGGAGTCTCTGTCCGTCTCGGAGAGCACGATCTCTGAGGGGGAAATGGACAACACGGTCATCGACCTCTTCCAGGAAATCCCACAGGAGGAGGAAGATTCGTTGCTGAAGGAGGACGGGGCAATTGCCCCGCGCGAGCAATAGCTCGATGAACCCCGTCAACAGAAAAATTAAACTAGCACAGGTGAACATTCATCATGCTATAGCCGCCTCGGCGACTATATCTAGTATGTTAACCTGCCAAAGCCTAGGGCTAGTACTTATCCAGGAGCCATGGATCCTGAAAGGACAAGTCAAAGGATTGGCGAGCAAGGATGCAAAGGTAATATGGGACACTCGGGCCGAGAAACCGAGAGCTTGCATTCTAATAAACAATAAATATAAATTTATTTTACTTTCAGAATACGCGACACGAGATCTGGTGCCAATTCAGGTACATCTGGCTGTTGAAGGATGTCACCGCACCATTGTCATCGCATCGGCGTACTGTGCAGGGGATGAGCCGGTTGTATCATCCCAAATGCAGCGACTGGTGGAGCATTGCAACAAGCTCCGCATGTCGCTCCTTATAGGGTGCGATGCAAATGCCCACAACATCATAATGGGAGCACCGACACCAACACCAGGGGTGAGTACCTACTAGAATTTATTATGAGTTCGTCACTTGATATTATAAACGTGGGAAATACCCCCACTTTTGTAACTAGTGTCAGGGAGGAAGTACTCGACCTCAAGCTTGGTAGCCCAAGCGTTAGTAACTGGAGAGTATCTAGTGAGCCGTCATTGTCTGACCATCGAATAATAATATTCGACCTGGACAGCACAAGTATCACGAGAAATCCAGTAAGAAACCCAAGGAAAACCAATTGGGAAACTTATAGAACTACTCTAGAGAGCAATCTGGGGCGCCTTAGTCTGAGGAAGGCTCCGGGACACCCCCTAGAGCTAGAGAGCGCAGTGGAAGGCATAACAAACGCCATCATCACTGCGTTCGAAGAAAACTGTCCTCTAAGTAGAGAACGGGACAGGAAACAGACGCCATGGTGGAGCAATAACTTGTCAAAATTAAGATCCGAGGTGCGGAAGCTTTTCAATAAAGCAAAGCGCAGCGGAGAATGGCAAATCTACCAAATGGCCCTTACTACATATAATAAGGAAATAAGAAAAGCTAAAAGAAATAGCTTCAGAAAATTCTGTGAGACAATCACCAGCACTCCTACTGCGGCAAGGCTACACAAAGCTCTTGCAAAGTCAGGAGGGGTGCCGATGTCTCTGAGGAAACCAGATGGCGAGTTCACGGAAGATGAGGATCAAAGGGCACTATTGCTACTAGAAACTCACTTTCCTGGCAGCTCGCCTAGTACTGAGCCAGGAATCAATACCACTTCAATCAGACCTCGGAGGGAAGACTGACAACATCAACCATCTGTTCTGAGGGATGGCTGAAATGGGCAATAAATTCCTTTCAGCCTTTCAAATCTGCCGGAGTGGACGGCATTATACCCGCCCTTCTTCAAGAAGGGCAAAGGGTACTAATACCACACCTGCTAAAGATAACAAGGAGCAGTATTGCCTTGGGCCACATACCAATGCAATGGAGACAAGCAAGGGTTGTGTTTATACCAAAAGCGGGGAAAAAAGACCACACACAGCCAAAATCGTACAGACCCATCAGCCTTGCGTCATTTCTTCTGAAGACGACAGAAAAGGTTGTGGACAATTATTTAAGGGAAGATGTACTGAACACATCCCCCTTACATCATCGTCAGCATGCATACAGAGCGGGCAGATCAACAGAGACCGCCCTATATCAGCTGACGGAGATAATTCGAAGTGCCTTGGAGGCAAAAGAAATAGTACTGTGCGCTTTCCTAGACATAGAGGGAGCATTTGACAACACCTCACATGATGCGATCAAACGATCCCTGGATAGGAAAGGAGTTAACAGTACAGTATCCAACTGGATGTGAGCTGCTGAGCACTAGATCAGCAGAAACTCAAACACCATCTGGAACCATCAGAGTAAACACAACGAGAGGATGTCCACAAGGAGGGGTACTATCACCCTTAATGTGGAGCCTAGTTGTAGACGAACTGCTGGAAAAATTAACCAACCATGGCATCAACTGTCAGGCGTACGCCGATGACATTGTATTGATTGTCAGGGGCAAGTTCGAAGAAACCCTTGGAGACATCATACAAAAGGGGCTTAAAGTAACCAAGGAATGGTGCCATACTGTCGGACTTAACATCAATCCGGCGAAAACAACGATAGTACCATTCACAAGGAAAAGACAACTTCAAAGACTTAAGGACATAAACCTATCAGGCACGACACTGATACCAGTCAAAGAAGTAAAATATCTAGGACTCCATCTAGATAGTAAACTCCTCTGGCGAAAACATACAGAGGAGATATCCAAGAAGGCCACCCGTGCTCTCATGATATGTAGGAGCCTACCGGGGAAGGCATGGGGATGCAGCCCAAGCATCCTGCGATGGATGTACACTGTGAATCGTGAGACCAATGATCACATACGGAGCGGTAGCATGGGCGAAACGAACCAGTCTAGTCACAACGCGAGAGACACTCGGCAAAGTGCAAAGACTGGCGTGCCTGTGCATTACCGGAGCAATGCGTAGCTGCCCAACCGCAGCCATGGAGGTGTTATTGGAACTGACCCCTCTACACATCATGGTGATGAACGAGGCAGACAAAACAATCCTTAGGATGGCAAAGGAGGGAATTGGGAGAGGGAAATGCATCCGTTAGAAAGAACACGGTGACTTACTCAAAAAACTCCCACTTCTTGGCATACCTAGGGACGACAGCATCAGGAAATTCAACTTCGAGAAGAATTTCCAGATAAAGCTCAGCAATAAGGAGAACTGGAGCAACGAATCCATAACTTATGGACTGAGCAACCACACAACAAAGTGGTATACGGACGGCTCGAGGACTGAGGTGGGAACTGGTGCAGGAGTGTTTGGTCCGGGAACTAAGCACTACGAATCCATGGGCAAATGTACCAGGATCTTCCAGGCAGAAATATGTGCCATAGACAGGTGCGTTCGAATCAACCTCGAGAAAAACTATAGAAATTGCAACATAGCAATAATGTCTGACAGCCAAGCAGCTATAAGGCTCTTGACGCCTACGTTATCAAGTCAAAACTCGTGTGGGAATGCCTACAAGGACTGAATAGACTAGGTAAGAATAACAGAATCTCCATCTGCTGGGTACCTGGCCATGTTGGCATTACGGGCAATGAGGCAGCGGACTCTCTGGCAAGAAAAGGGGCAGATGAACCCTTCATAGGACCTGAACCATTCTGTGGGATAGGAGAACACACTATACGCGAAGAGTTCAGGAGACTTGAGGAAGAAACAAAGGCCAAAACCTTTCTCAACCTCCAAGGTCTGAGGCAAGCAAAGAAACTCTTAGGAAATTACAACCAAAAGAGATTCAAAGTTTGTATCGGCCTTAACAAAAACAACCTAAGAATCCTAACAGGCCTCCTCATGGGGCACTGCAGACTCAAGGAGCACCTGAGGAAAATGGGCATATCGGAGGACGGTCTCTGCAGATTATGCAGTGAAACCGCCGAAACTCCAGACCATATACTGGAATCCTGTGGAGCACTGACCCACAAATGGATGAAATATTTGGGCAGGCACCAAATAACAGACAAGGACATACAAACCATGGACCCACAGCTCATTCTCAGATTCATCAAAGAAACTGGACTGGACGCTGTGCTCTAAGGAGTGTGACCTGCCAAGGATAAATCAGAGCAATACCTCGACACGCTTCACAAAGAAGTATCTAGAGAGGGCTCTGAACGAGGGCATGCACCTCTCCGAGGCACAAGCAAGGGGACACAATAGACCAATAGGTCGCAGTGTAATATACCCTAACCAAATATTATTATTATTATTATTATCCTTTTTTTGTTTTCCTGTACTTAGATAATTCGCACCACTTCCTAGACCTGTCTCCTATACACTTTTCTGTACTTTAATTGTCTGTACTCACCAGTTGTTTACACACAAAAAGGAAAGGAAAAAAACTTTTTATTTTTGTTAACACTGGTGATCGCTTGACCGCTTAGTCCCGATTTATACGCTGCGTGCTTTGTCGTACGTGCCCTAAATTTGTAGGTAAAGGGGATGAAAAGTGCAGGGGATAGCCAAACACGGATGGGCCGCGAATTCTCATCCGATTCCTGTATTCTCTTTTGGCCCTCTTTCGTATTTTTCCGTGTTTGCTTTATTTTCGAATTTGGTTCTGTCGTGTTACGTTTGCGCTAGACATTTGAATGAAATTGTGTGCATTCTCTATCTGCTCAGATTTTATACGTACCTACGGGTAATAAGGATTTCCCCATTCCTTCATTGAGAATTGCTTAGGTAGGCATTCTTTCAATTCCTAGAATTAATACATCGGAACAAAGCAATAGTATTTACGTTTGATAATTGCAAGCTATCAATATTTTAACGTGAAATAACCGACATAAATTGTAATAATCACGTTCTTTATTTGGTAACTAAAAAAATGGCGGATCCCTTTCTAAAAAAAGCGTGTTTCTCCTTCTTTTTCCTTTTTAACAGTGAAGTCAGCCACGGCTACTTCGTTTTACATCTCAAAAAAACATCCAGGTGGCGCAACCCGAGTTACAAAAAGGGTGCGTCCACCAAGTGTATGATAATCGTTACTTTACATTCTTACAGTTCGGCCAATCTACATAACAATCGACCTCGATACATATACACACATTTCTGCTTAAGACTAAGTTATCATATACCCAGTGTTGCTTTCAAAAACTGCTTTAAATCTCATCATCGTTTATACTTTCAACCCATTTCCGCATTCGAGCGGCTTCAATGACGTTATTATATGGTCGCTGAGTCATTTGACAGTTCTCGACATCGCGAACAACGTATCGATCATTTCCCAACACTTTACAGACTACATACGGACCGCGATATTTAGGGATTAACTTTTTATTTGTCCCGGGGGTAACATCCACATTCCGAATAACAACAAAATCGTTCACCGCGTACTTCTTTGCCGGCGAACCCTTCTTAGCCGAATATGCCTCGTTATAGGCTTGTGATCTTTGGATAGCATGGTTTGCATCTGCACGCATAGTTTTCAAATCGCGAGCAACTCCGCCTGAAGATATTCGGAAAATTCATCAACAACCTTTCCACGCTGTGCCACCCCAAAAAGCAACTCACTCGGTAAATGTTTGGTCGAGCTATGCCTCGAGTTGTTCAAAGCAAATTCTATCGGTGGAAGCATCTGGACCCAATCGGCATGGCTAACTGGCTCGCACATTTTCCCCAACATGGCCTTTAGAGTCCTATTCACGCGTTCCACCTGACCGTTAGCCTGCGGGGACCCGACCGCGACCTTGACATGCTCGATGTTGTTCCTCTTGAGGAAATCAGCGAACTCTAAACTAGTAAAACAGGTGCCTTGGTCCGAAATAATGCGACGGGGTCTACTGTAGTATGAAAAATACTTTTCAAGACAAATCAGAACCTCCCGGGTACTAGTGGAGTTAACGGCGTAAAGCCTAGTGAATTTCGTGAAGGCATCAGTGACTAACAGAATATGTTTTCGCTTCGAATTTATGGATGGGAGTGGACCAAAATGATCTAGATGAAGTGTGTCAAATGGCTCTGGCTTCTTTTCAATACTATATAGTGTCCGCTCAGACGACCGAACAGGGGCGGCGTACAATATGCATCGAATGCAGTTCTTAATAAAATTGCAAACTTTATCCCTCATATTCGGAAACCAGTAATGCCTACGAAGGCCATCAACCGTCTTATCAACCCCCAAATGACCTAATTTCTCGTGCATCAGCCTTATGACATTTTCCTCCATCTCACTCGCTACGTATAACAAAAGTCCGCCCCCTCGTCTACCTTGAAGACGAGACCATCCTTCATCTCAAACCTATCCATCGGGCCATCCTCTAGCTCTTCTCGCACCTTCACGATACGTTCATCACGGCCCTGGGTGAGCTGTACCCGGAAACAGACTTCGTTACCATCAATCGCATGGATGGTACGACAAAACATATTTGGGGACGCCTCGTCACCCCGGACGCACGAATCATTAACGGCTAACACATCATTAGAATCGTCAAGCGGACTCACGGGCCTCAAAGTTTCCTTGGGGCTAGGATGCAAACGACTCAAAGCATCTACATGCCCCATAGCGAAACCATGCCGGTGTTGCAAAGTGTAATCGTAAGCTTGCAACTCAAGTGCCCACCTAGCGATCCGGGCGTTCATCTGCTTACGTTCCAGGGTCAGTTTAAGCGAATTACAATCAGTAACGATTGTAAACTTCAATCCCTCCAAATAAACTCGATAGCGCCTAAGGGCATATATAATAGCTAACGACTCTAATTCGAAACTATGGTATCGTTGTTCCGCTGGGGACGCTGTCTTTGAAAAAAACGAGACAGGATGAAACTTCCTATCGTCCTGCCTCTGCATCAGCACTGCTCCGAAACCTAATGAACTAGCATCGCAATGGAGCTCAGTCTCCTTGGTTGGATCATAAATCGCCAGAACTGGGCTATTTATCAGCTTGTCCTTGAGCGCATCAAACGCACTTACTCGCTCTGTAGTCATTGCAAAAGGAATGCCTTCACGGGTCAATTCAGTCAGCGGCTTGACTATCCTACTGTGTCCCTCAACAAACATCCGGAAATAGCTAAACATTCCCAAAACAGAGCGCAACTCCTTCAAGTTACGGGGAGGCTGCAATCTTTTTATTGCTTCGATATGGTCATCATTCGGGCGTATGCCGTCAGAAGTGACCGAATAACCAAGGTATTCTATCTTGTTATAGGCAAACTTACACTTGGATAAACGCAGAACTAAACCCTTCTCCGTCATTCGTCTCAAAACCTTCTTCAACAATTTGATATGCTCATCTAAGGTTATCGTAGCCAGCACTATGTCGTCTATGTAAATCGAGATCTGCCCAGAGGATATTAGGTCTGAGAAAATTTCACATATGTATCGCTGAAAAATGGCAGGGGCGTTTTTCAAACCAAACGGCATTCGGATATACTCGAACTGACCATGAGGCACCACAAATGAAGTATATTGAATCGAATCAGGCGCCATCGCCACATGGAAAAATCCATCTCTCAAGTCTAAGGTGGAAAAGTATGTTTTTCCCCCGAAATACCCCAAACAATCTTCTATCAGCGGTAGCGGGTAATTATCCCTAGCTGTGACTTTATTGAGTGCCCTGAAGTCAACACACATACGGAGCTCTCCCGATTTCTTTTTAACTAGGACCACCGCCGACGCATACGGAGATTGGCTTGGCCTAATAACCTTTTGTTCCAACAATCTGTCTAAAATTTTCTGTACCTCTATCCTCTCATAGTATGAGAGACGTCTAGGAGTTGTGTGAAATGGCGTCTGATCCGTTAACCTAATTTTCATCTCAAAGTCATGCGGCTTAATCTCTATGTCGTCAGGGCCCAAATATTGTTCATAAATAGTGCGTCTAATTGCATCTACCTCTTGCTTTGTTAGTGAATCATTAATAGCTAATAACTCCTCTGCATCAGCATTATCACTCAATTCGACTGTGTGCACCTCGGGACAAACAAAAATATCTTCTTTAACCTTCACACCATCATTACTGTCAAATAACACAGACGTACCAACTTTCGCCACCGATGGCTTTTCTAAACCTTTGCCTTCTGTTGGTGGGGGTTCACCTGGGTCAAAAATGCAAAAATGCGAACTTTCGTTAAGAATATTTTTATTGGCCATATCGCTGCTTACATGAGCGAAATTTTTGTTCAACTGACATAATTTGATGTTACATTTTTCTAGAAAGTCTCTACCCAAAATGAGTGGCATATTGGTTTGTTCGTCAGGAAGTATTATTAGTTTATGCTTAAGGTACATTTTTCTAAATTTAATGATGCAGTCGATACAGCCAAATGATGAAAGAACCTGATTCCCCAAGCCTCGAAACGAAGTCTTTAGCTTCTTAGATGAAATGGGTTTGTTGATTGTAGAGTACCGAACAAAACTAACCGGACTACCGGTATCAAACAAAGAAAGAAAATTCGTAAAGTCGCGTTCGAAAGCAGATTCAGAATTGAAAACAACACTTACCCAGTTAACAGACCCCAACACCCCTATATCAGCAACAACAGCACCATCCGGTTCAGTGGTATCCACAGCAGCAGCCAGATTTCGGGGTGTCAGAAGCTTCGATGGATTCGGACAACGTCGGTGGTCATGGCCCATTTGCCAGCATTTGAAACATGCGCCTGGCGGACGTACTTCGTATGGGCATTTACTTTGATAATGCCCCATCTTACTGCAGTTAAAGCATCGAACTGGTTCGCCGGATCTCTGTTCCGGGCTAGCAGCAGTAGTAGTGGGAGCCGATCGCATCGATGGCCGAGGTCGGACTGTGGTCAGTCGTTTAATGTGATCCATGATGCGTTCCCGGTGTATCCCAACAGCGGCCTTCAGTTGTTCGATCGTAGTCGTACCACTCAGCAGCAAAACAGTGTCCTCAGGTGGCAGATGCATCCCATCCACGATTATACCCACTATCTCGTATTCGCGTAGTTGGCTATGCTTAGCCAAACCATTCATTATGAGAACGTAGTGATGCATTTCCTCAGCGTCCCGATTCCATTTGCGCCCACTCAGTCGCTTGATTAATTCGGTGTGACTCAAGACGTGGTCGAACTCTTGGGTTAGAACTGCTTTTAGGCCACGGAAATCTCGTTCATCACTCTGCTTGGCGCAGTCAGCGGCAGCGCCCGTCAACAGACTGCGTAGGCAGATGTATTTGAATGCATCGTCACATCTGTATGTTTGGCAAATTTGTTCCAGGTCGTTGATGAAATGCTTGACGTCATAGCCCGACTCGCGATCACCACTAAATTTTGGTACCACCCGCACGATATCTTCTACTCGAGCCCGGTTAACAGGTTCAGGACTCATTTGTTCTAATTGGCGTGTGAGTTGAATGATCTCTTGCTTCCTGCGCAGTATAGTTAACTGTTGCTCCAAAGCGGACAGCTCAAAATCGGCATCGCTTAGTGCTGGCTCTCTCTGTGTAGCAGACGCAAACGTGTTCCAGGCAGTGGCTCCACCCATAGCCCGAGAGTCGGCAGCATCTGTGGTCGTACGGACATTCTTAGCGGTAGTGGCAGCGGAGGCGGCAGTGGCGGCGGTGGTGGAAGTAGCAGCGGTGGCCGCAGTGGTAGCAGTAGCAGCAGTGGCAGCAGTAGCAGCAGTGGCAGCAGTAGCAGCAGTGGCAGCAGTAGCAGCAGTGGCCGCAGTAGCAGCAGTGGCAGCAGTAGCAGCAGTGGCAGCAGTAGCAGCAGTGACAGCAGTAGCCTCAGTGGCAGCAGTAGCAGCAGTGGCAGCAGTAGCAGCAGTGGCAGCAGTAGCAGCAGTGACAGCAGTAGCCTCAGTGGCAGCAGTAGCAGCAGTGACAGTAGCGGCAGTGGCAGCAGTGGCGACCTTGGCAGCGGTGACGGCATTTGCGGACTCGACCCCAGAAGTACTCGCTGCAGCGGAATATGATGAATGGCCTATCTCCGAACAAAGCTCATCCCCAGCCTGCGCGTTATCATCTTTAGCTAACGTCGAGTCCAGCAATGCCCGTAATTGGGATACGGTGGCCGACGCAGGAAATTCGACCTCGTATTCCCGCAGTATTTCCATTAAATCGGATTTGCTTTGTTTAGGCATCTTGAATATTCGTATTTGTGAGAATACCCCACATCTGATGTTGAAATAACCGACATAAATTGTAATAATCACGTTCTTTATTTGGTAACTAAAAAAATGGCGGATCCCTTTCTAAAAAAAGCGTGTTTCTCCTTCTTTTTCCTTTTTAACAGTGAAGTCAGCCACGGCTACTTCGTTTTACATCTCAAAAAAACATCCAGGTGGCGCAACCCGAGTTACAAAAAGGATGCGTCCACCAAGTGTATGATAATCGTTACTTTACATTCTTACAAACGATTATTGAATTTGTAATTTATTTGTATCCTTTTGTATTTCCACGGCTTGGTCCATACCCTCGTTTGTTTTTCAATGTTAAAGCTGATTCGCAACACTCAAGCATATTAACTACAACCTGTTTCTCCTCATCATTGTCTGGATTGATACCCGCAATCACTGTAGTAGTTAAATTTAGTAAATCCGCAACTAGTTCGTAATTCTGTTTACTCATTTCCTAAAAAAAATTTGTCCTTACTCCGATAAAAATAAAGTAAACCTACCACCGCGAACGACGAATAAGAAATAAAGGAAACAAAAATAATTTGAAAATCAGGGCACGGAAAGTGAAAGCACGCAGCGTATAAATGCGCGGTGCGTGCCCAAAAGAGAATTGAGAAGTATCGTACGACAAAGCATGCAGCGTATAAATCGGGACTTATTCTGAACACTCGTTTCACAATGCCCATACGCTGTGTATAGTTGCATGCACTTACCCTGTACCCTCTCTTTTTTTTATTGTTTACCTTCGCAGACTGGCTGTACCTGCCGTTGCTGCGGCGACCAGTGGAAAGTTTTTCCCTTGGTCTCTTTACTGTACCTTTTTTGTGTGAAGCCTATCGAAATTCACCGCTGCCTGTACCGGTGATGAAAAATATATTCATCGTCACAAACCTGCTCGCAAATTAATATTGCTTGCACCTTTCCTTTCTTCCTTTTTGTTGTTTTTCTGACGCGTAGCATGTTTAAGTTTGCCTGAGTGAGCAGCGGCACTTTTCTGTTTTTTTTTCTCTCGTCGGGTATTTTGTAATTTTGTGGATTATGTTAAAGGTTAAAGTATATGTATATATGTATGTGTATACTTTTCGTTCCTGTACCGTGATTGATGTATCTGCACTCCTCACTAGTTTTGCCTGTACCACTATTTATTTAATTATTATTCTCCACTGCACTGATTCTAAATCCGGCTCGACTTGAACCAATGTATATTTCGGATAAATAAAACACGGCGAGTTGTTTAGAGTCGGGAAAATATATTAAAAACCCGACTATGGTTATTCTTTATTCTGTACTATTGTTTTTCTCACTACGGTCAGCCTGTACTCCTGTACGCCTGAACTGTTCGACTTCGAATGTGACTGACTCGCTAGACTTTCTCTTGCTTCAAGCAAGAGACGCGTTCGCGAGTACAACAATATGCCTATGTATGTGTGATTCGATACAGCAGGGTTCGTTACAGATTTTTGTTTTCGTAGAGATATATAAGTGTTCTAACTCCCCTCTACTGTCATCAACTAGAACTATCCGCTCAATTTGAATTTGAAAAGCTAAAAGTTGCTTGAAATACGACTCGACTATACCAAGACGACATTCAAGCTCAGTTGGTGAAAGTGAACTTCCCTTTGAATCCACCAAATTTCTAATTCTCCGTATGTTTCCCTTCATTGAGGAGCGCAGCTGCTTCAACTCCTCTCTGGGCGCGGAATTATCCACATCCGGCATCATAGAATTAAATATTTATCTAACCGATGAACCAATTAAAATAATGAGACAACGACAGTTAAATCTATTCTCCAAGAGATATCTTGGTTCATATAATTAAGTGTAGCTGGAACTCCTTTACCCAGCCCAACGCAGCGCGAACTAATTGACGTATGTGCTAACTAATTATGTATGACTTCCTAAATGCTAATTCGCTGCATACGAATAAATTAATCCGAATTACAAGGTTATTTGAACTCCACAGATTCCAAGTAGCGGCTACACCAAAGCTTTCTTTCAATGCATGCGATCAATGCAGCTCTCTTCCGGGCGACAACGACGAGACAATTTCGAAGCGAAAACTGCGATGAGGGTGTGGGCGAAATAAAGATTTATGCAATGAAAGAATGGTAAACGATTGATGCTGACGTTGGCTGGCGACAATGATATGACTCGAGACAAGAGTTCCATCGCAACGTTTTCTATGAAATCCAATTTCCTACGAGCGAACAACCGAAAACGAAACGACGACGATTAGTGCATGTGCAGTGGTAAAGCTTTATGAGGCGAAATGAATAAATGAAGTGAATAACCACTGGCGATCGATGGCAAGATGTGTGGGAGAGAAATTGATATGCCTGTGGATCGTGAGAGCTTTTCGTACGATCGTTTTGGAGGCGAAATGAACACTTAACGCGACTGAACACGGGCGATGGTGAGATGTGAGAGAGCAATTGATATAAAAGTGGATCGCGTAAGCTTTTTATACGATCGGTTTCGAATTTGATTTAACTATGGCGATATCAATTTTTTTTCTTCGGTGAAAATTAAATTGGGATGGGAATTTTATTTGAATGCGGCAATATTTTGTTGAATGATTTTATGAAATTTATTGAAATTTGTTTAGAATAAATGCATGCCGTCGAAGGTGCGCTGCTTCTTCTTGCCAAATTGGTAATGTTCTAATTTTGTATTAAATTTTTATTTTATTTTATCGAACGGTTGGGTTTTAGCGCACTTTCGATTGAATGAAATTTCGTGACATACCTGGGTTGGGACGTGATACTTATCTCCCAATTGAGTTCCAGCTTTCTCCTTTTGTCTCCGATGTCCTTGGTGCGGTTCCTATTCCATTTGTCTCCTTTGATTGACCTCCAAGTGACCGTTGTATGTTTACTTCTATCTCCGTTGTCCTTGGTGTGGTCCCACGCCACTGCTTTTAGCACAATGCACTCGCGTATACCGAAATTAGGCCCGAGACGCGTTTCAATTAAGAACCGTCCTAATGTGTAGTTATCAATTTTTAAAGTCTATTGAGTCTTTACTTTTTACACTTTATGCGAATTAAGGGTAACTTGAACCAGTTGGGCGCCAAAATTAACGATTGAAGCGTTTTTCAATCGCCAACCCGGAATCTTTACTTTAAATGGTAAGGAGATTCTGGTTGCGAACGAGCGAAATTAAACGTTTGAACAATAGCGAAAGAAGGAAGATACAAATAAAACGCAATATGTGCACCAGTTGGTGTTTTAGAGAACGGCTGTCCCAAGCTTTTATTGTTACGTGATTTTATAGTCTCACAAGTGTAATATTTTTGTCGTATTTGTGAAAGCTTATATCAGCTTACGCAATTTTTATGCAATAATTATGGCGACAAATATGCAATATACAATATACAAATAACGGCGCCAGATTTGAATTTTCGACGTATCGGCTCCAACAAGTTGTCCATTTCGGCATTCTGATCTAGTAGGGATTTGAACGACGAAATGTTTTGTGAAAGACATTCTGGAAATGATGTAGTCTGCTGAAGGCGGAACTAGTTTTCTCGGTAGAGAATCTAGAATACTACTGTGGCCGTAGGGTTTCGTAGTCCAGCATCCAGACTCTCTGAGTCTGATCGCGCTGTGTTCTGTGATGTTTGTTATATGTAGATCAAGAGGAAAAAGATGCAATAAGACTGTGAGTCCGTCTGACGGTGTTGACCGTAGAGCTCCCGTTGTTCCTATACAATTATACATACATGCCGTTCTTTGTACCTCATTAAGTTTGGTTATATTGTAACCAAACTCAAACTAGCTCAAACTTTGGTTTTTCAATAAAATTGTTTTATTAATTTGTGGAAGTGTCAGTTTAGGAGGCAAAGATCATATATAAAAAATTTCAGCTTTCTACAAAATTCGATTTTTTCGATTTTTTTTTTTTTAGTTTGTGGGCCTAACATTGCACGAAAGGGACCATGCATTAGGCCGTCAACTGCAACCTTTACAATGGCAGTCGGAATCAAGGAACCCTCGTGCCTTAAAAAATTAATAGACTGTACATAGGTTTTATCATTTGTTTTCCTGAATTTCATTGGCAATACATACTTTACATATTCTCCTGTTCTTTCCTGTACCTTCCTTTACTTCGCTTCCTCTACCCTAAGTTCGTCCACCTTGCTGTTCAGCTTCTGCAGCTTGGCCTTGAATAAAACTTGACTCTGCTCTTCTGATACCTCTACATCTTTACTGTTTGCCTGTACGTTTATACTTTCTGGACAACTGTTCTTCTGTACGTGCCTGTACTGCTGTCCGCCTAGTCAGTCCTGCTTCAACCTGTCGCCAGCTGCTCTCCTTGCTCCGCCCCTGCTAACAGTTTGAGCTGGAGCCCTGTACCTTCCTTCTCCTTCTGCTTTTGACTGTACGCGCATAACTGGTAGCACATGCCTGTTGACGTCCCTTGACGGGCATAAGTCGATGTTGTGCTTTGGAGCACTTGGACAGCGGGCTGTCTGGAAGCAATTATTTTCTTTATGCCCATGCTTCAGGCAGTTTGCGCAAATCGCTCGTCTTTCTATGAAGTCTTTCCTGCCTCGAAATGAAAGAGCGCAGAAGTTCGGACAGTTCCAGACCTGATGATCTGACTTGCATACCTCACATGGAGGGCGCCCTGTACTCCTCATGGTATCTCTATGGGCAGTTGCCCTCGCCTGTACACTGCCTCTGGGAGCTGGATCTGTTCTTGCTGCAACTTGTCTAGCAACCGCCTCTATACCTATGTGCCCTGTACTGCTTTTACGAGCGCCTGCTACGTTTGATAACGCAGCCGCCTGTTTGTCAACAAATTCCAGCATCGTTGACAGTTTCGGTTGCTCGCAGGCGCGTTGGAGCTCCCATTGTCGTGCAGTCTCACACAACACATGGATCATGAAGAAGTCCCAGTTCTCTACTGGTAGTCCTAATGCCTTCAACTGACGCATGACCTCGTGAGTCATGTTCGCCATCCTCTGAAACTCATTGGCTGGCGGCTGGTTGCTTAACTCCGGGAGGTATAGCAATTGGCGAAGATGGTCGCGCCCAATCAGGTATTTTTGGTCGTAAATTTGCTTCAACCTCTCCCATGCTTCGCTCTAGTTGTTGGCTGACAGCTGCCATTCCCCCAATGTCCTGGCTGCACGTCCCGTACGCGAACTTGTAGGCTGGTGCGACCTTGTCATTATCGTGGATGGCTGCAGCAAACCTGTCGTGGAACCCTAACTACTTGGTGTGAGTCCCATCGAACTCGCCCCAAGTATTATTTAGATCATTCTGTTGGAATGGTATGTCCACCTGTACTTTAATATATGTACCCTGTACATTGGCCTGTACTCTGGGGCGCAGTGCCTTCATCCTGTCTTCTAACGCCGCGCACGCATAGAAGTAGTCACCCTTGACTGACTCCTTGAAGTCGATGAATGCGCATATGGTGTCCTCTTTTGCGCCGGCTAGCAGTACTTCATGCTGCTTGCAAAAGTTCTGCCAGTCCTCCTGTACCGTCTTGAGACGCAGCTCCGCATTTTTGTAAGAAATCGCGGCTGCGTCCTCCGACTCGGCAAATCCGCGTGACATAGAGATGGCATGGGATGCCGCTTTCGCCTGGTTGGTTGTCATCTTTCGTCGATAAAAAATCTTGGAAAAAAGAAAAAACAAAGACGATTATTACTATTATAATCTGTACTTGCACGAGAGCACCCTTAGTTGGGGCATGTTATAATCTGACTATGACGCCTAACTTGTTCTAGTGGATGCAAATTATCTGATACTATTATCTCTGTACAATTGCGAACTTTTGACTCGTTGGACATAGTGAATGAGTCCGCTTGTACTTTCGTTTGCACGATTCATTAACCTGTACTCCAATGTGAACCTTTAACCTATACTCCAATGTGAAAATTTAACCTGTACTTCAATGTGAACCTTTAACCTGTACTCCAATGTGAACCTTTAACCTGTACTTCAATTTGAACCTTTAACATGTACTTCAATGTGAATTGACACATTTCTCTGATTCAGTTTGTTTTGCCTGAACATCTGTACTAACATGTCATATCCTGTACCCTATTCATATTGCTCAGCATTTTGGCATCTTGTGCTAGCTTTTCGAGCATGGAATTCTAACATCCTGTACTAGTCAAATTTATCTAATGACTACCTAACAAGCATGCTTTTTACACTGTACACCTGTACACCTTTGTATTTATATACCCCTACTATCTATTTTATAGTGATCACTTTGTTCCTTCTATACGCCTATGAATCTCTACAACGTCACTGTACACTTTTCTACACTGAACGATATGCACCTATACATCTCTATTAATATCCTCGTTATCACACTGCCTTAGCAGCTGTGTACGTAATTCTTGACGCATTGTACAATGCGTTTTGTAATTTTCCTGTACATACAATCCTTTTTTTTGTTTTCCTTTACTTAGATAATTCGCACCACTTCCTAGGCCTGTCTCCAATACACTTTTCTGTACTTTAATTGTCTGTACTCACCAGTTGTTTACACACAAAAAGGAAAGGAAAAAAACTTTTTATTTTTGTTAACACTGGTGATCGCTTGACCGCTTAGTCCCGATTCATACGCTGCGTGCTTTGTCGTACGTGCCCTAAATTTGTAGGTAAATTGGATAGCCAAACACGGATGGGCCTCGAATTCTCATCCGATTCCTGTACTCTCTTTTGGACCTCTTTCGTATTTTTCTGTGTTTGCTTTATTTTCGAATTTGGTTCTGTCGTGTTACGTTTGCGCTAGACATTTGAATGAAATTGTGTGCATTCTCTATCTGCTCAGATTTTATACGTACCTACGGGTAATAAGGATTTCCCCATTCCTTCATTGGAATTGCTTAGGTAGTCATTCTTTCAATTCCTAGAATTAATACATCGGAACAAAGCAATAGTATTTACGTTTGATAATTGCAAGCTATCAATATTTTAACGATTATTGAATTTGTAATTTATTTGTATCCTTTTGTATTTCCACGGCTTGGTCCATACCCTCGTTTGTTTTTCAATGTTAAAGCTGATTCGCAACACTCAAGCATATTAACTACAACCTGTTTCTCCTCATCATTGTCTGGATTCATACCCGCAATCACTGTAGTAGTTAAATTTAGTAAATCCGCAACTAGTTCGTAATTCTGTTTACTCATTTCGTCCAAAAAAATCTTTGCTTGCTCCGATAAAAATAAAGTAAACCTACCACCGCGAACGACGAATAAGAAATAAAGGAAACAAAAATAATTTGAAAATCAGGGCACGGAAAGTGACAGCACGCAGCGTATGCGCGGTGCGTGCCCAAAAGAGAATTGAGAAGTATCGGACGACAAAGCACGCAGCGTATAAATCGTTACTTATTCTGAACACTCGTTTCACAATGCCAATACGCTGTGTATAGTTGCATGCACTTACCCTGTACCCTCTCTTTTTTTTATTGTTTACCTTCGCAGACTGGCTGTATCTGCCGTTGCTGCGGCGACCAGTGGAAAGTTTTTCCCTTGGTCTCTTTACTGTACCTTTTTTGTGTGAAGCCTATCGAAATTCACCGCTGCCTGTACCGGTGATGAAAAATATATTCATCGTCACAAACCTGCTCGCAAATTAATATTGCTTGCACCTTTCCTTTCTTCCTTTTTGTTGTTTTTCTGACGCGTAGCATGTTTAAGTTTGCCTGAGTGAGCAGCGACACTTTTCTGTTTTTTTTTCTCTCGTCGGGTATTTTGTAATTTTGTGGATTATGTTAAAGGTTAAAGTATATGTATATATGTATGTGTATACTTTTCGTTCCTGTACCGTGACTGATGTATCTGCACTGCACTCCTCACTAGTTTTGCCTGTACCACTATTTATTTAATTATTATTCTCCACTGCACTGATTCTAAATCCGGCTCGACATCAACCAATGTATATTTCGGATAAATAAAACACGGCGAGTTGTTTAGAGTCGGGAAAATATATTAAAAACCCGACTATGGTTATTCTTTATTCTGTACTATTGTTTTTCTCACTACGGTCAGCCTGTACTCCTGTACGCCTGAACTGTTCGACTTCGAATGTGACTGACTCGCTAGACTTTCTCTTGCTTCAAGCAAGAGACGCGTTCACGAGTACAACAATATGCCTATGTATGTGTGATTCGATACAGTAGGGTTCGTTACAGATTTTTGTTTTCGTAGAGATATATAAGTGTTCTAACTCCCCTCTACTGTCATCAACTAGAACTATCCGCTCAATTTGAATTTGAAAAGCTAAGAGTTGCTTGAAATACGACTCGACTATGCCAAGACGACATTCAAGCTCAGTTGGTGAAAGTGAACTTCCCTTTGAATCCACCAAATTTCTAATTCTCCGTATGTTTCCCTTCATTGAGGAGCGCAGCTGCTTCAACTCCTCTCTGGGCGCAGAATTATCCTCATCCGGCATCATAGAATTAAATATTTATCTAACCGATGAACCAATTAAAATAATGAGACAGCGACAGTTAAATCTATTCTCCAATGTGAACCTTTAACCTGTACTTCAATGTGAACCTTTAACCTGTACTCCAATGTGAACCTTTAACCTGTACTTCAATGTGAACCTTTAACATGTACTTCAATGTGAATTGACACATTTCTCTGATTCTGTTTGTTTTGCCTGAACATCTGTACTGACATGTCATATCCTGTACCCTATTCATATTGCTCAGCATTTTGGCATCTTGTGCTAGCTTTTCGAGCATGGAATTCTAACATCCTGTACTAGTCTTATTTATCTAATGACTACCTAACAAGCATGCTTTTTACACTGTACACCTGTACACCTTTGTATTTATATACCCCTACTATCTATTTTATAGTGATCACTTTGTTCCTTCTATACGCCTATGAATCTCTACAACGTCACTGTATACTTTTCTACACTGAACGATATGCACCTATACATCTCTATTAATATCCTCGTTATCACACTGCCTCAGCAGCTGTGTACGTAATTCTTGACGCATTGTACAATGCGTTTTGTATTTTTCCTGTACATACAATCCTTTTTTTTTTCCTCTCGCGATGGTCAGTCACCTTGACGTGTGTACCATCATTGCATTCGATGGTACCGATGCGGAGGCTTGCGGTGCAAAGATTCAACGGGCTATGCTGTCTAAGGGCCACCCATGGCAGACAGGCCGATTGATGAGCGCCAACCAAGTACTGACTAGGACTTAACGTCCATCCACCCCTAATCCAGAGTGTCATGCGACCCGTGCTTATTGGATGGTTTGCAGCCAGGGGTATCCGGCTGTATTTCTGCGGAGCCTCTCTGATACCGGGCCACCTCAGAGAGTAACCATGGCCTTACCACGCTAATGCGGGGCTCTGGCGTGGTCGACCGTCTTTCCCGCGCTACTCGTGGGATATGAACCAAAACAGACAAAAAAACAAAAACAAACTCAACAGAGTGCGGGGACAGACCGCAGACGAAGCCATTGGTCGGATGGAGCAGGACATCCATGACGACCGCCTGGCACAAGATAGACCCGGAACGAGTCGAGAGGGAGGCTCTAAACTGGTGCAACCCAGCACCAGTCAAAGAACAATCGTCTCCTCACGACAAGCCACGGGGGTGCCAAAAGGCCCGGGAAGAAGCCCGGTAGCACCGACAGGTGCTTGCAGTGGGGATAGGACCCAAATCCTAATCCCCTCCCTGTCCGGGGAGGTAATGGTGGAGGGAACTAGGGCAGCGGGAACGAGCATAGCTCAAGTACCAGCCCCTGTACCCCCCGACAACAACACCGGAAGGAAGAGGAATAAGCCAGCCTTACCTCCACCTGGGAAACCAGGCGCGAGGGACGACCCACTGCGAAGGGGACTTAGT
The DNA here is from genome assembly GCA_949715645.1 of Portevinia maculata. NCBI lineage: Eukaryota > Metazoa > Arthropoda > Insecta > Diptera > Syrphidae > Portevinia > Portevinia maculata. The sequence goes on along the minus strand of OX454527.1, from coordinate 117,415,992 downwards.
GGTGCTGGCACTAAATGGTACCTTCGCTACCTCAATAAAGGCTTCGGGCCTGAGGAAGCCAAAAGGAGGGCTGAGGAACATCGGGCCAAGCCTGGAAGTACAGAAGTGGCGACGGGAAAAAGGGGGAACAACAACATCACCCCACAACAAATAAAGCCAAAAAACGGAAGGTGGATGAAGGCACCGAGAGGGAAACGGGAAAGCCTGCAAAAGCGAGCGCCACCGTGGTCGGTCGAAGCTATGCTACGGCGGTGAAAACCGTCCCGGCTAGTGGTAGACACGAGACAAGTGCGATTGCTGAGCAGGTTGCTGTTCTCCCGGTGAAATATCCGCATGAGATCCTCAGCAACCCAGACCTAACGGCACTTGAAGACGCCATTGTGCTGGAAATGGCCTTGGGATGGGAGCATAAGCTCAAATTCCAGGGCATACATTTCAAACATGGAATGCTCTTAGTTGGCTGCGAGACTCCGCAGACAGCTGAGTGGCTAAAGGCAGTAGCTCCAAAGCTGGGGAAATGGAAGGGGACACGCCTCATGGCATGCAGTGGGACAGATATACCACGGTCCTACTCCATAACAATCTTCCTTCCACGCAGTGCAGAGCAAGAAGCTAAAACCTCCTTCGCACTGCTGGAAGCACAGAATGTGGGACTTAACGTCCAGGCGTGGATGATTCTCAATTGTCGAAAAGAGGGAACCGGGCAGGTACTGGCTCTTGGCATCGACCGAGAATCCTTCGACGCCATAAAAACCCAAAAAGGATCCCTGAGCTACCGATTCGGCAGGGCTGCGGTGTGCGGACTCAAGAGGTCGGACGAGATCTCTGGGCAGACAGCCCAGCCAGCATCGAATCTGAACTCGCAGAGCGCGCAGTCCGAGGTAGAGCATACTGCTTCTCCGAAGACTAAAGCACCCTCTTCCGTTGTCCAATCGGCGGAGCAGGCTCATGAGGAGACCGAGGAGTCTCTGTCCGTCTCGGAGAGCACGATCTCTGAGGGGGAAATGGACAACACGGTCATCGACCTCTTCCAGGAAATCACCCAGGAGGAGGAAGATTCGTTGCTGAAGGAGGACGGGGCAATTGCCCCGCGCGAGCAATAGCTCGATGAACCCCGCCAACAGAAAAATTAAACTAGCACAGGTGAACATTCATCCTGCTATAGCCGCCTCGGCGACTATATCTAGGATGTTTACCTACCAAAGCCTCAGGCTAGTACTTATCCAGGAGCCATGGATCCTGAAAGGACAAGTCAAAGGATTGGTGAGCAAGGATGCAAAGGTAATATGGGACACTCGGGCCGAGAAACCGAGAGCTTGCATTCTAATAAACAATAAATATAAATTTATTTTACTTTCAGAATACGCGACACGAGATCTGGTGCCAATTCAGGTACATCTGGATGTTGAAGGATGTCACCGCACCATTGTCATCGTATCGGCGTACTGTGCAATGGAGGAGCCGGTTGTATCATCCCAAATGCAGCGACTGGTGGAGCATTGCAACAAGCTCCGCATGTCGCTCCTTATAGGGTGCGATGCAAATGCCCACAACATCATATGGGGGAGCACCGACACCAACACCAGGGGTGAGTACCTACTAAAATTTATTATGAGTTCGTCACTTGATATTATAAACGTGGGAAATACCCCCACTTTTGTAACTAGTGTCAGGGAGGAAGTACTCGACCTCAAGCTTGGTAGCCCAAGCGTAAGTAAATTAATTAGTAACTGGAGAGTATCTAGTGAGCCGTCATTGTCTGACCATCGAATAATAGTATTCGACCTGGACAGCACAAGTATCACGAGAAATCCAGTAAGAAACCCAAGGAAAACCAATTGGGAAACTTATAGAACTACTCTAGAGAGCAATCTGGGGCGCCTTAGTCTGAGGAAGGCTCCGGGACACCCCCTAGAGCTAGAGAGCGCAGTGGAAGGCATAACAAACGCCATCATCACTGCGTACGAAGAAAACTGTCCTCTAAGTAGAGAACGGGACAGGAAACAGACGCCATGGTGGAGCAATAACTTGTCAAATTAAGATCCGAGGTGCGGAAGCTTTTCAATAAAGCAAAGCGCAGCGGAGAATGGCAAATCTACCAAATGGCCCTTACTACATATAATAAGGAAATAAGAAAAGCTAAAAGAAATAGCTTCAGAAAATTCTGTGAGACAATCACCAGTACTCCTACTGCGGCAAGGCTACACAAAGCTCTTGCGAAGTCAGGAGCGGTGCCGATGTCTCTGAGGAAACCAGATGGCGAGTTCACGGAAGATGAGGATCAAAGGGCACTATTGCTACTAGAAACTCACTATCCTGGCAGCTCGCCTAGTACTGAGCCAGGAATCAATACCACTTCAATCAGACCTCGGAGGGAAGACTGGGAAACAACATCAACCATCTGTTCTGAGGGATGGCTGAAATGGGCAATAAATTCCTTTCAGCCTTTCAAATCTGCCGGAGTGGACGGCATTATACCCGCCCTTCTTCAAGAAGGGCAAAGGGTACTAATACCACACCTGCTTTTTTTTTTTTTTTTAAGTTCTGGCTCGCTAAGGCGATTTAATATGGGGCACTTCGACCTAAAAAGATCTTTTGTGCCGTGTGGGCCAGAAAAATTTAGACTAGTAGAGTTTCCACTTTCCGTGTAAAGCGGACAATTCTACTAGTAGAAGAATTCTTTATGTCCTCAGGGCACATCTGTTCCCTGAAAAAGATCTTCTTTCTAATTCCGTTTAGGGCCGGACATTCACATAAAATGTGTTCAGCTGACTCGTCCTCTTCAAGACAGAGTCGGCACTCAGGAGAGTCTACTATTTTCATTTTGTGTAGATGATATCTTAAACCATGGTGGCCAGTAAGGTAACCTACTAAGTTTTTGATATCATGCCTGCTTAGGTTTAGGCATTTGCTGGCATTTTTATTGAAAGGCCGAACGGCTTGTTTGGTCTGTCTTAAACCTGGGATGCTTTCCCATAGATGGATACATTTTCTGTATTCCCAGCTTTTTATTGCTGCCGTTGCTGCTGATCTAGGAGTGCAGCAGAAGGGTTCGGGACCTATGAAGGGTGTTTCCGAACCTTTTCTGGCCAGTTCGTCGGCCTTTTCGTTACCTTCCACCCCGACATGACCCGGAACCCACCATTGCTTGGTCTTGTTACTTGTTCCGAGTGCCTGTAGGGTGTTGAAGCAGTACATGACTGATTTGGAGTCAATCGTATGCGAGCTAAGGGCGTTTATAGCTGCTTGACTATCCGTGAATATATGGATGGTTGCACCTTTTATACCAGATAAATTTATGTGGCTAGCGCATTCTTGAATGGCGTGGAGCTCTGCTTGAAATACGCTGGGACTTTTTCCCATGGGTATCGTAAAGCGTTTGTTTGGTCCGTATATTCCCGCTCCTACCCCCGCTTCCATTTTAGAACCATCCGTATACCACTTTATGCCGTTGTGGCTGTTAGGTGGGTTATTACTAACCCATGCTTCTCTCTTTGGAATCTCCGTGGAGAACCGCTTATTGAAGCATAGTGTTTTATGGATGCGGTCTGTGACCGCGCAGTTCATGTTGAGTTCTGGCAGTTCACCAAGAAGGGTCTTAAGTTCCGGATGATCGTTAAGACTTATCTCGTTTAACTGTATTTGACTTATTGCACTGCGGATCGCCACTTTTTGAATGTATATGTGGAGAGGTGTAATACCTGTTATTGCCTCTATGGCAGCCGTTGGGCAGGTTCGCATGGCTCCGGAGATACCAAGGCACGCAAGCCGTTGTACCTTTTTGAGTTTCTCTTTTGCGACCTTTTGTGTGGATTTTGTCCACCATACAATGGAGGCGTATGTTATAATGGGTCTTATCATCACTGTGTAGATCCAGTGGACAATCTTTGGAGAGATTCCCCAGGTTCTGCCATATGTGCGTCGACAGGCCCATAAAGCTCTGTTAGCTTTAGTGATTTTGTTGTTGATGTGAGAGTTCCAGTTTAGTCTTTTGTCCAGGATTACTCCAAGATATTTGACTTCGTCGGAATACTCAATGGTCGTGCCATTTAGTGAAATCTGAGCTAAGCTGAGATTTCTTCTTTTTGTGAAAGGAACTATGATAGCTTTACTGGGGTTTATGGAGAGATTTTCCTTGACGCACCAGTCTATAGCTATCTTAAGGGCGTTTTGCATACGTGAAGTAACTGCGTTTGATTCTTTGCCCCTAATAATGATGACCAAGTCATCGGCATACCCTATTATGTCGTAGCCTAAATTGCTTAATTTTTGAAGTAGGTCATCTATGACCAAAGACCACAGGAGGGGTGATAAAACTCCTCCTTGTGGACAGCCTTTTATAGCTGAAACTGATACTGAAGACTGTCCTGACGAAGCAGTGATTTTCCGACTTTCGAGCATCGCTTTTATCCAGTTTATGGTGGGAAAGTCTAGCTTTCGGTGAATTAAAGCGTTTGATATTGAATCATAACCGGTGTTATCAAAAGCACCCTCTATGTCAAGAAAAGCGCATAGTGCAATTTCTTTGCAACGGTAGGCGTTGTTTATGTGATTTGTTAGTTTTAACAGGGCGCCTTCCGTTGATTTGCCTTTTTGATACGCATATTGACAGGGGTGTAGAGGCATGTTAAAAGTAACGCATTCTCTGATATGAACGTCAATTATTCTTTCCATTGTTTTCAGGAAAAACGATGTCAAGCTTATGGGACGATAGGATTTAGGTAGTTCACTAGGTTTGTTACCTGGTTTGGGGATAAATACTACATTGACCTCCCGCCAAGTGCGTGGTATGTAGCCCCAGTTGAAACTGAACCTAAATAAGGCAATCATGTTAGGTAGGAAGAATTCCATACCCTTTTGAATGAGGGCTGGAAAAATTCCGTCACTTCCTGGCGCCTTGAATGGTTTAAATGAGTTTATGGCCCATTTTACCTTATCTGGACTAAATAATTTACCAGATAAACTATTATTTCTGCTGAGGTTAGTTGGATATGAAACCTCAGTAGTGTGATCAGTTGTGTGATCGACAATTAGGGAACCAGGGAAGTGAACTTGCAGCAAGGTTATGAGAGTTTCTTCCCGGTCGCTTGTGATTGTTCCATCAGGTTTGATGAGCAATCCCATGCAGTTTGAAGGATCTATTGAAAGCGCTCTCTGGAGCCGCGCCACTGCTGGGAGTTTTTCCAGCTTTTCGCAGTTTGCGCGCCATGAGGCCCTTTAAGATCTTCGCAACTCTTGGTTGTATTTGGTTAACATGGATCGATATTGATCCCATACGCCGGTGCGTTTCGATTTATTGAATTGTTTTCTCACCTTCTTGCGGATAGCTTCCAGGTTTTCATTCCACCATGGTACGCTTCTTTTTACCACGGTGCGCTTTACCTTACAACTATTCCTAAAGGATGAGATAAAGATGTCGTTAAGCTGACATTGTGCAGCGTCCGCATCACTCGGTGTAAGTGGTGAATCTGGTAGCAGATCAGTTCTGATTGCCAGATTTTCACTATAGGTTCTCCAGTTAGTTAATTTATTATTGTATTTGACCGGCGCGCACTCGGTGTTGCATCGCAGCCTGAACATAATATGCATATGATCAGACAGAGAAGCTTCATCAGACACGTGCCAGTCCTCTACAATGTTTTGTATAAAAGGAGACGAGAGAGTAAGGTCTAAAACTTTTTCTCGTATACTGTTCCTAAAAGTGGGCTTATCACCCTTATTTAGAATAACTAGGTCTTTACTATATAGGTAATCTAAAAGTAACTCACCTCTTTTGTTTGTGTCTCGGCTGCCCCAAATCTGGTTATGTGCATTTGCGTCGCAGCCGGCAACAAGATGTACTTGCTGAGTTTGGCAGTACTGGACAAGTTCCTGTACTAGTGTAGGTGGTACCTCCTCTATGTCCCCAGCAAAATACGCCGATGCGCATACAAACTTGTGTATCACATGGCCATTGTGGCGTTCAATTAAAACGGCCACCAGGTCCCTAGTATTGAAACCTGGAATGAGAGAGAATTTTATATCTTTCGCAATGGAAAGAGCTGCCCTAGGTCTGAAATTACCTTTGGCAAAAATTAGCTCTCTATTTCTGCTGTTAAGACCAAAGATCTTACCTGTAGTTGCCCATGGTTCCTGGATTAAACCAAGAGCGACGTTCCTTTCGGCACATCTTTGGCTATAGGTGTCCGATGCACCCATAGCGCGGTGCAGGTTTGCCTGCAGCACAGTTAGAGACGTCATTTCTTCTTCACGTACTCGGGATTACGCACTCTATGAGGTTTGTTATCACCCCTGCGTCGTACGTAACCCTGTTGAGAGAGACCACTTTGTCTCCCCCTTGGACTTCTGGTGTTCTGTCCATCTTTCCCGCTTATATGTGCCTGTTCGGCCGCCAGTTTTGGCCTAAAGCGGTTACGGTGCGCGTTTGTGCTGTCCGTTTTCTTAGCCTTTGCTTTAGCATCCAGCACCACAGTTGTTTTAGCAACTGAGTTACCCGTGGCAGCACTAATGCCAGCCACTGGTGGTGTGGCGCTACTGTTGGCGCTTGTGGAAGGCTTTTCTGAAGCATCAGTGGCAGTACTAATACTAGCCCCTGGTGTTGTAGCCTTTTGTTGGTTTTCTCTTGACGCTTGATTCGTCGATTTGTCCGCGCTCTTGAGGATTATTTTGATCTGTCCAAATCTGAACGAGACCATCCCCTTTAGCTCAACAAGTCGCTTCATCGTGCTTTCGTTTACAGCAAGGACCATATGGGCGACATCTCTGTCGTCAGATCTTTGCAGAACTCTCCACGTTCTGGTGTTGAGTTCTTTATTCTGGCCATCTAGAATTGCCAGTATTCTTTCATTCGCTACTCCGGTACTATGTGGGAAGAAGGCTCTGACGATATGTGGTTTCGGGAACAGTTCTTCCCCCACAAGCGTCACTTCCATCCCGCATTTCTCTTTGAGCTTCGCGAAGTTTGTTTTCATCCACTCTGCAGTGGTAGCGTCCGCACATACGATCATTAGCCATCCGGCTTTGAAGGTTGTACCGCGGAAGGCTGGTTTGGTCCCCTCATCACGTTGTTCGATGGTGATGTCCAAAATCCTCTCCTGAATCTGAGCTATTTGCTCGTTACTGAGAGGATTGCGATCCAGATCGACAGGTACTACACCCAGTCTTACAAAGCTCGCTATATCTCTATAGGAGACTTTGTCGACGGCTGTATTTCCTGTGCGAGCTCGTTTCGCTTCGGATTGGGGCGGCGTATTGTCCTCGGACCTTGTACGCTTCACCTCGGAGCCTGTGTCGACCTCTGTCGACAGAGCAAGTGCTCTGGCCTGCTCTACGTTTTTCCCCTTTTTCAGCGCACGCCTAAAACGGCGCTGTTCGGATGGTGTGAATTTGACGCGCTTAGACTCAGTCTGTGCAGTTATGCCAGAAGTCTCCGGCGCGTCAGTATTCATGGGATGCACTTCATCCGAGAGTATGCTTACATTGCATAGCGTGCTGGCTTCAGAGATATCGTCACTAAGAAGAGACGAGTTCTCTTCTAAGCTCATCATCTCCGAATCCGTGGTTTGTGACCCTTCCCGATTGGCAGGTGTCACGTCATTTACGACAGGGTGTTCTAAAACATCCCCAGTTGGTAATGCAGGGTGTTCTAAAACATCCCTAGTTGATGATGCAGTTGTAGAGGCATCATTCTCTATTTGGTTTTTATTTTTTGGATATATTTTGAATCCCACGAGTAAACGGGATAGAAAGGTCGCCCGTGGTCTACCCGTATAACCACAGGAAGGCTATCTTGAAATCGGAGGTCGCCTGGTATCCGAAGTTCGCTGCTAACGACTAAGAACCCCTTAGCCATTCATCTCTCGGCGCTAGCTGTTCCACCTTAGATTTGGGGATTTGTTGTCGGGGTTGTCTCCCCGGGCATTGCCGAAAAGTTTTAAGTAAGGAGTATGGTGGGTGGGGGGGGGGGGGGGGGGGTAAGCGGACGGGGCGACAGAGGGGGGGGGGGGTATGTAAGGGTGAGGTGGGAGCGGACGTGAAGTCCTGGTCAGTTCTTGGTTGACGCTCATCAGACGGCCTGGCCCTTAACAAGCCCGATGATTCTTTGCGTCGTAAGCCTCCGCACCGGCACCATCGAGTTTGTTTGCGGTGATGGTGCACACGTCAAGGTGACTGACCACACCTGCTAAAGATAACAAGGAGCAGTATTGCCTTGGGCCACATACCAATGCAATGGAGACGAGCAAGGGTTGTGTTTATACCAAAAGCGGGGAAAAAAGACCACACACAGCCAAAATCGTACAGACCCATCAGCCTTACGTCATTTCTTCTGAAGATGACAGAAAAGGCTGTAGACAATTATTTAAGGGAAGATGTTCTGAACACATCCCCCTTACATCATCGTCAGCATGCATACAGAGCGGGCAGATCAACAGAGACCGCCCTATATCAGCTGACGGAGATAATTCGAAGTGCCTTGGAGGCAAAAGAAATAGTACTGTGCGCTTTCCTAGACATAGAAGGAGCATTTGACAACACCTCACATGATGCGATCAAACGATCCCTGGAGAGGATAGGAGTTAACAGTACAGTATCCAACTGGATGTATGAGCTGCTGAGCACTAGATCAGCAGAAACTCAAACACCATCTGGAACCATCAGAGTAAACACAACGAGAGGATGTCCACAAGGAGGGGTACTATCACCCTTAATGTGGAGCCTAGTTGTAGACGAACTGCTGGAAAAATTAACCAACCATGGCATCAACTGTCAGGCGTACGCCGATGACATTGCATTGATTGCCAGGGGCAAGTTCGAAGAAACCCTTGGAGACATCATACAAAAGGGGCTTAAAGTAACCAAGGAATGGTGCCATACTGTCGGACTTAACATCAATCCGGCGAAAACAACGATAGTACCATTCACAAGGAAAAGACAACTTCAAAGACTTAAGGACATAAACCTATCAGGCACGACACTGATACCAGTCAAAGAAGTAAAATATCTAGGACTCCATCTAGATAGTAAACTCCTCTGGCAAAAACATACAGAGGAGATATCCAAGAAGGCCACCCGCGCTCTCATGATATGTAGGAGCCTAGCGGGGAAGGCATGGGGATGCAGCCCCAGCATCCTGCGATGGATGTACACTGCAATCGTGAGACCAATGATCACATACGGAGCGGTAGCATGGGCGAAACGAACCAGTCTAGTCACAACGCGAGAGACACTCGGCAAAGTGCAAAGACTGGCGTGCCTGTGCATTACCGGAGCAATGCGTAGCTGCCCAACCGCAGCCATGGAGGTGTTATTGGAACTGACCCCTCTACACATCATGGTGATGAACGAGGCAGACAAAACAATCCTTAGGATGGCAAAGGAGGGAATTGGGAGAGGGAAATGCATCCGTTAGAAAGAACACGGTGACTTACTCAAAAAACTCCCACTTCTTGGCATACCTAGGGACGACAGCATCAGGAAATTCAACTTCGAGAAGAATTTCCAGATAAAGCTCAGCAATAAGGAGAACTGGAGCAACGAATTCATAACTTATGGACTGAGCAACCACACAACAAAGTGGTATACGGACGTCTCGAGGACTGAGGAGGGAACTGGTGCAGGAGTGTTTGGGCCGGGAACTAAGCACTACGAATCCATGGGCAAATGTACCAGGATCTTCCAGGCAGAAATATGTGCCACAGACAGGTGCGTTCGAATCAACCTCGAGAAAAACTTTAGAAATTGCAACATAGCAATAATGTCTGACAGTCAAGCAGATATAAAGGCTCTTGACGCCTACGTTATCAAGTCAAAACTCGTGTGGGAATGCCTACAAGGACTGAATAGACTAGGCAAAGAATAACAGAATCTCCATCTGCTGGGTACCTGGCCATGTTGGCATTACGGGCAATGAGGCAGCGGACTCTCTGGCAAGAAAAGGGGCAGAGGAACCCTTCATAGGACCTGAACCATTCTGTGGGATAGGAGAACACACTACATATATGCGAAGAGTTCAGGAGACTGGAGGAAGAAACAAAGGCCAAAACCTTTCTCAACCTCCAAGGTCTGAGGCAAGCAAAGAAACTCTTAGGAAATTACAACCAAAAGAGATTCAAAGTTTGTATCGGCCTTAACAAAAACAACCTAAGAATCCTAACAGGCCTCCTCACGGGGCACTGCAGACTCAAGGAGCACCTGAGGAAAATGGGCATATCGGAGGACGGGCTCTGCAGATTCTGCAGTGAAACCGCCGAAACTCCAGACCATATACTGGAATCCTGTGGGGCACTGACCCACAAAAGGATGAAATATTTGGGCAGGCACCAAATAACAGACAAGGACATACAAACCATGGACCCACAGCTCATTCTCAGATTCATCAAAGAAACTGGACTGGACGCTGTGCTCTAAGGAGTGTGACCTGCCAAGGATAAATCAGAGCAATACCTCGACACGCTTCACAAAGAAGTATCTAGAGAGGGCTCGGAACGAGGGCATGCACCTCTCCGAGGCACAAGCAAGGGGACACAATAGACCAATAGGTTGCAGTGTAATATACCCTAACCAAATATTATTATTATTATTATTATCCTTTTTTTGTTTTCCTGTACTTAGATAATTCGCACCACTTCCTAGACCTGTCTCCTATACACTTTTCTGTACTTTAATTGTCTGTACTCACCAGTTGTTTACACACAAAAAGGAAAGGAAAAAAACTTTTTATTTTTGTTAACACTGGTGATCGCTTGACCGCTTAGTCCCGATTTATACGCTGCGTGCTTTGTCGTACGTGCCCTAAATTTGTTGGTAAAGGGGATGAAAAGTGCAGGGGATAGCCAAACACGGATGGGCCGCGAATTCTCATCCGATTCCTGTATTATTTGGCCCTCTTTCGTATTTTTCCGTGTTTGCTTTATTTTCGAATTTGGTTCTGTCGTGTTACGTTTGCGCTAGACATTTGAATGAAATTGTGTGCATTCTTTATCTGTTCAGATTTTATACGTACCTACGGGTAATAAGGATTTCCCCATTCCTTCATTGAGAATTGCTTAGGTAGGCATTCTTTCAATTCCTAGAATTAATACATCGGAACAAAGCAATAGTATTTACGTTTGATAATTGCAAGCTATCAATATTTTAACGATTATTGAATTTGTAATTTATTTGTGTCCTTTTGTATTTCCACGGCTTGGTCCATACCCTCGTTTGTTTTTCAATGTTAAAGCTGATTCGGATAAATAAAACACGGCGAGTTGTTTAGAGTCGGGAAAATATATTAAAAACCCGACTATGGTTATTCTTTATTCTGTACTATTGTTTTTCTCACTACGGTCAGCCTGTACTCCTGTACGCCTGAACTGTTCGACTTCGAATGTGACTGACTCGCTAGACTTTCTCTTGCTTCAAGCAAGAGACGCGTTCGCGAGTACAACAATATGCCTATGTATGTGTGATTCGATACAGCAGGGTTCGTTACAGATTTTTGTTTTCGTAGAGATATATAAGTGTTCTAACTCCCCTCTACTGTCATCAACTAGAACTATCCGCTCAATTTGAATTTGAAAAGCTAAAAGTTGCTTGAAATACGACTCGACTATACCAAGACGACATTCAAGCTCAGTTGGTGAAAGTGAACTTCCCTTTGAATCCACCAAATTTCTAATTCTCCGTATGTTTCCCTTCATTGAGGAGCGCAGCTGCTTCAACTCTTCTCTGGGCGCGGAATTATCCACATCCGGCATCATAGAATTAAATATTTATCTAACCGATGAACCAATTAAAATAATGAGACAGCGACAGTTAAATCTATTCTCCAAGAGCGATCTTGGTTCATATAATTAAGTGTAGCTGGAACTCCTTTACCCAGCCCAACGCAGCGCGAACTAATTGACGTATGTGCTAACTAATTATGTATGACTTCCTAAATGCTAATTCGCTGCATACGAATAAATTAATCCGAATTACAAGGTTATTTGAACTCCACAGATTCCAAGTAGCGGCTACACCAAAGCTTTCTTTCAATGCATGCGATCAATGCAGCTCTCTTCCGGGCGACAACGACGAGACAATTTCGAAGCGAAAACTGCGATGAGGGTGTGGGCGAAATAAAGATTTATGCAATGAAAGAATGGTAAACGATTGATGCTGACGTTGGCTGGCGACAATGATATGACTCGAGACAAGAGTTCCATCGCAACGTTTTCTAGGAAATCCAATTTCCTACGAGCGAACAACCGAAAACGAAACGACGACGATTAGTGCATGTGCAGTGGTAAAGCTTTATGAGGCGAAATGAATAAATGAAGTGAATAACCACTGGCGATCCATGGCAAGATGTGTGGGAGAGAAATTGATATGCCTGTGGATCGTGAGAGCTTTTCGTACGATCGTTTTGGAGGCGAAATGAACACTTAACGCGACTGAACACGGGCGATGGTGATATGTGAGAGAGCAATTGATATAAAAGTGGATCGCGTAAGCTTTTTATACGATCGGTTTCGAATTTGATTTAACTATGGCGATATCAATTTTTTTTCTTCTGTGAAAATTAAATTGGCATGGGAATTTTATTTGAATGCGGCAATATTTTGTTGAATGATTTTATGAAATTTATTGAAATTTGTTTAGAATAAATGCATGCCGTCGAAGGTGCGCTGCTTCTTCTTGCCAAATTGGTAATGTTCTAATTTTGTATTAAATTTTTATTTTATTTTATCGAACGGTTGGGTTTTAGCGCACTTTCGATTGAATGAAATTTCGTGACATACCTGGGTTGGGACGTGATACTTATCTCCCAATTGAGTTCCAGCTTTCTCCTTTTGTCTCCGATGTCCTTGGTGCGGTTCCTATTCCATTTGTCTCCTTTGATTGACCTCCAAGTGACCGTTGTATGTTTACTTCTATCTCCGTTGTCCTTGGTGTGGTCCCACGCCACTGCTTTTAGCACAATGCACTCGCGTATACCGAAATTAGGCCCGAGACGCGTTTCAATTAAGAACCGTCTTAATATGTATTTATCAATTTTTAAAGTCTATTGAGTCTTTACTCTTTACACTTTATGCGAATTAAGGGTAACTTGAACCAGTTGGGCGCCAAAATGAACGATTGAAGCGTTTTTCAATCGCAAACCCGGAATCTTTACTTTAAATGGTAAGGAGATTCTGGTTGCGAACGAGCGAAATTAAACGTTTGAACAATAGCGAAAGAAGAAAGATACAAATAAAACGCAATATGTGCACCAGTTGGTGTTTTAGAGAACGGCTGTCCCAAGCTTTTATTGTTACGTGATTTTATAGTCTCACAAGTGTAATATTTTTGTCGTATTTGTGAAAGCTTATATCAGCTTACGCAATTTTTATGCAATAATTATGGCGACAAATATGCAAATATTAAAGGCGCCAGATTTGAATTTTCGACGTATCGGCTCCAACAACTTGTCCATTTTGGCATTCTGATCTAGTAGGGATTTGAACGACGAAATGTTTTGTGAAAGACATTCTGGAAATGATGTAGTCTGCTGAAGGCGGAACTAGTTTTCTCGGTAGAGAATCTAGAATACTACTGTGGCCGTAGGGTTTCGTAGTCCAGCATCCAGACTCTCTGAGTCTGATCGCGCTATGTTCTGTGATGTTTGTTATATGTAGATCAAGAGGAAAAAGATGCAATAAGACTGTGAGTCCGTCTGACGGTGTTGACCGTAGAGCTCCCGTTGTTCCTATACAATTATACATACATGCCGTTCTTTGTACCTCATTAAGTTTGGTTATATTGTAACCAAACTCAAACTAGCTCAAACTTTGGTTTTTCAATAAAATTGTTTTATTAATTTGTGGAAGTGTCAGTTTAGGAGGCAAAGATCATATATAAAAAATTTCAGCTTTCTACAAAATTCGATTTTTTCGATTTTTTTTTTTTTAGTTTGTGGGCCTAACATTGCACGAAAGGGACCATGCATTAGGCCGTCAACTGCAACCTTTACAATGGCAGTCGGAATCAAGGAACCCTCGTGCCTTAAAAAATTAATAGACTGTACATAGGTTTTATCATTTGTTTTCCTGAATTTCATTGGCAATACATACTTTACATTTTCTCCTGTTCTTTCCTGTACCTTCCTTTACTTCGCTTCCTCTACCCTAAGTTCGTCCACCTTGCTGTTCAGCTTCTGCAGCTTGGCCTTGAACAAAACTTGACTCTGCTCTTCTGATACCTCTACATCTTTACTGTTTGCCTGTACGTCTATACTTGCTGGATAACTGTTCTTCTGTACGTGCCTGTACTACTGTCCGCCTAGTCACTCCTGCTTCAACCTGTCGCCAGCTGCTCTCCTTGCTCCGCCCCTGCTAACAGTTTGAGCTGGAGCCCTGTACCTTCCTTCTCCTTCTGCTTTTGACTGTACGCGCATAACTGGTAGCACATGCCTGTTGACGTCCCTTGACGGGCATAAGTCGATGTTGTGTTTTGGAGCACTTGGACAGCGGGCTGTCTGGAAGCAATTATTTTCTTTATGCCCATGCTTCAGGCAGTTTGGGCAAATCGCTCGTCTTTCTATGAAGTCTTTCCTGCCTCGAAATGAAAGAGCGCAGAAGTCCGGACAGTTTCAGACCTGATGATCTGACTTGCATACCTCACATGGAGGACGCCCTGTACTCCTCATGGTATCTCTAGGGGCAGTTGCCCTCGCCTGTACACTGCCTCTGGGAGCTGGACCTGCTCTTGCTGCAACTTGTCTAGCAACCGCCTCTATACCTATGTGCCCTGTACTGCTCTTACGAGCGCCTGCTACGTTTGATAACGCAGCCGCCTGTTTGTCAACAAATTCCAGCAACGTTGACAGTTTCGGTTGCTCGCAGTCGCGTTGGAGCTCCCATTGTCGTGCAGTCTCCTGATTCAGCTTCTCACACAACACATGGATGATGAAGAAGTCCCAGGTCTCTACTGGTAGTCCTAATGCCTTCAACTGACGCATGACCTCGTGAATCATGTTCGCCATCCTCTGAAGCTCGTTGGCTGGCGGCTGGTTGCTTAACTCCGGGAGGTATAGCAATTGGCGAAGATGGTCGCGCCCAATCAGGTATTTTTGGTCGTAAATTTGCTGCTGACAGCTGCCATTCCCCCAATGTCCTGGCTGCACGTCCCGTACGCGAACTTGTAGGCTGGTGCGACCTTGTCATTATCGTGGATGGCTGCAGCAAACCTGTCGTGGAACCCTAACCACTTGGTGTGATTCCCATCGAACTCGCCCCAAGTATTATTTAGATCATTCTGTTGGAATGGTATGTACACCTGTACTTTAATATATGTACCCTGTACATTGGCCTGTACTCTGGGGCGCAGTGCCTTCATCCTGTCTTCTAACGCCGCGCACGCATAGAAGTAGTCACCCTTGACTGCCTCCTTGAAGTCGATGCATGCGCATATGGTATCCTCTTTTGCGCCGGCTAGCAGTACTTCATGCTGCTTGCAAAAGTTCTGCCAGTCCTCCTGTACCGTCTTGAGACGCAGCTCCGCATTTTTGTAAGAAATCGCGGCTGCGTCCTCCGACTCGGCAAACCCGCGTGACATAGAGATGGCATGGGCTGCCGCTTTCGCCTAGTTGGTTGTCATCTTTCGTCGAAAAAAATCTTGGAAAAAAGAAAAAACAAAGACGATCCTATTATAATCTGTAGTTGCACGAGAGCACCCTTAGTTGGGGCATGTTATAATCTGACTATGACGCCTAACTTGTTCTAGTGGATGCAAATTATCTGATACTATTATCTCTGTACAATTGCGAACTTTTGACTCGTTGGACATAGTGAATGAGTCCGCCTGTACTTTCGTTTGCACGATTCATTAACCTGTACTCCAATGTGAACCTTTAACCTGTACTCCAATGTGAACCTTTAACCTGTACTTCAATGTGAACCTTTAACCTGTACTCCAATGTGAACCTTTAACCTGTACTTCAATGTGAACCTTTAACATGTACTTCAATGTGAATTGACACATTTCTCTGATTCTGTTTGTTTTGCCTGAACATCTGTACTGACATGTCATATCCTGTACCCTATTCATATTGCTCAGCATTTTGGCATCTTGTGCTAGCTTTTCGAGCATGGAATTCTAACATCCTGTACTAGTCAAATTTATCTAATGACTACCTAACAAGCATGCCTTTTACACTGTACACCTGTACACCTTTTTGTATTTATATACCCCTACTATCTATTTTATAGTGATCACTTTGTTCCTTCTATACGCCTATGAATCTCTACAAGAAGCTTTTCAATAAAGCAAAGCGCAGCGGAGAATGGCAAATCTACCAAATAGCAGTTACTACATATAATAAGGAAATAAGAAAAGCTAAAAGAAATAGCTTCAGAAAATTCTGTGAGACAATCACCAGTACTCCTACTGCGGCAAGGCTACACAAAGCTCTTGCGAAGTCAGGAGCGGTGCCGATGTCTCTGAGGAAACCAGATGGCGAGTTCACGGAAGATGAGGATCAAAGGGCACTATTGCTACTAGAAACTCACTTTCCTGGCAGCTCGCCTAGTACTGAGCCAGGAATCAATACCACTTCAATCAGACCTCGGAGGGAAGACTGGGAAACAACATCAACCATCTGTTCTGAGGGATGGCTGAAATGGGCAATAAATACCTTTCAGCCTTTCAAATCTGCCGGAGTGGACGGCATTATACCCGCCCTTCTTCAAGAAGGGCAAAGGGTACTAATACCACACCTGCTAAAGATAACAAGGAGCAGTATTGCCTTGGGCCACATACCAATGCAATGGAGACGAGCAAGGGTTGTGTTTATACCAAAAGCGGGGAAAAAAGACCACACACAGCCAAAATCGTACAGACCCATCAGCCTTACGTCATTTCTTCTGAAGATGACAGAAAAGGCTGTAGACAATTATTTAAGGGAAGATGTTCTGAACACATCCCCCTTACATCATCGTCAGCATGCATACAGAGCGGGCAGATCAACAGAGACCGCCCTATATCAGCTGACGGAGATAATTCGAAGTGCCTTGGAGGCAAAAGAAATAGTACTGTGCGCTTTCCTAGACATAGAAGGAGCATTTGACAACACCTCACATGATGCGATCAAACGATCCCTGGATAGGAAAGGAGTTAACAGTACAGTATCCAACTGGATGTGTGAGCTGCTGAGCACTAGATCAGCAGAAACTCAAACACCATCTGGAACCATCAGAGTAAACACAACGAGAGGATGTCCACAAGGAGGGGTACTATCACCCTTAATGTGGAGCCTAGTTGTAGACGAACTGCTGGAAAAATTAACCAACCATGGCATCAACTGTCAGGCGTACGCCGATGACATTGTATTGATTGCCAGGGGCAAGTTCGAAGAAACCCTTGGAGACATCATACAAAAGGGGCTTAAAGTAACCAAGGAATGGTGCCATACTGTCGGACTTAACATCAATCCGGCGAAAACAACGATAGTACCATTCACAAGGAAAAGACAACTTCAAAGACTTAAGGACATAAACCTATCAGGCACGACACTGATACCAGTCAAAGAAGTAAAATATCTAGGACTCCATCTAGATAGTAAACTCCTCTGGCAAAAACATACAGAGGAGATATCCAAGAAGGCCACCCGCGCTCTCATGATATGTGGGAGCCTAGCGGGGAAGGCATGGGGATGCAGCCCCAGCATCCTGCGATGGATGTACACTGCAATCGTGAGACCAATGATCACATACGGAGCGGTAGCATGGGCGAAACGAACCAGTCTAGTCACAACGCGAGAGACACTCGGCAAAGTGCAAAGACTGGCGTGCCTGTGCATTACCGGAGCTATGCGTAGCTGCCCAACCGCAGCCATGGAGGTGTTATTGGAACTGACCCCTCTACACATCATGGTGATGAACGAGGCAGACAAAACAATCCTTAGGATGGCAAAGGAGGGAATTGGGAGAGGGAAATGCATCCGTTAGAAAGAACACGGTGACTTACTCAAAAAACTCCCACTTCTTGGCATACCTAGGGACGACAGCATCAGGAAATTCAACTTCGAGAAGAATTTCCAGATAAAGCTCAGCAATAAGGAGAACTGGAGCAACGAATCCATAACTTATGGACTGAGCAACCACACAACAAAGTGGTATACGGACGGCTCGAGGACTGAGGAGGGAACTGGTGCAGGAGTGTTTGGGCCGGGAACTAAGCACTACGAATCCATGGGCAAATGTACCAGGATCTTCCAGGCAGAAATATGTGCCACAGACAGGTGCGTTCGAATCAACCTCGAGAAAAACTTTAGAAATTGCAACATAGCAATAATGTCAAGCAGCTATAAAGGCTCTTGACGCCTACGTTATCAAGTCAAAACTCGTGTGGGAATGCCTACAAGGACTGAATAGACTAGGCAAAGAATAACAGAATCTCCATCTGCTGGGTACCTGGCCATGTTGGCATTACGGGCAATGAGGCAACGGACTCTCTGGCAAGAAAAGGGGCAGAGGAACCCTTCATAGGACCTGAACCATTCTGTGGGATAGGAGAACACACTACATATATGCGAAGAGTTCAGGAGACTGGAGGAAGAAACAAAGGCCAAAACCTTTCTCAACCTCCAAGGTCTGAGGCAAGCAAAGAAACTCTTAGGAAATTACAACCAAAAGAGATTCAAAGTTTGTATCGGCCTTAACAAAAACAACCTAAGAATCCTAACAGGCCTCCTCACGGGGCACTGCAGACTCAAGGAGCACCTGAGGAAAATGGGCATATCGGAGGACGGGCTCTGCAGATTCTGCAGTGAAACCGCCGAAACTCCAGACCATATACTGGAATCCTGTGGGGCACTGACCCACAAAAGGATGAAATATTTGGGCAGGCACCAAATAACAGACAAGGACATACAAACCATGGACCCACAGCCCATTCTCAGATTCATCAAAGAAACTGGACTGGACGCTGTGCTCTAAGGAGTGTGACCTGCCAAGGATAAATCAGAGCAATACCTCGACACGCTTCACAAAGAAGTATCTAGAGAGGGCTCGGAACGAGGGCATGCACCTCTCCGAGGCACAAGCAAGGGGACACAATAGACCAATAGGTCGCAGTGTAATATACCCTAACCAAATATTATTATTATTATTATTATCCTTTTTTTGTTTTCCTGTACTTAGATAATTCGCACCACTTCCTAGACCTGTCTCCTATACACTTTTCTGTACTTTAATTGTCTGTACTCACCAGTTGTTTACACACAAAAAGGAAAGGAAAAAAACTTTTTATTTTTGTTAACACTGGTGATCGCTTGACCGCTTAGTCCCGATTTATACGCTGCGTGCTTTGTCGTACGTGCCCTAAATTTGTAGGTAAAGGGGATGAAAAGTGCAGGGGATAGCCAAACACGGATGGGCCGCGAATTTAGTTTAGTTTAGTTTATTTTCGAGTAAATACTAACACAGTAAGATAAATCTTATAATCTAGTGATAGTTTATGGATTTACAAAATTCAATATTCAAGGATTTGGCTTATAATATAACAATTTATGTGATTTAAGAAAGAAGAAAAAGGGTAGAAAAAAGGTAGAAAGATTCATAAAGGTAGAAAGGAAAAAAAAGAAAAGAAAAAAAAAAAAAAGAAAGAAAAAAAAAAAAAAGAAGTTAGTTGCTTTGACTAATAAAGAAACATTTTAGTCTATTTTGAAACTGTTGAGTTCTGCTTGACTCCCGCAAGTATTGTGGTAGTGAATTCCAGAGACGGATTGCAGCAATAAAAAATTGTCTTTCTGATGTAAGACAAGAGAAACGAGGGAGTAGCTGGAAATCGAAGAATTTCATATAAGTAAGTTGGCTGTTTTGTCATTATAATAGTAAAAAGTATGTTCATCGTACGAAACTTTATAAAGTTTTCGAACGACATATTGAGGAGGTTCATAGATAGATGTGAGACATGGTCGTATTTTTTGAGACCGAAAATGTAACGAATCGTGCTATTAAATGCTACTTGCAACTTTCTCCTGCTTGCAGAATCACAATTGTAGTATATTTCGCAACCATAAGTAAGAACTGGGATTACCAAGGTCCGGGCAAGAACCATTCTAATATTCAATGGGGTAAACTGCTGAACGGCCCACAAAGATCTAAGAACTCCATATGTTTTTCCGACTGTTGAATTAATGTGATCGGTCCATGTAAGTGTTCTGTTGAAAACCATACCAAGGTTTTTTGAAGTGGTTGTAAATTCTAAGGGGATACTGTTCAGAAGCACCGATGGAAAACATGATAGATCTAATATCTTTTTGGAGATAACTATACATTTACATTTTGTTGGGTTAAGGGTCAAACCATTGCTAACTGCCCAAGTAGAAATATGATCTAGTTCCTCGTTTATAGTACAAACGCAGTTTTCTAAAAGACCTAAGTGGCAACTTTTATAGATTTGTATATCATCGGCATAAAAATGCTTAGATACATTTGGTATTATGGAAGCTATTTCATTTATATACAAAGAGAATAACAGAGGAGCCAAAATCGATCCCTGAGGAACACCTCGTTTTATCGGGAGGAACTCAGAGAGCTGATTATCAATGCATACGGCTTGTTTCCTTTCCATAAGGTACGAGGAAATCAATTTGATGGCTTCTGGAGAAATGTTAAACTCAAGGTGCAACTTTTTTAAGAGAACAGAGTGGTTGACCATATCAAACGCTTTGGAAAAGTCTAATAGAACCAAAAAGGTAACGCAACCATCATCTAATTTATCCCTAATATCTTCAATGACTTTCATGAGTGCTGTAGTACAGCTGTGCTTAGGACGGAAACCGGATTGAATGCTTACTAAAAAGTTGTTTCGTGAAATATAGTCATTTAGTTGCTTTTGTATGATTCGTTCACATACTTTTGATAAAAAAGGTAAGATTGAGATTGGTCGGAATTCATCTCGTAATGAATTCTTTGGGATTGGAATAATTTTAGCGAGTTTCCACTGGTATGGAAAAATGCCAGTAGTAATTACAGTATTAAACACATGAGTAAAAAAAGGTAGCAGCAAGGGTAATATGGCTTTTAGAAAAGTTGGGTTAATTTCATCTACTCCGGATGCGTTAGATTTTATTGAAAGAAGACTTTCTAAAACATCTAAATCATTTACACACGAAAAACTAAAAGAGGAATCTGAGAGGGTTGTTGTTGGGTCATTAACATATTCAACATCAATCGAGGGAGCAGTACTGGGAGCAGACAAAAACTTACGATTCAATTCATTACCGTCAATGTTGTTTAGCAATTGAGTACGTTGCTTGCCGATTCCAAGTTCCCGAAGGCTACTCCATAGCTTACGAGTATCAGAACGGACATTTAAGCGGTTGGAGTAGAAAGATATTTTTGCAGCTCTAACTTCTTGCACAACCTTGTTTCGCAAAGTTTTATAAGCTGCATGCAGCTCTTGCACTCGAAAACGTATCCACCTTCGGTAGGCCTGATCGCGTTGATTCATTAGATCTTTTATTTCTGTTGTAAGCCAGGGTTTGGATACGCAAACGATTTTTTTTGTTTTTAGTGGGACGTGTGTGTTATAGAGGTTTAATATGTTTTCATTCAAAAACTTTACTTGTTCATCGGGTAAATTCATAAGGTAAATATTTTCCCAGGGTATTATGCGAATATGCTGCTCAAGAATCGACCTATTAATGTTTTTGAAATCTCTGAATTTGATTGGATGATCATCTAAACAGTTTTCAGTGCTGAAATCAAGAGTTAAAAAAATAAGGTCGTGATATGAGAAAAATGGAGCAGAGAGTTGATCATAACACAATACCCGATCCTTTCTATTGACAAAGAAAACATCCAAAAGCGTACTTGATGAATTCGTGAAATGAGTAGGTATGGTTGAGTTCACTGGATACAAATCAAGTGAAATCATGTAATCGCTTAAGCTCCTGTCAATTAGAATATTACTGTTAAAGTCACCACACAATAGTATATTTGGTTAGCTGACAGTCAATTCTTCCATAAGAGTGTAAAAGGGCTCTAGATCGACATTTTTATTCGGTCTGTAGACGATTCCTAACAGAAGATTATTCTCGCTACCAATAATATCTAGAAACAAATATTCGAACGATGAACCACCTGATGAGGAGCACCTTATTTTACATGACAAACCATCTCTTAAATAAACCGCAACACCTCCACCACGACCACATCTATCTGACCTAAAGAGTCTATAACCGTGTATTAAATATAATGCATCCGCAATGTCTGTCTGAAACCAAGTTTCTGACACACAGATTGCATCCAACTTAGAATGTTCAAATAAGAATTTAAACTCTTCGATTTTAGGCAATAAGCTTTGAGAATTTATGTGAGCTACTTTAAAACCCTCCCTATAATTGCATAAAACATTTAACATTGTTCTTGCTATAACATCGCTGTTGCCCTCTCTGGAATCCACATTGCGTTCACTCAACTCTGTATCGACTAATTATGCGGTGAGTAAACAGAACAAACAACATACTCAAGTTATATAAAGTGTCAAAGCAAATACTTTTACAATAAAAATAAATAAGTATAATGGAAAATAAGAAAGAATCAAAGAAAGAGATGAATTCTGATAATATGAAAGAAAGTAGAGGGAAAATCGAAAAATAGTTAGAAAAGAAAAAATCAAAAGAAAGAGAAAGTAAATATAAAACATAATCAATACAAAGATATACTAAGAATACTTGTTGTGTGGTGACAATCATAGTTGTGGTTGTTGTTGTTGTCGCTGTAGTTGTTCTTCGTCTTCTTCAGTCTGATTACTCGTGGCTATAATATTCAACATTCTTTCGTTCTCCACCAAAATGGCTCTTGCACTTGCACTCTTCCTTACATAGACGGAACCAAAATGCGTAAAAACAGAAAACAGCTGTTTATTATGCTTGAGACGTGCAGCCTTGTGATAAAGTGAGCGATTTTTTGTTGTCATGCTCCCATACATATATATGTGCCTGTTGTTTTCAGCTCTGATGCCAACGTCTTCGAGACAGAGTTGTCTATTGTTTTTGCAAAAGAGAGCCACTGCTTGCAAAACGGTGTTTCTTTCTTTCGGAGAGTGAAATATGACTATAATGGGTGTGTCTGTCTTGTCCCTGTTAGTCAGCCCGTTGCCTCGGTGCGGTTTACTGCAGCGAAAAATTGCTTTAGGTGTTGGCGGAATGCATTCAACGGTATGACAAAGGTGATTCAAAATTGTCTTCAAAACTTCCTTTTCCAACTGCGGAACACCAAAAATGATCGCGTCGCCTGCAATTTCACGCCTCTCAAATGCATCGCATCGCTTTTCCAAATAAGCCACATCTCCCTCAAGTGTCTGTGTGTTAACAATGCGTGTCTCAATCGATTTTAGTGTTAGAAAAGATTGCTCTGTCTCTTTGATTTTCAACTCAGATTTCTCCTGACGGCATTCCAGCTTTTTAAGAGCAGCATTAAAATCTTTTGTGTGTGTAGCTAAACGGTCTTCAATAAGCGATATTCGATGAATTATATCATCACGTAAAAGATTTATTTCCGTAGAGATTTGGTTGGTAATCTTTTCGGTTAGCAAAGAAAATCTTTCCTCTAAATCAAATAGAGATACAGCTTGTTTCCCGACAGGTGTTATGTACTGCTTTGGTGTGTGTCCACTCTCTTTGACTTTAGCCTGACTCTGGATCGGTCGAACTCCTCCTGCCCCTGGTGTAGCCGTTAACTGCTTCTCTTTATCCGCAGATCGCGTTTTACCCGCCATCGAACTTATACGAACTATTTATTTATTGAAAATAAACTTAAAAAGGCAACAGGTTGACGAGAATCGTTAGAAAAACACAACGAAATTGTGCTACGCAAGTTTTATATGTTAACTTAATATTTAAGGCAGAGTTGAGATTGAATTATGAAAATTAGCCGGACGAGACTATCAACACGTCTATTCGCTCTTACTCATTAATCTCATCCGATTCCTGTATTATTTGGCCCTCTTTCGTATTTTTCCGTGTTTGCTTTATTTTCGAATTTGGGTCTGTCGTGTTACGTTTGCGCTAGACATTTGAATGAAATTGTGTGCATTCTTTATCTGTTCAGATTTTATACGTACCTACGGGTAATAAGGATTTCCCCATTCCTTCATTGAGAATTGCTTAAGTAGGCATTCTTTCAATTCCTAGAATTAATACATCGGAACAAAGCAATAGTATTTACGTTTGATAATTGCAAGCTATCAATATTTTAACGATTATTGAATTTGTAATTTATTTGTGTCCTTTTGTATTTCCACGGCTTGGTCCATACCCTCGTTTGTTTTTCAATGTTAAAGCTGATTCGCAACACTCAAGCATATTAACTACAACCTGTTTCTCCTCATCATTGTCTGGATTCATACCCGCAATCACTGTAGTAGTTAAATTTAGTAAATCCGCAACTAGTTCGTAATTCTGTTTACTCATTTCTTAAAAAAAATTTGTCCTTACTCCGATAAAAATAAAGTAAATCTACCACCGCGAACGACGAATAAGAAATAAAGGAAACAAAAATAATTTGAAAATCAGGGCACGGAAAGTGAAAGCACGCAGCGTATAAATGCGCGGTGCGTGCCCAAAAGAGAATTGAGAAGTATCGTACGACAAAGCACGCAGCGTATAAATCGGGACTTATTCTGAACACTCGTTTCACAATGCCCATACGCTGTGTATAGTTGCATGCACTTACCCTGTACCCTCTCTTTTTTTATTGTTTACCTTCGCAGACTGGCTGTACCTGCCGTTGCTGCGGCGACCAGTGGAAAGTTTTTCCCTTGGTCTCTTTACTGTACCTTTTTTGTGTGAAGCCTATCGAAATTCACCGCTGCCTGTACCGGTGATGAAAAATATATTCATCGTCACAAACCTGCTCGCAAATTAATATTGCTTGCACCTTTCCTTTCTTCCTTTTTGTTGTTTTTCTGACGCGTAGCATGTTTAAGTTTGCCTGAGTGAGCAGCGGCACTTTTCTGTTTTTTTTTCTCTCGTCGGGTATTTTGTAATTTTGTGGATTATGTTAAAGGTTAAAGTATATTTATATATGTATGTGTATACTTTTCGTTCCTGTACCGTGACTGATGTATCTGCACTCCTCACTAGTTTTGCCTGTACCACTATTTATTTAATTATTATTCTCCACTGCACTGATTCTTAATCCGGCTCGACATGAACCAATGTATATTTCGGATAAATAAAAAACGGCGAGTTGTTTAGAGTCGGGAAAATATATTAAAAACCCGACTATGGTTATTCTTTATTCTGTACTATTGTTTTTCTCACTACGGTCAGCCTGTACTCCTGTACGCCTGAACTGTTCGACTTCGAATGTGACTGACTCGCTAGACTTTCTCTTGCTTCAAGCAAGAGACGCGTTCGCGAGTACAACAATATGCCTATGTATGTGTGATTCGATACAGCAGGGTTCGTTACAGATTTTTGTTTTCGTAGAGATATATAAGTGTTCTAACTCCCCTCTACTGTCATCAACTAGAACTATCCGCTCAATTTGAATTTGAAAAGCTAAAAGTTGCTTGAAATACGACTCGACTATACCAAGACGACATTCAAGCTCAGTTGGTGAAAGTGAACTTCCCTTTGAATCCACCAAATTTCTAATTCTCCGTATGTTTCCCTTCATTGAGGAGCGCAGCTGCTTCAACTCTTCTCTGGGCGCGGAATTATCCACATCCGGCATCATAGAATTAAATATTTATCTAACCGATGAACCAATTAAAATAATGAGACAGCGACAGTTAAATCTATTCTCCAAGAGCGATCTTGGTTCATATAATTAAGTGTAGCTGGAACTCCTTTACCCAGCCCAACGCAGCGCGAACTAATTGACGTATGTGCTAACTAATTATGTATGACTTCCTAAATGCTAATTCGCTGCATACGAATAAATTAATCCGAATTACAAGGTTATTTGAACTCCACAGATTCCAAGTAGCGGCTACACCAAAGCTTTCTTTCAATGCATGCGATCAATGCAGCTCTCTTCCGGGCGACAACGACGAGACAATTTCGAAGCGAAAACTGCGATGAGGGTGTGGGCGAAATAAAGATTTATGCAATGAAAGAATGGTAAACGATTGATGCTGACGTTGGCTGGCGACAATGATATGACTCGAGACAAGAGTTCCATCGCAACGTTTTCTAGGAAATCCAATTTCCTACGAGCGAACAACCGAAAACGAAACGACGACGATTAGTGCATGTGCAGTGGTAAAGCTTTATGAGGCGAAATGAATAAATGAAGTGAATAACCACTGGCGATCCATGGCAAGATGTGTGGGAGAGAAATTGATATGCCTGTGGATCGTGAGAGCTTTTCGTACGATCGTTTTGGAGGCGAAATGAACACTTAACGCGACTGAACACGGGCGATGGTGATATGTGAGACAGCAATTGATATAAAAGTGGATCGCGTAAGCTTTTTATACGATCGGTTTCGAATTTGATTTAACTATGGCGATATCAATTTTTTTTCTTCGGTGAAAATTAAATTGGCATGGGAATTTTATTTGAATGCGGCAATATTTTGCTGAATGATTTTATGAAATTTATTGAAATTTGTTTAGAATAAATGCATGCCGTCGAAGGTGCGCTGCTTCTTCTTGCCAAATTGGTAATGTTCTAATTTTGTATTCAATTTTTATTTTATTTTATCGAACGGTTGGGTTTTAGCGCACTTTCGATTGAATGAAATTGCGTGACATACCTGGGTTGGGACGTGATACTTATCTCCCAATTGAGTTCCAGCTTTCTCCTTTTGTCTCCGATGTCCTTGGTGCGGTTCCTATTCCATTTGTCTCCTTTGATTGACCTCCAAGTGACCGTTGTATGTTTACTTCTATCTCCGTTGTCCTTGGTGTTGTCCCACGCCACTGCTTTTAGCACAATGCACTCGCGTATACCGAAATTAGGCCCGAGACGCGTTTCAATTAAGAACCATCTTAATGTGTATTTATCAATTTTTAAAGTCTATTGAGTCTTTACTCTTTACACTTTATGCGAATTAAGGGTAACTTGAACCAGTTGGGCGCCAAAATGAACGATTGAAGCGTTTTTCAATCGCAAACCCGGAATCTTTACTTTAAATGGTAAGGAGATTCTGGTTGCGAACGAGCGAAATTAAACGTTTGAACAATAGCGAAAGAAGGAAGATACAAATAAAACGCAATATGTGCACCAGTTGGTGTTTTAGAGAACGGCTGTCCCAAGCTTTTATTGTTACGTGATTTTATAGTCTCACAAGTGTAATATTTTTGTCGTATTTGTGAAAGCTTATATCAGCTTACGCAATTTTTATGCAATAATTATGGCGACAAATATGCAAATATTAAAGGCGCCAGATTTGAATTTTCGACGTATCGGCTCCAACAACTTGTCCATTTTGGCATTCTGATCTAGTAGGGATTTGAACGACGAAATGTTTTGTGAAAGATATTCTGGAAATGATGTAGTCTGCTGAAGGCGGAACTAGTTTTCTCGGTAGAGAATCTAGAATACTACTGTGGCCGTAGGGTTTCGTAGTCCAGCATCCAGACTCTCTGAAAAAGATGCAATAAGACTGTGAGTCCGTCTGACGGTGTTGACCGTAGAGCTCCCGTTGTTCCTATACAATTATACATACATGCCGTTCTTTGTACCTCATTAAGTTTGGTTATATTGTAACCAAACTCAAACTAGCTCAAACTTTGGTTTTTCAATAAAATTGTTTTATTAATTTGTGGAAGTGTCAGTAGGTAGATTTTAGAAATGTTGTCTCCCGATCAGTTTTAGGAGGCAAAGATCATATATAAAAAATTTCAGCTTTCTACAAAATTCGATTTTTTCGATTTTTTTTTTTTAGTTTGTGGGCCTAACATTGCACGAAAGGGACCATGCATTAGGCCGTCAACTGCAACCTTTACCATGGCAGTCGGAATCAAGGAACCCTCGTGCCTTAAAAAAATAATAGACTGCACATAGGTTTTATCATTTGTTTTCCTGAATTTCATTGGCAATACATACTTTACATTTTCTCCTGTTCTTTCCTGTACCTTCCTTTCCTTCGCTTCCTCTACCCTAAGTTCATCCACCTTGCTGTTCAGCTTCTGCAGCTTGGCCTTGAACAAAACTTGACTCTGCTCTTCTGATACCTCTACATCTTTACTGTTTGCCTGTACGTCTATACTTGCTGGATAACTGTTCTTCTGTACGTGCCTGTACTACTGTCCGCCTAGTCACTCCTGCTTCAACCTGTCGCCAGCTGCTCTCCTTGCTCCGCCCCTGCTAACAGTTTGAGCTGGAGCCCTGTACCTTCCTTCTCCTTCTGCTTTTGACTGTACGCGCATAACTGGTAGCACATGCCTGTTGACGTCCCTTGACGGGCATAAGTTGATGTTGTGTTTTGGAGCACTTGGACAGCGGGCTGTCTGGAAGCAATTATTTTCTTTATGCCCATGCTTCAGGCAGTTTGGGCAAATCGCTCGTCTTTCTATGAAGTCTTTCCTGCCTCGAAATGAAAGAGCGCAGAAGTCCGGACAGTTTCAGACCTGATGATCTGACTTGCATACCTCACATGGAGGACGCCCTGTACTCCTCATGGTATCTCTAGGGGCAGTTGCCCTCGCCTGTACACTGCCTCTGGGAGCTGGACCTGCTCTTGCTGCAACTTGTCTAGCAACCGCCTCTATACCTATGTGCCCTGTACTGCTCTTACGAGCGCCTGCTACGTTTGATAACGCAGCCGCCTGTTTGTCAACAAATTCCAGCAACGTTGACAGTTTCGGTTGCTCGCAGTCGCGTTGGAGCTCCCATTGTCGTGCAGTCTCCTGATTCAGCTTCTCACACAACACATGGATGATGAAGAAGTCCCAGGTCTCTACTGGTAGTCCTAATGCCTTCAACTGACGCATGACCTCGTGAATCATGTTCGCCATCCTCTGAAGCTCGTTGGCTGGCGGCTGGTTGCTTAACTCCGGGAGGTATAGCAATTGGCGAAGATGGTCGCGCCCAATCAGGTATTTTTGGTCGTAAATTTGCTGCTGACAGCTGCCATTCCCCCAATGTCCTGGCTGCACGTCCCGTACGCGAACTTGTAGGCTGGTGCGACCTTGTCATTATCGTGGATGGCTGCAGCAAACCTGTCGTGGAACCCTAACCACTTGGTGTGATTCCCATCGAACTCGCCCCAAGTATTATTTAGATCATTCTGTTGGAATGGTATGTACACCTGTACTTTAATATATGTACCCTGTACATTGGCCTGTACTCTGGGGCGCAGTGCCTTCATCCTGTCTTCTAACGCCGCGCACGCATAGAAGTAGTCACCCTTGACTGCCTCCTTGAAGTCGATGCATGCGCATATGGTATCCTCTTTTGCGCCGGCTAGCAGTACTTCATGCTGCTTGCAAAAGTTCTGCCAGTCCTCCTGTACCGTCTTGAGACGCAGCTCCGCATTTTTGTAAGAAATCGCGGCTGCGTCCTCCGACTCGGCAAACCCGCGTGACATAGAGATGGCATGGGCTGCCGCTTTCGCCTAGTTGGTTGTCATCTTTCGTCGAAAAAAATCTTGGAAAAAAGAAAAAACAAAGACGATCCTATTATAATCTGTACTTGCACGAGAGCACCCATAGTTGTGGCATGTTATAATCTGACTATGACGCCTAACTTGTTCTAGTGGATGCAAATTATCTGATACTATTATCTCTGTACAATTGCGAACTTTTGACTCGTTGGACATAGTGAATGAGTCCGCCTGTACTTTCGTTTGCACGATTCATTAACCTGTACTCCAATGTGAACCTTTAACCTGTACTCCAATGTGAACCTTTAACCTGTACTTCAATGTGAACCTTTAACCTGTACTCCAATGTGAACCTTTAACCTGTACTTCAATGTGAACCTTTAACATGTACTTCAATGTGAATTGACACATTTCTCTGATTCTGTTTGTTTTGCCTGAACATCTGTACTGACATGTCATATCCTGTACCCTATTCATATTGCTCAGCATTTTGGCATCTTGTGCTAGCTTTTCGAGCATGGAATTCTAACATCCTGTACTAGTCAAATTTATCTAATGACTACCTAACAAGCATGCTTTTTACACTGTACACCTGTACACCTTTGTATTTATATACCCCTACTATCTATTTTATAGTGATCACTTTGTTCCTTCTATACGCCTATGAATCTCTACAACGTCACTGTACGCTTTTCTACACTGAACGATATGCACCTATACATCTCTATTAATATCCTCGTTATCACACTGCCTCAGCAGCTGTGTACGTAATTCTTGACGCATTGTACAATGCGTTTTGTATTTTTCCTGTACATACAATCCTTTTTTTTGTTTTCCTTTACTTAGATAATTCGCACCACTTCCTAGACCTGTCTCCTATACACTTTTCTGTACTTTAATTGTCTGTACTCACCAGTTGTTTACACACAAAAAGGAAAGGAAAAAAACTTTTTATTTTTGTTAACACTGGTGATCGCTTGACCGCTTAGTCCCGATTTATACGCTGCGTGCTTTGTCGTACGTGCCCTAAATTTGTAGGTAAAGGGGATGAAAAGTGCAGGGGATAGCCAAACACGGATGGGCCGCGAATTCTCATCCGATTTCTGTATTCTCTTTTGGCCCTCTTTCGTATTTTTCTGTGTTTGCTTTATTTTCGAATTTGGTTCTGTCGTGTTACGTTTGCGCTAGACATTTGAATGAAATTGTGTGCATTCTCTATCTGCTCAGATTTTATACGTACCTACGGGTAATAACGATATCCCCATTCCTTCATTGGAATTGCTTAGGTAGGCATTCTTTCAATTCCTAGAATTAATACATCGGAATAAAGCAATAGTATTTACGTTTGATAATTGCAAGCTATCAATATTTTAACGATTATTGAATTTGTAATTTATTTGTATCCTTTTGTATTTCCACGGCTTGGTCCATACCCTCGTTTCTTTTTCAATGTTAAAGCTGATTCGCAACACTCAAGCATATTAACTACAACCTGTTTCTCCTCATCATTGTCTGGATTCATACCCGCAATCACTGTAGTAGTTAAATTTAGTAAATCCACAACTAGTTCGTAATTCTGTTTACTCATTTCTTAAAAAAAAATTTGTCCTTACTCCGATAAAAATAAAGTAAACCTACCACCGCGAACGACGAATAAGAAATAAAGGAAACAAAAATAATTTGAAAATCAGGGCACGGAAAGTGAAAGCACGCAGCGTATAAATGCGCGGTGCGTGCCCAAAAGAGAATTGAGAAGTATCGTACGACAAAGCACGCAGCGTATGAATCGGGACTTATTCTGAACACTCGTTTCACAATGCCCATACGCTGTGTATAGTTGCATGCACTTACCCTGTACCCTCTCTTTTTTTATTGTTTACCTTCGCAGACTGGCTGTACCTGCCGTTGCTGCGGCGACCAGTGGAAAGTTTTTCCCTTGGTCTCTTTACTGTACCTTTTTTGTGTGAAGCCTATCGAAATTCACCGCTGCCTGTACCGGTGATGAAAAATATATTCATCGTCACAAACCTGCTCGCAAATTAATATTGCTTGCACCTTTCCTTTCTTCCTTTTTGTTGTTTTTCTGACGCGTAGCATGTTTAAGTTTGCCTGAGTGAGCAGCGGCACTTTTCTGTTTTTTTTCTCTCGTCGGGTATTTTGTAATTTTGTGGATTATGTTAAAGGTTAAAGTATATGTATATATGTATGTGTATACTTTTCGTTCCTGTACCGTGACTGATGTATCTGCACTCCTCACTAGTTTTGCCTGTACCACTATTTATTTAATTATTATTCTCCACTGCACTGATTCTAAATCCGGCTCGATATGAACCAATGTATATTTCGGATAAATAAAACACGGCGAGTTGTTTAGAGTCGGGAAAATATATTAAAAACCCGACTATGGTTATTCTTTATTCTGTACTATTGTTTTTCTCACTACGGTCAGCCTGTACTCCTGTACGCCTGAACTGTTCGACTTCGAATGTGACTGACTCGCTAGACTTTCTCTTGCTTCAAGCAAGAGACGCGTTCGCGAGTACAACAATATGCCTATGTATGTGTGATTCGATACAGCAGGGTTCGTTACAGATTTTTGTTTTCGTAGAGATATATAATGGTGGATTTACACCATCACGCACGCGCATTTTTGCAACAAAACCGAAAAGAGAGATCCGTTTATCCGCAGTCAATGCTAATAAGGTGTAAGAGTGAGATCACTTACTTTAACTTGCTATAACATTATTATGGAGATTTGACAGATCACATGTAAACAAACAAATTTATTTTCATCGGTTTTGTTGTAGTAGAATTAAAAAATAAATAAAAACATGGATCTCGTAAAGGCTGCCGTATTAATAGTGTTTTCTATCTTGAGTAGGTACAATCGGCGATGTGAAGCAGAGAAATGTCAAAAATGTATTATGGCGATTAAAACATATGATAGCAGCGCCCATTTTGTTTTATAGGAAATCGAAATTTCGTAAGCCATCGCTATAAAAATATCAACATGCATAGCTTTCCCATAATTCCTACCACGTAAACAAGATGGCCGACCTGAATACGTGTCACGTTTTTTTGCATGTTAGGTAATGCTGTCCCTTTCAGTCACACGGATATTTAGTATTTAGCATCCCTTTAATCTTACATGTTAGGAATGTGTGACCGTGTAAATCCACCATAAGTGTTCTATCTCCCCTCTACTGTCATCAACTAGAACTATCCGCTCAATTTGAATTTGAAAAGCTAAAAGTTGCTTGAAATACGACTCGACTATACCAAGACGACATTCAAGCTCAGTTGGTGAAAGTGAACTTCCCTTTGAATCCACCAAATTTCTAATTCTCCGTATGTTTCCCTTCATTGAGGAGCGCAGCTGCTTCAACTCCTCTCTGGGAGCGGAATTATCCTCATCCGGCATCATAGAATTAAATATTTATCTAACCGATGAACCAATTAAAATAATGAGACAGCGACAGTTAAATCTATTCTCCAAGAGCGATCTTGGTTCATATAATTAAGTGTAGCTGGAACTCCTTTACCCAGCCCAACGCAGCGCGAACTAATTGACGAATGTGCTAACTAATTATGTATGACTTCCTAAATGCTAATTCGCTGCATACGAATAAATTAATCCGAATTACAAGGTTATTTGAACTCCACAGATTTCAAGTAGCGACAACACCAAAGCTTTCTTTCAATGCATGCGATCAATGCAGCTCTCTTCCGGGCGACAACGACGAGACAATTTCGAAGTGAAAACTGCGATGAGGGTGTGGGCGAAATAAAGATTTATGCAATGAAAGAATGGTAAACGATTGATGCTGACGTTGGCTGGCGACAATGATATGACTCGAGACAAGAGTTCCATCGCAACGTTTTCTATGAAATCCAATTTCCTACGAGCGAACAACCGAAAACGAAACGACGACGATTAGTGCATGTGCAGTGGTAAGGCTTTATGAGGCGAAATGAATAAATGAAGTGAATAACATCATCGTCAGCATGCATACAGAGCGGGCAGATCAACAGAGACCGCCCTATATCAGCTGACGGAGATAATTCGAAGTGCCTTGGAGGCAAAAGAAATAGTACTGTGCGCTTTCCTAGACATAGAGGGAGCATTTGACAACACCTCACATGATGCGATCAAACGATACCTGGATAGGAAAGGAGTTAACAGTACAGTATCCAACTGGATGTGTGAGCTGCTGAGCACTAGATCAGCAGAAACTCAAACACCATCTGGAACCATCAGAGTAAACACAACGAGAGGATGTCCACAAGGAGGGGTACTATCACCCTTAATGTGGAGCCTAGTTGTAGACGAACTGCTGGAAAAATTAACCAACCATGGCATCAACTGTCAGGCGTACGCCGATGACATTGTATTGATTGCCAGGGGCAAGTTCGAAGAAACCCTTGGAGACATCATACAAAAGGGGCTTAAAGTAACCAAGGAATGGTGCCATACTGTCGGACTTAACATCAATCCGGCGAAAACAACGATAGTACCATTCACAAGGAAAAGACAACTTCAAAGACTTAAGGACATAAACCTATCAGGCACGACACTGATACCAGTCAAAGAAGTAAAATATCTAGGACTCCATCTAGATAGTAAACTCCTCTGGCGAAAACATACAGAGGAGATATCCAAGAAGGCCACCCGCGCTCTCATGATATGTAGGAGCCTAGCGGGGAAGGCATGGGGATGCAGCCCCAGCATCCTGCGATGGATGTACACTGCAATCGTGAGACCAATGATCACATACGGAGCGGTAGCATGGGCGAAACGAACCAGTCTAGTCACAACGCGAGAGACACTCGGCAAAGTGCAAAGACTGGCGTGCCTGTGCATTACCGGAGCAATGCGTAGCTGCCCAACCGCAGCCATGGAGGTGTTATTGGAACTGACCCCTCTACACATCATGGTGATGAACGAGGCAGACAAAACAATCCTTAGGATGGCAAAGGAGGGAATTGGGAGAGGGAAATGCATCGGTTAGAAAGAACACGGTGACTTACTCAAAAAACTCCCACTTCTTGGCATACCTAGGGACGACAGCATCAGGAAATTCAACTTCGAGAAGAATTTAAAGATAAAGCTCAGCAATAAGGAGAACTGGAGCAACGAATCCATAACTTATGGACTGAGCAAGCACACAACAAAGTGGTATACGGACGGCTCGAGGACTGAGGAGGGAACTGGTGCAGGAGTGTTTAGGCCGGGAACTAAGCACTACGAATCCATGGGCAAATGTACCAGGATCTTCCAGGCAGAAATATGTGCCATAGACAGGTGCGTTCGAATCAACCTCGAGAAAAACTATAGAAATTGCAACATAGCAATAATGACTGACAGCCAAGCAGCTATAAAAGCTCTTGACGCCTACGTTATCAAGTCAAAACTCGTGTGGGAATGCCTACAAGGACTGAATAGACTAGGCAAGAATAACAGAATCTCCATCTGCTGGGTACCTGGCCATGTTGGCATTACGGGCAATGAGGCAGCGGACTCTCTGGCAAGAAAAGGGGCGGAGGAACCCTTCATAGGACCTGAACCATTCTGTGGGATAGGAGAACACACTATACGCGAAGAGTTCAGGAGACTGGAGGAAGAAACAAAGGCCAAAACCTTTCTCAACCTCCAAGGTCTGAGGCAAGCAAAGAAACTCTTAGGAAATTACAACCAAAAGAGATTCAAAGTTTGTATCGGCCTTAACAAAAACAACCTAAGAATCCTAACAGGCCTCCTCACGGGGCACTGCAGACTCAAGGAGCACCTGAGGAAAATGGGCATATCGTAGGACGGGCTCTGCAGATTATGCAGTGAAACCGCCGAAACTCCAGACCATATACTGGAATCCTGTGGGGCACTGACCCACAAAAGGATGAAATATTTGGGCAGGCACCAAATAACAGACAAGGACATACAAACCATGGACCCACAGCTCATTCTCAGATTCATCAAAGAAACTGGACTGGACGCTGTGCTCTAAGGAGTGTGACCTGCCAAGGATAAATCAGAGCAATACCTCGACACGCTTCACAAAGAAGTATCTAGAGAGGGCTCTGAACGAGGGCATGCACCTCTCCGAGGCACAAGCAAGGGGACACAATAGACCAATAGGTCGCAGTGTAATATACCCTAACCAAATATTATTATTATTATTATTATCCTTTTTTTGTTTTCCTGTACTTAGATAATTCGCACCACTTCCTAGACCTGTCTCCTATACACTTTTCTGTACTTTAATTGTCTGTACTCACCAGTTGTTTACACACAAAAAGGAAAGGAAAAAAACTTTTTATTTTTGTTAACACTGGTGATCGCTTGACCGCTTAGTCCCGATTTATACGCTGCGTGCTTTGTCGTACGTGCCCTAAATTTGTAGGTAAAGGGGATGAAAAGTGCAGGGGATAGCCAAACACGGATGGGCCGCGAATTCTCATCCGATTCCTGTATTCTCTTTTGGCCCTCTTTCGTATTTTTCCGTGTTTGCTTTATTTTCGAATTTGGTTCTGTCGTGTTACGTTTGCGCTAGACATTTGAATGAAATTGTGTGCATTCTCTATCTGCTCAGATTTTATACGTACCTACGGGTAATAAGGATTTCCCCATTCCTTCATTGAGAATTGCTTAGGTAGGCATTCTTTCAATTCCTAGAATTAATACATCGGAACAAAGCAATAGTATTTACGTTTGATAATTGCAAGCTATCAATATTTTAACGATTATTGAATTTGTAATTTATTTGTATCCTTTTGTATTTCCACGGCTTGGTCCATACCCTCGTTTGTTTTTCAATGTTAAAGCTGATTCGCAACACTCAAGCATATTAACTACAACCTGTTTCTCCTCATCATTGTCTGGATTCATACCCGCAATCACTGTAGTAGTTAAATTTAGTAAATCCGCAACTAGTTCGTAATTCTGTTTACTCATTTCGTCCAAAAAAATCTTTGCTTGCTCCGATAAAAATAAAGTAAACCTACCACCGCGAACGACGAATAAGAAATAAAGGAAACAAAAATAATTTGAAAATCAGGACACGGAAAGTGAAAGCACGCAGCGTATAAATGCGCGGTGCGTGCCCAAAAGAGAATTAAGAAGTATCGTACGACAAAGCACGCAGCGTATAAATCGTATAGTTGCATGCACTTACCATGTACCCTCTCTTTTTTTTATTGTTTACGTTCGCAAACTGGCTGTATCTGCCGTTGCTGCGGCGACCATTGGAAAGTTTTTTCCTTGGTCTCTTTACTGTACCTTTTTTGTGTGAAGCCTATCGAAATTCACCGCTGCCTGTACCGGTGATGAAAAATATATTCATCGTCACAAACCTGCTCGCAAATTAATATTGCTTGCACCTTTCCTTTCTTCCTTTTTGTTGTTTTTCTGACGCGTAGCATGTTTAAGTTTGCCTGAGTGAGCAGCGGCACTTTTCTGTTTTTTTTTCTCTCGTCGAGTATTTTGTAATTTTGTGGATTATGTTAAAGGTTAAAGTATATGTATATATGTATGTGTATACTTTTCGTTCCTGCACCGTGACTGATGTATCTGCACTGCACTCCTCACTAGTTTTGCCTGTACCACTATTTATTTAATTATTATTCTCCACTGCACTGATTCTAAATCCGGCTCGACATGAACCAATGTATATTTCGGATAAATAAAACACGGCGAGTTGTTTAGAGTCGGGAAAATATATTAAAAACCCGACTATGGTTATTCTTTATTCTGTACTATTGTTTTTCTCACTACGGTCAGCCTGTACTCCTGTACTCCTGTACGCCTGAACTGTTCGACTTCGAATGTGACTGACTCGCTAGACTTTCTCTTGCTTCAAGCAAGAGACGCGTTCGCGAGTACAACAATATGCCTATGTATGTGTGATTCGATACAGCAGGGTTCGTTACAGATTTTTGTTTTCGTAGAGATATAATAAGTGTTCTAACTCCCCTCTACTGTCATCAACTAGAACTATCTGCTCAATTTCAAGTAGCGGCAACACCAAAGCTTTCTTTCAGTGCATGCGATCAATGCAGCTCTCTTCCGGGCGACAAGGACGAGACAATTTCGAAGCGAAAACTACGATGAGGGTGTGGGCGAAATAAAGATTTATGCAATGAAAGAATGGTAAACGGTTGATGCTGACGTTGGCTGCCGACAATGATATGACTCGAGACAAGAGTTCCATCGCAACGTTTTCTATGAAATCCAATTTCCTACGAGCGAACAACCGAAAACGAAACGACGACGATTAGTGCATGTGCAGTGGTAAAGCTTTATGAGGCGAAATGAATAAATGAAGTGAATAACCACTGGCGATCGATGGCAAGATGTGTGGGAGAGAAATTGATATGCCTGTAGATCGTGAGAACTTTTCGTACGATCGTTTTGGAGGCGAAATGAACACTTAACGCGACTGAACACGGGCGATGGTGAGATGTGAGAGAGCAATTGATATAAAAGTGGATCGCGTAAGCTTTTTATACGATCGGTTTCGAATTTGATTTAACTGTGGCGATATCATTTTTTTTTCTTCGGTGAAAATTAAATTGGTATGGGAATTTTATTTGAATGCGGCAATATTTTGTTGAATGATTTTATGAAATTTATTGAAATTTGTTTAGAATAAATGCATGTCGTCGAAGATGCGCTGCTTCTTGTCAAATTGGTAATGTTCTAATTTTGTATTCAATTTTTATTTTATTTTATCGAACTGTTGGGTTTTAGCGCACTTTCGATTGAATGAAATTTCGTGACATACCTGGGTTGGGACGTGATACTTATCTCCCAATTGAGTTCCAGCTTTCTCCTTTTGTCTCCGATGTCCTTGGTGCGGTTCCTATTCCATTTGTCTCATTTGATTGACCTCCAAGTGACCGTTGTATGTTTACTTCTATCTCCGTTGTCCTTGGTGTGGTCCCACGCCACTGCTTTTAGCACAATGCACTCGCGTATACCGAAATTAGGCCCGAGACGCGTTTCAATTAAGAACCGTCTGAATGTGTATTTATCAATTTTTAAAGTCTATTGAGTCTTTACTTTTTACACTTTATGCGAATTAAGGGTAACTTGAACCAGTTGGGCGCCAAAATGAACGATTGAAGCGTTTTTCAATCGCCAACCCGGAATCTTTACTTTAAATTGTAAGGAGATTCTGGTTGCGAACGAGCGAAATTAAACGTTTGAACAATAGCGAAAGAAGGAAGATACAAATAAAACTCAATATGTGCACCAGTTGGTGTTTTAGAGAACGGCTGTCCAAAGCTTTTATTGTTACGTGATTTTATAGTCTCACAAGTGTAATATTTTTGTCGTATTTGTGAAAGCTTATATCAGCTTACGCAATTTTTATGCAATAATTATGGCGACAAATATGCAAATATTAACGGCGCCAGATTTGAATTTTCGACGTATCGGCTCCAACAACTTGTCCATTTTGGCATTCTGATCTAGTAGGGATTTGAACGACGAAATGTTTTGTGAAAGACATTCTGGAAATGATGTAGTCTGCTGAAGGCGGAACTAGTTTTCTCGGTAGAGAATCTAGAATACTACTGTGGCCGTAGGGTTTCGTAGTCCAGCATCCAGACTCTCTGAGTCTGATCGCGCTGTGTGCTGTGATGTTTGTTATATGTAGATCAAGAGGAAAAAGATGCAATAAAACTGTGAGTCCGTCTGACGGTGTTGACCGTAGAACTCCCGTTGTTCCTATACAATTATACATACATGCCGTTCTTTGTACCTCATTAAGTTTGGTTATATTGTAACCAAACTCAAACTAGCTCAAATTTTGGTTTTTCAATAAAATTGTTTTATTAATTTGTGGGAGTGTCAGTAGGCAGATTTTAGAAATGCTATCTCCCGATCAGTTTTAGGAGGCAAAGATCATATATAAAAAATTTCAGCTTTCTACAAAATTCGATTTTTTTGATTTTTTTTTTTTTAGTTTGTGCGCGGATTTTAAAAATTCTTAAACTTGATTATTTCGGGACCCTAGAGAGTATATGGTTAAAATTTCAGCTCTCTTGGTCCAGTATAAAGGCCTAACTTTTGTCGACAGACAAATAGCAGATGGCAATGGTGCGATGGTACCTTCTATTCTTTCATACAGTAAGTAGCACCCATAAATAGGCAATGAATCATTTGCTGGGAGCTAGTTACAGCAACAAACAAAATGCCTGCGCTGTTGTTTCCATTATAAGGGTACTGTGTACTACAGAAAAAAGAAATCCCTTTAGCGCACGCAAACTATAAAAAAAAACGGACGGACGGACATGGCTAGATCGACATTACTATCAATGCTAATCATAAATATAGTAACTTTTCGGGGTCTACTGGCAATATTACCCTTAGAATAGGGTATAAATAGTATTGAATTTATTTTTATATTAAATCAAACAAAACAAACGATTCAAATGGCATTTAACGCGTAGGCGTCAGAAAATAATCTATAATTAAAGACTTCGCCACACAAAACCCGTTTTAACGGCGCGTTTCACCGTTGAGTTCACCATCGCGGTGTGTGACCGGGGTATGTTTTGCAATGGCATACATAGCGGTGGTGAAACGCGGCGTTAAAAAGCGTTCTGTGTGGCGAAGACCTTAAGACCTTAAAAGTATTTTCCACTGCCCACCTCATTCATGTCATGAGAATCTTCTCAAACTCGGACTCGGCTCAAAATTGCAGGTCTCTTCTTCTTTCGCACAAGGAAAAATGGTTGGAGAAGCTAGGTTTTAGGTCCTGTATAGGCCGTTAATGCCTAAAACTTATTCAAGCAAATCAATAAGCAAGTTAACGCTCAAATTCAAACAAAGTGTGTGGAGGGTCTGTATCGGCAGTTAGGAGAAATGTCTTCATCGGCTGCTGATAGAAACCAGACTGTCCACGAACTCCGACAAACCAGCTTGAACAGGGGCACAACCATTTTCAAAACTGCCACTCAGAGAAGGAGGAATGCCCACGATGCAATCCAAAGTATAAGGGTCATGATAGAAAAACATCGTGATTCCATTAAGGTTTTCCATATGGATTGGTTGATTTTGAAAAGGCTTTTGATAGACAAGGTATGTGTTATGGGTGGCGCTAAGACAGCGAGGAGTTCCAGAAATCTACGTACATATGATCATGGACATGTATGAGGAAGTAAAGACAAGAGTAATATGCCCCGTTGGCGGCATTAAGTCCCTTGATATTTATAACAGTCTTTGATTATCTGCATGAAGGAAAAGTGACACCAAAGTGTATTCCATCTTTTGTGATGGAAAACCGAAGTAGTGCGCCCGGGCCTCACATACGGTTCACAATGTTGGACAGCGTACCTACACAAAGTATGAAGGCAAATAAACGGCAGCCTAACCGCCATTAAAGGAGGAAGAAAATGATAAGTGCAAGCAGTTAATTATGTTTTGGAATAAATGAATTAATTGAAAAGAAGCGTAGTGCAAAAAATCTATATTATTATTTAAAACAGAAAAATGTTCCCAGCCTGAATGAAACAATATCCAGGCAATTTTAACAGTCATGTGTCATGAATAAATGCATCCGAGTTTTGACTCTTGTTCTCGCCCAAGTTTTATTGTATCCGAATGCTGGAACTCGGTCAGTAAATAAGTAGCAATTTATTAATTTGAAATAGAAAAAGAGCATGTGTATTTATAATTATTTTTATTACCAGCCAAGTACAATTTTACACAACGGTTAAGTGAAGCAACATAGCTCTCTTGTTGCAGTCCATTTTAGTTACTTGATTTTGATCCGGATCTACTACGGGAACGTGATTTCGACTTTGAAT
This sequence comes from Portevinia maculata, assembly GCA_949715645.1. Lineage (NCBI taxonomy): Eukaryota > Metazoa > Arthropoda > Insecta > Diptera > Syrphidae > Portevinia > Portevinia maculata. Next base: position 117,374,674 of record OX454527.1, on the reverse strand, counting down.
TGGAACGCGACCTAGAACGTGAACCAGACCCAGACCTTGACCCGGATCCCGAACGGGACCTTGACCGTGAAACACTTTTTGATTTCGAACGGGAGCGAGAACCGCTGCCACTGCGACTACCGCTGACTGATCGTGATTTACTTCGAGCTGATCGAGAACGTGACCTGGATTTTGATTTTGAAACTGAGCGGCTACCGCTGCGAGATCGGGAGCGGCTACCACTGCCCGACCGTGAACCAGATTTCTCTTCATCCGAGACGATTTGTTTTCGACCACGCCTACCACCGTCATCGCTGACACTGTTACTATCGCTATCACTTTTATTTTTCCCACGGTCGCTGTCTGATTCACTTGTAGAAATCGTTGCCTTGGAAACTATCTTAAGACGTTGTTTTCCAGTTAGTTTCTCTGCCTTCTCTTTTTTTTCCTTGGGCTTGGCTCCCTTTCGCTTTCGCTTGCTTTCTTTCGGGACATCACTATCACTATCGTCGTTATCTGGGGCAGACTTATTGCTACGCTTACGACCAGCTCCTTTCTTTCGCTCAGTTTTTGCCTTCTTTTTAGGTCGTTCAGAGTTTTCGTTTGGCTGATCACTACCAGAATCAGAGACGTAGTCGTCTTTGCGCGGGCGACCACCACCTATTATTCAAAAAATGATTATTATAATAAACAATTTTGTAAAGATTATTAAAAAGTACTACCTTTTTTCCTGTCGGGAGCTGGTTCACTGAATAGTAGAGCGTTCTTAGTTTTCTCCACATATTCCTGACGTTTTTGCAGCATAACTTCTTTGGATTTGTGTTTTTCTTCCTCTCTTTGACGACGATCCTCTTCCTGCTTTCGTTTGAATGCCATACGTTCTTCTTCTTGCTTTCGTCTCAAGCTCTTTTCCTCTTCGTCAATACGTCGGGCACGAGTGACATGGTATTGCGCTTGCGAAAGCAGATCTTGACATTGGTTTGCTTCTACACTAGCTAATTCTGTGTTGTAACGAGTTTTATCACCATGCACTGATAAATACTGAAAGTATCTTTGGATAAACAAAAAAAATTAAACGATTTATTTGGTATCTAATTAAGGTATATGTACTTGTGAGCTAATCCTAGTTCATGTACAGCTTGTAGAACCACCTCAAGGGTCGACTTTTCGTCTTTTAAAATTGCCATAGCCAACCTCTGTAGCACGATCGCTATGTTGAAAAGAAGAACCTATAATAAGACAAAAATAATGATATGCAAACATAAAATAAATAAATATTCTTCCTAACAAACCGTATCTTGGGGTGCTACTCTTCTTGCCTTGAGTAGAACCATTTTAGCTTCTTTAAGCTTATTTGCACGTACATGCGCTCTAGCTAGGTACTGCATTACTTCAACATTGTGATGTTTGTAGAATTTTTTCATACAATTTTCGTACATTTGAATGGCACTTATATACTGCTTTTGCTCAACATATACATGCGCTATGTTCAACCATACGTCACAGAAATCAGCAGTTGCTTCGCGCACCTGAGCAAAAATATCTCTGGCCTCAATAACACAACCCTTATGGGCAAGAACTGAGCCAATGCCATTTGTCGCCCAAATATTACGTGGGTCATTCCGCAAAACCTAAAAATTAATAAAAAAATAACGTTAATACGCTTTGATAACATTTTTTTTATAATGGCTGAGAATATCACAATCAATATGAATGTACTCATCTTCGGGAAAATGAGACTTTATTGTACGCTGCAGTGATATTCTTAGCCATTCCCTGCACGGCATAAGAGGACTAAGAACTTATATAGTATATATAGGTGTTCATATGACATAATTGCGCTTAGGGAGCCGGCATCCTTTTCCTCGAATACTTTCATGTAAATCGGTGTGATTGATCAGCTGCTAATAGATTTAACACGCGTTTTGTTGATGTGCTAATAGAAATTAAAAACGTTTATAAGGCGAATGTTGTGGATCTAAGTATGTATGTCGACATCGAAATCCGCCGCAGCTATTTTGCCTTAACTTCCTCGATCAAATGAACGTCATTCTCTTCTTTTGACTGTTTGGGATATAATATACATCTTTGGAGATTTTAATCAACCCAATATTCACAATAATTGGAGCCGAGAAAATGGACCACACTATGTATATTCACTTTTGTATCTCATATTTACTAAAAAAATAACTTTGGTATTCATGAGTCTCACTCCTCTCATTTCTGAAGATTTATATCATCTTTCTTTGAACCGTTTTTGTAACCTACATTTTAAAGATATTTTTTTTTTGGGATTCCTTAAGGCTCGACTTCAATAATGCTAATTATGTTTGAAACAACTAAGTCCGTTATTTTTAAATTTGTTCCTATAGTTTGATGCATACATACATTGGACTAGTGTCCTTGCACACTATGCAATGTCAGCATACTCTCGGATGAAGTGCATCCAATGAATACAGGCGCGCCGGAGACCTCTGGCATAACTGCACAGACTGAGTCTAAGCGCGTCAAATTCACACCATCCGAACAGCGCCGTTTTAAGCGTGCGCTAAAAAAAGGGAAAAAACGTAGAGCAGGCCAGAATACTTGCTCTGTCGACAGAGGTCGACCCAAGCTCCGAGGTGAAGCGTACAAGATCCGAGGACAATACGCCGCCCCAATCCGAAGAGAAACGAGCTCACACAGGAAATACAGTCGACAAAGTCTCCTATAGAGATATAGCGAGCTTTGTAAGACTGGGTGTAGTACCTGTCGATCTGGATCGCAATCCTCTCAGTAATGAGCAAATGGCTCAGATTCAGGAGAGGATTATGGGCATCACCATCGAACAACGTGATGAGGGGACCAAACCAGCCTTCCGCGGTACAACTTTCAAAGCCGGATGGTTAATGATAGTATGTGCGGACGCTACAACTGCAGAGTGGATGAAAACAAACTTCGCGAAGCTCAAAGAGAAATGCGGAATGGAAGTGACGCTTGTGGGCGAAGAACTTTTCCCGAAACCACATATCGTCAGAGCCTTCTTCCCACATAGTACCGGAGTAGCGAATGAAAGAATACTGGCAATTCTAGATGGCCAGAATAAAGAACTCAACACCAGAACGTGGAGAGTTCTGCAAAGATCTGACGACAGAGATGTCGCCCATATGGTCCTTGCTGTAAACGAAAGCACGATGAAGAGACTTGTTGAGCTAAAGGGGATGGTCTCGTTCAGGTTTGGACAGATCAAAATAATCCTCAAGAGCGCGGACAAATCGACGAATCAGACGTCAAGAGACAACCAACGAAAGGCTACAACACCAGGGGCTAGTATTAGTACTACCACTGATGCTTCAAAAAAGCCATCCACAAGCGCCAACAGTAGCGGCACACCACCAGTGGCTGGCATTAGTGCTGCCACGAAACCTCATAGAGTGTGTAATCCCGAGTACGTGAAGAAGAAATGACGTCTCTAACTGTGCTGCAGGCAAACCTGCACCGCGCTATGGGTGCATCGGACACCTATAGCCAAAGATGTGCCGAATGGCAACTACAGGTAAGATCTTTGGTCTTAACAGCAGAAATAGAGAGCTAATTTTTGCCAAAGGTAATTTCAGACCTAGGGCAGCTCTTTCCATTGCGAACGATATAAAATTCTCTCTCATTCCAGGTTTCAATACTAGGTCCCTAGTCCGTTTTAATTGAACGCCACAATGGCCATGTGATACACAAGTTCGTATGCGCATCGGCGTATTTTGCTGGGGACATAGAGGAGGTACCACCTACACTAGTACAGGAACTTGTCCAGTACTGCCAAACTCAGCAAGTACATCTTGTTGCCGGCTGCGACGCAAATGCACATAACCAGATTTGGGGCAGCCGAGACACAAACAAAAGAGGTTAGTTAGTGTTAGATTATCTATATAGTAAAGACCGAGTTATTCTAAATAAGGGAACTTTTAGGAACAGTATACGAGAAGAAGTTTTAGACCTTACTCTCTCGTCTCCTTTTATACAAAACATTGTACAGGACTGGCACGTGTCTGATGAAGCTTCTCTGTCTGATCATATGCATGTTATGTTCAGGCTGCGATGCAACACCCAGTGCGCGCCGGTCAAATACAATAATAAATTAACAAACTGGAGAACCTATAGTGAAAATCTGACAATCAGAACTGATCTGCTACCAGATTCACCACTAACACCGAGTGATGCGGACGCTGCACAATGTCAGCATAAACGACATCATTATCTCATCCTTTAGGAGTAATTGCAAGGTAAAAAGAAGCGTACCATGGTGGAATGAAAACCTGGAAACTATCCGGAAGAAGGTGAGAAAACAATTTAACACATCGAAACGCACCGGCGTATGGGATCAATATCGATCCCTGTTAACCAAATACAACCAAGAGTTGCGAAGATCTAAAAGGACCTCATGGCGCGCAAACTGTGAAAAGCTGGAAAAACTTCCAGCAGTGGCGCGGCTCCAGAGCGCACTTTCAAAAGATCCTTCAAACTGCGTGGGATTGCTCATTAAACCTGATGGAATTTTTCCAGCCCTCATTCAAAAGGGTATGGAATTCTTCCTACCTAACATGATTGTCTTATTTAGGTTCAGTTTCAACTGGGGTTACATACCACGCACTTGGCGGGAGGTCAATGTAGTATTTATCCCCAAACCAGGTAACAAACCTAGTGAACTACCTAAATCCTATCGTCCCATAAGCTTGACATCGTTTTTCCTGAAAACAATGGAAAGAATAATTGACGTTCATATCAGAGAATGCGTAACTATTAGCATGCCTCTACAGTCTACACCCCTGTCAATATGAGTATCAAAAAGGCAAATCAACGGAGGGCGCCCTGTTAAAACTAACAAATCACATAAACAACGCCTAAGAAATTGCACTATGCGCTTTTCTTGACATAGAGTGTGCTTTTGATAACACCGGTTATGATGCAATATCAAATGCTTTAATTCACCGAAAGGTTGACCTTCCCACCATAAACTGGATAAAAGCGATGCTCGAAAGTCGGAAAATTACTGCTTCCGCTGGACAGGATATCAGTATCAGCTATAAAAGGCTGTCCACAAGGTGGAGTTTTATCACCCCTCCTGTGGTCTTTGGTCATAGATGACCTACTTAAAAAAATAAGTAATTTAGGCTACGACATAATAGGACTTGGTCATCATTATTAGGGGCAAAGAATCAAACGTAGTTACATCACGTATGCAAAACGCCCTTAAGATAGCTATAGACTGGTGCGTCAAGGAAAATCTCTCCATAAACCCCAGTAAAGCTATCATACGAAGGCGGGTCAATAAGTCCGTGACTTTTTTAATTTCTGACCTCTGTACTGAAACGGCAACACTGCTCCTGTCAACAGGTATCTGTCAGTTGACTCCTGTCAAAATTTAAACTTGCTGCGTCAGTTAGTTTGTGTTTGACAGCTATTTTTATCAGACTATTCACTAATTTGAGGAGAAAATGGAAAAAAGTGAATTTCGTGTGCATATTAAGCATTATTTCTTGCGAAAAAAAACCATTACCGAGACCAAGGCTAAGCTTGAAAAATACTATGGGGACTCTGCACCATCGATTTCAATGGTAAAAAAGTGGTTTACTGAATTTCGTTGTGGCCGTACAAGCACTGAAGATGCCGAACGTCCTGGACGCCCAGTTGAGGTCTCTACACCCGAAACAATAGAAAAAATTCACGATATGGTGTTGGCCGACCGAAGATTGAAACTGCGAGAGATTGTGGAAGCCGTAGGGATCTCGCATGGCTCAGTGGTTTCAATTTTGAATGATCACTTGGGCATGAGAAAGCTTTCCGCAAGATGGGTGCCGCGTTTGCTCACAGTCGACCACAAACGCAATCGTGTAACAACTTCACAGGAAGGTTTGGCGTTGTTTAATCGCAATATGGAGGAGTTTTTGCGCCGTTTTGTAACCGTGGACGAAACATGGATCCATCACAACACACCAGAGACCAAACAACAGTCAAAACAGTGGGTTTCTAAGGGTGAATCGGCGCCAAAGAAGGCCAAGGTGGGTTTGTCAGCCAATAAAGTTATGGCGACTATTTTTTGGGATGCACGCGGGATAATCCACATTGACTACCTTCAAAAGGGAAGAACAATCAATGGGGAATATTATGCCAACTTATTGGACCGATTCAATGACGATTTAAAAAAAAACCGACCTCATTTGGCCAAGAAAAAAGTTCTTTTCCACCAAGACAATGCAAGGGTGCACACATGTGCATTGTGCAGTTGCCATGGCAAAAAACCATGAATTGGGCTATGAATTGCTCCCTCATCCACCCTATTCTCTAGATTTGGCTCCAAGCGACTACTTCTTGTTCCCAAACCTGAAGAAATGGCTTGGTGGAAAAAGATTTGACTCCAATGATGAAGTCATCTCGCAAACAAAGGCCTATTTTGAGGACCTCGACAAATAATTTTTTTTGGAAGGGATAAAAAAATTGGAGAAGCGTTGGACAAAGTTTATAGAGCTCAAGGGAGACTACGTTGAAAAATAAAAAAAAATTTTATCAAAAAATCTGTGTTTTATTCCAAAAGTCACGGACTTATTGACCCGCCCTCGTAGTTCCTTTCACAAAAAAAGGAAGCTCAGCTTAGCCCAGATTTCACTGAATCGCACGACCATTGAGTATTCCGACGAAGTCAAATATCTTGGAGTAATCCTGGACAAAAGACTAAACTGGAACTCTCACATCAACAACAAAATCACTAAAGCTATCAGAGCTTTATGGGCCTGTCGGCGCACATATGGCAGAACCTGGGGAATCTCTCCAAAGATTGTCCACTGGATCTACACAGTGATGATAAGACCCATTATAACATACGCCTCCATTGTATGGTGGACAAAATCCACACAAAAGGTCGCAATAGATAAGCTGAAAAGGGTAACGGCTTGCGTGCCTTGGTATCTCCGGAGCCATGCGAACCTGTCCAACGGCTGCCATAGAGGCAATAACAGGAATTACACCTCTCCACATATACATTCAAAAAGTGGCGATCCGCAGTGCAATAAGTCCCTTCTTGATGAACTGCCAGAACTCAACATGAACTGCGCGGTCACAGACCGCATTCATAAAACACTATGCTTCAATAAGCGGTTCTCCACGGAGATCCCCAAGAGAGAAGCATGGGTTAGTAATAACCCACCTAAAAGCCACAACGGCATAAAGTGGTATACTGATGGTTCTAAAATGGAAGCGGGGGTAGGAGCGGGAATATACGGACCAAACAAACGCTTAACGATACCCATGGGAAGAAGTCCCAGCGTATTTCAAGCAGAGCTAGACTCTGAGTATGAGTAATCACGACTAGACGCGATTTTATGACCGTCCAGCAAAAGTCTGCTAAAATATTGTATAAAGTTAACAAATAAACTCTAACAAAACCTTGGGACTATTGGTTTAAAGTTTTTCTTTCGGTTATTGTGTCGTAAGGTTCTACATCCGCCATTTCTTGATTTAATTGACTTTTTAAGTGAAAATCAGTTCGGCCAAACATTTTGATTCTGTTTTATCATTGCCCTACCACTACCACCATCATCCAACCGAAATTCTCTCAAATCATGTCCGCTCCCAACCTACGAACTAGACCGATCTCTTCAAAAGGCCTGCCATCAACGCCCACTCAACCTGTACAATCAGCTGCATCTGTGCCAAAACAGCTGAGTGATTGTAATGCTCCTCTCACCGCCAAAACTCTAGAGGAACATCTCAAAAGACAGGCTGACACATTGCAGCATGGTTTCACAAACGAAATCTCCAAATTGCAGAACGAATTTCTACGCAAAATAGGCGAAGTGAATGCTATTTGGAATCAACGTTTCGATGAAATGAAAAAAAATATCATCGATCGCATTGATGTGCTTAAAAATGACACCAACACAGCAATACAGGCGCAAAACGCTGAGATTGCTGCTCTTCATCGACGTTGCAGCGCTTTGGAAAGAAGGGAAGTTGCTTGTGATGCAGTGCTCTTCGAAATACCTGCACTCCCAAACGAGAACCTCGAAAGTTTATTTTTAAAACTCTGTCACACTATTGAATGTAAGCCGCCTCCAATACAAAATATTTTTCGCACAAAAAAACGAAACAGCAATATCAACACCACTACATCTCCCATCATAATAAAATTCAACAACACTCTTGAGCGAAATGCCGTTCTCTTATCAGCTGCCAACTACCGAAAGAAAAATGCAACTGAATTACGTCTCCAACATGTGGGCATTGCATCGGAAAAAAGCTGTTATCTCAACGAGAGCTTAACAAAACAGGCTCGCTTTATCTTAAACAGTGCGCTCGGCTTCAGACGAAAGAAACAACTTTTCTCTGTCCACACGATGCATGGAGTTGTTTATGTAAAGAAATTGGCGAATGGGAAAAGCTTTCTCATCGAAAGCACTGAAGATCTGTTTGCTGCTGCTGCGACACAATAAATAATAATTTTTGTTCTTGGACCTACTACCAACTATTCATAACGTTCAAATTGTAATTCTGTTGTCTTTTCCTCTGTTTTTGCCACTCTCTCTTATCCTCTCCACACCTTCGTTAGTTTGATTGCACTTTTCTTTTTGTTGTTCAAAAATTATTACTAATACCATGATGTTGGGACACCTAAACAGTATGAATGAAAACTCAACGTACACTATGGTAAATATTCTTTCAAAATATTGCGATGGACTTAAAGTCTGTTATTTAAATGCGCTTAAATGGAGCTTAAACAATCAAAAATTAGATTATTTAAAGTACTTGTTTTCCAATTCCTGTGTTGATGTTATCTGTGTATGTGAAACATGGTTTAAGCCAGATATTGAAGACTTGCTCTATAAGATTCCCAACTATGAACTTTTCCGAAACGATCGAGTTACTGATACTACGGGTGGTAAGGTTGCAGTTTATTGTAAATCAAATATTAAATGTGATATTGTTACTAAGTCTTTTGGAAGTGGAATCGAATACATTCTAGTTGAATTACGCGACTGTAATACCAAATGTGTAGTTGCTTGTGCCTATAATAATAATAGAAGTAGCTCCGTCTTCCCCTTTTTCTCAGTCATTTCTGAATATTGCGCTCTTTATGAACACTTAATCATTTGTGGTGATTTTAATGTGGATCTTCTAAAGTATGATTCGCTGGCCTTTCAACTGAAAGATTCAGTTTCTTCAGTAGGAATGCAGCTAATAAACACAACTTACCCTACACGTTTTGAGAAGAATAGGGTACCCAGTCTTCTTGATCTTATAATTGTTTCATGTTCATCGCTCGTTCTCTTGTTTGACCAACTTTCATTTGATGTTTCCGACCATGATCTACTTTTTTGTTGCTATGACATAAATTTTTCGAAAACTGCCATCCCTGACACTTTTACATATAAAGATTTTAATTCTATTGATGCTAACGTTCTTCAAGCTGCGACTTTTTCTGCTCCCTGGGAGCAATGCCGATTAACTGGTGATCCTAATGAAAAAGTTAGACTGTTTAAATCAATACTACTAAAATTGTATGATGAATGTGTGCCTTTGAAAACAGTGAAAGTTCAGAACAAAGCATGTCCTTGGTTTACTTCGGAGGTGGTCTGCTCTATTAAGACGAGGAACAAATTATACAGTAAATGGAAGCGTAGACCATCTGAGGTTAATTGGTCCGCATACAAAGTGGCTCGGAATTACTCAACCACCGTCCTGCGCACGTCAAAGAAAAACTTTTATGCTTCTAAGATAAATCCTTCCCTTCCTGCAAAGAAACTTTGGAGCAACCTAAAGACAATCGGTATGTCTGTTGGAAGGAATAACTCCCCGTGTGATCTGGATCCTGATGACTTGAAATTTTTTTTCCTGGGTGATGATCCCACTGCTGGTAGCTCAACTTATAATCGAACAGTAGACTGTGTAGGCTCTGTACCAACGTTCGAAAGTTTCGAAGTAGCCACGGAAGTTGAAATTATTCAATGCGTTACAGCCATTAAGTCCAATTCGATAGGTGAGGATGGCTTTCCAATTCGATTTGTTAAACTCATTTTACCGGAAATGGTCTCTCATCTCAACCATGTAGTTAACTGGTGCATAATTACGTCAACTTTTCCTCAGCTCTGGAAATTTGCAAGAGTTTTGCCAATAGCAAAGAAAACAAATGCATCTTCTCCTGCTGATTTTAGACCGGTTAGCATTCTACCTTGTTTATCAAAGGTTTTTGAAAAGGTTATGGCAAAGCAGATACTGAAGCACTTGTCACTGAACAAATTGCTGTATGCTCAGCAATCTGGTTTTAGAGCTAACCACAGTTATTCTACAGCTATGGTTAACCTTTTTGAAGAACTAAGGCAGGATTATGACAGTGGTTATTTTTCGTTGCTGTGTTTGCTAGACTTTTCTAAGGCTTTTGATAAAGTTAATCATAAAGTTCTGTGTTGGAAGCTTAAGAATCAATTTGGTTTCAGTGAAAGACGAAAGCTGGTACTGTCTCTAGTCCTACCCCGCATAACATATGCTGAGGTGGTCTATAGCAGTCTTGATTCTTCATCCCAGCGAAAACTGCAAGTTGCATTTAACGATGCAGTGCATTATATATATGGCATACGTAGATATGACCATATTTCTGTTTGCTAGGGGTTTGCTTGGTTGTACTTTGGAACAATATATCAACGCCAGGAATTGTATGTTTTTGCATAAAATTATAATAACTCAAGCTCCGTCTTATTTGTACAACAGACTTAATTATACTCGCTCCTCAAGAACCATCAACCTCATTCCCTATCGTCACAATAGCCTTAACTCATCACGCTTATTTTTTATCCATACTGTAAGGCTTTGAAACTCTTTGCCCTCTCAATTGAAGAATATCTCAAATCCAGCCAATTTTAAAAGTGCAATCTTTCAACCTTTCTCTAACTTATCCATTTAAATTCTTTTCCTCATTATCCACTCCCTTTCTTTATTTATTCTTAAAGCCAGCTTCTATCCTATCTCACACTTAGATTAAGATAAATATTGTTATTAGATTTAAGTATTTTGAATTATTATAACTTATGTGTAAAATACTGAGTACTATAAAAGATCATATGTACAAACCATTTAATAAATGAATTGAATTGAATTGAGCTCCACGCCATTCAAGAATGCGCTAGCCACATAAATTTATCTGGTATAAAAGGTGCAACCATCCATATATTCACGGATAGTCAAGCAGCTATAAACGCCCTTAGTTCGCATACGATTGACTCCAAATCAGTCATGTACTACTTCAACACCCTACAGACACGCGGAACAAGTAACAAGATCAAGCTATGGTCGGTTCCGGGTCATGTCGGGGTGGAAGGTAACGAAAAGGCCGACGAACTGGCCAGAAAAGGTTCGGAAACACCCTTCATAGGTCCCGAACCCTTCTGCTGCACTCCTAGATCAGCAGCAACGGCAGCAATAAAAAGCTAGGAACACAGAAAATGTATCCATCTTTGGGCAAGCATCCCAGGTTTAAGACAGACCAAACGAGCCATTCGGCCTTTCAATAAAAATGCCAGCAAATGCCTAAACCTAAGCAGGCATGATATCAAAAACTTAGTAGGTTACCTTACTGGCCACCATGGTTTAAGATATCATCTACGCAAAATGAAAACAGTAGACTCTCCTGAGTGCCGACTCTGTCTTCAAGAGGACGAGTCAACTGAACACATTTTATGTGAATGTCCGGCCCTAAACGGAATTAGAAAGAAGATCTTTTCCAGGGAACAAATGTGCCCCGAGGACATAAAGAATTCTTCTACTAGTAGAATTGTCCGCTTTACATGGAAAGTGGAAACTCTACTAGTCTAAATTTTTCTGGCCCATACGGCACAAAAGATCTTTTTAGGTCGAAGTGCCCCCTATTTAATCGCCTTGGCGAGCAAGAATTAAAAAAAAGGTGTCCTTGAGACAATAAGGTTACCTACCCGCTTCTTTAAAAAATATATAGAAAAAACCAAGATCACAGGAAATGGCGTTGTAGTTTGTCGAATTAGGACCACTATTTATTAAGAAGGCTAAAATCATAGTTAAAATCTTCTCTTTACCAGACGTACCTTGTTTATAAAAAAGATTTTCAGAATATTTTTAGATCCAGGTCGGATAAATTTTGGAAATTTATTAATTCCACACTTTCGTACTCCTACTGTCTAGACCTATAGACGATTCAGCGCCAGCCCAGCAGAGCCGCTGTCTTGGGAGTTGTTTAGTTTATTATTGCATGACGTCATCGTCTTCATTTGTTGTAGGGGTCATAAAATATTGGTTGGCTTTGATAAGATTTTGGGTGACTGCAGAGATAGGTGAAAAAATAGGGGGCATAGTGTGAATTTGTTGGCTTGGGGGATTTTGGTTATTTGAACTGTTGTAATTTGTATCTGTTTTATTGGTTTTGTGGGTTGTTTTTGAATTGGGTGAGGGGGGTTGTACATTTGAGAGATGAGTGTCGTGGGACTGAGTTTTTGGTTTTGTGTTTGATTGCTGTTTTAGTGTGTTAGCGAGTTGATTGAGTGCTGGTTATTCGTTGGTAATTTGGTTAAGTATTTAAGCTCGGGAGAATGTGCATATTACTTGCGTTGGCAGAGAAGATTTAGAGGAGGCGGGTTGGGACACGGTTGGTGTTTTTTGTGGGCTACAATTGTTGTTAACGGTTGTAGTTATTTGGGTGCTTGCGGTGGTATTGTCGGTTTGAGTTGCCTTTCTCACGGCTTGAGAATATGGTAGACTGAATAGAGGTGTGGGGTTCTGTTTGTTGTAAATTAGTTTTGCTTCTGCCATGGTGCATTTGTTGGTAGTTTTTATTTTTAAGAGTTGCTTGTATGAATCGTTTACAAATTTTTGAGGAGGAGGGGTGTTCTTCTTTGCAGTTAGCGCATTAAGTTTTAGAACATTTGTCAGGGTTGTGGGCGGGGGGGGGGGGGGGGGAGGTTGCAGGTTTCGCGAGATGAAACTTCTTCGCACCTTTTAGCAGTATGCTCGAGCAGCTGACAGTTGCGACAGCGCATTGGGTTGGCGAAGTACTTTTCAACTTTAAGGTTATACCATCCAACGTTGACCGCCGTCGTTGTTTACCTTCTTCTGTTTTTTTTTAAATTTTCAACGTCTATAATGTCGATACCGCTAAACCGGTTACCCACGAACACTCGTGGTCCAACGGCTATTGAATTTTGTTGTATTACTACTTCCTTTGCTTTGTTTTTTTTCACTCACTAACACGAGAGAAAAGGATTAAGCTATTTTTGGGTTTGTTTATGGACCTCAAACGGACTAACCCAACATGATCTAGAAGTAAAACAATTTATAAAGGACATCTCAATTGACATCTTGTTAATATCACAAACAAGTTTTCTAAGAATTCGGCGCTTTAAAATCTTCCACACTAACCACCCTAGCGGACCAGCTCACGGGGGAACAGCAATTATAATCAGACAAGATATCAAGTGCTATGATTAGAAGGATTCCATCCAAACAGAGGACACACATGAACCTTTAGAAATAGCTGCATTGTACTGCCCTCCAAAATTCACAATTAGTACCTCTCAGTATACTGAATACTTCAAATACTTAGGAAAACGTTTCATCGCAGGTGGTGATTTTAATGCAACAAATACGGACTGCGTGCAGAACCTCTGCATCGACGACGCCACAAGCGAGTGCTCGATGCTCTCTGACGAGCTCACTGACATGACACCGTCGTGCAGTTCAGCTCTTCCAACTCTCCCCAAGCTCTCTGGCCATGAGAAAAAGTCGCTAAGTCGAGAGACCTCAGCGGCTTTCCGTATCCTAGACCGACGAGGCAAAAAGCCGGAAAAGGATTGGAGCCAGCAGGAGCGGGAATCCCACACCTGGGCAACCGACACGGCAAATCAGCTCAACGAACTGATTAAGCTGCAGCCTCCACGGCATTTCAAAACCTGACGCCCATGGCGTACGACGCCCCCCTCACGTGGCAAACGCCACCCCTCCACCCGGGACCCACACCAACCCACCATTCGTGGCATTAGTCACCCCACCACTCAAAGAGTGAATCCCTCTCATCGGAAGAGCAGCACCCAAGCTAAGGATTCAACGAGTCGCAATGGCTCACCGAACCAAGCTGGGAGCCGATCCGTGTTTGCGACAGGAGCTGCGCCCAAACGGCGTAGATCCGTAGACGAGAAATCCATCGCCTCGAAGAAGACCAAGAGCTCAACGAGCTCCAAACCCTCCTCTGAGACGGTAGAGGATAGCCTCGTCGTCGCGATAGTGGATCTGCCTGACGATGAAGGGAGAATCTCATACGAGAAATGGAGGCTCATTGAAGGAAGAGTGATGAACTGCCTTTGCGAGCGTATCATAACCCATCCCAACACTCCTCCCACCTTTAAGGACGCTGGCTGGCACCAGGGCTACGTAAAGCTACTAGCCTGCGACGACCAAATTTCGGTCGATTTCATCACCACCGCCATTGCAGGTATTGGTGAAATCTGGCCAGGTGCCAAGCTTAAGGCAGTAGACCGGAGCAAAATCCCCCACAGGCCAAGAGCTAGGATCTGGGTTCCAATCGAACCCAGCCAAACTACAGAGTTTGGTCATGTACCAAAACCCGGATCTTCCAGTCAAAGACTGTAAGTTTATCGAAGAGACACCGAGCTCCAAGAAACCGGAAGAAGTAAAGAAAACTGTCCGTTCGCTGGTCGTCTCGCTGACCACCGAGTCTCTCCCCTTGCTCCGGGCTAAGGACTTTAAGATCCGATGCGGTCTTAAAGAGGTGGAGGTAAGACTCTTTGCTTCGGACCGCAACAGCGTTGCTGGCCCCTCTTAACCGGCGACACCCGCCTCCCCCCGCGACAAGATACCCGATGATGATCCATCACCGCCAGAGAACCTTGAAGCTACCGTTGTGGAGAGGTCTGTATCAGTTAGCAATGATGCAGAAACTGATACAGATTAACCTCCACCACTCCACCTTAGCATCCGCTAACCTAATACTCCGCCTCAATGAAGGAGACTTTGACATCGCCCTCATCCAAGAACCTTGGATAAGAAATGACACTGTCATGGGACTGACACACTATACGCTATACCATACGTAGAAGAAATTTTGCTGGGATGCGACACCAATGCGCACCACGAACTATGGGGTAGTACCGACACTAACCCCCGAGGTGAGTCCCTATTTGAATTCTTAGTAGGCACCGACCTAGGTTAGGTTAGGTTTATGTGGCTGTCGGCAGAAGCCGACACACTTTGACCAATTTAGGTCCATTGTGATACCACGTATACTATCTACCTCAACTCTGTAGATGGGACTGGCCAACGACACGCGGTTGTTCTCAAACGGTCCCCCATCTACGTACTAACCGCGCCCAACGTCGTTTAATTACGGTGATCTGACGAGAAACGATTAACTCGACGTGGTATGGTCGTTGGTTAGGCACCGACCTAATAGTGTGCAATAGGGGAAATAGTCCCACCTTTATAACCAGAACCCGGCAAGAGGTACTAGATGTTACCTTCGCCTCAATGAACTAGTACCCTGCGATTTCTAAGTGGACTGTATCTGACAGCCACTCCTTTTCCGATCACCGCTATCTGGAATATGAACTAGAAATACGCCATAACACCTCACAAGCCATTTTTCGCAATCGACGAAGAACTGACTGGTGTAAACACAATGAAATCCTCTCTGCTAAACTGTCCAATCGTGTGCATAAGACTCCAGAAACACAATTGGAACTAGATGAGCTTAACGCTGTTCTAACTTCCGCCTTAAACGTAGCATTCGACGAATACTGTCCCATTACTACGAGGAAGGCAGACAATCGCCCACCGTGGTGGAATGCAGCACTTAACAAGCTTCGCCACACAAGCAGGAAGCAATTCAACAAAGCCAAAACAGTGAGGCTATCTCTGGACTGGGATATCTACAAAGCAAGCCTTAAGAGCTTCCAAGCGGAAGTTCGTAAGGCCAGACGTAGATCCTGGCGTAGTTTCTGTCAGAGTATTGACAACACGTCTCAATTCTCTAGGCTAAGCAAAGTCCTTTCCAAGAACCCAACCATACCAAGTGTCCTCATGAATCCCAACGGATCATGGACAGAATCAGATGAAGCATCGCTTGGTCTGCTTATGGACACTCACTTCCCCGGCTGCACGCCTATACCCAGCGAAAATCCTGCCCTGGTAAACGCTGCACGCCCACCGTCACCTCCGGACTTCATAAACGAGGAAAAACTGAAATGGGCAGTGAACAGCTTTGAGCCATTCAAGTCCCCGGGGCCAGACGGCATTTTTCCGGCACAAATTCAGGCGGCCCTCAGCATAATAGGGCAGCACCTGTTCCGTATTATGAGGGGCTGCTTGATGCTAGGAACAATGCCGGCCGCCTGGACTAAAGTAAGAGTGGTATTCATCAGTGGCGTGGCGTGGATAATTTTAAAAGGGAAGACGTTGAAAAATTTAGTCACCTTAGAAAAAAAAATCTTTAAAACCTGAAATAAAATAATTTTTAATGGGGATATTGTATCTACATAATATGCATTCCACATTGACTTAGCAAAAATATTCTAGCCACATTTTTTATACTTCAAGACATTAATATTTCAATCAACAATGAGCTTAAAGCATAACAAAAGTGGCTTCAAAAGAAGCCGGTCTTGACAGACGCATGATACAATAACTTAAAAAAATGCAGCATAATGTGGATAGTAATTTTAAAATAAGAAAATTCAGAAGAATTATATGGATAATTCTTTATATTTGTTAAAATATAAAAACGATACAAATAATAATGTCAGCAATAAAAATAAATCAAAATTAAAAACAGCTAAAATTCACACACTTAAAAAAAAAAGTGAAAAGTTTTGTTAAAATATTAGTTCTTTATAATTATTTGTATTCTAATGCTATTCGACGATCTTTTTTGATAAACTCTGCCAATACCCTTTCATAGAAGTTTGGTCTATTTTTAATTTTAAGAAGAAGTCTTCTTTCTATCGATATGAGGGCTAAATCAGAGAGCATATCCTCGCCCTGTGAGTTTCTTAAATAAGTATGAATTCTTTTTAAAGCAGAAAAAGACCTCTCAACGGAGGCGACGGCAATGGGAAGTGTTAAAAGTAAACTACTTAAGTTTAAGACTTGAGGGAACACTTCTTTCAATGCTTCACTATTCAAATGGTTGTGAAGGTCGAGAACCTCAAACTGCCGAAGTGACGACGAAGAATATAAAACATTAAGTTCATTTTTTAATGCCGTGAAGTCAAAAATTCTAGGAAAAAACTTAATTAGGGAAGATATTTTTACATCTGGACTGGAACGAGAAAAAGTGTCATACTTCAAATTATTTACTAAATCCAAAAATGTAAGATTACTAAATGATTTATATCTGGCATTTATTTGGCTAACTATATTGTCTTTAATTTCAACAAAAAGGCGCTTATAATTCGTCTTCAAATCGAAGTCAAGCAACCTGCGTTTACGTGGAGGTTCGATGCAATCATTTACGCTGTCATAAATAACTTCAAACATATTTAAAAAGTCAGAGCTTATCCATGACTCAAAACGTTCGATTTCTTGCTTGGCATAACTAACGTCTGTTTGTTTTTTTTGAATTAAATTAAATAATACATCGGTCTTTGCAAATATTTCAGAAAGGGTATGAAGCAAAAAACAGAATTCCTTGCTCTCTATTTATTTAATAAACTTTCTGCCATCGAAAGTGTGTCAGTATCCCATTCCCTAGAGTCATTAATTATTTTACTAAAAGTTTCAATTATATCTATTCTACAGTTAAAGATTACGTTTATTATTCTTGAATTATAATGCCATCGAGTTTCCGATACTCCTGGCATGCGTCGATTGGAAATTTGTTTTAAAAGATTGGACCGCTTTGTGGATTTATTAAAAAATCGAACGATGCTATTAGTATAGCCAAAAAATAGTTTAAGTTCTGCTATGTTTTCTAGAGATCGGGATAGTACTAAATTTAAAACATGTGCATAACAAGGAATAAAATTTGCCATCGGGCATTCATCAAGGACCTTCTTTTGAACACCACCCCCCTCGCCGGACATAACTGCGGCACCATCGTAGGATTGTCCTATTAACTTTTCCTTGCAGTCGTATGTTTCAAGAATTTTAAATATATGATTGGATAACTCATTTGCATTACGACTTGCGCTAACGTCAAAAAATCCAAGAAATCTTTCTTGTATACCATCCTCTGATAAGTACCGAAATATGGCACTCAGTTGTTCCCTATGACTCAAATCTGGTGTTTCGTCGATCATAATCGACACGAACCGAGCATCCTTGATTTCCGTTTTAATTTCGGATTTAATAACCGCCGCGATACTATGTATCAAATCGTTTTGAATATCGTTGGATAAACCTGAAAAAATTGGATTGTGTGTACTTGAACACTGCTCTAAATGGGATTCCAATAAAGTGTCATATTTAGATAAAAAATAAACCGCTTCGACATAATTGCCACGATTATCTGAACTAGACCTTTCATCATGACCGCGAAATGCTAACTCCTGTCTGCCTAATAAAATGACCGTGTCAATAAAACGTTCCATTAGTTTCCGATTTTTATCTACTTTTTTATTATGAACAACGAAAGAATTTCCTAAAGAAGTTTCAATGCGATTCGTGCCGAATTCGTGTAGGGATAAACAACAACGAATATGTTTTTCTGTCTTAATATGTTTTTTCGAAGAATTAACTAAATTATTTATATCAGTGAAACCCGTTCGGCTCCAAACACTGGCGGAGTTTGAAAAAAGAAGACAAGGAAAACAAAACATTTTATTAAGCTTGCAACTCCCAGTTAGCCACTTATATTTTTGGTATAAGGAAACATTAAAATGTGTCACAAAACCATCTCTCCTTTGGTAATTAATATTTATAAAGGCATAGAGCGCCCTACGTCTATAACTTTTTTTTTATCAAGAAAAGATAGCTTACTAAAACTATTTGAATCCTCCAGGAGGAAATCAGTTAAACAGCAATCTACACTAATCAAAGACATTTCCAAAAAAAAATCTAAAACTGCACTAAAATTAAGAAGCTAAAATGTTTGTATCAGTAAGTTGGTAATAAAAGAAACTAAAAAATTACACATTAACCTTCACTTTCACTTTCACATCTAACTTTTCACTATTTTAATTTAAGATTTTATCAAATTGGCTTTACAAAACACTAGATTTTTTCAAGTTATTGCACTTGTGCAACGCAGTCTGTCAATAAATTCCAACTGATTCTAAATTAAAATTTGAATTCCTGCTTAAAAAAAAACAAGTGTCGGTATTTTATTTGACATGAACTTCTCTTAAGCGATATGCTGAATTTACTCTGCTGACAAATTGCCATAATATTCTACCATATTTTATTTCATAAGACAAAAGTATAACAATAAATTTGTAAAAACATCGAAGCATTAACTATCACAAGAGAGAAAAATGAAAGCTCAACTTCTTACATCAACACGCATATCAATATCAACATCAAATTCAAAATCAAGAATCAACCCACATAACACATTCAGATATTATGTCATAAGAAAAAAGAAATAAGTCAAAGAACACCGTGTTATTAGACACAATGTTGCAAAAAAAACGAGTCAAACGTAGCACCTGCATTCCTGCAACATGTTGATATCTTCCGATTGAAACGCAATGCTAATCGCAAAAGGGAGAATGAAATGAAACAATTCCAAGTATTCAGCGTGAGATTTGGTTTATAAGACGAAATGTAGCATCTTTTTCTTTGAATATAAAAGCGGGTGTTGAACAAAGAGGATCGGAACCGCAATGCTTGTAGAAGAAAGGGATATAAAACAAGTAAATAAGACGGAAAAATATTTTTTATTCTATTATAGAGAGCAGCGGTAGTTGAAAACTTTTTACTAAGAGTATTTTTGTGACTCTTCGTTGGTTTGTTGTTTGTGATTTGTGGATTGTGGAATGTGGTTGAATCTTGATTCTTGAATGAAGTATGAAGATACAGACGAGAGGTAGAATGAAAATATTAAACTTATTCGATAGCTTATGTGTGAGTGTGTGTGTAGATTTTATTTTATAATTAAAATACGGGACGCGTTTCATTTTTCATATATTTATTTGGCAGATAGTGCTTACTTTTGGTGGATTTTTAAAAGGGAAGACGGTAGGAATCGTGTTATATGGACGCCACGCCACTGGTATTCATAGCCAAGGCAGGAAAAACATCGCACACTTCCCCGATGGACCTTAGACTCATAAGCCTAACATCCTTCCTACTCAAGATTCTAGAAAGAATTCTAGATCTTCACATTAAGGCCACCATTGATAACAACTTGCTACTCACGTCACAACACGCTTACCAGAAGGGTAAATCTGTTGAAACGGCCCTGCACTCTATCGTCTACCACGTCGAAAAATCCCTATCTATCATTTCTCGACATAGAGGGAGCTTTCAACAACGTTGAAACCAATTCGATTACCAACGCCCTACGCAGGCCCAACATCGACGACTCAATCTGCTGCT
Source organism: Portevinia maculata (assembly GCA_949715645.1). NCBI lineage: Eukaryota > Metazoa > Arthropoda > Insecta > Diptera > Syrphidae > Portevinia > Portevinia maculata. The sequence goes on along the minus strand of OX454527.1, from coordinate 117,354,163 downwards.
TTGTGGAATACATGCTCAAAAGCAGGGTAATAACCGCATCCTTCGGAAGTAGCACTGTCAAGCGACGACAAGGGGGAATATTGTCTCCGCTACTGTGGAATCTAGTGCTCAACGAAGCCCTTTTGAACATTGAATACACTGGATGTAAAGTTATCGTCTATGCAGACGATGTCGCGATACTTGTAACAGGCAAATACCCGCAGACGCTGGCTGATGTCATGCAATCTGCTATCAACATATTGACAGGTTGGACCGAAATATGCGGCCTGTCCGTCAATCCAACAAAGACTGAGCAGGTCCTGTTCACACGAAGACATAAACACCCGGAGTTCACTCCCCCGAAGATTAGAGGCACTCCTCTGGCACTCTCAAATAGCGCTAGCTATTTAGGCGTGAAGCCTTGCTGGGCAAAACTCAACGAGTTGCATGCCTCAGCATCACCGGTGCGCTGAGAAACTCTCCCACTACGGCGCTCCAAGCCATGCTCCACGTTCTCCCGACCGACATCGTTGGCAAACAGTTGGCTGCCAGCTCAGCAATAAGACGGAGAAGCTCCAAACACTGGACATGCCAATATACTATCGACATCTCCCTAAGGTCACCGACCAACTGCCCACTGAATACAATTTCGACCCGGGCTACAACATCTAATCCCAGACAGAACCGAGTGGACACAACGTCATGTCCTACACCACGAATCGCTGTCAATTTTAACGGATGGGTCCAAAACGGAGGAAGGAGTCGGTGCCGGAGTCTTCTCTGAAGACCTGGACATTCACCTCTCCCTTAACCTTCCAGAACACTGCAGCGTTTTTCAGGTCGAAGTCACCGCCGTCCGCCAAGCCGCAGCCTGACTGTCGATTAATACGATATCGAAATCAGATATTGTAATATACATCGACAGTCAGGCGGCCATCAAATCCCTTGCATCCAGTACTATAAGATCCAAGGCAGTGAAAGACTACCGTGCATCTCTTAACGAGATAGCCGGTCAGGCGGTCAGTATAGCCTCACCCTTTGCTGGGTGCTGGGTCACTGTGACATACCAGGGAATTGTGAAGCTGACGAACTGGCCCGACGAGGCTCTTCTGGTTTAAACAGCATAAGCGTCACCGACATCGAGGCGCCAACGTCTTATGTTAAAAACCTCATAGACACCAATGCGGTGAACCAAGCCAACCGTCGTTGGCACCAACTCGACCAGTGCAACACCGCAAGGCTACTCTGGCCGACATTAAATAAATCCAGCTCCATCCTACTTCTGAGGCGTAAGAGAGGAACCCTCTCTAAATTAATAAACGCCCTCACCGGGCACTGTGCTATAGGAAGGCATGCCCAAAGGTTGGGCATTCCATACAGTGACTTCTGCAGAAGCTGTAGGGACGAGGAAGAAGAGGAGACCATCAGTCACTTTCTTTGCACGTGTCCTGCACTCGCCAACATTAGGAAGGCTACATTGGATGAATACCTTTTCAATGATCTAAACGATTTTAACAACGCCTGCACAGCAAGGATTAGCTCCTTCATTCAGAGGAGCAAATGGTTCCCTGAGTAAGAGGGTGACCCACCCACCTTACACATCGGCAGCACAATGGACCTACTTCTGGTCTAAGTGCATCCTCATCGAGGGCCGGTTTCAACCAACCCACCAACCAATACGGACTGCGGCTCAATATTGATAAATAAACCCTCATGGATGCTCTGATCAGGTATAACTGCAAACCCTTTACTACGGGAGAACCAACCTATTGGACTACCAACACCAGGAAAACTCCGGACCTCATAGACTTTTGCATAACTAAGAATATCAAGTTAAATCAACTAAAAATAAAAACTTGTTAGACCTCTCCGCAAACCAATCACCAATCATTACTGCAAATAAATAAGCCACGTTTGACTAACAACAAGACCGGCATTCCACTCAAAACCAATCAAGAACTTGAGAATGCTATAATTCATCTCAACGATCTTTTTTACTCCGCAGTACTGAAATCAAGCCCTGAAATAAACGCTGTAATACGACAAAATTACTTTGCAAAAGTCTGGAAACATACGAATTTAGAACTGGGAGACTACTACTAGGAATATCTTCAACGCTGTAATACGACAAAATTACTTTACAAAAGTCTGGAAGATATTTAAAATAGTGGCCATTCCGAATAAGTTATTTAAAAAGATGTTACTTGGCCGTATCGACAAAGCTTAAGGCAACAAAATCTTATCCCGGACACCCGGACACCAAAAAGTCCCTTGAGTAACCAACAAATCTCAATTGGAGTCACTTCAAAAATGAAAAATGCTCTAAAGACAGCCTTAGACTGGTGCATCAAGGAAAATCTTTCCATAAATCCCAGTAAAGCTGTTATCGTTCCTTTCACCAAAAGAAGGAAATTATAACTAGATCTAATCACAATGAACGACACGTTTGTAGAGTGTTCCGAAGAATCAAGTACCTTGGAGTAATCCTAGACAATAGACTTAACTGGAACTGTCACATTAACAACAAAATCACTTAAGCAAATAGAGCTTGACAGACATATGGCAGAACCTGGATTTTGTGCATATAATTGTGGACAAAATCCACACAAAATATCGCAATAAAGAAGCTCAATAAGGTACAACGGTTTGCGTGCCTAGGTATCTCCGGAGTCATGCGAGCCTGTCCAACAGCTGCCATAGATCCGCAGTGCAATAAGTCTAATTCAATTAAACGAGATAACACTTAACGACCATTCAGAACTAAGGACCCTTCTCGATGAGCTGCAGAACTTAACATGAACTGCGCGGTCACAGGCCGCATACAAAAAACGCTATGCTTCAATAAACGGTTCTCCACGGAGATCCCAAGAGAGAAGCATGGGTTAGTAATAACCCACCAAACAGCCACAACGGCATAAAGTGGTATACGGATGGTTCTAGAATAGAAACGGGGGTAGGAGCGGGAAAATACGGACCAAACAAACGCTTTACGATACCCATGGGAAAAAGTCCCAGCGTATTTCAAGCAGAGCTCCACGCCATTCAAGAATGCGCTAGCCACATTAATTTATTTGGTATAAAAGGTGCACTCATCCATATATTCACGGATAGTCAAGCAGCTATAAACGCAATTAGCTCGCATACCATTTGGTCAAGCATAGCCCTGCACACACATCAGTTCCTCCAGACGATACACGGTTCTCAGATATCGACATTGTTCCACCGTACACTCACTACACCTCAAAGCAGCTGCAATCAAAATGCAGCGTCACATTTCGTCTGCCTCCAATAATGTTCAAGCATAGCAGTGCACACACATCAGTTCTTCCAGACGATCCACAGTTCTCAGATATCGACATTATTCCCACCGGACACTCACTACACCTCAAACTAGCTGCAATCAAAATGCAGCGTCAGATTTCTCCTGGCTCCGATAAGACATTTTGTCTTCTAAATCTAATAATTTATTCCCACGATTGCCGTGGTCATAATAGTATTTAAGCTCAATATTTTTAGAAATAAAATCCATTGTTATACAGCAGTCACAAAAGAAGTTCTTTTAATTAGCTACCCCCCACCAGCGGTAAGGAGCAATCTAAGGCACAATACTGGGACCAAAAGAGGTTCCAGACTCAACATTGGTGACCCCGACGTGATCGAGATTCAGCGTGAAGTTGCTTCCCCCACCAAGCGGTAAGAAGTACTTCATCATCTCCTCACACTAGGACCGACGGGATAGAGATTCAGCGTGAAGTTGCTTCCCCCACCAAGCGGTAAGAAGTACTTCATCATCTCCTCGTACTAGGATCGACGTGATCGAGATTCAGCGTGAAGTTGCTTCCCCCACAAAGCGGTAAGAAGTACTTCAGCATCTCCTCACACTAGGATCAACTTGATAGAAATCAGCGGGAAGTTGCTTCCCCACCAAGCGCGGTAGAGAAGAACGAACCACTACCCAACCCACAAAGACTGAAGATACAATGGACGAGATGGAGGTCTTCAAAATCGTGGATAGACAGAAGGCTAGTACAGAGGAGCTTCAAAGGAGATTGACTAAAGAACTACAGTGTGAGAACAGTTTTGCTAAAACTTCCACTAGAATGCAATCGGGACGTTACGTAGTAGCATTACCATTTTCAAACGACCCAAAAAGTCTGGGACAATACAGAGAAATAGCGGTGCGTAGATTACTCAACTTAGAGAAGAAGCTGCATAGGAACCCAGAAGTCCAAAAACAGTATATTGACTTCATGCGGGATTACATTTCCTTAAGGCACATGGAAGAAATCAAATATAATTTCGGCTACTCTAAAAAGCCCGAATATTTTCTTCCACATCATTGCATTCTACGCCCCGAAAGTACTTCACTTTTGACGGATCATCAAAGACATCTACAAATATCTCCCTTAACGACATTTTGCATACTGGTCCCGCACTACAGAATGATTTACTCTCCATTCTGTTGCGCTTCAAAGTCCATACCTACGTATTCACTGCGGATATTTCCAAGATAAATCGTCAAATACTGGTGAATGAATACAGTAAACAATTCCAACGTATCGTTTGGCTTGAATCTACTACTAAACCACTAAAGACGTACCAACTTAATACCGTGGCCTATGGTACCAGATCGGCACCCTACCTCGCAATCGGATGTCTGCACGACCTAGCAGAAGGAGCAAGTAAACAGCATTCACTAGGAGCTGACATCATCCTTCGAGATATATACATGGATGATATCTTGACAGGGAGCAACGAGCTAGAACACATTCAACGAATGCAATCAGAACTGAAGAACCTCCTGGCCCAAGGGGAATTTCAGCTACGAAAATGGTGCTGCAATACACCATCCCTTCTTGAGGATATTCCAACACAAGACTGTGAAGTAGAAACTATTCTTCACGATCAAGAAGAAGGATCCATCAAAACATTGGGGTTAACTTGGCTACCAGCATCAGACCAATTTCTTCTAAAAATAAATTGGAAGGAAACAAAAAGGGTAACTAAACGATCCATATTATCAGATACGGCGCACATTTTTGATCCATGGTGAGTCCAGTAGTTTTTTTTTGATAAAAGGAAATCCAAATCCCAGAGCACTCAGACTCGGTAACGGTCCATTGTACCCAGTAGTGGTGATGGATAAAATATTTATTCAAGAACTATGGGCTTTAAAACTGGACTGGGACGCAGCACTTCCGAAGGACATGAACACCAAATGGACAGCTTTTCGAAAAGACCTTCTAAAGTTGAACCAGCTTAAAATTCGCCGCCACATGATATTCAAAGATGCAGCCCATGTAGAACTTCATGCCTTCTCAGATGCCTCGCAACGAGCCCTGGTGTATGTGAAGTCAACTAGTCAGCAGGGAGAAGTCCATACTCAGTTGGCATGCTCCAAAACCCGAGTCGCCCCAATAAAGCAACAAACCATTCCACGCCTAGAACTTTGTGCTGCAAAACTGTTAGTGCAACTAGTAAAATTGGTAAAGGAAAGCCTACCAATTGAAGTCGGACAAACGACGTATTGGACAGACTCACAAATTATATTAGCGTGGGTACATACAAATTCACCAGAACGAGTAACACCATCCAGACCATTCATAAATGTCGGGGTGGACTTCCTAGGACCAGTCTACATCCATTACAAAATACGGGGTAAACAACCAACAAAAGTATACGTATCCATTTTCATATGCTTCGCAACCAAGGCCGTTCATATCGAGTATTTGCAGGGGCGGCTTTGACACAAGAAGAATTCACCACGGGCCTGGCACAAATAGAGGCAGTTTTAAATTCAAGATCATTAACCCCTATGTTCACGGTTCCAAACCATCTAGAAGTTCTCACCCCAGGACATTTTTTGATTGGAGCACCATTAACAGCCAAACGAACATACCACGTCGAGTTAATCGGTTCTCGTTAGATTACCGTAATTAAACGACGTTGGGTGCGGTTAGTACGTAGACGGGGGACCGCTTGAGAACAACCGCGTATCGTTGGCCAGTCTCATCTACAGAGTTGGGGTAGATGATACATACGTGGTATCACAATGGACCTAAATTGGTCTAAGTGTGTCGGCTTCTGCCGACAGCCACATAAACCTACCTAACTACCTACCATTAACAGCAATCATCGACTCCGACTGCAGAACTTCTAACATCACCAACGTCGCTCGATGGAACTTGGTCACCTCGATACACCGGGAATTCTGGCGCAGATGGAGCAACGAGTACTTGCAAGAGATCCAGCAACGTTATAAGTGGAAGCATCCTCAGGAAGAGATTCAACCAGGAACCCTTGTACTTATAAAAGAGGACAACTTACCTCCTCTAAAATGACTGATAGGCAGAGTTATCAAAACGATTCCAGGTCAAGACAAAATGACTCGCGTGGTTGATATAAGGACATCAAATGGAGAAGTAAGAAGATCCATCGCCAAGGTCTGCCCTTGCGACATGAAAGCCAACCAACACCACCAACGGAATCTTCTGGCAAAATACCGACAAAAACCGGAACAACTCACCCCCTGAAAGGCGGGTTTTACCCAATACAAGAACCAAGGACCTATGCTGGTACTCCGAACCTTAAAAGAAAGCACACATCTCCAAAACAGAACTTAAAGAAAAGCCCACTAAAAACACTTTTACTAGGCTTACTACTAATTGGAACTACACTAAGCCAAGCGACAACAAAGGACTCGGTCAATGACGAACAATTCTGACAATCCGGGTATATAAGAGTACTTTGAAGACCTAGGGGAAGCTAGTCTAATCACCAGACGATTGGAATCTTTTCGTTGCTTTTAACATGACGAACTATTGGCAGGAGTATCAATGGCTTCAAGAAGGTGTAACCAGGTTAAAACGGAAATGTAAAACCATGCAACAACTTCCGAACAACATACGCAACCCAATTACAACACAACTCGAACAACAGTTACAGGCAACAGAAAGCTTAAACGAAATTTTAACACATAGAAATAGGATGGTCATTTGTACAAAACGATCTCCTTTCGATTTCATTGGCTCTGTCGCAAATAAACTGTTTGGTATTCTGGACCAAGATTATGCACATTATATATAAGATAACATCGAAAAGGCAAAAGGAAACGCAGAGCACCTACTCGAATTGAGCAAGAGACAAACACCTGTTGTGGAATCAACGACTAATGTTATGAATAAAACCCTTTCTTCAATTAAGGATTGATCATTATAAAGCATTATAAAGCAGCAGCTGACCCATGAGAAGGAAAATATCCACAACCTTAGCCACACATTTATCGAAGAGCAAACGTTCAACTCCGTTAGTATATACGTGTCAAGGCTTATGGACAACTTTCAGCGCACTCAACTTACAATCCTTGAGGCAATAACCAACACCCATCAAGGAAGAATGAACTCAATAATATTATCACCTAGACAACTGTTAGATGAACTACATAAAATTCGGAAAGAAATACCAGCTAGCTTAACATTACCTGGGTACGATGAGGAAAACCTACCAAAGGTATACGAGCTGTTAAGAGTTAAGACCCGTGTAACGTCAGCTGCGATACTGTTCCTCGTCACACTACCACTGATAGGTAATCAGGTGTTCCAGATATTCAAACTGACACCATTACCTGTTCACCGCAATGACTCGTTTGTGTTTACACACCCTTCCTTGCAGTAAGTCCATATAGAGACCAATATTTTCCAGTATCTCAAATGGAATTCCAAGGATGTCTCGAAACCGATGAACGGAAATATCTCTGCAAGCAACGACATCCTATTTTTAACACCCATTCTACGGAAAATCAGTCTGAAATTCATTTACTCAACCAAAGAAAACAATTATCGTCCTATGCATTCTCAAATATGATAACCCTGGCAAAATGTGGGTGCAGTTACACAACCCGAACCACTGGATATTCGCCTTTCAACAGGAAGAAACCCTCTCTATAGTTTGTGGAACCGACATACTCAGCACTAAATTGACCGGAGTAGGATTATTAAAATTAGCTCAAAATTGTGTAATTAAGCAATCAACGATGACGATCAGTGCTCACAATTTCTATACATCAAACGCCGCTGGATCATTTCTACCAGCCCTGAACTTAAGCCAACTATTAAGGCTTCCACTACCACGGGCGCTTCCAGAAACAGACACAGATAATGAATTGATTATTCGCGGGGACGAAGACTTTCCATTAATATTGAAGGAGATAGCAGACTAGAAAATTCAACAGAGTTTACCTAACACCTTCACTCATCATGACGTCCATCAATACTTCATTGGCTATTTATCCCTAGTTGCGGTTCTATTGCTGGTAGTTTTCACTTATTACTAACGAAAGAAAAAAAAGAAGCCCGTAAATTCGAAAAGTATTGTCTTTGAGCTCCAGGACCTCAACGCCGGGGAGAATATTCAAGCATAGCCCTGCACACACATCAGTTCCTCCAGACGATCCACGGTTCTCAGATATCGACATTGTTCCACCGTACACTCACTACACCTCAAAGCAGCTGCAATCAAAATGCAGCGTCACATTTCGTCTGACTCCAATAATGTTCAAGCATAGCAGTGCACACACATCAGTTCCTCCAGACGATGCACAGTTCTCAGATATCGACATTATGCACTCAAAATGCAGCGTCACATTTCGTCTGGCTCCGATAAGACATTTTGTCTTCTAAATCTAATAATTTATTCCCACGATTGCCGTGGTCATAATAGTATTTAAGCTGAATATTTTTAGAAATAAAATCACTTGTTATACAGCAGTCACAAAAGAAGTTCTTTTAATTAGCTACCCCCCACCAGCGGTAAGGAGAAATCTAAGGAACAATACTGGGACCAAAAGAGGTTCCAGACTCAACACCATTGACTCCAAATCAGTCATGTACTGCTTCAATATCCTTCAAACACTCGCATTAAGAAACAAGACCAAATTATGGTGGGTTCCGGGTCACGTCGGTGTAGAAGGGAACGAAAAGGCCGACGAACTGGCCAGAAAAGGTTCAGAAACACCTTTCATAGGGATTTTCAATAAGAGCGCTACAAAAGTTTTTTTAAATAAAACAAAAACGGTTTTGAATATCAATGAAATTCTTTATTCCTGTAAAAGTACATCCTGTTGGAACCACATGTCCTCCGATTTGACGCCGTTAGACAATTTCCTGTGGGGCTACGTCAAGTCTATGGTATATGCTAACAAGCCAGCGACGATTGATGAACTTCGTACGAATATCGAACGTGAAATTGCAGCAGTATCGGCCGATTTATGCTTGAAAACCGTCGAAAAATGGGTTCAGCGTCTGGACTTCTGCAAGCGTGCCCGTAGTGGCCATGCAAAAGAAATATAGTTCCATACATAATGGCATCGAACGTACTTTCACAGGAATAAAGAATTTCATTCATATCCAAAACCGTTTTTGTTTTATTTAAAAAAACTTTTGTAGCGCTCTTATTGAAAAACCCTATGAAAGGTGTTTCTGAACCTTTTCTGGCCAGTTCAGTACTTTTGTAGCGCTCTTATTGAAAAACCCTTTAAAATATATACTTTTTAGGGGCCCTTAATGCTCATGCGTATTTTTTTTAAATCCGCCTACTGACACGCCCACAATGAAATAAAACAATTTTATTGAAAAACCCAAGTTTGAGCTAGGGAGCGTTTTTTCTTACAAAAGCTTCGTTTTTTTTAGATAAAATGGTTTAAATGTTATATAACTAAATATGTAGAGCGTTCTTAACTTATGAGGGATAGGAATAAGAATAGGGTATCCAACAGTTCGCCTAAGCGGACTGTAGCCCGTCCCTATGTTTCTCTATACTATTCACTACTGTCATCTATCGCACTTCTTTATCGCGGTTCACAACTAGAATGTCTTGGGTGCTCCTGCGACATCTATTTATATCTCCTAGTGACACCTCTCGAAATTTCCAGATTCGTTGAGTTTAGAAGGTTCGAGAACAACATAATTATGTACTCGTATGTACTAGTTATTCCACAGCTACTCAAACTGCTATTCAAATGCTGCCAAAATCGGTAATATGGCTACTTTCTACTAGATGGCGCTACAAGTTGACTAATTGATGCTGAATGACACAGTTTGAGCAAACATGCAACAATATCCTCAAACAAATGCATAAAACTAGCCACCGAACAAGTCAGAACAACTCTAGACATGTCAGTAGATTGGCTTCGCAAATGGGGAATCAAGATTAACGGGGATAAAACAGTACAAGTTGTATACACTACAAAAAGAAATTATTGTCCAGAGGTGATTAGATTAAACAATAAACGAATTCCTATTGACAATGATGCTAAATACCTAGGTACACTTAGAGACAAAAAATTAATCTGGAAACCACATATATAATCTATAAACAGAACCAAATAAAAAACAGATTCACTTCACTTTACTGGCTCCTAGGGATGAATTCAACGTTATCAACAGAAAATAAACTATTAATCTATAAAATAAAACCAATATGCAGAATTCAAATTTGGGGACTACAAACAAAAATTCTTCGAACCATAGTAAATGCACCATGGTATATAACCAATGAAGACGACGTGACCTCAACATTCTGACCGTAAAAGTAGAAATAAAAAAACAAGCTGAAAATATCAAATCCAGCTTCGTAACTACACAAATCATCAAATACTAGGCTTACCCGAACAAGAAACCAACACAAGGAAACGACTAAGAAGACGCAAACCGGTAGACCTCCAATATATTTGAATTAACCTTTTCACCTGTAATGTACTCACAATTATTCATTATTTGTTCAACAAGTACGTGTCTGTTAGGCAATGACCGCAATATTTATAGTATACCCCACTAATGTCTCTTTAAATATTTACTAGGTGTCGTTAAGACAGATGTAATATTAAATTGGGGGAAAACGTGTGCTAAAGTCGTCATTGCGACAATTTCAATATGTAGAATTTATGTTGACTTCGAGATTGTGGACAGACAACACCCAGATGAGGTACATACAATTAGCTTCAACTGAATAAGCACAAACATTTTCTAAGCTTTGTTGTCCATTTTTTCAAAACCTTGTGCCGTAATATATCTTTTGATGATGCAAACTGTTTGCGTATGATGTTGACAAAATAAATCGGAAAGAATATTTCAAAATGTACCGCTATTTTTTTTTCCTGGTTCCCTTGCAAAGCATTCAATATGGAAAAATGCAGTTTTATTTTGCGTCAACTGAATAGACACAAATATTGAAATTGGAAATAAAAGATATTGGGATTAAATGAAAAAAGTTTTTCTTAAAATAGGTTTTCATTGGTTAATTTTAGTAGTGGGCACTGCCGAATTTATTCATAATAGTTTCGTAAATTCCATCAGGCATGGAATCGTACAGCCTCTTTATGAAGTCCAGCGAAATTTCCCCCCAGGAAAATTTAATGGCTCCAATAAGGGATTCTGTCTTCAAACAGACGGCCAGACTCGTAAACTTTTTGACTAACCATCCCAAACGTTTTCTATAAGGTTCAGGTCCGGTGAGTATGGCGGCCATTGAAGAAATTTCACATTCTGCTCCTCTATCCAATTTTTTACTATGCGCGCCGTGTGGATGGGGGCGTTGCCCTACTGAAAAGTTCAGTTTATGGGTCCAAAAATGCCTGAAAATTTAGGAAAATTTCTTTTCAAATTTCCTTTATAACTTAAGCAGTAATTTTTGAGGTTTTTAACTCAAGCTCAACAGTGCCATAGTAACTAACTGCTCCCCATACCATAACACCACCTTCTCGACTATGATGCCGCGCTAGAAATCGTTCTTCTTTCCCCACATCGTGGAAGTAATAATTAAACCCATCAGGGCCATCAAAATTAAACTTCTTCTCATCCGAAAAAACTACGTGAAGCCATTCATTTTTCCAGCTCATATGGAGTCTAGAAAATTCTAAGCGCATACACTTCCGTTTCTCGTTAAGTGGTGGTTTCTTTTGAATTTTCATCCGTTTTAGATGTTCGGCACTATTGATAACCCTTCGCACTGTTGAAACACTTGCAGTAACACCAGCTTTCTGCTTTATTTTTGCCGCAGAGTCGCAGGAATTGGAAGCACATCTTAAAATTGCTCTTCGATCAATTGCTGTTGTTGCCGTTTTTTGACCTCCTTTCATGTTTTTTTCCGTACGAATCTTTGCTTCTTAAATAAGAATAGACCACACTAAAACTTCGTCCAATTTAGTCAGCTATAGAACGCCCGGTTAGTTCATGTTCTTTTAATAAATCGATTTGAGCTCTTTCAACACTATTTACAGATTTTGACCTACCCGTTTTTCTTTGAAATACAAGAAATCAAATAAAATTCACTTAAAGCACTTCAACTGTTGATCTCATGTGTCAATCTCCACAGAATACTCATAAGCAGCGAAAATAATGGCCTTCTGTCTATTCAGTTGACGCAAAATAAAACTGCATTTTACAATATTGAATGCTTTGCAAGGGAACCAGAGAAAAAATAGCGGTACTTTTTGAATTATTCTTTCCGATTTATTTTGTCAACATCATACGCAAACAAATGATATATTACGGCACAAGGTTTTGAAAAAAATGGACAACGTAGCTTAGAAAATGTTTGTGCTTATTCAGTTGAAGCGGAGTGGAGTGTATATGGTATGCTAAAAAAACAATCTGACTCAGATGGGAGATGAGCAGACACGAATACCGGACATCAGTAGTGAAACCGCATAGACTCTACAGGTAGAGCAATCTCCTTCAGCTTGGCCAGTGATATTTTTCATTTAGTGCGAAATAGCTTGTTTATTTAAAAAAAACATAAATAAATAAATTATTCGTCAACCCAAGCATGTTGCTCTAACATGAAACTTCAAAAAAGCCCTTAACCGGAAAGAAGGAAAATTTTCCAAAATGTCCTTAGAAACCGCATACTAAGCTCAAAATTATTTTATCAAGAGATCTTTACAACCCCAAAAAGGATATTTTTCCAAAATGGCCTTAGAAATTGCAGTACTTCGAATCTTATTTCTTATCACCGTATTGGCTTTCTTAACGATTCTTCCTTGGAAAATATTATGATAATCGGTGATTTTAATGCTCGAATTGGTAATTTTCAAAACTCTCCTGCTTATAGTTTATTTACTTCATTCAGCACAAATAAAAATTCGAAAGATCAAACCTTCAATAGGGAAGGTAGGCTTCTGACGGAATTACTAATGGATTTCGGGTTGTATGTGCTGAATGGGGTAGCAAATGGTGATGTGAGCGGCGAACTGACGTTTATTAGCGGCCAAGGTCAATCGGTCATAGACCTTTGTGCGATTTCGGGAGATTGGTTGAACGTGGTTGATGATCTGCAGGTGCCCATAGCCAGTTTCTCAGCGCACTTACCACTAGATGTAAAATTCCATCTCGTTGAGAATACCCGTCAGAGAATCCCAGTTAGTCTCCCCAAACTTAAGTGGGTCGAAAGTAGAGTTTATCGGTACAAAAATCTTTTGAATCACCATTGTAATGCTCTCCCACTGCAACCTGAGAGCGACATTGATATGATTGGTGACAGTATTACAAGGGTAATCCACGCTTCGGCTCCTCCTGTGAACAACACCACTTCGTTCACTCCTAAAAGCAAATGGTTCGATAGAGAATGTAGCAACTTACGAAAACTCTCTTTTAAGTTCTTAAAACTTTTTAGAGCTACAAACTCTTTTGCCTTCAAATCGTTGTACCTGCGCGCCAATAAGGAATTTAAACAGTTATGCTATCAGAAAAAAGCTAGTTACCTCAAAAGTCTTGCAACTAGGTTACAACACTCCAAAAACTCAAAAGAATTCTGGAATAATGTTCAGGAATCGGGAGGGCGCATTCGAACTGTGAAGATTTCTGTGGAACCTGATACGTTAGCTGCTCATTTTAAAACACTGCTATCAGCGGAGGAGGGTCTTCACAGTTTTAGCTTTGCATTACCAAACACAATGGTATCTGAACTTGACTGCCCGATTTCCTTAGGTGAACTTAAAGCTTCCTTGCAGGCTATGAAAAACAACAAAGCTCCGGGGTGCGATGGTATTCCAATTGAATTTTTTAAAAACGGAACAGACCAACTCGAGACTTATATTGCGGATTTTTTGAATTTAATATACAACAGCGCTTGTGTACCAACGTGCTTTACCAAAGCGCTTACTTTTCCTATTTTCAAAAAAGGTGATGTGAGTCGACCAGAAAACTACAGAGGCATCTCTATTCTCAATTCTCTAAGAAAGATTTTTGCTTCGATCTTATACACAAGACTTTCCAGGTGGATAGAGGATAATAATCGCCTCAGCATGTATCAAGCTGGTTTTCGGGCTGGTTTTTCCACCGTTGATCATATTTTCGCGCTGACTAGCATCGCTAGAAAATATATTGAAAATAATAAGAAACTTTTTGTGTGCTTTGTAGATTTTAAAGCAGCGTTTTATACAGTTAACAGGCAAGCTTTAATTTTTAAAACTGGCATCCCTTGGAGTGTCAAGAATGTTCTTAATGTTGTATGCCAAATTTCTTTCGTCATCTTGCGCAGCTGTGTGGGATGGGTCGAACCTGTCCGAATGGTTTGAGACATCTGTAGGCGTCCCTCAGGGCTGCATATTAAGCCCAATTTTATTCGCGTTGTACATTGATGCAATATCTGATATTCTTCCGGGTGGCGTTAATTTTGCGGGCAATCACATAAAAGTACTTCTGTACGCTGATGACCTAGTGTTACTGGCGGAAAATCCTTCTTCTTTGCAACTGCAAATTAATAGATTGCAAACCTACTGTAAAACTTGGGATCTCCATATCAACGTCGCAAAAACCAAGGTCATGGTATTTGAGAACCGGCAGAGAAGACGTCCTTGGCGCCTTAACAACGAACAAATTGAAGTACTTCGTGAGTTCAAGTACCTGGGTGTTTTGTTGTCGTATAATCTAAACTTTAACAAGCATGCCAGAGAAAAAAGTATTGAAGCCAAACTGGCACTCAACATGATGTGGCCGAAGTTCTTCGCCAATCAAAACATTGACCTTTCTTCGAAGTATCAAGTGTTTAACGCCACAGTTAATACTTGTATGTGCTTTGGTGTGCAGGCCTTTGGTGTGAGCCCCTCGAAGAATTTGAGGCAGTCCAAAGATTCTTTTTCAAGCGTCTATTCCGGCTACCAAATGCGACTCCGACCTACGCTATTCATGTAGTCAGGTTTGCCTCCCATCTACGTGCGAAACTTGAAAGCTCATTCTGATTATTTAACCAGAGTGGTAATGAGAAGCGGGAATAATATTTCCAAGACTATCTTAATAAGATTGCTACAAACCAATGCTTCTCCATTTAAGGATTGGAACCAGCTAGCGATATCTTTCGAACTGAATGTCTCCTTTACTTTAACTAATGTTAACGACTGGCAGAGGCTTTTTGCAATGATCATTGCTAAAGTGGATGACAAATTATACGATCAGCACCTAATTAGAGCATCTTCCTCAGTTTCAAGGTTAATCTATAGGAACCTAAACCATCATTTGCTATCTCACGAAAGTTATTTCAAAATAAATTTTTCATCGAAAGTTATAAGCACCATTTTTAGAGCGAGAGCAGAATTAATAAATTTGAATTCCATGCCACACAGAACAGATCTTGAGGAAACGTGTAATCTATGCAACATGAGAGTGCCTGAAAATATTCACCACTTCACTGCGGAATGCCCTATTTTACAAGAGATTCGTCGACTATACTTCCGAGCAAGCAATCTGTCAGTAAATGGTCTGTACGATATACTAAACGGAGCTAGGGGGTGGCTTGTTTTGTACAAATACTGCAATCATGCTCTGTTATATCGTAATAGCTTTTAAAAGTCCAAGCTACAAGCAACTTTTACCGTTCTTCTTAAGTTATTGCTTTAATAATCCAAAATTTTTCTTTTATGTTTCAAATCATTTAAAATTGCTAATTATTTTTTTTTTCGTGTTCTAAATCACTTCAAAATTATAAATCTTTATGTTGCAAATCATCAAAATTGTTGTAGACCCCCTCGCTGATCCATTCCATTCCTTTAATCTAGTTTTATACTTAGTTACTGATGAACAAATTGCATTTTTTTTTTTTTTTTTTTTTTTTTTTTTATAAATATATTTTTTTTTTTTTCATCTTTTCTGTCGACTAATTGTTAAAGACATAACGAATTAATCTTTTATGCTTAAACCCTAAATCTTGTGTTGTAAATAAGTATTTCTTTCTTTTTCAATTTTCCTTTTCAATTTAACTTCTATGTAATAATTGCTTTAATATCTATGAAATGTCATTTCCGGCAGACGGCTATTTCTGCCATGCTCGTGTTCTCAAACACAAACTATTATACATATATTTCATGAAATAAAGAATCTAATCTTATCTAATCTATCACCGTATTACGGGCTGCTGCAAAGTTGATTCGTCTGAAGCTGTTGTCTTGATCGTGTCGTTGAGGCTGTGCTTGCCGACTAATCCGACAAAGATCTTTTCCTTACCGATTTTGGGGTTGAAGTCTCCGAGCACGATCTTGACATCTTTGGCTTTGTCCAGGGGAACTCCTCCTTGATAGGATATTCTGCTTCGTCAGTAGGGGCGTGTGTACACACATTAGACTGATGTCGTAAAATGTGCCTTGGATGTGGATTACAGCGAAGCTTTCACTTATTATTATTATTATAAGCTTTTATTAGCTAAATATTAATATTACAAATCTTAGTTTATTTTTTACATACATTTTTCCTATCTATGAAAAAGATTTAATAATTTGGCAAAGTCTAAACATATATATTTTTCTTTCAAAATGAGTTGGAAATAGCCTAAGCCTCTCCATAATTGTCCATAAATCTCTGTTTTTAGCGTCATGATACCAATAGCTGTTGAATTGTTTAATATCGTCAACCCATCTTCTTCTAGGCCGTTGGTCTTCTTGTCTCTGGTGTCCATTTGATTAGAAGTTTCGTCCATCTATTGTCCTCAATTCTTGATAATGTGTCCTGCCCAGCTCCTTTTTATTACATCGATGAGGTCCGTTTGTCCTTATACGTCTTATAAGGGACACCCTACTAATACGTTGGTAATATTTTTGGGCATGATTTATGGGTATATTCTAAGGAAAAAATTGTTCTACAGTAAGGGCCTATCTCCAATTTTTATATCATTTATTGAGGATTTAAGAAAAGGCTTACTTAGGTGTACCCTGACCGATGTTAACGGTAATTGCGCTGTTAGTACTAATGATAGAAATTCGTTCAGGCTTCTATTTTTAGAAGAAATATTAGCCGTTGTAATTGCATTTAAATAAATTTTATATCTTAACTCAGTCTTAAGATATCCAATTTTTAACCTGTTCCATTTTTCCTGCCAATGCTAATTTTTTTACTTTCGGTTCAATTTTCTACAGAAAATGCGTAATAAACATAAGGTTTTCATATTTTTCTTTAATTAAGGTAACAATAATAAAACTAAAAGCTTACGACAAGTTTGTAGAAAAACCCATAGATTTTATGATACTTGGGAAAACATGGAACAGGTAAAATTTAAAAAAAGGATTTTTTGCACGATTACAAATTTTCTCCATGCATCAGAAATTTTATGTCTGGAAACATTGAAGTGCAAAGCTAAGCATCTGATGCTGACTGATGGCTCATTTGTAACAGCTTCCAGTATTCTCTGATCAGTCGCAGTTCTTTTTACTTGTGGAGCTCCCGCGTTAGGTCGTGTATTTGAAACTGATCCCGTTTCTCGAAGCCTTCGATATTATGTATTTCCAAATACATTTCTACTAGGTAGTCGTCGGTTTGGATAAAGTTCATGGTATCTTTGTCGCGCACTATTTGAAATTCCATTGCACAGCCCAAAAACGTAAAAAATGTCTGCGTATTCTTCGTTTGTAAATGAAGACATTTAAAAAAAAAACTTTCTTATCAACTAACGGCTTGCTTTGGCGTTTAAGATTAAACTGATGAATTAATTTTGATTTTAAATCTTTTATACCATTTTTTTTAGGTAAGTTCTGACAGGTACTCAAATAAACCAACGGAAAACAGCTCTTATTAACTACCCACTGGAAGTTCTTGTAATGGGGCCGTTTTTGTGAATCGCGGTTTTTGACATATCTCCACGTTTCAAGGTCACCAGAATCCAAATTCAACTTTTTTATAGAGATGTCTGTCCGTGTGTATGTACGTATGTGCGTATGAACGTATGTGCGTTCGGAATTATCTTTCGCCACGATTATCTGGAGAACCAAAGATGATATTGAAATCGGACCCGGTTTATTCGAAGCGTAATTACATACATAACTCAGAATTGATTAAGTTTTCAGCGAAATCGGTCCAGCCGTTTTTTGTTAATAAATATATAACTAAAAAAATAAAGGCAAACTACCTGAATTTTGAAATTAATGATTTGAACTATTTATTAACTTCCCAGTGAAAGTTGTTGTAATGGGGCCGATTTTGTGAATCGCGGATTTTGACATATCTCCACGTTTCAAGGTCACCAGAATCCAAACGTTGTTATAGAGATGTCTGTCCGTGTGTATGTACGTATGTGCGTATGTACATATGTGCGTTCGGAATTATCTTTCGCCACGACTAACTCGAGAACCAAAGATGATATTGACATGGCTTTATTCGAAGCGTAATTACGTAACTCAGAACTGATAAGGTTTTCAGCGAAATCGGTGCTGTCGTTTTTTGTTAGTAAATAAATAACTAACATAAATTGATCCCACTGGGTCGTGTGGACCTTGCGGGTCGCACCTAGACCACTTTTTGTAAACTGTTGTTAGAAATGTAGGCACAAAATCAGAAGTATCATAAAATCTATGGATTTTTCACACATTAAACAAAACAAAAATTACCTAAACCGGAAAAAAATCGTTTTCATTCATAACTTTTGCAACTTAAAGCAATTTTTTTCCCATTTTTACCTGTTCCCTGTTTTCCCAAATATCATAAAATCTATAGGTTTTTCTACAAACTTGTCGTAAACTTTTATTTTTTGTATTGTTACGTTCATTCAAAAAAAATATTAAAACGTTATGTTTATTACGCATTTTCTGGAGAAAACCGAACCGAAAGTAAAAAAGTTAACAAAAGTCTAATATTTCTTATAAAAATAGAGGCCTAAACGAAATTTTTATCATTAGTACTAACAGCGCAATTACTGTTAATATGGGTCAGGGTACACCCAATTAAGACTTTTCTTAAATCCTCAATAAATGATATAAAAATTATAGATAGGCCCTTACTGTACAACAATTTTTTCCTTAGAATATACCCATAAATCATGCCCTAAAATATTGCCAACGAATTAAGGGACACCCTGTATTTCTTCGATCCGCACTCTTTGTATTAATCTTACGTCAAGAAGGTTTCTCTCCATTTTTGTTTGACAAATCCTTAATTTTTCGGTTAGGTTTGTTGTTACGCCCAATGTTTGGAGTTCATATATGTCAAAACTGGTAGGATTGCTGAGACCATTATATATTTTCTTGTGTCTTTGTTTAGCTTCGCGGTAAGTATATCCTTTCTATTCCATAATTGTCGCCATGCGTTTGTTACTGGTCTATATATTTCCCTTTCTTCTAGATTTTTAAATGATTTCAGTTGTCCCAAATAGATATAGTCCTCAACATAATAAATTTTAACGTTTTCAAGTATACCTAATGTCATTTTGTGTAGAGTTTGTCATTACTTTTGTTTTAGACTATTTAATGCATAGTTCATAATTTTTACAAATTGAAGCCAGCTGAGTATCATTGTCTGAATGTTGTCTGATTTTTGTGATATCAGCACAACATCGTCAGCAAATCTCAAATTGTTCAAGCGTTATCCCCATATATCTAATCCAAATCGATTCCAGTTATGTAAGTTGCTTAAATATCTCTTCGAGTACGGCAGAGAATAATGGTGTGGATATTGGATCGCCTTGGCCAACACCTCTTTTTATGTTGAACAAAGGTCCCGTTCTTTCAGTTTTTATTTGTCCTGTATTGTCTTTATATACATTTCTTTATGTTTTATTGTATTGTTCATGGATTCCTTGGTTTTCTAAAGCTATCCATATTTTGTCATGTTTTATTGAGTTAAATGCCTTGCTAAAGTCGATATATAAAAGATATAGGGGCTTTCTATACTCGTTGCATTTTTCGATCAGTTGGTTTATAGTCTGTATAGTATATGGTCCGCTGCAGAAAACACTTCCATGAATCCTGCTAGTTCTCGTGGTTGTTTGCTATTTAGTTTGTTTTTAATAATCCGATATATGGTTTTTGAGAATACTTTATATATTGTTGATATGAGGCTGATACGTCTGTATTTGTTAACATCGTCTTTGTTACCTTTTGTGTATCAATTGTTATTGTAATTTGTTTCCACTGCTTCGGTAGTCAGAATGACGTTGAATAATATCAGTAGTGTGCTTTTTCCATAGTTTAGCATTTCTACCGAAATGCCGTCGTTTCCAGAACTTCTTAGGTCGCCAATGGATTTCTCTATATTATTTATTTCGAATAATGGCACATCATATATGGTTGTAGCTCTGCTTTGATTGTTAGTTTCGTCAGTTGGGTGTTGTGTTGAGTTAAAAAGTTTTTCGAAAAAGCAAGTAGCTGTTTCGTTCAATAAATTTCGGTTTGTGACTTGCTTATTGTTTTTCTTCATCGAAGTTATCCATTCGTTTCCGTTGTTCAGGAATTGTTTAGTTTTTCTAATCGACAATCTGCAGTTTGTTTTGAATTGTCATCTCGTTGTATAAGTTAATGTCTTTTTTTATATCGCTTATTATTGTTTTCCTTAAACAACTTAACTCAATTTTGTCTTCATCTGTCAAATGTATCTTGTTGCTCTCTTCTGTCAATGAGTGTTTTTGTTTGGTTTGCAATTTTTGTGTCTTTTCTGTGCTTTGTTTACATTAATATATTTGTTGCCGTTGATTTTATATCGGATTCCAGTTTATCATAGGTATTTTGTATATTTAAATGTATATTGGTTACTACGATAGCATGTCTAATATGCATTTCAAGATTGTTGTTTTAGAGTAGGATATTTTCTGTTGATATGTTTTGGGTATGTAACGCATGAGTGTTACGTCTTAGACTTTTGTGGTCAATCCTTACTTTTGCAAGTGCCATTCTATGGTCGCTTTCGTATGTTAATTTGTTTATAACTGATACGTCGATAGTGTTTTTATTTTATATGTTAGAATAAAGTCAATTTCGTTTAGTGTTGTTCCATCGAGTGATCTCCATGTCCATTTACATTTCTTCTTCTTATTGAAAAAGGAGTTTCAACATATAAGGTTCATTTCGCTCAACCCATTGACTAATATCTTTCCCCGTTTGCTTCTTAATCCATATCTATATGGTACTTGTTCACCTCGTCCAGTTTTTGTTCCTACTTTAGCGTTGAAATCTCCGATAACGTACATAATCTCAGTTTTCATAAAAGTTATTTATTTCTTCTTCTGTCGATTTGTATGCTTAAATGTATGATAGTTATTTTTGTATTTTGGATTTTTAAAGTTATACTGCATAGTCTTTCGCTTGATAGTTGCACGTCTATTATTTGTTTTTTAAGTTCCTTTGTTTATGAGAAATCCTACAAAATATAGCCTTTTTGTTTCGCCAATATAACAGAAAATGGTGTTTTCTTGATCTATGACTTGTTGTCCATAAATTCTTGTTTCTTCTAGTCCTTAGATCTTCTTTTCGTTCGACCGTGGATAATGTTAAGGGTACAAATATTTAATGTGTTTTTACATTGTTCTTTTGTTTTTCTTGTGTCTTGCTATTGTTTTTACTTGTTGTGGGGTAATAGCCTTTGTTCTTCACGGTGGCTAGTCGGTCTGAGGACATGTTTTTTGCGGTCTTGTTTGTTTTTTCTAATTTTGGCTTATCCAGACTTTGTCGCGTTTGTTGCCAGTTTTTGTTATTGTTAATTTCCTCTTTGTTGTAGGTTTGGAAAAAGTTATAAATGCTGTTTTTTTGTCTTATATTTTCCTTGTTAGTTTTTCGGTTTGCCTCTGTATTTTAGAGCCACTTGAGCAGGGACTCTCATTATCATTTTTGTTTTGTTCATTTCCGTATTGTAATCGTCTTTTCTTAGGCTGAAAACACACCGGATCAAACAAAACGTTTTTGATTCGATAGTCAAAAAACGTTTTTTATTTGAACACACACCAAGCGAAACAGAATTTAACAAAACAAAACGTTTTAGTTTCTCGTTTCGTTTGGTGTGCGTTGAAATAAAACAAAATGGAATTTGCGACTAGCTTTTAGTGTCGAAGATGAAGTTGTGCCAATCTTACATACAATTTTGGAAGCAATTGAAGAAAATCCATATAATATAAAACGAAATGCTGGGGATGTGATAATAAACTCAATGTGTTTGTTTAAAGAAAATGGTATTTTCTCGTCGGCTTTTTTGGTCATATGTTTGTTTAATGAAACAGGTTATTTATTTAAAATGGAATAAACTGTTTCATTAAACAAACATAAGACCAAAAAAGCCAACGGGAAAATACCATTTCCTTTAACAAACACATATATGTCAAATTGGTCAAGCAATTTACATACAATAAACTTAATAGCAGAGTTAAGAACTTATCCTGAAAAATTTAATAATATCACCAGAATGCGGATTGAAACTTTTCATTATTTATTGGGATTAATCAAAAATGCTATCAGAAAACAAGATACGAACTATGGTAAAAGCATGGTATAGCTCTACGGTAAGTAAAAACAAATAACAGAGTAAACATGGAAGCAAAACATAGGACGGGCTACAGTCCGCTTGGGCGAACTGTCGGATACCCTATTCTTATTTCTATCCCTCATAAGTGGGCGTGACAAAAGTCTAAGTATAGTTGCATTGTTAAGAACGATCTACATATTTTGTTATATTACATTTAAAGGATTTAATCGAAAAAACGAAGCTTTTGTAAAAAACGCCCCTTAGCTCAAACTTTGGTTTTTCAATAAAATTATTTTTTTAAATTGTGGGCGTGTCAGTGGGCGGATTTTGAAAATACTGTAACGTACGTGGTTGTGGT
This sequence comes from Portevinia maculata, assembly GCA_949715645.1. Taxonomy (NCBI): domain Eukaryota; kingdom Metazoa; phylum Arthropoda; class Insecta; order Diptera; family Syrphidae; genus Portevinia; species Portevinia maculata. Next base: position 117,331,129 of record OX454527.1, on the reverse strand, counting down.
GTTGGGTCATTGCTGGCATGCCCGTTCGCTCGCCGGAGGGCATGGAGAACTTGACCCAGAACACTACAAAAAAATCATGCCAGTCTTTGACGACAGTTGGTATTCGCCTGCGAGAAAATGTTCAGAACCCACCCTACCTGGTTACCATACTCGCCTCGGTAACCCCTTTGCTGGCATCTTCTCTTCTTAAAATTCCCTCATCGCTTTGTCCTCTTTCAGCCTTATCTCCTCATCCTCTCATCGATCTCTTATTCGCAAACCATATTTAAATAAATGTTTTCCAATTTCATGGGTAATTCACAAACATTTTATTCGTTTTAATTCTACTTTACTTAATGCAACGCAATTCAATTAAAAGAAAGTAAGCTTAAGTTCTAAAATCTGCACTTTCTCAATAAAAAAAAATCACTTAAATTTCAAGACACTGGTCCCCAGTCCACAATTTATATAGTCGATATATATTTTATGTCAATCAATATGACTCACCAAATTATTTGTACAGCAACTGAAGATGAAGTGGCCACAGCATCCAGGTTACTCTTCGTATACAGCTTTTCTGTTGTTCCTGTATCACTTGAGAAAGTTATATATATATACTATATAAAGTTATTGAATACTACTCTACTTCTTAGTTGATTTATAAAGTAATCTTCATTAATTAAAGTACTTTCTTTTGAACAAAATTTCCAATTCAGTTAACTTTAAATAAAAATATGAATAAAATTTCTAATCGAATTGAATTAAAAAAAAATTGTGTTCTTAAAGAAAAAGATAAAAAAAAGGAAAGAAAACGCTGGGATTGAAGTTTCTTCTAAATCGGACTCGAACCTGCGACGCTGGTCATACGGTGTAATACTCGGTGCTTTAAACCGCTTCGCCAACGGGTGTATTTGTCAACAGCTTTCTAAAATGCCGCTTCGGGTTGACGGGATATCTGCTTTCGGTTCTATTCCCAAACAGAATTTAATTCCCCCACAAGACAAAATCCTGGACGGCAATTACCGTCCTTTTTTAAGGATTTCTTGAACTCTAGCAGGAAATCACTAGTTAGCGGGATAGCTTGAAAATTTAAAATTCATTTTACCTCTATAGCTTTCAGCAACTTCTCGCTGCTTTTCCACTATTCGTGTATTTTGCTTTATGTATATCCTTTTTCCTGGTGTATAGTTTTTCCTTTTTTTTCACTACTGAACTTAGCCGGCTTTTAATTTGTTTCTTATTTGATTTGTGATTTGGCAAACTTTACTTGAAGACTGAAACTGAACCGTCGACTTTGAAATTTAAATTTGAAATGCCGGTTAGGATTTCTTATTTCTGCCCTCTGCAATTTTCCCCTGACTTGGTTCAGAAATCTCCCTCTTACTCAAACAGTATGCAATACAGTCTGAAATTTGTATATACTCGTATGTTAAAAAAAACTACTGTTCACTCCTATATAATTTTACTTTCGTCTAAAGGCTCTTTTAGACGATCAGTTATCAGTTCAGTTTTCAGTTCAGTTGTCAGTTCAGTTAAAAAAGACAATGTGTTTAGACGTCAGTCCAGTGTTCAGTTGAGCTTTCATTTTTCTTGTGAGCAGTCGAAAGTCAGAAGAAATACATTGCGTAATGGACGATGAAAGCCGATAAAGTGACACTTATGAAGTCGATATGTCAACATTTCTGTTTTGCAACACAGGGCTTTTGCTTTTCTTGGATGAATTTAATATTTAATCCAATAATTGCAAAAAGAAGAACCCACGAGTGCTAATTGGTGTTAACTAGTGTTTTACAATTTGTTTCTCCATCTGATGACTGTTCCTACAGAGTGAAGTTCCCGATTTTGCACTAATTTCAACGTGATTGCTTTCATGGAAATTGCACGTGGGTCGCGAACCCCGCTAACATGCCGGGCAATTCAGATAAGTGTTTATTTTGTTTACCCAAATTAGTGTATTGCTTTGTGATCTCTTGCTTTGTTTCAGGTTATTGTCGAATATCTTTGGCGTGGTAGGTACCGAGGAGTTTGCCATTACGGGATTCGAGGACATACATACAATTACCTACTACTTCTCGCACTCTGGACTTCAGAAACTTCGGCATCAATTTCGCGTTCTCTCCTTCAACAAATTTGCTTTGTGCGAAGTTGCGGTGGAACAGTTCTTGACCAACTTTGAATTCCACCTGTCGGATACGTGAGTTGTATGTATTTTTAGATTTGTTGAATGCCTTTTGCAAGTTAGATGACACCTGCAAACGATCAAGAATGATTTTGACTTCGTTTGGTGTTACTTAAATCCCTGGGTCGTGTAGCGCCTTCAAGTTCCGGAGAACATGATATGCCGAGCCGTGGATAACCATGTTTTGGCCGAAGAGCGCGTAATATGGCTGACAACTTATCGATTCGTGCGTGTCAGATCGCAGAGCGCATGCAATGCTAGACATTGCTCGGATATCAGGACTCGCAATTTACTAAGGACACTGCGATTGACCCGTTCGGAGATGCTGGCTTGTGGGGAATACAAGGCCGTCCTTACATACCTAATACCGTAGTCAGCCAAAAATCGTTTGAACTCATTTGAAATAAATTGCCGTCCATCCGAATGGATAATTTCTGGCGTTCCGAAGGTGTGAAACGCAACCGCTTTCGAGAAATTGAATTATCCGCGAAGATGTTGCTTTCGGCAACGCTTTTAGAAAGGTGAACTTCGTGAAGTGGTCTAGTATTTAGTATTTATTTCTTTAATTACATCGCTGTACAAAGAGAATAAATTCTTAAAGAAGTACAGGTATTATGTTTAATTGGATATGTTACATGGTTAGGGACAATTATTTTTATTTTTATATATATTTAGTTAAATTGCCAAGAAAAAAATAAAAATAAAAGAGAACATTATAATTTAATTTAACTATATATTATATATAAAACATTACATCTAATTCTCAGATGCGATAAAAAGGAGAAAACGACTGACTGCGAGAATGTTAACTTATCACACAAATAATTTGGGGTTATTCCTTTTATAATTTTGACGAGTAAGGCGATGCATTTGAAACGAAGAAAACACTGTAGGTTGCATCCGAGAATTTGTCGCGAGTATCCGGATATATGAACAGAGGCCAAAAACAAACCTGGTAACAGCGTTACGTGCTAATTGCAATTTACGCAACGATACAGAGTCTAAATCGGCAAAAATTTCCCAACCATAGCTCAGAATCGGCACAATTAATGCTTTGACCAGCCTTGTCATAACCTCTGCAGGTAAGAAAAGTCTAGAGTTAGACAGACCGCGAAGTGAACCATATTTTTGCAATAACACTATTAATGTGGTCGCTCCAGGATAGAGTGCTGTTAAATATTATTCCCAGATTTTTAATCGTCGACACCATTTCAACCTGTGACCCATATAACAAAATGGGAAGGAAGTCAGCAAAATTGGGTTGCTGCCTTTCAATTGGTAAACATTTTGTTTTAGCAGGATTCAACGCCAGCGCCTTACTATCGATTCCAGATCCTCGTTCATTTTCAGCACAGCGTCTTCAACCAGACCTATGGGAAAATCAAGATAAAGCTGGACATCGTCAGCATAAATGTGGAAATTGCTATATTTAATAATAGATGGCAGGTCGTTTATAAATAAAGAAAAAAGTAGAGGTCCAAGAATAGAACCTTGCGGTACACCCCTTCTTACAGGTTGAAAGGAGGAAAGACTGTCATTGCATGAAACGGCCTGAACGCGATCATTTAAATAACAGCAAATCAATTTAGTTGCACTGTAAGAGAAATTAAACACCCGGGATAGCTTCTGACATAGGATATTCGGATCAACGAAATCAAAGGCCTTTGAGAAGTCTAACAGTGTGAGTAGTGTTAATTTGTTATCATCAATGGCTAGGCGAATATCATCCGATACCTTCAATAAGGCCGTTATGCAACTGTGGCTAGAACTAAACCCAGATTGAAAAGGGCTTAATAAATTTAAGCTATCAACATACTCCTTGATTTGTTTGCTGACGATAACCTCAAAGACTTTTGATAGATAAGACAGAATGGCAATTGGACGATAATCATTCTTACTTCTTGAGCTCTTCGGTACAGGAACTATTTTAACCCGTTTCCATTCAGTCGGATAAATAGAGACAGTTAGTATGGAATTGAAAATATATGTAATATACTGGAGTATTTTAGGAATCAGAATTTTTATAAAATCGGGATGAATATTATCTAACCCAACACACTTTGACTTTATTGAGAAGATTGCATTGCAGTCAATGTATCTACTGCAGAAAGTGAAAAGGCACTTTGAAAATGATTCGGTGTAAACATATGTGAGGATGAGAAGTAGTTTTGCGTGGCCAGGTTGAGGTTGACAAATCTTGTATTTATTTCCTCAATATTAATATCGTCATTCAGAGCGGGAGGTTTTTTCCCAAGCCCAAAGTCGTTCACTTGTTTCCACAAGTATTTAGAGGAGCGGTTTAAATCAAATTTGTGGAGATAGTGGAGGTATTTCTTATATTATCATACAAGTAACCCGGTTTCTGACTCTCTTGAATGCATTGAGCATATCAGTGCATTCAAATCTTCTCCATCGTCGAAAAAGACTATCGCGTAAGGATATCGCACTAATAATATCAGCTGACATCCAAGGGCACTCGGCGTTTCTCACAAATTTCGTTCTAATTGGAACACATAAGAAATATTTTCGTTAAAGATGTGAAGCTGATCTTCTAGGTTAGGTTTTACGTAAATGTCACGCCACGCAAGGTTATCGCATTCAAGGAACAAGTTTTGGAGGTCTGTGTTTCGAAAGTCTCGGTATTGAAAACTACGCTGAGTGTTGTTGTTACCTGAAGCAAAATCAATGGTAGTAAATAGAAGATCATGGAGAGAGAAGGCCGGTGCTAACAATTGGCTATAAAATTTCAATAAGTTTGGGTCACTAAGCAAAAAAACATCCAAGAGTGATGGAGTCTTATTAGGCATGAAATGCGTTGCTTTTGTTAGTTTTGCAAATATAAGGTTTGCGGCATTCGCATTCATAGCATCTCAGAGGAGGTGGCTGGAAGAGTAACTTAGAAGATTTATATTAAGATCTCCACAGACTATAAGTTTTTGGGCGAGGTGGGAAACCTCATTAATGAGATTTTCCACTATTTGATAGTCAGCAATACTTGGTGGCATATACATAGATCCAATAACACATTTATTTTCGCCGTTCCCTATTTCAATATTCTCTTCTGAACGCAACACAACACTACACTTAATTTCGTGTCTCAGATAAATAGCTGCTCCCCCACCAATTCGCCCATAACGATAGGAGCGAAAAAGCTTAAATCCTTTCATTGAAAAACATTCATTCTTTGTGTTTGGATTAAACCAAGTCTCGGATACACAGACAACATCAACTCCGCTTTTCTCAAATACATGCCTTAACTCGTCTACTTTGTTAACAAGACTCTGCGCGTTGATATGACAAATGAGCAAACCCGTTCGCTATTTGCACAAGATGTTTATTAGCGAGTGCAATTTTCATTCATTCTGCTGCCATTGTTGTTACCAAAGACATTTTGTGGATCAAGGAAGAAAAATCGAACACAGAGATTTCAAATTAAAAACAAAAGCCTTCGGATAAGTATCAAGACACTTGACAATTTTTTATACAACAAAAGAGTCAACAAAGTGTAAAGAAAAAATGAAAAATACAAAGCAATAGAAAAAGAAAAGAAAACATAGGGACGGGCTACAGTCCGCTTGGGCGAACTGTTGGATACCCTATTCTTATTCCTATCCCTCATAAGTGGGCGTGACAAAAGTCTAAGTATGGTAGAATTGTTAAGAACGCTCTACATATTTTGTTATATAACATTTAAAGGATTTTATCAAAAAAAACGCTCCCTAGCTCAAACTTGGGTGTTTCAATAAAATTGTTTTATTTAATTGTGGGCGTGTCAGTAGGCGGATTTAAAAAAAATTAACACATGAGCATAAAGGGCCCCTAGAGAGCTCCCTAGCTAAAACTTTGAATTTTCAAAAAAAAAAAAATTTAATTGTGGGCGTGTCAGTGGGCTGATTTTGAAAATATTTACACATGCATAAAGGGCCCATAGAGAATATATATTATAAATTTCAGCTCCCTAGCTCAAACTTTGGATTTTCAAAAAAAATGTTTTATTTATTTGTGGGCGTGTCAGTGGGCGGATTTTGAATTTTTTTTTATCCCGAGCAGTTTTAGGAGTCATAGATCATATATAAAAAATTTCAGCTTTCTAGCTCAAAATTAACCAACGACCATACCACGTCGAGTTAATCGGTTCTCGTCAGATCACCGCAATTAAACGACGTTGGGCGCGGTTAGTACGTAGATGGGGGACCGTTTGAGAACAACCGCGTGTCGTTGGCCAGTCCCATCTACAGAGTTGAGGTAGATATACATACGTGGTATCGCAATGGACCTAAATTGGTCTAAGTGTGTCGGCTTCTGCCGACAGCCACATAAACCTAACCTAACCTAACGTAGCTCAAAATTCGATTTTTTACAAAATTTTGTTTTTTTTAGTTTGTGGGCGTGTCTGTGGGCGGATTTCAAAAATTCGTAAACTTGATCATTTCGGGACCCTAGAGAGTATATGGTTAAAATTTCAGCTCTCTAGGTCCAGTTTAAAGGCCTAATTTTTGCCGACGGACGGACGGACATGGCTAGATCGACATTACTATCGATGCTGATCATAAATATAGTAACTTTTAGGGGTCTACGGGCAATATTAAGGTATGTTACAAACTATGCGTCAAAATTAATATACCCTTAGATTAGGGTATAAAAAGGAAAATTTACAAACAAAAAATAGAAAAAGGAACAAAGAAAATAATAATAATATAAAGATTTGGTAAGTCGTAGCTATTATGTTGCGTTGTTTCCTTGGCCGTTAAAGTCAGTTCCGATCGCATTTCTCAGGTCTCCGATTTAATTGATTAGTAGGAGATTGATTTGTTGGAGTGCGTATATACAATCTTCCGTTGAACGTGTGGAAAGAGGAGATGAGTGAACGCTCTTTCAATTTAAGAGCTTTCCGTTGTAGTTGGTATGTGCGCTTTGTTAAGCTCTCGTTGATATGAAAGCTTTTTTGAGAGTTAAATCCAATATCACAAAGCTTTAATGTAGAACTCTTTCTCTTGCGATAAGCAGCAACAGCTCTTAAGAGGTTTTGTTTATCTCGGTCATTGGCGAATTTCAACATAATGCAAGCATCTGTTGATGCCGGGATGATTTCACTCTAAAAATGTTGTTTAAGGCATGAGCCGGAGTGCCAATCGTGTCGCAGATTTTATGGTAGACGCCAGTTAGATTTTCGTCGGGCTGAGTTGGGACTCCGTACAAGATCGCATCCGATTTGAGTTTATCCCTTTCAAGCTCATCAGCAATCAGCTCAAGACGACTACACTTATCAGAGACATCATAGATTTTCTGTTCCAATTCAAGAGTTACCTGTTTGACTTTATCATTAAGCTTTTGTTCCAACGATGAAAGTTTGTCATCAAGCATTGCAGCAAGTTAATTTTTGAATTCATCTCCCCACTTTTGCAGTTTTTTCTCCATTCTGACCAATGAAGCAATGTCTCTCGGGGAATAAACGCTATGTTGTTGTTGGATTGGTTTTGTTGCTCTTGTTTCGGGCATTTTGTGTGCGTAGTGAATAAAGGCGAACAAATAAGAAACTTTATTTTATGATATAGGTTTTTAAGTCTATTGTACCACTTATTTTAACGTTTATTCGGGATGTTAACACTTCAAGCGACAAGGAAAAAAAAGGTGTGAGCCACGCTGCACTCACGGTATAGTTGATGTGTAAACATGTAGGCACAGTTGCGCGTTAGCTACCTAATTTGTTATCTACCTAACGCCATAACTAAGTAACTAACGTAGTTAAATTAGCTGCGCTAAAAATGCAATCGATTTGGTGGTTAGCTATCATAATGACAACTAATTTTTGCTATTAGCTATTAGTTGCAGGTTGTGTAACTAAGGTCGTTAGGTTGCCAAAGTTAGTCGCGGATGACAACTAAAAGTTGGTTAGTTTTTAGCTGTAGCTTTTTAGCTGCCTAGGTAATAACTAATAACTAAATCAAAATTTATTGTTTTACTATAATGGTGATAATTTATTGGGATTTGTTATGCATATTGCGTTTAAAATAAAAATTGATTGAATGTCCCATGATGTTTTTTTACAAAGAGGTCCTTGGAGCCACAATAATTAAACCCGAAAAAGGATATTTTACCAAAATGTTTGTTGTTCCTAGCACCCCTCATTCAAATAACATTGAACTCATATATACCGTGTGGATTCTAATGGCATTTTGGAAAAATATCCTTTCTTCGACTTTTAAGGACCTTTTTTGTTGTTGCAAGGACCTCTTAGTCAAATAACATTGAACACAGATATACCGTGTGGATTCTAACGGCATTTTGGAAAAATATCCTTTCTTCGACTTTTAAGGACATTTTTTGTTGTTGCAAGGACCTCTTAGTCAAATAACATTGAACACAGATACACCGTGTGGATTCTAACGGCATTTTGGAAAAATATCCTTTCTTCGACTTTTAAGGACCTTTTTTGTTGTTGCAAGGACCTCTTAATCAAATAACATTGAACACAGATATACCGTGTGGATTCTAACGGTATTTTGGAAAAATATCCTTTCTTCAACTTTTAAGGACATTTTTTGTTGTTGCAAGGACCTCTTAGTCAAATAACATTGAACACAGATATACCGTGTGGATTCTAACGGCATTTTGGAAAAATATCCTTTCTTCGACTTTTAAGGACCTTTTTTGTTGTTGCAAGGACCTCTTAGTCAAATAACATTGAACACAGATATACCGTGTGGATTCTAACGGCATTTTGGAAAAATATCCTTTCTTCGACTTTTAAGGACCTTTTTTGTTGTTTCAAGGACCTCTTAGTCAAATCGCATTGAACACAGATATACCGTGTGGATTCTAATGGCATTTTGGAAAAATATCCTTTTTTCTACTTTTAAGGACCTTTTTGTTTTCCAAGGATCTGTTAGTCAAATAACATTGAACACAATATACTGCGCGGTTTTTTAGGAGTTTTTGAAAAAAATGTGTTTTTCTGGCTTAAGGACCTTATTTGGTTCTCCAAGGACCGAGAACAAATATATTTACACATCAACGAGAGCAAAAATGTTTACACATTAAAAAACTTTGTTGCAAATACTGCTGTTTTGTGTAAATAAACTGGGAAAATTATCGGACACTTTGTTTACGCTACTGACTCATAGTGATTCACAAGCTTATATCTAGTCTACCGCGATAAAAATGGACACAATCCCTCGCTTGGTACGTGTATATGGTCCTAAGAGGTCGATGTATAGTCGCTGCATTGGTCTTTCAGAAACAATCTGTTTGATGATAGGGGGACAAAGATTGACATTTGGAGCCTTGACGGTCTTACAGACGTCACACGCACTCACGAAATGTTTAATATCCCTGACCATCCTAGGCCAATAGTATTTCTCACGAATACGAGCATAAGTTTTTGCAAAGCCACTGTGGCTGCAAAGCTTCGTATCGTGGGCCATTTCGATCACGGTTTGCGTGAGTACGTCAGCTAGCCACAGACGCCACAAAGAGTCCTCCTCGCCCACATCACCTGTCCTGAACCTAACTCTTTTGTACATATATTTTCCTATACAACTAGGTCAGGAAGAACAGATTGTTTCTAAACGATATCCACTCTCAACTTGGAATATTGCTCCGAGTCGAACTCCTCCGATGCCAAGTCAACCTCTACACCTATCATCGTCGCTGCAATTTCTTCCATGTCCATACGCGACAGAGCGTCTGGTTGAGGGAACCGTTCCGATACTCGAACACAAAATCAAATTTTTGGAGTTCGAGAGTCCATCTCGCTAAGCGGCCGCTCAACTCTCTTTGTGACATCAGCCACTTGAGACTCGAGTGATCAGTGACGATTCGGAAGGGTACTCCTTCAATATAGGCCCTGAACTTCCGCACGCTTAGGACAGCGACAATGCATTTCAGCTCCGTGACAGTGTAATTTTTTGCGCTTTGTTGAGTTTCTTCGACATAAACGCTATCGGAGTTTCATTTTGACTCTTATCAAGCTGAAAGAGAAAACCACTAACTCCCTCTGAAGACGCATCACACTGTACCGTGAATGGCCTGCTGAAATTAGGCTGAGACAGCACAGGAGCGGAGGTAAGTGCCATTTTTGTTTCTCAAAAGCTTCAGTCACTTCTGGTGTTAATTTATATATGCGATAATTTTTTCCAATCTGATCCATTTAACATTGATATAAGGTCCGTTTTTTCCAAGTAATTCCGTTTCCATATTTGTCGCGGTATCTCAGCTAGAATCGGACATCTTGCGATGAAATGCAGTACATTTTCAATTTCGTTGCTGTTGCATAACATAAGGAGCAGTTAAGTGCTAAGTCATTGCGATGCGGTATGAAATTAAGCGGTAACAGTTGCCCTTTTGCTCGGCCAATGATATAGTTTCACCGTTAAGGTTGTCGTTGAAGTAGCTGGATTCTCCTGGATCGTGTTGGAGTTCAGGATAGAGTTCCCTATGTACTGAGCTTTTTGCTCGCTCAATATTTTCTTTTCTTGTTTTGGAATGGAGCTTTTCAAGTAGGTTATGAAGAAATGGCCTCCATTCTGCCAAATTATACAAACTAAGATTGAAAGGGAGCTTACAAAGGTCTGCTAGATTTTTCCATTGCTCAAACCATGAACTTTGCGATCTTACATTTACTGCTGCATTCCTGGTTGCAAAATAAAAAATACGTGCCATGCATCCGGATACACATTAGGAGAAGGATGTCACTATACAGCGACTAGACGCCATCGTCCTGTTAAAAAAGGTTTGCAAACTGCTGGGGTTCACAAGTCAAATAGAAAGTCGTAGGAAAAGAAAAGGCACAACCGAATAAAACACGGTACCGAGAGGCACCTTTGAGAGAAAACACGGAACAGAGAACGAGAAACAGTCAGGTGTTCGTGACCAAGCAGCACTAGGTTGTAGCTGCATCTTCGGCTTTACCCACCCTTTACTTTAAAATACAATCAACAGCTCCATGGCTACCTTACGCCGGTAAACTGTGTGGAGGTAGCCCCATATTGTTCGAGGTTACACCAACTCCATTTATTGATCACGGGTTACAAATCACCATCACCAAAACTATTCATATAGCCTGTCATGGCTAACAAAGCAACACACGGGATTTCATGAAAGGTTTGCACAATTTTATTCATTTAAATAATGCTTAAATAAGATCTGACTACTAATGCCGATCTAAAATTATATATATACTAGCTGTCCCGTGCTCGCCTTGCTTCGCCAGTCTGCCACTTCTCAAATTTACAACAAAGTACTTGCCGATAAGAACTGATAAAGAAAACGTCGAGAGTGTCCCTACTCATTATATGGATAAACGCTGAGTGTGAGTCCCTCTCAATCTCATTTACATTTCATACCCTATCTTTCTCAATCCCATGGCCACGCGCCATAAAAAAACAAACTGTACAAAAAATACAGTTAGGGAAATAGATTTGTGCCGCACACACACACACATGTTCCTCTGGGAAAATCCAACGATCTAGCTTCAATCGAATATTTTACTTTTTTGAATTGTATAAAATTTATAGTTTAATGCCTATTGTTCAACTTCAGGATAACCTACAAAGATGATTTATATCTTAAAATCTTTGTACATAATTGAACTTTATATTAAAAAAAATTCTATTTCATTTGGATGAGTCATTCCAAAGCTAGGAGCTTGAAAGCATTCGAGAGTTACACCTTTTCTTAGATATCAGCTTATATCTCCGCTTCTGGACAGCGGATGAAGCATTTTCCCGCGGTAAAAAGTAGCCTATGTCCATTCTCAGGCTCTAGACTATCTGTGTACCAAATTTCATTTAAATCGGTTCAGTAGTTTTGGCGTTAAATCGAGACAGACAGTTACTTTCGCATTTATAATATTAGTATGGATATACTGCTTATTTTTAATCGCACGGCAATAAGACCTAAGACCATAACTAAATGTTCTAAGATATATACAATACATACATACAGGATACAGCATCTACCCCCTAGGTTTTGACTTCCAATAAGGACGTCTAGCTATTAATATTAAATACGGTGGTAAATTTCTTTAGATGTCTGAATCAAAGTCAAACAGCACATGTTATGATATACAAAGTAGTGAACTAAAGAAATCTTGGTTGATGCCAAAGGAAATTACAAACTTAATTTTCAATCGAATTGAGGATGCATATGTGATGGTGGACACTGCACGGGTGTCTTTTAGATCTTCTGACTCCGTTGTGTGCGCACAAATCGTTTTGTGTTGATCTTGACTATGACTGTGGGAAAAGATGATATTAAAGTATATGTATATTTGTATATTTCAAATGGCATTACCTGTGTTAACAATCTTAAATTAACCTGTAACTATTCCAACTCAATATTAATAATTAAACTAAGCTTACGATAAAATAAGTACTGTTGTTTCTTCTTGGAGTGGTGTACACTTGGTGTGGTGGTGTGCCACTAGATGTGGCGGGTGCTCTAAGAATTCCAGGTCGAAGAAATTTTTATTCTTCGAGTCTTGCTGGTTGTGAAGAATTAATCTTCGTAGAAATGCTGGTAGTTGAAAGAATTGCAGGTGGTTGAACTGGTGGTTGAACTGGCTGGTAAGTGGAAATGCGGCCGGTATCGCTCCCACATGGATATCCACGTGTTGAGTAAAGACGATAATAGCGACTTCTAATCTGGGGTTTATGATCAGGCGCTTGGGCTGTGCCGAGTAATCCTTTTGCTGTTAAGTGATGGTGCTATAGTTCTCTGGCTGTTCTGCCGACAGTGCCGGTGCGCAGGTCCTAATTGACTTTAAATCTCTTCCTAAAGTTGTGGCGGCCTAGCGGGGGTTTCTGTTTGCCTAGCGCAGTGGTTACCTCCCCGCAGTATTCAAAAATACTTTTTCTGTTTAGTTTTATAACTAATTGACGTAAAAAAAACTTTTTTTATTTCATTGCTTCTGGCAATGGCGGCACCGACCCGAAACACTAGTGAAAGTCGAAAAGAAAAAACGTGCAATGGCGTCGTACCTTTTATAATTCTTTCTGTTGGTTGGTTAGCATGGTTTCCTCTGTGAAGTTAATAACGATTGCAAAGATTTGCAGCGGATGCACTGGGTTACTGTGAACATTTTGTACAGTACGGTATGTAATCGTAATCCTATTGGATTTAGCGAAAAGATTTTAAAGGCGCACGCTACAAAAACGTTTTTCTGTGGCTTCTGACCGATTCCAGCCCGATGCGTCCGCAGCATAGAGCATTATTAATCTGGACGTTGCCACAAAAACTTTGAATTTTGCCCCTTTATTTCCGTAAACATTAGTCCATACCGTCCCGATCGCATTTTTGGAAGAAGAGAGCTTTTTGACCAGGTGTTTTTCCAGTGCTTCACTTCTATAGCCTCTACTCCATAGCACCATTTTTCGTTTGCAGCTAATCATCCTGTCCCTCTCCGAAAGACCATTGTTTTAGATTTATTGAGGTTAATAATTAGGTTATACTCTAAGCAGTACTCGCGCAATTTGTTTATCATTAGCTGAAGGGACTCGGGCGATTCAGCTTAAAGGACTAGATCGTCTGCGAACATCAGTATTTTGATTTAAAACCCATCATTTATCTTTTACAAGGTCTTCGATATAAAGGCAAAAACATAAAGGGCTTAGATTGCATTTTTGTTTCAATCCTGCTAACGCGAGGAACCAATCTGATAAATTTTGACCATCCCAAACTGCATAGAGGGTTTCACTATAAATGTTGTCAATCATTCTTCCAAACTTGAGAGACATCCCATATCTAAAAAAAATAAAAATTAGGGCTTTTCTGTCGATATAATCAAACGCGGCTCGAAAATCAATGAAAAAGGCGTATAATTTTCTTCGTCTTCGTAGATATATCTCTGCAATATTGGTCGGGCTAAATATGTGGTCTACTGTAGAATATCCTTTTCTAAATCCAATTTGGAATTCACTGAGACGGTGGTTGCTGTCAATGCTGTGAGGCGGCGAATTTCCATGAAGATTTTAAGCGACGTGTTGAGAAAAGCAATACCTAGGTAGTTGGATGGGTCCATCTTGTCTCCTTTTTTAAATATGGGAAAAAGTATAGATTTTCGGAACGCCTCTGGTGTTTCTCCTGTTGTGAAAATGTGATTATACACTTTTGTAAGATGTAATAAGAAATCCATTGCTGCATATTTCCAAAATTTATTTGGGATCCGATCAACCCCAGGAGCTTTGTTGTCTCTTATTTTCGCTACAACTGACTGTACTTTAGATATGGTTATTTCTCTATCCAAAGTTAGATTTTCGATATTTGGTCAAGCGTATTGGATTGGTGGAGCAACGAGTTCCGTGTTTAATTGTCCTTTAAAATTGTGTCGTAGTGTTGCTGCAGGCAAAAGTGTTTTTGTTGCGAAAGTTTTTCCTTTTATATGTTGCATTCCTTTCCAAAATTCGGACGGGTTTCTGCAGTAAGTTAAACTTTCTGCAAGTTCTTTTTCTTTTTTTCAGCAATCAGACAAAGGAACGGCGAGGTCTGAATAGTTCTTAATGAACCTCCTATATCAACCGGTTAAGCCTAAAAACCTTCGAATTTGTCGGGGAGACTTGGGAACAGGAAACTACATCATTGCCTCAACTTTGTCAGGATTGGTCTTCAAAACACCTTGTCCAACAATGTATCCAAGATATTTTATTTCCCGCATGCAGAACTTGCTTTTATCAAGATTTATAGTCAAGTTTGCCCTTCGTAAGCAGCCAGTCACCTCAGTCAGTATACGGATGTGGGAATCGAAATCCGCTGTACATATCTTCATGAAACAGATCATCCAAGTAGACAAAGACCTGCACTCGGAGCCGTGGAGGAATCACCCGGTCCATGAGCCTGCACATCCTCTGTGCGGCGTTGCATAACCCGAAAGGCATAATTGTAAATTGATACAGTGGCCAACCAGGTACAGCAAATGCCGTTTTACTTTTGGACTCTTCATCAAGTGGGATTTGCCAAAATGCATCTTTTTTTTTTCTTTTTTTTTATTATTATTATTTCAGTTTATTTAGCAATAATGCCACTTTTTTCGATTTTACAAGTTTACATTACATTGTTTATAATTATCATTTACGTGTTGCATTTTGAGTTTAATAATTGTTTTTTACAAATAATATTACAGCTTGTTTAAATTTTTTAATATTGGATTCTTCTTTTACATCATTCGGCAGATTATTAAACATTTGTATACCCTTATAGAATAACATAGTTTGCGTTTTATTATCTCTATATAGCTGCAAGTTAAAATCGTTATTATTTCTTAGGTTGTATGAATAAGAGTTAGCTCTTGTGGACAAACGTCTTTTTAAATACATGGGCAATAAATTATTTTTAATTTTAAATATAAATAGCATAGTACTCATTATTATGCTCGTATGTTGTTTGATAGTCCATTTTAACATTTCTAACATTATACTTATTGGAGTGTATCTATTGCAATGTAGTATTGAACGCATTGCCTTATTTTGTAATTTTTGCATTGTGTGCATCATACCTTTGTATATACATTCCTATAGTAGCGCCAAGAAATCGAATAATAATGTTGTACATGTATCCCGCAGAAGCTTTGGCGCTTCAATCGATCAATAATGAAAACTGGTTTGTGTCCTTAATTAATTTAGATGGAGTTTTAAGTTCTTATGAAAGTTTTCGTCAAAACGAAAGCTATATTAAACGAAAGTAATTGAAGTGATGAACAAAACAAAAGTAACATTTTTCCGACCAGCGCCGTTATATTTGAAGATTTTCATAAGTGTGTAGTTTGTCGTTTGTTTATTGAATTTTTTTTTATACTTCTTATGATGGGGATATGATGTGTGGGTGAGAGGGTGCGGTATATGGTTTATAAATTATTTGTTGTTTTCAATGGAAGTTTGGGGTAGGTTATGGCATATTGCAAGGAGGCCGTAGCATTCATCAAAGAAAAGGGGTATAGTATTCATTCATCGTCGGTATCACAAATCATATTATGTACATATTGCGATTGCATTTTGTTACAAAATTAAATCTCCGAATATACCTAAGCAGAATTTGTTCGTTCGGTTTTTCACAAACAACTGGTTTGGGACTTTAATCGACACAGAGATTGCATAACTTACATGTTTTGGATATGTACTGAATACGGATTTTTGAATAAAGGCTGGGAAAATATTTAAACATTGCATAAGAAGGTATGCAATCATTTCGAGATGTTAAAGCGAATTCTTTTGAAGAATGCTCTAAGTTGTTTGCTTTGATGTGTGTGTGGAGTAGGTAGGGAACCGGCACTAGCGGTTGGCCACTTCAAATCCAAAAATTAGTAATAATTACTGTAGTTTATATTCTTTTTTATAATATCCACGGTTGAAATATCCAACCTTCAGAATATCCTTTTTTGTGAGTCGAAGACGTGTCCAGAGTTTTAATTTTTGTGAGTCTATCCCAGGAAAATATCATCCCGCAAAACACCGGAAATCGGGCGCGTTTCTTGGACGTGAGCACAAACGCTTTCAAGATATTCTAATACGGAACTTTTGTTTGTTGGCGGAGATTTGAACGGTACGGTCGGTTAGTCAAACGAAGAGTATGAAAACTGCCATGGAGGACTGGGATACGGCACCAGGACCCCTCCGGGTAAAGATATCCTGAGAATGTGCAAGTCATAAGGTCTTATCGTTCTCAAACAAAGCCGTCACCTGGTCACTTACAGCAGTGGCGGAAACGAATCCCAGATTGATTGCCATAATGGTAGCACGTTTCATGAAGCCTCGGGTTAAAGATAGCAAAGTGATCCTGGAAGAGGCAATCGCCCAACAAAACCGCCTCCTCCTGACAGTAAAGTGTTTGTGAGAATCAAATGGTACAACCTGGACAAAAAAAGTCATGCATTTATTGCAAATATGGTAAATTATCTCCATCGCATCATCAACAAAGTTGTCAATACGGCAAAGAAACATGGTGGTGGGCAGATGAAGCTAAAGCAGTGATTAGTGACAAAAAGGTGTCAGAAGGCTGTCCACGAACTCCAACAAAGCAGCTTGAACAGAAAAACAACTATTTTCAAAATTTGCCGCTGAGAGAAGGAGGAATGCCCAGGAAATCCGTTCGCCAAAGTTCATCAAAAATGCTTAATGTTTCTTGTGGATGACGAAAAACTACTAATTAACCAATTTCATGGGATATATTTTCCGAGAGCCGTTTCTAACACTGAAGAAGTACACGACATTGCTGTTGAAGAAGTTATGAATGCGGTCAAAGACCTTAAAAATCGAAAAGCAGTTTTGCCGGACAAGAAACCCTCTGAGTTCTGGAAAAAGATGGCAGTCATCGGGTCCAAATGGCTCATGATTCTCATCTGCAAACTGATGAGTGGCGATCCAATGCCTAACCCGTGGAGGGAGAGTTTTCTTCTTATTTTGTACAAAGAAAAAGGCGATATGCGAGACTGATAAATACCGTTCAATCAAGCTGATGTCACACACCACTACCACCGGCTATCTGAAGACCAGTGCGGGTTTGTCGCAGGTAAATAAATCAACCACAGATGCAATCCAAAGTATAATGATCATGATGGAAAAACATAGTGATTCTTTGAAGGATTTGCATATGGTGTTGGTTGATTTTGGAAAGTCCTGTAATAAACAACCAACGGATCTGTTATGGGTAGCGCTAAGACAACGAGGAGTTCCAGAAATCTACGTCGGATGGTCAAGGACATGTATACATGTATGAGCGAGTAAAGACAAGAGTAAGATGTATAGTTGGCGTCACCGAGGATTTCGCAATCAAAGAGGTGTACACCAGGGAAGCGTCCTAAGTCTAATCATATTGCCCTTGATTATCTACTTGAAGAAAAAGTGACGGACCCTAATTGGTATCAGTTATTCTTTGCTGGCGATGGATTAGCTAGGTTCAATCGTCCCTGACCAAGATGTTAAATGTGTCGCTGGGCTCATCTCATCTGGATGTTTAAATTGCATAGATGTGATTTCCCCACTTAGTACCTATACTTTTACGACAAACGCTGGTTGGAGGGCGCTGTAGTGATTTTGTAAGCTGGTCCTGCATAGGCAGATGTACTTTCCCGCCTACTTCTGGCATTTCTATTCTGTCAGAAGGAACTCCCATTTCTTGTTCTTCATTCAACGTGCTATTAGGCTTCGAGCTATTTCATCTTCAAATTCTTTAGGAATGGCAGACGTTCGACCAGCTCCAAGATATAGTAACAGTCTAAAAAGCGATCAACTCATAATTTCTTATTTGAGGAAAAAGACTGAAATTTGATTTTATTAAATTTTTCATTTCAAAACTTTTCGTCCCTTCCATCATCCCCCTCTCATCATACATGCTACTTGAAGAGGCGACGATGCAATGTTAGTTAACTCCCACAGCATTTTGGGCGCCTTAAGACAATACATATATTCAACATTTCAGCTTTCTAGCTCACAAATTTGTTCTTTTAAAATTGTGGGCGTGTCAATGGGCGGATTTTAAAAATTCTTAAAAATTATTATTTCGGGCCCCTAGAGATAACATTGCTAAAATTACAGCTTTCTAGCTCCAGTGTAAAGGCATTCATTTGTGCCGACGGGTGGGCGGACGGACGGACGGACATAGTAGATACACATTACTATCGATGCTGACCACGAATATATTACAAAAAACTGCAAAACGACAGGTGACCTGCCTCAATATTCATGTAGCTTATCAATTAGATAAATACACCTATCCAACAACTATTTCCTTGAATAACGGCTGATACAACACAAATTGAATATTTCCGAATCAAATACTGAAGAAATGTCCGATTTATACGGTACATTTTTGGACGAGATACAGCGAAAATAGCTAAAGTCTAAAAATCCATTAATTCATAATTCAAATACCTACCTACCGAAATCAGCTTTTATTCAATATTTCTTTTCAAACGAATCGCCTCTTCCATCATACATTCTACTCGCAGACGACAAAGCCAGATTTCTAATTTTTATATATTATCCATCCTACATACTATTTGCCGAAGCGACGCACAACGCAAATCTTCAAAAAGTATTTGGCTTTTACAAAGAAAAATAAATACTTACATAATATCAGAATGATTCGATAATGAGAGACAAAGCGGTTTATTTCTTCGTTTCTTTCTCTTTTCTCTTCGACGAACGAAGAACTATAATATTGAATGATTTAACGAACAAAAATCTCAACGAATGCTTTTTTATTATTAATAAAATTATCAAAGGCACAAAAGCTCTCAGCCAACTAATTCTCGATTTGGTATGAGTAGCGACACCTATTAGGATACTGGTATTACTGGATTGGCGCTACTATAGGAATGTATATACAAAGATCATACCTACAGAACCCATTAATAATATTGTAGGGCAATATTCAAAATGGGGTTTGATGACGGTATTGTATATTTTTATTGCCATTTGAATGCATAATTTTCTAATTCTCCGAAAGAAACCGATTTTTATAGAAATTTTTTTACAAATGTTTTCAAAATGTACTTTAAAGTTTAAATTACTATCTACTACAAATCCTAGATACTTCGTCTCATTAACACATTCAAATTCATCAATTTTATTGAAAGAATAATTTTTAGGTAATACCATTATTTCAGTTTTATCTACATTTAATTTGAGTTTATTCATATTTAGGTATTTTTTTATATTATGTATATCTTCCAAAAGTTTAGTAATACTCTCACTAAGTTCATTTGTTTCTACATACATGAGTCCATCATCCGCAAATAACTTAATTTGACAATTTATTACAACATTTTTGATATCGTTTATATACAATAAAAACAAAAGAGGTCCCAATATGGACCCCTGTGGTACTCCAATTTCTGTTTTTAATGGATTGGATAGCTCATTATTAAATTTTACTATCTGCTTGCGATCTATTAAATATGATTTAAACCATTGATTCGTACTCTACATCTCTTACCCCATATCCACAAAGCTTTTCAAGTAATATGCCTCTATTTACCGTCTCGAAGGCTCTCTTCAAATCCAAGAATACAGCAGCTATTTTTTTCTTGTTGTGAAGTTTTTCCTTCCTGTCAGTGATAATGAAATTTAAAGCTGACTCGCACGAGTGTTTTCTTCAGGATCCCGATTGTTCTTCAAGTAGTATATTATTGTCCTCAATGTATTTTTCCAATTGAATATGCACCACCTTTTCCAAAATCTTCTCATGCATTGGAAGCATATTTATTGGGCGAAAGTGTTCGTTTTTTATGGAGTTTGCAATTTTTTTGTACAGGAATTATAACCGATGTTTTCCATGTACTAGGGAAAACACCACTTGTCAACGAATAATTAATTATATTCAGTAGAGCAGGACCCACCACACTAAATCTGTCTATTATCATTTTTGTATTCATGAAATTGTAGTCATTTTTGCTTGGCAACATTTCTATTATTTTAAGAAGATCATCAATTGAGTTAACTTTTCTAAATTTAAACCTTCTTTCACTATTGGCTACAACATTTACCCACGGCACTTTAGGAATTTCATCATTTATATGATTTATGCTTTCAATAAAATATTTATTAAACTTATTCGCAATCAATTTCTCCCCTTTAATTTTTACCCCCTCGAACTCAATGTACTTGTTTTCGGTTGTTTCCTCTCCCATCCCAATACTAAACTTTTTATTGATCGCCACATAGTTTTTTGGTCATTGGCTCCACTGAGCTTATTTTGTATATAACGACGTTCCATTTTATTAAGATTAGCTTTATATTCATTACGTATTTTAGTATATGATCCCCAATCAACACTACTTCGCGTCATTAGAAATTTCAAATGGCATTGAATATTTTAATTTCTTTGTACTTTCAGTTCTTTATTAAACCATTTCGGTTTCCCTTCCATACAATGTTTTTCCACTACAAATTTGTTGATCACTTTTAACATTTCCTTTTCAAAAATATCACTCGTTTCATTATCACATTGTACTAAAATACTTATTCCATTTATTGCACTTCTTCTTATTTGTTGAGTAAATTGAAATCTATTATATTTTAAATATTTTATTACTTTCGAGTATTTCACATTTTTATCACTTTTTAGTTTTATTTTACATTCCACTGATTCGTGGTCACTAATTTTAAGATTGTTTCTTACATTCACTTCACAATCCTTTTTGTTTGTAACAACATAATCCAAAGCAGTTTTGCTAGTTAGGTCAAGCCCCGTGATAAAGAATGTGTCCTGTAGTCTGCTCAAAAGACCGTCAATATGTTTCAGTGGGTACGCGTCTTTCATCATTACTGAATTAACTTTTCGAACATCTAAGCACAACCGGACTTTCCTAGGCTTCCTGACCAATACAGTGGGCGAACACCAAGGAGAGTTGCTCTCCTCAATAACACCAAGTGCTAACATGCGGTCTAATTCTCTGAAGACTTCCTCCTGACGAACTGGGGACAAAGGATAATGCCGTGACTTTATTGGCACTGCATTGCCAACATGAGTCTCAACTTGTGTTCTACCAAGACCCAAATCAACAAAGTTCGGAAAGAGGTTTTTCGTGGATTGCTTGTTCCGGGGTAAGCACTATTAGATCCACTTGTTTCTTCTCATTAACACCCTCTTCATTTATCAGGACATCAGTTAGGATTTCATTAATAATGGAACTCTCTCCAGAAATCCATACCCAGGTAAAGTTTCTGAGTTAAGTTGGGAATCAGATAAAAAGAGATGAATTTAGTAACACCATTGAACGTGGTTGGTACCTTGCAATATCCCTTGATTTCATGTGATTTACCATCTGCAGTAAACACATGGTTGTTATACTGGTTTACTTTAAATTCTTTTCTTTTTACCAATTCCCAACATTCATTCCCCAGTACAGAGATGGATGGACCGCTCTCCAGTAAGCTAAAGATTTGTTCCTGGCCCAGAAGAACGCTGGCGTACATCCTTCCATCTGTCTCTGATGAGAGAATGGACTCCATAATCATCTTCCGAAATTTTTGCCGGTTCCGAAACCGTTGCCTGCATTTTTGTATATGAACGCTAGCTAAATTACTTTGGGTTCCCATTATCTGAGAACGGACCTTATAGTAATTCAGCTTGCGTTCATGAAGGGATTTTAGCGAAAAGGTGTTAGTAGGGTTATTGACCAAATTGTCGGTCTGATCTTCTCGTTTTAAAATGCTGACCGGAGCCGTTTAAGAGGAAAGCTCATGGTTCGGGACTACTGAATTTAGTGGTGGGATGGCCCGGGGTTGTTCTGGGAGGAACGACTTTTCCCGCCTCTCACCTCGTTCCTCTGGAAGTTTCCCGAGTGCTTCGTACACTCGGACGTAGCCACTCCCTTGAAACCACAGAGAAAGTAAAACAGATTCCTGGTGCGCGAGGGGCAATAATAAAAGGTGTGACCTGATTGGTCGCAATTCCAGCATACTAGGGTTGAGGAAGATGATACCTATTTTCTGCCTTGTATAAAAGCAGCCACTTCCTCCTGCTCCGAATCCAAAGCTTTTGGCTCTTCCGTCATAATTTCGTGGACAGCTCTTTGGACACCACGCTTAGCAAGAAAACGTTCTACTTCCCTTGCTTTATTCCTTAGCTGTTTTAATGACTTAATGTCAGCTGCTAAAAGCACCTCACGTAACTAATCCTTAGCATTGGTTCGGATAATATCGATCAACTTCTTAGAGTCCATCGGATCATTTAAACGGTCGTTAAGATTAATGACTGCTTCCTAGTAGGTAACCGCATGAAAACGTCCACATCACTCTCCTGACGGCCAAATTTTTTTTTCATCGCAGTCTTTACGTCTGCAAACTTCGCGTTCGGATTTTTACGCAGAAACGCCCAAAACCATGCATTGGTCTTCCTGTGAGTAGCGTATGAACGTTCGGCGTCATTTGTTCGTCGCTATATGACGACAAAGTTTGCAGACGATCGACTTTGAACAGAAAATCTGAAATGTTTTTGGTCCCGCCAAATTTAATGTTCCACCTATCCAACCTGCACATTCCAGAAGCACTGAAATTTGATTCGCTTCGCGTGTTCAAATTCGATGGCGAAATCGAACTCCTAGGATGGCCTCTATTAGAACCTCCCGGACCGTCATTTTGTAATGGTTGTCGTGAACCGTTCTCAGCAGTGCGGTTGTTATTGTTAGGGTTGCGAGTAATACCTTGGAGAACCGTCGACATAAAAATGTCCATCTGCTGGAAGAAATGGACTTGGTTTTGCGTCATTGTCCTATCTAATCTATCTGCCAAGTTGTTGATGTCTTGGTTGACAATAGATCCTGACGGCCCAGATACGTTCTCACTTTCATCAGGCAGAAGCCTCACTTGGTTCTCTTCAGACATTGTCGACGACGAATTTACAGTTGTCGAATTCAACTCTTGTGAATAGTTGATGGAATTGTCAAAGTTATTTAAAAAAAAAATTAAAAAAAATATAAAAATGATATGTAACAAAAAAAAATCGGTTAGAAATCTTTAAAAAAAATTTAAGTTTAAAATCAATGTTCATGGAGAGGTGAGAATGAGGATTCCAGCTGAAAAAGAACACGACGGGGGAGAAGAGAAGATACCTGAGCTGAGAGCCAAAATAAATAAAGGTAAAATATGCTACTATCGGTAAGATTTTCAAGTTTCTCTACAAGGTTTTATTAACCAAAAATGTTTTTATTCCAGGACTTCTACAACCGGATACCCAGATTGCAGAAGGCTCCGAAACCCAAAACTAATGACGTAGTTTGATTGATCTTCAAGAGGACATCTAAGGATGCCTACGACTCTCACCGAACTTTCATTAATTTATTAATTATGTATATTTATATATATGTACATATATGTTTTTGAGTATCCGGACATGTGTGATCCTGGTAAACAGATCCCCACATGACTCCGGTACTCTAGAACAAATTTCGGTGCGCTTGGTTCCATCTGTTTTATCATCGCAACGCGATGCCGAGTGCGTATCACCCAGTTGTCGGGACTTATGACATAGTTGGAACCAAGCACTAAAAAAATCAAAAATTAAAATCGAAAAAAAAATTTGAGGCAATTGAGGCAAATGAACATTATGGATGCTAGGAAGCATCGTAAATCGCAACAGTACACGTCTGGCTCCTAGTAATGAACAAAATCCTCATAAGTTTAGACAGAGTAGGAATCAAAGTAGTCGGGTATGCGGACGATATGGTGATATTGGTGTCAGGAATGTTTCCCTCCGTGATTAGTGAAATCATGGAGAACGCTCTAAGCAAAGTTAGCACTTGGGCAAAAAAGTGCGGTCTGGGAGTCAACCCGGGGAAAACTGTGCTGATGCTCTTCACCACCAAAACCAACATACCTGACTTTACGCTTCCTCGCCTAAACGGCACACCCCTACCCCTTTCAAACAGTGCCAGGTATTTAGGAGTTATCCTAGATCCTAAACTCAACTGGAAAATAAACATAGAACAACGGGTAAAGAAGGTATGTATAGCCTTTTATGCCTGCAGCAGAACCTTCGGAAAAAAGTGGGGCCTGCAACCAAAATTGACCCTGTGGATGTACACAGCCGTGGTACGACCAATCCTCACGTAAGGGTCAATAGTATAGCCGGCTCTAAAGAAAAAGTACAATATTACCAAACTTAATAAGGTACAAAGAACGGCATGCATAGGAACAACGGGAGCTCTACGGTCAACACCGTCAGACGGACTCACAGTCTTACTGCATCTTTTACCTCTTGATCTACATATAACAAACATCACAGCACACAACGCGATCAGACTCAGAGAGTCTGGCTGCTGGACTGCAAAACCCTACGGCCACAGTAGTATTCTAGACTCTCTACCTAGAAAACTAGTTCCGCCTTCAACAGACTACATCATTCCCAGAATGTCTTTTACAAAACATTTCGTCGTTCAAATCCCTACTAGATCGGAATGGCAAAATGGAGAAGTGACAAGGGATTTCGATCAAACAATCTACACTGACGGTTCAAAAATGGACTGCGGCGTGGGTGCGGGAGTTTTTTCGGAATCCTTAAACATCGCAAAATCATACAGACTTCCGGATACTGCAAGCGTCTTCCAGGCGGAGCTACTGGCTATCCGTGAAGCCTGTCGCCAGATCAAACTTCACTCAAATATAACACCGAGGCAAAGGATCGCCATACTTATTGACAGCCAGGCTGCCGTTAAAGCGATCGCTTCGGTCACTATATCCTCTAAGTTAGTACTAGAATGCCGTAATGAGCAGGCCCTGCTTGATAAGTTCAAGGTTACCCTGATCTGGGTTCCAGGGCACAGTAACGTTTATGGAAACGAACATGCCGACGAACTGGCCAGGCAAGGCTCAGCTCTCCACTGCTCTCTGGCAGAACTAGTCCACATTCCGCTCGGAGCAGTTAAGGCAAACATCACCGCAGAATACCTTAGAAAGCCAACCTCAGATGGAGCAGGCTGACTGCATGCGTCATATCCAGAAAAACGTGGCCAAACTACAACAAGGCAAAAACAACCGACCTTCTAGGTAGAACCCGAAAAGACATCGCAAGACTTACAGCGATCTTCACGGGACACTGGCCTATAGGTGACCATGCGGCCAAGCTGGGCATCCCATACAATACACACTGCCGCAGTTGCAAAGTGACAACTGAAAAAGAAACCCTAATTCACTTTGTATGTACCTGTCCGGCTTTAGCTAGGACCAGACTACGTACATTGGGAAGCCCTTTCTTCAATACACTTGAGGAAGTCTCCGAGAAAAGTATCAAGGAACTGATAACTTTCCTGAACACCGCAGGTTGGATTTAGCCTCCCCCACCAATCGATAATACCCAGGTTTACGTGAGTTTGTGGTAACAAAACGGCACTCAGTGCTAATTGGGTTTGTCTTATCAAACCGCCACACCTACCTACCTACCTACCTGGGCTGGCATGCTGGACCGGCCTGTTCGCTCGCCGGAGGGCGTGGAGAACTTGACCCAGAACACTACAAAAAAATCATGCCAGTCTTTGGCGACAGTTGGTATTCGCCTGTGAGAAAATGTTCAGAACCCACCCGTCCTGGTTACCATACTCGCCTTGGTAACCCCTTTGCTGGCATCTTCTCTTCTTAAAATTCCATCATCGCTTTGTCCTCTTTCAGCCTCATCTCCTCATCCTCTCATCGATCTCTTATTCGCAAATCACATTTTAATAAATGTTTTCCAATTTCATGGATAATTCACAAACATTTTATTCGTTTTAATTCTACTTTACTTAATGCTACGCAATTCAATTAAAAGCAAGTAAGCTTAAGTTCTAAAATCTGCACTTTCTCAATAAAAAAAAATTCACTTAAATTTCAACACATTGGTCCCCAGCCCACAATTTATATAGTCGATATATATTTTATGTCAATCAATATGACTCACCAAATTATTTGTACAGCAACTGAAGATGAAGTGGCCACAGCATCCAGGTTACTCTTGGTATACAGCTTTTCTGTTGTTCCTGTATCACTTGAGAAAGTTATATATATATATACTATATAAAGTATACTACTCTACTTCTTAGATTGTTGATTTATAAAGCAATCTTCATTAATTAAATTTACTTTCTTTTGAACAAAATTTCCAAGTCAGTTAACTTTAAATAAAAATATGAACAAAATTTCTAATCGAATTGAATTAAAAAAAAAAGGTGTGAGCCACGCTGCACTCACGGTATGGTTGATGTGTAAACATGTAGGCACAGTTGCGCGTTAGCTACCTAATTTGTTATCTAGCCAACGCCACAACTAAGTAACTAACGTAGTTAAATTAGCTGCGCTAAAAATGCAATCGATTTGGTGGTTAGCTATCATAATGACAACTAATTTTTTCTATTAGCTATTAGTTGCAGGTTGTGTAACCTTTCTTCGACTTTTAAGGACCTTTTTTGTTGTTGCAAGGACCTCTTAGTCAAATAACATTGAACGCATATATACCGTGCGGATTCTAATGACATTTTGGAAAAATATCCTGTTTTCGACTATTAAGGACCTTTTTTGTTGTTGCAAGGACCTCTTAGTCAAATAACATCGAGCAGAGATATACCGTGTGAATTCTAATGGCATTTTGGAAAAATATCCTTTCTTCGACTTTTAAGGACCTTTTTTGTTGTTGCAAGGACCTCTTAGTCAAATAACATTGAACGCATATATACCGTGCGGATTCTAATGACATTTTGGAAAAATATCCTGTTTTCGACTATTAAGGACCTTTTTTGTTGTTGCAAGGACCTCTTAGTCAAATAACATCGAGCAGAGATATACCGTGTGAATTCTAATGGCATTTTGGAAAAATATCCTTTCTTCGACTTTTAAGGACCCTTTTTGTTGTTGCCAGGACATCTTAGTCAAATAACATTGAACACAGATATACCGTGAGGATTCTAATGGCATTTTGGAAAAATATCCTTTTTTCTACTTTTAAGGACCTTTTTGTTGTTCCAAGGTTCTGTTAATCAAATAACATTGAACATAATATAATGCGCGGTTTTTTAGGAGTTTTTGAAAAAAACGTTTTTTTCGGGCTTAAGGACCTTATTTGGTTCTCCAAGGACCACTCGGTAGGTAACCTTATTACAACTAAAAGTGACATTCTTAAATCGGCCAACGGTTACCGAAGTACAAATCGATATTTTTCCTCTTACCTTCAACTGATGTACAACAAACTTCAAGCTATACAACCTCAATTATTCAAAACAAACCTATGTACTTCCACACAACTTCCCGGTGTTTCGTAAGGACATACATACGAGTACATAATAATCTCTAAAATCGAACATAATTAAAACTGGAAAATGTATAACGAAATAAATAAAAAAAAAAAAAAACAACGACACGCGGTTGTTCTCAAACGGTCACTCATCTACGTACTAACCGCGCCAAACGTCGTTTAATTACGGTGATCTGTCGAGCAGCGATTAACTCATGTGATAATGAAAATTAACGGGAAAATCTGACGATGACGAAATCTGACGATGATGGTGACGCTAGATATTTCCAACTAGCCCCTACCGAGAAAAAATATATTTACACATCAACGAGAGCAAAAATGTTTACACGTTAAAAAAATGGTGTTCTCAAAAAAAAAGAAAAAAAAAGAAAAAAAAAAGCAGCAAAGAAAACTGGGATTGAAGTTTCTTCTAAACCGGACTCGAACCACGCTGGTCATACGGTGTAATACTCGGTGCTTTAAACCGCTCCGCCAACGGGTGTATTAGTCAACGGCTTTCTAAAATGCCGCTTCGGGTTGACGGGATATCTGCTTTCGATTCTATTCCCGGACAGAATTTAATTAATAATGTGGGCCAGTGGGCGGCTTTTAGAAATTTTATCTCCCGATCAGTTTTAGGAGTCAAAGATCATATATAAAAAATGTTAGCTTTGTAGCCAAAAATTCGATTTTTTCGATAAATTTGTTTTTTTTTTGCGTTTGTGGGCGTGTCTGTGGGCGTATTTCAAAAAGTTTAAACTTAATTATTTCGGGCCCATATGGTTCAAATTTCAGCTCTCTAGGTCCAGCATAAAGGCCTAACTATTGCCGACAGACAGACGGACGGACGGACATGGCTAGATCGACATTACTACTTTATGCTGATCATAAATTTAGTAACTTTTAGGGGTCTACGGGCAATATTAAGGTATGATACAAACTATGAGTCAAAATGAATATACCCTTAGAATAGGGTATAATAAAGCTGTAAAGTGCAACGATGAAAGAAAATAAAAACAACGGGATCAAATTTTGTTTTGCAAAAGACAACAGGTCATCTATCGGCAATGAAACCTGTTTTTCTTTGGTTTTTCTGTTTCGTTTCATTTGGTGCGCGTTGCGCCATAAGAAAGAAGGTAATTATCGTCAACGACGCTGTTTCGAAACAGATTTGTCACATTCGGTGTGTTGCTCGAACAATGGCATGTATTTTCGACAACCACCACCGAAAGACTTCAATACAAAAACGTGTGTTTTGTTTCGTTTTCTTTGGTGTGTGCAGTCTCATAAGAAACAATGTTCTCTTGTTTCAAGAAACAAAAAAACACGGTTTGCTTTATCCGGTGTGTTTTCAGCCATAGGGTTATGTTTATTTTTGTTTTTTCTATAGAGGCTTTGTTATGTCGTTCTTTTCTCTGATTAAATCTTCTTTAGACTTTTTATATTTTCTTAATTCTGTATTGTTTTTCATTATAATGCCTTTTTTACTTGTGTTGTCAATCCTATTAGAAGTGGTCTCGTTTAATCCGATACGTCTAATAAAATCCAGTTCTTCTTTTTTTTTGTTTCTACTCCAAGTACTTCGTTAAAAAGATGTACTATACATTCATTAAGATTCTCGATATTCGATTCCACTTCGTTAATTATACTGCACTATGTTTTTCCAAGTATTTTATTTTATTTTCTTAGTAGTTTTTTTTTAAGTTTTGATTGTTTTTGGTTAAGTGGTTTAATTTTTGTTCTATTATTATTATTATTATTATTATTATTATAAACTTTATTAACTTATAATAAATTACAGAGTTAATACAATTAAAACTAATAGCACTAGCTGCAGGGCTTTCGGCTAAGTCTGGTACATGTTTGAATAGTTAAATGCTTTCTTCTAGGTTTATTATATTGAAAAGTCTATATGTTTTTTTAATATTTTGTTCGGAGGGAACTGTTAGTAGGTCGGATAGAGTAGAATTAGGATATATTTCCTTTAGTTTGCGCTGGATAGCGTTGCAATCATAGACCAGGTGCTTAATGGACATAGTTTGTTCTAATTTGTCAGTTTGCTCTGTAATTTTATTTGTCAGCTCTGTTTTCAAATTGTTCAAAGTACACGACAAACAACCCCTCATTGGAGTTTTAATCTACTAATATTATAAAAGCGGCACTCAGAAAAACTTCGAAAACCTTCATCGGGAAACTTCTTACTATCTCGTTAACATTTCTTAAGCGGAAAGTACAAAATATCTCTATAAGAATAAGAAGTTCTAAGATCCAAGGAAGCCTTTACGTCAAAGAACGTCATACGAACCCCGACAAAAGGCATATCCGTCAATGTCCTAAAAACTCCTGGATCACAGAAATGCAACAACACCAGCATTTGATTGGCCTCAGTGACGAAGTTATTCTATCAAACGCTTGCGACTTTGTCACACAATCCAATCATCAAATGAAAAAGAAATTAAAAAACAAGAAAGCTGTACCTGTTTATAAATTGCCAATGCCTTTTCCTGATGTCTCTTTTCTTTCTCCTTATCCTTGGATGGCTGATGAAGAGATTGCAAAGAGAAATTACCCAAGGCAATTAACGAATACGCATCATTGGATGTTGTCGGATTTTTAAGGATTGTTTCGAAATTTTTTTGTCCAAGAATAAATTGCATTTTCGCCAAATGAAGATTACCGAGAAGTGAACTGAAATCAATGAAAATGTGATATTTAAGTAAAATATTTACTCTTACAAAATCTCTTCTTTTTACCGGGCATCTGGATTGTCATTGTTTATATTGAGAGCATCTTTGAAGAAATCCGATGCAACGAATATCAATCCTTTGTCTCGAGCCATACATCCCAAACGCAAATAACAATCAATATAGTTAGGATGCTCTTTCAAAATGTCCTTGTAAAGTTTGTCGGCGACATCAAAACTGCACATAGCTTCATTTAGGCGCGCCAGATTATACTTCATAGTTACGGATATCGAGTCATAGTATTGCGGATCATTTGCTGACTCTGTGTTAGCCCGTTCTAACGCCTCCAGAAGCTTTTCCTGGGCTTTTACTAAATTTGCTAAGCGATAATGCAGTGCAGCTACATTATTTAAAATCTCTGCTGGAATATCGGCTTTTACTTTGTCGCTCAGTATACTTGTAGCAGTGCCATAGGCGTTGAGTGATGACTGCAGATCGTGTTGTTCTAAAATTTGAGCTAACTCAATCCATGCTTCGACATCATCGGGAAACTGTTCAGTAACTTTCTTTAAATGGGCTTTGGCCATATCGCGCTTCGTCTGGGAATTAGAGTTTGCATAAAGGGATCCCAAGATTTTCATGGTTTCATAGTTTCCCGGCTGAACTTTGAGAACTTTTTCAAAACATTGAGCAGCCTTAAAGTGAAAGCACGTTAAGAATTTTTGCAAATCATTTACTCATTGCCTAAGTACTTACATTTTCGGTATCACCTCGATAGATGTACATCTGTCCCAGGCCGTAGTGTGGCAATACAAAATTGGACGGTGATATTTGTGTCGATTGATAGTAGTATTGAAAAGCCTGATCATAGTCCCTTTGTGCATGAAATGATCTTGCTAGTTGGTAGCAACTTTCTGCACGCATTGCTTCATTTTCTGTGTTATGAAAAGCGTGCAATGCCAAATGTTGAACCTTTTGGTAATCCTTTTTAAAAAAGAAATGATTAGCAAGATGATTAAGAACCATCGGGCTTGTGGAATCTATTGTATATGCTTTAGAAAGCATTTGAACTCCCAGTTTATTTGAATCTGGCTCATGCAGATTAAGTTTTAAGATGGCAAGCCCAATTAATGCTCCCACGCAGTTCGGATCCAATTCCAATGCACGTTGAAATGCTAATCTAGAAGTATAAATAAAAAAAAAGAATGTGAACACATACACATG
Organism: Portevinia maculata; assembly: GCA_949715645.1. NCBI lineage: Eukaryota > Metazoa > Arthropoda > Insecta > Diptera > Syrphidae > Portevinia > Portevinia maculata. The sequence goes on along the minus strand of OX454527.1, from coordinate 117,299,374 downwards.
TGCCGGACAGTCAACAGCCGCAACTTTTGACTGTTTGTATAATATTTGAAATATCAGTCCTGTTTTTTTTGTGACATATATCCACAGCAATGTTCGAATTTACAGTCAAACAACAACATTCTATCTACAACAATATTGTGAATACCTGTCGACAATGTCAAAAAGTCAAACTTGAGAAGCTTCTCATGACAATTTAATCTCTTAGATGTTTAAAAGACGTTCGCAAGAGGTGGGGAAATCTAAAAATCTTTTAGGTGTTACTTGGCCGCCGCGCGATTTGAACTCAAGATCTTAAGATTAGTAGTCCACACTCCACGCTCTGCGCCCACAAATTTAATTGCATTGTCCCTTATAATTTTACAAATAATAATTGAAACTGTAGTAATTAATGTCTGTTTTAATCCTTCAGGCTAATTTAATTAGAAATTTATTGGAAAATATCCTCGTTTTCGTGCATGAAGATGAATTTCCATTGTTAAACAAAGTTCACATTCTGACAAAGTTAAATACGATTTCAACAAATCTGATTGTGAGGCATAGAATTACTATTTTTATTCTTTTTATTGGAATAATACTATTAACTCTTCTAGCTGGAAACTTCGTACGATATGTTTAGAAATATGTATATTGGAATTGATTGTTCCTCGTAAACGAGTCAGACAGAATAATAAGCCAATCTGGTTCAACAAAAGTCTGTGTAGACTAAGAAACATTTTAAATATAGTGATGAAAATTCAATCAATCAAAAAGAGGATGAGTTTAAAAAATCGTGCATAGGCAGTAGATCTGGTCGGTTGAGGCAAATATCAAGCAGAACTCGTTATCGTTTGGAGTTTTGACAACACAAGTAACTCGGTGTACAATCTGTTATGAATTATGACGGAATCTTTCCACGAAGGGTCAGTAACCGTGTCGAGTGTACCATCCTGGATTGGATGGTGCCGATATGTAGGACTAAGTCACAATGATTCAACGGGCTAAGCTGTCGACGACGATCCGGTGGCTCTCATTACACCCATAACAGTTAAAGGACGTTTTATAATGAGAGAGATTTGGCAGACTGGAATAGGCTGGGACGAGCAGCTCAAACCAACATTAGAGCAAATATGGACACAATGGCTACAAGAACTCGTCGATGTAACTAAAATCCACATCATGCGCTGCTACACCTTAAGAAGAGAGGAACCAACCGAAGTTCAGCTTCATATTTTCAATGACGCAAGTCAATAGGCGTACTACAGCTGTATGTTTACGTTTCGTGTATGGAAATAATGAAATGCAGTCTTAGATGCATGCCGATGCCGGCAGTTTTGGGATGTAGAATAAGTCAGATGGTGGTGGCGAAAGAACTGGATAAAAAAATTACAAAAAAAATCATTGGATCGAAGAGCTAAGAGCATTTGAAGTCGCTCGGATTGGGGAATTTTTTAGACTCGACCAAGCCTGAAGAATGGCTTAGGGTCTCAAAAACGCATAACGGAGCAGATCTGTGTACTCGCAGCGTGTCTGTTCATCTGGTTCAATGGACCCTCATTTCTTTGAGCCACAGCAGAATTTGCCAAAAACAAAGTATCTAACCGATGGTTTGTTTGAAGATTTGGTAATGCTGCTACAAAGTTTAACACTATACCCTTTGCCGGAAATTACCGAGGGTATCGACAGTCGTTCCGCAGCTCTCATCGAGATAGTTCGGCTAGTTAGTGTTCAGCGGGAAAAAAGAAAAGTGTATCGATTATAAAAGCGATTTAGCGAAGTGTTTTTAAGTCCAAAGTTGGCTTAGTAAGCTAGGCGTCCGACTTTGACGCCGGAGACTCGGGTTCGATTCTCGGCCAGTCTTCAATTTTTTAATTTTATTTTTTTTTCGGAAATATAGTGATAGACACAAAAATAAACAAAAAAAAAGTGCCGCATTATCAGGCGATGGACCCCGGAAAATCGGTGGTCCCGCTTACGGGTGTGGGTGTGCCGTTGCGACGTGTGGTGCGAACACGTGAGCCGGCAAAAAAATCAGCAGCAACAACAGCAGCAACAACAGCAGCAGCAACAACAGCAGCAACAACAGCAGCAGCAACAACAGCAGCAACAACAGCAGTAACAGCAGTAACGAAAGCTGCAACAGCAGTCACAAAAACAGCGGCAGCTTGTATGCCAAGGGCAGCTTTAAATGCCATGACACCAAGCCCAACAGCGTGTTCCGCGTTGCCCAGGCGGGGATCTTCGCAGACAACACCAGCAACAAAAACATCAACAACAACAACAACGCCAACAATAAAAGCCCTCGCTACAACGCCAGCAGTAACTGTAAGCGAGGAGTATAGGACAGTGGAAAAACGGCGGCGGAAGTTAAATCCGAAGCCGAACCTTTCAGCCAAAAAAAGGTTAAACTTGGCAGGCCATAGTGTGGCATCATCGGTGGCTGCATCCGATGATGACGGAGCACACTCCAGCTCTTATGAGTATGATGGAGGAGAGGGCCGGTACGTCGGAGAGGGAAACTCCTTCAAGGACTTACCGGTCGATGACGAGGAAGTCGTTCAAATGGACGAAGAAAAAGAGGATGATGAGGAGGCGCAGCTGGACAAGCTCATAAAAGAGCTGCTGGAGAAGCGCGACCAGTTGCGCAGAAAGAAGCTGCAGCAACAGCAACAACAAGCTGTGCTCAAGCAGCAAGTGCAACAACAACTGGAGGTGAAGCAACAACAACGGCAACATCAACAACAACAACACCAACAACAACAACAACAACAACAACAACATCACCAACAACAACAACAACAACAACAACATCACCAACAACAACAACAACAACAACAACAACAACAACAACAACAACAATCTAAACAGTCACGGAAGGACAAAATACCACCCATTAACGTGAGTAATTTCGACATTGTAGATAGCATTAGGATTTGTAAATTAATAACAAAAAATTTCCATGCGAAAAGGCTTTCTGCTAACAATCACATAATTATATGTGAAAAAATAGAGGAGTACCAGAGGGTGCGCGCCGCTTTGGGAGAGGTGAAAACCGAGTACTTCACGTACACCCCAAGGCAGCAAAAGTTAAAAACCGTGGTACTGAAGGGAATCGATCCCTCAATTAAAACGGAGGAGCTTGAAAGAGAGCTAAAGAATTTTGAAAGCGACGACCTCCATTTCGTGGGGGTCAAGCCGTTTTCCTCGGCTGTGGCAAGGGGTGGTAACCGTCACTTACCATTCTTCCTAGTCCAGCTTACTCCCGACAGCAAAATCGACAGGCTGCGAAATATCCGCTTCCTGTACTACCTTGCTGTAAGGTGGGAGAAAATAAAGAGGTCAGATCGCATACTTCAATGTATGCGCTGCCAAAGGTTCGGGCACGCCGCAGCTAACTGCAACATGCAGTTTAGATGCGTGAAGTGCGATAAGGACCACATACATGGTGAATGCTCTCTAGGTAAGGAGAGAGTCGAAGACCGGAGTGTACTCTCCTGTGTGCTCTGCAGGAACTCTGGACATCCCGCCAACTTCAGGGGTTGTCCAAAGTACCAAGAATATATGCCACACGACTCTCCAGGAAGTCCACCGTCCGATCTAACCAGGCTGCTGGTTGTGAAAGCTGAGCGTGAAAAATGGGATTTCATCCTAGGATGCGACGCCAACTCCCATCATGCTCAATGGGGTAGCACCGACACAAACGTGAGAGGTGAGTCCCTTTTTGAATTTATTATTGAACACAATATATTGATAGCCAATAGTGGCAATGAACCAACCTTCGTAACTAGGAATAGACGTGAGGTACTAGATGTTACACTTTGTAACAACTCACAAACTATGAATGTGCGAGAATGGAAAGTTTCTACAGAAGCATCCTTTTCAGACCACAGGATTATAGAGTTCCTAACTGACGAGAAAGCAGACCCGATAAAGAAATTTAGGAATCCCAGATTGACAAACTGGGATACATTCCTCAGAGAAGTAGGAAAGTATAGTAGGAAACTTCAACGACAAACACTGGTCACACCAGATGAGATCGACGCAGGTACAGAATACTTAAACAAAATTCTGACAAATGCGTACGTTAAAGCCTGTCCTTTACGGACAATAAAGAACACAAAGCACCCACCATGGTGGTCAAAGGAATTGTCTAAAATTAGGACAAAAACTAGAGCTCTATTTAATGCGGCGAAAGCCTCCAATCTCCCAACGGACTGGGACCTGTATAAGGCCAGTCATAGGAAATTCAAGAGCTCCATAGTAAGTGCTAAACGCACGGCTTGGCATACATTCTGTAGTGACGTTGAGAGCACAACGGAATCTTCCAGGCTTAGGAAAATTCTGTCCAAACAACCCTGTGTTCCAGGTTTTATTAAGGACAGTTGCGGAAACTGGACACAGTCCTGCACAGAAACCCTAGAGCTCTTGTTACGGACTCACTTTCCAGGGTGCGCCCCGAGTCCAGGTAACAACTTAGAGGCGGAAATTACTCCTACAACTGTTTCAGTGGTTCCAGAAGGAGTAATAACCGAAGAAAAGCTTAACTGGGCAATTGATACACTATCTCCCTTCAAATCACCTGGGAGAGATGGGATTTTCCCTATTATGCTCCAGAAGACAAAGACCGTTATCATACCGGTTCTCAAACGACTTTTCACACGAAGTCTGGAGTGCGGCTACATTCCTAAAGCCTGGCGGGAAGTGAAGGTAGTATTTATTCCCAAGGCAGGAAAATCTAGTCACATCCATGCCAAGGACTTCAGACCGATAAGCCTGACATCTTTCATCCTAAAAACGTTTGAAAAGCTAATGAACATTTATATTCGCAGTCGACTCGACTATAGCGCGATCTCCACCGCCCAACACGCTTACATTAAAGGCAAAGGAGTGGAAACTGCGCTACACGACGTCGTCAGCACTATAGAAAAGTCTCTCAAGGACAAAGAATACACACTTGCAGCGTTTTTAGACATTGAAGGAGCATTCAACAATGTGGAAACGCGAGCAGTGGAAAGAGCATTGCAGAACTCCAACGTCGATCAGTCTCTCACTAATGTGATAATGAGCCTGCTCAATGGAAGGTACATCAATGCAACACTAGGCGATAATGACCTAAGAGTCGTAGCGTCCAGAGGCACACCACAAGGTGGAGTCATATCACCCTTACTCTGGGTCCTTGTTGTAAATGAAATACTCCTCAAGTTCGAAAACAGAGGGGTCAAAGCAATTGCATACGCGGATGACGTAGTATTGCTTGCGACAGGAAAATTCCTTTCAACCCTGAGCGAACTGTTAGAAAACTCCCTGAGGACACTCACTGCGTGGACAAGACAATGCGGTCTTGGGATCAACCCACAAAAGACTGAAATGGTGTTGTTCACTAATAAAAGAAGAATACCAGAATTCAAACCACCAGAAATTGAGGGAATACCCTTGAAGGTGATGGAGAGTGCGAAATATCTAGGAATTATCCTCGATAAAAAGCTGAGTTGGAAGCCAAACGTCGATGACAGAGTTAGGAAAGCGGCGAACGCTTTTTACGCATGCAACCGTATCTTCGGCAAAAAATGGGGTCCAAACCCAAAAATAATTCTGTGGATGTATACGGCAATTGTGCGACCAATACTCACATACGGCAGCTTAGTCTGGTGGCAAGCCACAGACAAGGCAACCAATCTCAAGGTGATGGCAAAAATACAAAGACTAGCATGTATAGGGACAACCAGTGCAATGAGAACAACCCCAACCGCTGGCTTGGAAGCCATTCTCAATCTGCCACCATTAGATCTATACATGCAGGAATCGGCTGCAAAAAGTGCCTTGAGGATCAGCCAAACAAACAGCTGGAACCCGAGTCATTTTGGACACGCACTGATTCTGAACATGTACGTAGGAAACAACATCATATCTGACTACATGTCTCCTTATTTAGATTTCGAAAAACCATTCTCTTGTTCATTTCCGAGCAAGGAGGAATGGTACGCAAACGAACCCATGAAAAGGAAATCGATTTCCATCTTTACAGACGGATCAAAGATGGACTGTGGAACGGGTGCTGGGCTATTCTCAGAGGAACTACACATTAACAGATCGATTAGATTACCTGATCACTGTAGTGTATTCCAAGCAGAAGTCTTAGCAATCACTGAAGTCGCAAGCATGATATCAATGATGGCGATACCACACAGTGATATTACCATTTTTATTGATAGTCAGGCGGCCATTAAAGCGGTGTCAGCCACAGAAATAAAGTCCTTACTTGTTCGCTGCTGCCGCGAGGAGCTCAAAACTCTTGGCACAAAGCACAAAACGAGTCTCTGCTGGGTCCCTGGACACAAGGACATATCCGGCAACGAGCGAGCTGACGAACTGGCAAGAAAGGGGTCTGCGATGGACCATGAACAGGCGCTTCAGTCGGTTAAACCACCACTCTGTAACCTCAGAGAAAGAGTGGAATACAAAACACGAATGAAAGCCAACAACAGGTGGTTGTCACTAACCACTTGTGACATATCACGCAAGCTGTGGCCAAAGTATGATAAGGGCCGAACCAACAAACTTTTACGTTACGACAGGGCATCGCTGTCAAAGTTGATCGGTACTCTTACTGGCCACAACCTGCTAAGGAATCACACAATGAAACTAAATCTCAAGGATGACGACATCTGTAGGGGCTGCGGTGATGAGGAAACTCATGAGGACACACCTCACTTTCTCTGTCACTGTCCAAGCCTGTGTCACCTGAGGAACAGAACACTTGGAAGATACTTCTTCCAAGACATTCAAGAACTTTCTGATGTCTCACTAACAAATCTTTACAGGTTTATACGGACATCCAAATGGCTGGACAGACTGGAGTAAGAAGGAAACCAAGGAGGAAGGACCAAGGCCAGAACAGCGAGGCCAACACTCCCAACAAAGGGTATCACAATGGGACCACATGGACCTAAGTGTGATGTAGCAGATTTGCTCTGTTCCATCAGCCCGTTAACCTAACCTAACCTAAAGTACCAAGAATTGAAAAAGAGAGTCCAGGCCCGCAAACAGCAGTCTGAAGATGATAGGCGTCAGAAGAGTCGCTCGTTCGCAAATTTTGTGGCACCCAACGTGTCCTTTGCCCAAATGGCAGCTGGACCGGGTCAAGCCCACATGACATCAAACCAACCAAAGGTAGCCCAAAAGGCACCTGAGGTGGATCTGGACTTAAAATCGATCCTTCTGTCTCTGCACGGAAAGATCGATAAGTTCCAGAAACAATTAAATGAACAAGCGGCCCGAATTGACTTTATATATTCGGAGCTGTTTGTGGGGTCTGGTGTGCCATAAGTCTAATGGCTGCGCTGGATGAGGGAAACTTAAAGATCCTTGCTGTGAATGTTAATTCACTAGTCAGGATCGAGAAAAGAACGTCACTTGCCAATTTGTTGAAAACCGTGTGCTTTTGGTTAGCGAAACTAAGCTAAATCAGAAGCACAAATTGGGATACAAAAATTATCATGTAATAAGAAGAGACCGGCCTCACTCCACTCAAGGAGGTGGGGTTGGAATCTTAATTCGAAAAGGCCTGCGCCATAGGGTTATATATAGCGGGGACGTGCGTAGGTTCCAGTTGTTATAAGCATGCATTATATGCATTCCTCTCCATAGCCGGAGGAGAGTGTATGTGGTGTCACTTTACGCACCTGCAGCACCTCCACCCAACCAATTTATGACAGAGCTCGAGACACTTTTTCGTAGTCTGCAGCTGAACTCGGAGGAGAATTATTACTTCTTGGCCGGAGATATTAATGCCAAACATGCGGCATGGGGAAATGTTACTGCAAATCCCAGGGGCAACCAGTTTCACGACTGGTGGCGCCTCAATATGATTGAGTACAAACTCGAGTTGTACGCGACGGATATCCCTTCTTTCCCAAGAAGCGGTGCTTTCCTGGACTTGGCCTTAACGGACGCAAGACTTCAACTGACAACCATAGACCAATACACGCGGAACTGTTTGAGTGCGTTTGAGTACGATAGTGACCACTACGGACTCGCCGCCGCAATACGGATCCCGAACGAGCAAACGCTGCTGGAGGAGTACGAAGCAGTGTGTTCATTCGATTATCGGAGGGCACAATGGTCGCGCTTCTCCAGATTGTTAAAGCGAGATATACGTTCGAGTGGGATCGACCCACCGACAAACAGCAACATGACAAATGATGACATTGATCGGCATTTATTGCAAATGGACGACGCCATCAAACGAACTATGGAACGAACTATTCCTCGGGTAGGACGTTCCGACGACGACCAGACAGAAAAGTACAGAAACCCTACAATCGACGCACTATACCGACAGAAAAGTAGACTGCTCTCGAGGCTTAAACGGCTGTACAGGCAATTTGCTGAAGTCAGAGATCCGAATCCTGAAACAGCTGATAAAAGAAAATTACAGAAAATCTGTAAGTCTGTAGTGGGGCAATAAAATTTGGGCTATTAAAACCTGTAGTCCGAATATGTTCCCACAGATAAATAAGTTGTTCAGGAGGAAAGATCACAATGATATTCCTTGTGTTCGAATCTCCCAGACAGCAGAGAACAGACAGACAGTACTGACTGCTGGAATAAGTCCAGAAAGTGTCGCTTCAAACGACGATTTTTTCGTGGTCGAGGACCCACAGGAGAAAGTGGATTTGCTGGGCGCTTGTTTCGAGGCCGTGTATACGGTGAACAATCCTGTTCGCCGTAACCACGACATTGAGAATAGGGCTCTAGTAAGCCACTTCTATCTGCGCACCGAACTTGAGAATTGGCGATCTGAGAATAACGGATTCACCGTATTCACTGATGAAAACCATGCTAATGCAGTTGTCGCCAATGGCCGAGATGCATCGCACTTGTTCGTGTCGAAGAATGATCTTCTGTGCATCTTCGAGTCACTAAAGAATAAAAAGTCGGCGGGGATGGATGGTGTCCCAAACGTCGTATTGAGACACCTGCCTTTGGAGGCTGTAGATATTTTCACCACGTTGTTTAACAATGCGCTGAATAATGCACATTATCCGGCGCATTGGAAGGTAGCTGTGGTACACCCTATCCCGAAAAAATGTAAAGATAGGACGAACCCTGCCAATCTCCGGTCAATTAGCTTACTTCCGAATATTAGCAAGGTCTTTGAATAGGTTGTCAATAGAGCCCTGTTAAAGTGGGTCGAGGACAATAACATAATCCCGGACAACCAGTTTGGTTTCAGGGCGAGGCATGACACTATTCATGCCGCGTCGACACTGGTTTCCGACATTCAGTGGAATAAATGCAAGAACCAATGCACGGGTGCTTGTCTGGTTGATTTTGAGAAGGCTTTCGACACCGTATGGTTAGAGGGACTTTTCTACAAGTTGACCAGGCGGGGGATGCACAAACCTTTGCTATATGTAATTTATAATATGCTTATGGGAAAGAAGTTCGTTGTCAAATGTGGCAACGTGACTTCGAGCAGAGTCTTTCAAATTAAAAACGGTTTACAGCAGGGGGCGGTCAATTCTCCGATCCTGTTTAACATTTACACGAGTGATCTGGTGGGTTCACTCAGACATGCTATAGCGTATGCCGACGATTTGGTGGCATACAGATCAGGTCCTAAAATCGAGGTCATTAATATCCTTTTGCAGCGTGACTTCGATCAAATTAAGCGATATTGCGACGACTGGAAGTTGAAAATCAACTTTCAGAAGACGGAAACAATCTTGTTCAGAACTCCATTGGCTGGGGCCTCTAGGGATACCAGAAAAAACTGGAAGAAATTGGCCATTATTGGACAGGATGGGCAGCCATTGGCGGTGAGAAGCGTAGTTAGATATCTAGGTATCTGGCTTGACCAGTATCTATATTTCGATAGACATATAGTTGCTTGTCTTGCTGGGGCCAAGAGGGCTTATGCTCTCACAAGGAGACTGTTTCATAGCAGTCAACTTGACTCCAGAGTGAAGGTCATTTGCTACGTGGCCCTTATAAGGCCGATCATCGCTTATGGTTGTCCATTGTGGTTTAATATAGCGCCTAGTTATATGGAAAAGATTCGGGTTTTGGAGAGACAATGTCTTAGGACCTGTCTCCGATTGTTCCGAACGCCCGAATCCAACTATATAAAATACTATCCCAACAAGGTCCTATACGATGGGGCTCAGTTGAATAGGATTGACAATTTCCTCATTAAGGTCACTCGAAGGCACGTTGCAAGGGCGATGGCCAGCGACAATAGTCTGATATTTGGGGCTTACTACCCCAATGAAATGTACATTGAGAGTACGCTCCGGTCTGGCTTTATCCCGCCAGAGGCATTTATCCATATTGATGCAAAAGGGCTGGTACAGACGAGGGATGGTATTCCGGTCTTATACCATCGCTACCGCAGCGCGAGAGATAAGCGGCTCCTCCATGACGGGGACGTCGCCAATGCTCATGAGCTCCTCCGTTTTAGTACCGCAATATCGGAGAAGGATAGATTCGACACGGAAAAGCAATTCGCCGAATTTTGGTGGCTTGTTGAGGGGGGAGGGGTCAACATGCCCTCCCAGGACGGTGCGTTACTCTAGGTAACTTCCTCTTAGCTTAGAAGTTACATTAAGTCAGCTAGGGCGTTTTTGGGAGAGGCCGGGCTCGCCAACGTGTGGTGGTGCTTCCGGGAGTTGACTGACGCTGTAAGGCTTCAGTGTGCTCACGGCGGCGCGTGTGCACGTTGACGACTGCCAGGCGCTCGGAAAGCAATTGGGATTTTGACCACTTATTGCGCCAGGCAACGAGTGCTCAGAATCCTAATTATAGTTAGAATACGTTAAGTAGTTTAAGTAAGTAGAATAGGTAGTTTGTAATTTGTTTTATATAAAATCTCAATAATGATACCGAGTTTTAGTAAATTTTCTCGAGGAATATATATGTAAGATTAGTTCGTAAAATAGTTCGTAGGCCGAAAGGCAATAATTCTAAGATATAGTTAAGTTTAGAGCGTTCGCATAAGGACCAATAAATAAGAATAAGTATCCTGTTAATTTTAAGTTAGGTTTAATCATTTTTGTCTAGTATGTAAGTAGATATTTATCAATGAATAAAAAAATGAATTTCAAAGTCAAAAAAAGACCGAGGGTATCGACGAGTTCATCGGAATACCGCCTGGCTGAAGAGGTTTTTTTGTTGATTCGTGTTCTTCAAAGCGAATAGTCGTATCGATAAAGCTTTTTTTTTAGTATTATTCTTTTTTTTTTTTTAAAGAGTTTTAACTGATATTATCTATAATTTGCCCTTATCATTTTGAGAATGTCACAAATTCCTACTGAATGTGGAAGACCCGATTGTAAGAGTAGAATTTTGCGAGACAATTTCATCTTATGCGCGGGTTTCTGTGGCAAAAGGTTTCACAAGATATGCGTTATGCTATGTCAAAATTCTCTAAATGCCTTGATTGCCGACCCCCACTTGCTGTGGAGATGCGAAATCTGCATTGCTGCCGGTGATTCTTTCTTCTCTATGCTGTCAGAGCTTCGGAGGGATATTGCTGATATTAAATCGCAGCTAAGCATTACTCCAAATGAGGCTTTTAATAAGAAATCTAGAAATGATATTCCTTACATAAAAAAAAATCCGAATATTATTGAAAACAACGGGAAAACAAATAGGCGATCATCTTCCGAAATATCACAAAAAACAAGTGAAATAGCCCAATTAACACAAACAACAACCAAAAAAGCTGAAACAATGAAACAATTTACTCCTCTCCCATTGCCACCGACTTCTGATCAAGTGCAGGCGGATGCAAGTGATGATTGCGAGCGTGAGACCGAGATGGAAAAGGAAAACAGCAATGCGAATGAGTGGGTGCGTATGCAAAGCAAGAAACGAAGAGGTCGTCGCTCTTCAAAAATTACATATGGCACAGATTTAGCAGGATTGAACGTTTTGCCTTCTGTTCCACGTCTTCGTTTCTTACACCTGTCTCACTTGGACAAAAGCCTTACGAACGCAAATATAATTGCTTACACTGCGGAAAAGCTGAAAATACCGGAGAATTTATTATTGTGTTATCGCTTATTGAAAAAAGATGTGGATGAATCATCTCTTCGTTACGTCAATTTCAAATTAGGAATTCCTTCTGGTGTTTTTGATGCTGCTCTCAACCCATCTATATGGCCTGCTGGCGTACAAATTAAAAGGTTCATCAATTTGCCAAAAAACGAGGACAAACAGACAAATGTGATCGTGGTATAAAAAGTGTATCAACTCCATCGCATAATTCTTCGAATTTTAGAGTTTACTTTCAAAATGCTGGCGGTCTTCGGACCAAAACAAATGAATTTTTTTTATCCTCTTCTCAAAATGAGTACGAAGTCATCGTTATAGTTGAAACTTGGCTCAACTCAAATATATCTTCATGTGAATTTTTCGACTCCTCTTTTTCTGTGTACCGTAAGGATAGATCAATTTTATCTGGAATGGATTTTGGTGGTGGAGTCATGATTGCAGTTAAATGAAATTTAAATAGTAAACAATGCAGCCTGGCGAATGACTCAGTGGAACTTGAGCAACTTTGTGTCTGCGTAAGCTCCAAATGTTCTTCTCTTTCAATGGATTTATTTTTTATTGCTAGTTATATTCGTCCTAGAAGTTCAATCGAAATATATTCAAATCATGTCTCTAATATTAATTCTTTGGTGAGTGAATTAACGAGTAACCAGTTTCCTCTTATTTTAGGCGATTTTAACATTGGTGATATTTCTTGGTGTTATCTAGAAGATGACAAAATTCTGGTTCCTTTTAATGTTAATAAAGACATAGAAACGTTAGTCATTGATTCATTCTCCTCGTTTGACTTGCATCAAATTAATTTTGTAAGAAACGATCTAAATAGGATACTAGATTTAATTTATATTAGTAGCGATTTCAAATATTATTTAGAAGTGGCGGATTTCCCGTTTGTAAGAAATTCTATTCATCATAAAGCTTTGTGTTTGTCCTTTGAATACTATAATTTTGCATCAACTCGGCTAATGAATAGAAAAATGTTTAACTTTGAAAAAGCCAATTTCATTGCACTGAATAATTTTTTTGATAATATAAATAGGAAGGAGTTACTAGGGGGCAAATCACTAGAAGTTATGTATGAACTCTTTAAGAAAGTATTGTTCGAAGGTATTGAACTTTTCGTACCTACTCTCATTAAAAAAAAGTCCTTTAAATTACCGTGGTTCAACAAAAGACTTAAGAACTTAGAGAATGCTAAAAACAAGTCTTTCAAGCGTTCCAAGTTAACTAAGAGGTTAGAAGATCGGGTAAATTTCCTTCGATTAAGAAAAGAATTCGCATTTCTCAGTAACTTTCTATATATGCAATATATTAGCTCTACAGAAGCTAAGCTAATATAAAAAAAAATAGCAAATCCTTTTGGGTATTTGTTAATTCTAAACGAAAAAACTCGTTATTTCCGCAATGTATGGAGTATGAGGATAATAAGTCTAATGATTTGCAATCTTCGTGTAATCTTTTTGCAAATTTTTTTCAGACTTCATACAATAATGATGTTATTCCAGATATTGATAAACTATACTCTGAATTTTCTCAAATAACAGATATTTCTCTAACTCAGTTTTCTGAGAATGATGTTCTTAGGGGTTTGAATGAGTTGGATGTCTCTAAAAAAGCTGGGTATGATTCCGTTCCGCCTATATTTTTAAAGAATTGTTCTTCTTCACTCTGCTCTGTTTTGGCCCTTTTATTTAATAAATCGATGGTGTCTGGTAATTTTGTTGACGAATGGAAAATATCCTTCATTGATCCAATTTATAAGAGTGGCCTCAAACATTTGGTAAAAAATTATAGACCAATTTCCAAGTTGTCCGCTATACCTAAACTTTTTGAGAAAATGGTCACCGAACAGCTTTATTTTGCAATAAAAAATCATTTGTCTCCCAGACAACATGGTTTTATTAAGGGTCGGTCAAGCAGTACGAACCTAAGTATTTTTACAAACTTTTGTATTAAGAAAATGGAACAAGGCAGACAAATAGATGTTTTATATACAGATTTTGTAAAAGCTTTTGACCGTGTTCACCATGGCCTACTTCTGCAAAAATTAAGAATGTTAGGTTTTAATACCAGCTTCATCAAATGGTTGAGTTCTTATCTATCTAGCAGAAGCCAAGTGGTTCACATTGATGGATACTTCTCAAAACCTATTGATGTGTTATCGGGGCTACCACAAGGGAGTCATCTGGGTCCGCTCCTTTTTATTATTTTTATAAATGACCTACCAGTCAGGCTTAAACATTCTCCATGTTTGATGTACGCGGATGACGTGAAAATCTATCTAGATATTTCCTCTCAGTCGGATTGTTTGCATCTGTAACTGGATATTGAACTTTTTCTGAATTGGTGTAAGTATAATCACCTCCAATTGAACTTTACAAAATGTAAAATATTTAGTGCTTCGAGGTCACCTTCCTTGATTAAATTCAATTATAAATTCCATGATGAGAACGTACTGCGAGTTGAGGTAGTCAAAGACCTTGGTGTCTTTTTTGACATGAAACTCGATTTTAGATATCACATTGACTTTGTGGTTGCAAAAGGTAATTCCATGCTAGGTTTCTTAAAGAGAACTTCATCTGTATTCAAGGATGTGTACACACTTAAGACATTATTTATGGCCTTGGTTTTGCCTATTTTAGAATATTGTTGCGTAGTTTGGTCTCCGTTTTATGAAAACCGTAACTTAAGAATAGAAAGGATACAAAAAAGATTCACGCGTTTTGCTTTAAGAAAATTTAACTGGTCTGGGGATTTGCCCGATTATCCTTCTAGATGTGCTCTCATTGACTTAAAGAAACTTGAATGCCGTAGGCATACTCAATGCATTCTTTTTGTTAAAGATATTTTTGACAACAGAATAAATTCTGGTGATTTGCTTTCTCTCTTGTCCCTTTATGTTCCTGAAAGGAGTTTGAGGAATCGTACTGAGCTGTTTCATGTTCCTTTACATAGAACTAATTATGGTGTGAATGAACCTATTACTCGCTCTTTGAAACTATTTAACTCAGTTTGCAATGAAGTTGACATTTGCATGACAGGATATCGTTTTAAAAAAATAGTTCTTGAATTATGTAATGATTAAGTCATAACGTTGTATTTATGTAATCAGCAGATCATTGTTATCCATTGATGAAAAATAAATAAATAAATAAATAAATAAATAAATAAATATAATTTGCTTACGCTAAAGCGTTTTTTTCTGTTGTTACAGTACCCTTATAGTGCTAAGAACACAGCGTAAGCATTTGTGTTTAACACAAGCAGCACCTGGCACTATCGTAATTCATTGCATGCTTTTCTATTTACTATTAGAAGAATAGAGAGATAGGAAAGAAGTGTTCGGGTGCAGTTGTAGGGGTTTTCTCCACGGGTGTCTAAGTTGCTTAGGGAGATTTCGATTTCAGGTATTCGATATACAGTAATGGACTTGGCCAGGATTCGAACGCACGACCTTCCATTCAGTAAGCGAATACACTACTACTGCACTTGTTGCCACCCGCAACACAACACAAATTTTGCAAATCTGAAGCTTACCGCAAAAGACGTGCTCTAAGTGCTCAGGTATTTTTATAGGCAGATCCACTATGGTGAAAAGCAGCATAGCTAGAATGTTACCGACGGTCTATTGGCAGTGAAAAAATGTAAGCCAATGAACAAATGAGTAACAAAATCTTCCCTTCAATTGTCGTATTGGACGTGCTATAATCTACCCATACAGACTCGAAAGCCGGTTGTACTCGACGGATCTCATCCATTTGTAAATCTGCTTATATTGCACTTGCATAATGTGGCAAACCTCGTCAGGCTGCAAGTCGTAGTCTACAACTTCAAGCAAGTCGTAGTCTACAACTGGATATCAAAGATGACGGTCTAAATCAATCAGACTATTAAAACATGTTTTTGATGCAGGAAAAACAAATTTAAGCCCACTCAACCAGTGATGAAAAACGAACGGTTCCTCACGCATCAAAAACCATTTAAGGCCAACGGGTATCGACTATTTCGGTACGTTCTACACCAAGCGAGGAAGAAGCAATGAGCCAAGGCATGGTGTTTTGTTTAGTTGCTTAATATCTCTCGAAATTGCACATTCCTTAGATACCGATTTATGCATTATGTGTTTTAGATGGATGATGGCAAGGAGGGGTCATATGAATGTAATATGTCTTTATCAGAGCTCTAAATTATATACTGGCGTTGTACATACCATCACTCATCAACCGAATCGAGTGAATCAAATCTATTGATAACCTGTGCCCAGGAGAACTGGTCATACTAGCTGATAAAAACGCACCCAGATGAAAGTGGCCGATGTGTGTCATGGATAGAACCTTCCGGACAAGATGGAGTAGCAAGAGTATCAGAAGTACGAACTGCCTACAACACCTTTCTAAGACCCGCAGCAAGTTATGCAGACTGCAGTTACGAGTTGACGCTACTGATGTTCGGGCCAACTAAGAGTCAGCACTGACGGGTAAGTATTTCACTTGTCAGCAACACTGATGACAACCGGCCACAAATAAACGGCATCCCTGCAACTAGAGATATTTAATCCACTGACAGATAGTTAAAATGGCCGTAAAAGAAGAAGATAAAATCCGAAGCCGAAAAGACGAAAACGAGATCGAAGAAAATTAATTAAATAAGACTAAGGATAAATTAAAAGTAAATTATATTTTTATTTTTCTTTAAACGCTGTAATCTAATATAAATATATATGAATTTGTAATAAATTACAGGAAATTTGAAGCGCTACGCTTTCAAACCACTGAAACAAAGGCCCTTTGTTATCATTTAGTGATAACATTCTTCAAATTTCTTTTATAAAAAGGAATAAAGGACCAAATCAAATATGATGCCGCGTACACCTCGTGGAGGAGGAAATACACTTCCCAATGTGAGCATGGGAAACAACTGCAACAGATGCACTGATTTGGACGATACTGGACCAATGGTGGCATGTGATGTAGGTGGAGATTGGTTCCACCAGCGGTGCGTTGGAGTTTCTCGCAAGATTAAGGACCATAGGCGGGTATGTGAAAAGCGCATTATATCATTGCAGGCGCAAAAGGTAACAGCAGCTGCCTCACAAACTCATGCGGCGCACAACGGACAGCCGCAACGCGATACATCGCAAAGAGTACAGGAACAATGCCATACATCGCATAAGGAACAGTCATCACGAGCGTTATCAGTTTGCGAGGAGTCGCAACGTGCCTCATTGCAGAAGGCGCATTCGCGCCCCTCATCGTCGCATACCAATTTACCAAAACACGGACAATCAGAAGTGTAGATGAAGAGCGTGAACTAAAGGAGCAACTGAATAAGGAGTAACTTGATAGACGATACGAAGTACTTCAACGTATAGCAGTGCAGAACGATTCTCAGTCTGAATCGAGTGCGGATGAAGATGTTTCCAAAGAGAGGGTTAGCCAGTGGTTACAACAGGGTGCTAAAGTTGACTTGGTACAGATTCAAGGGCTACGGAAGCCCCAAATTGTTTCTGAGGTCATACCAAAAAAGGTCAATGCACTTCAAGTAGCATATACAACTGTGCCGGTTGCGCCTAATGAATATGCACATGCTTCTCAACCTCCTTATATCAAGCAATGTGCTCCAAAAGACAATCCATGTCATCCATGTCGGTGTTCGCATCAAGAGCTATTGCACCAGAATGAAGTCAAATTCAAGGAACGACAAAGTACAAGAGCTCCTTCGAACGAAGTACAAGTCACTAACAATGCAGTACAAATAACACCTACTGCTTCGAATGCACTATTGAACAATTGCTTGAGTTCGTATCAGATTGCGGCTCGGCATGTAATGCCAAAAGAGTTGCCATTGCTGTACGGACATCCTGAGGAGTGGCCATTGTTCTTTAGCAGTTTTGAATCTACTACGCGTATTTGCGGTTACACCAATGATGAAAATCTGGTAAGACTGCAAAGATGCCTTAAGGACAATGCGTTAGAAGACGTCCGCAGCAGGCTGCTACTACGTTCAAACGTGCCGGGTATCATCTCAACTCTCCGAATGTTGTATGGACGACCTGAGTTGATATTGAACTCATTGTTACAGAAAGTGAATTCCGAACCTTCACCCAAAGCAGAAAGGTTGAATACTTTGATCAATTTCTCGGTTTCTGTGCAAAACCTGTGCGCAACAATGGAGTCAACCGGACTAATAGATCATCTCAACAACCCAATGATACTACAGGAATTGACTGATAAGCTGCCATGCCAAATAAAAATCAATTCGGCTGTTCATAGGCAGAAGGTAATTTCACCAAATTTGTCATCGTTCAGCTACTGGCTGACAAAGCTTGCACAGTCGATCAGCGAGGTCTCACTTAGTGTGTCAAGCGCCTACGATCAAAGACAGAGCGGATCAAAGAGAAAGAATTTCGTCTACACGCATTCTGGGAGACCAATTGTACAAGAACTGGACAACCCTCGAACTTCGCCAAACAGAAATTGTTGCATCTGTCAGCAGTCGTGCTCAACTGTTAAAGAGTGTCACCAATTCAGAGCGCTTACAATCAACAACAAATGGAATGCTGTTCGCCAGTATAAACTTTGCCGAACATGTTTGTTATCACATGGCCGAGGTCGCTGCGGGTCAAATGTTGTATGTGGGATAAATGGCTGCAGTTATAAGCACCACCCTTTGCTACATAATAACATTTCCGACTCTGATAGACAAGAAGAGAATATTGCCCCCGGATCCATATGCAATACACATCGGATGAAGAATCAATTCATCCTATTTCGTATTGTGCCTGTGGTGCTACACGGGAAAAACCATAAGATTAAGACATTTGCCTTTCTAGACGACGGATCGTCCCTCACTTTAATAGATCAGGAGCTGGCCAATCAATTGGATCTAAAGGGTAGTTCAGAACCACTTTGTCTTAAATGAACCGCCAACACCCATCGTATGGAGGAGCAGTCCCAACTTATCTCCTTTAAGATTTCTGGATTGGCAACACAAACAACACATTCTATTTCAAACGCACTCACGGTGAAGTCTCTCAGTCTTCCAGAGCAAACGCTTTCCGTTGCTTCTCTTATGGAGAAACACAGTTACCTTAAAGGGCTGCCAATACAAGCTTATGAAAACGCAGTTCCTAGGCTATTAATTGGACTCGACAACTGGAAGCTGGGCATGCCACTAACGTTCCGTGATGGTAAGGAGAATGAACCAATTGCAGCGAAAGCAAGACTAGGCTGGAGCATATATGGACCTATAGAAAACGACAAATGTAATGATGTCTTTCAAGAACAAAAATTCCAAGGTTTCCATATGTGCGAGTGTCAACACGCAATCGACAAAGTAGTTCAGCAAATGGTTAAGGACTATTTCTCCCTGGACAGTTTTGGTGTTGCCAAACCACTTAAGAGTTTATTGTCCGTAGAAGACGAGCGATCCATGCAGATTCTTGAAAATAAAACAATTATGGTCGGAGATCGTTTTGAGACCGGATTACTGTGGAAACACGACGATATTAGCCTCCCGAACAGTTTGCCTATTACGATGAATCGGTTTCGCTGTCTGGAGAGGAAAATGTGTTCAGAACCGGATTACGCAATTGCTCTGAAAGAAAAAATCAATGAGTATATGATGAAAGGCTATATTCACAAGATGTCAAGAACGGAGTTAGATCTTAACCATCCTCGAACGTGGCACTTACCAATATTTGGATTTTTAGGATTGTTTGGGATGCAGCAGCCAAAGTAAGAGGAACTTCTTTAAATTCAGTGCTGATGAAGTGGCCTGATCAACTCACGTCACTTCCAGCTGTCTATCAATTTCGACAAAAGCAAATCGCCATCTGCGGTGATATTCGTGAAATGTTTCACCAAGTGCGAATTAAGGACGACGATCAGCACTCTCACCGTTTTTTGTGGAGAAACGGCCCTGATGAGGAGCTTGACACTTACCAAATGAAGGTGATGACATTTGGTGCATCTTGTTCTCCAAGCAGCGCACAATTTGTTAAAAACAAAAACGCCAGTCTATTCACCGAGCAGTTCCCCAATGCATTGAATGCAATTCTGCATAAAAACTATGTGGACGATTATTTGGATAGCGTCGATACTGAAGAAGAGGCGATACAGCTCGCGACTGAAGTTGCATTTGTTCATCGCCAAGGAGGTTTTGAAATTCGAAACTGGATATCCAACTCGAAGAAAGTGATCGATGCTATCGGAGAAAACTTTGAAAAAAGCAAAAAGAGTTTTGACTCCGATGCAGAGCTAGGTGTTGAAAAAGTCTTGGGGATGTGGTGGTCAACGACGAATGACACCTTTTCCTTTATTCTTAAGTGTGATAAATCCAACGAGGAGATCTTGTCCGGACGTCGTCGACCAACTAAACGTCAAGTTCTGCGGATAATGATGAAAGTTTTCGATCCATTGGGACTTATTGCAAATTATATCGTATTCATTAAAATACTTTTGCACGATATTTGGCGATCTTCAATTGATTGGGATGACGATATTATAGATTTACAACACGAAAAGTGGCTTTGTTGGGTGAATTTACTGCCTAAGATCCAAGCAATTCGTATACCGCGATGTTATCTAAAAAAAGGAACACTTGTGGAAGAAGATGATCATCAGCTCCATATTTTTGTGGACGCCAGCGAAAATGACTTTGCAGCAGTTGCTTACCTGAGATGGGGAAAGGGAAGAAATGTGCAGTGCTCATTGATCGGTGCGAAAACTCGAGTGGCTCCAATTAAGCTTCTATTCATTCCTCGGCTGGAGCTTCAGGCAGCGGTGCTTGGTGCTAGATTAGCTAAAAGCATACAAGACCAACACTCGGTCCACTTCAAAAACGGATTTCTTTGGAGTGACTCTGGCACTGTTATTTCATGGATCAATTCAGATCACAGAAAATATAAACAGTTCGTTCTCTTCGCATTGGTGAGCTTTTAGATCTGTCAGATGCAAACGAGTGGCAGTGGGTTGTGAAGGGCTCGCACCAGCGATTATTTAACTAATCACTTCTATTCTGGGTGTGACAAAGCCAACCTCTAGTTTTCTTATATAGCAACACGCTGGAAAAACTGTAGGTTTCAAAAGGTAACTCAGACGCCCTATAGAGCCATTCGCTTTTGGGTATAAGGATTATAAGGCTATTCGCCGGTCCGAGTCTGTTTTGCCATCCCCGAACCAGAATCAAAACAAGTACGTTGGCCACAGGACCGGCCAACGTTACATGGCGATCCTGCCAGGAGCAGTCAAACCGCTAACAATTACAGGTTGTTAATGAAGGCAACTTGAGGAAAGAGAAGAAGTTTATTTTTCCCTTGACCAGAACGTTTTTGGTTGACTCCAGCTCGAACCTCCAATCAAACCCAGATTTGATTCTTAAGTTTTGCACGGATTAGCTGTTTCAGAATCCTTTTAGCATCAAGCAAAATGCAATATTTGCGAAGAGTACCAAATTTGGGTTTCGCTACCGTTATCCGAAACGTGTTGGCACGATGGGTGCCAAAGTGTTTCTTCTTTCATCGGAATGTTTAAAATCATATGCATAGTCATCCAATGCATTAGCATTGTACACCGACTACGTCAACCAAAGACGTACGAAATTCCACAAGAACATTAAAAACACATTTAAAAGTAGAAAATACTCTGAAGAAGGTTAGTTATGTATCAGTTCAGCATGTACTGGAGATGATTTATTGGAAAGGACCACCGACATGACCGCAGAAAATTAATATCGGAGATCGCCCAACATCTGGAACTACGACATGTTCAGGAGAACCAACACATTTTACTATTTTTTTTTTAGAAATAGTTAGAAGTTACGAACTAGGTTGACCAAAGTAGCCGAAATAAATTATTTCAAATTTTTTTTTTATAAATTAATTAAAATTGTTTTTATCATTACTATTACTGTTAGGATAAAATTGATAATATTTTAGCAATGGGAAAAGCCCAATCAAAAGTAGAAGAGGTTATTGTAAATAATAACGGGCCTCAAGTAAACAAATTGAGTAACCAACCAGGGTATGGTATAGACATATTGTATATAGTCATTATAATTATTATTATTTGTATAATCAAGTACATCCATACCTGGTTAACAAAAAAATTTACTAAAGCCGTAAGAAGGGAAATAGTAAAACAAAATATAGTTGGAAGAAGAATGTCAGTATAACACAGTATTAACCTAATAAAGATTCACCCCAATCTATAAATTTTTTTTGTCTATGGAACAATTTAGTACCACCGTACAAGAGCACCACATTTTGACAAATCTCAAAAAGGACGGACCCCATAGAAAACGATCACAGGAATCGGCAGACCGAAAAACAGAGCAGGTACAGGAAATTTTCAAAAGGGCACGAGCACAGGCTAAACTTTTAGAAAAACTACTAGGTGACAAAGAGAAAAAGGATCTCCAAATCTTATACGACCAATTATATTCGTACTATAGAGAAGCCCTAGAAAAAATTACAGCTAGTGTAAATACCAAAGACCCTTTACCACCCCCAATTCCAGAATTAATCCCAGAACACACCACGATGACTGACTCTTTCGATTTCGGCATCGCGCAGAAACTGCCGACTCTTACATGTGAAGACGAAGGGAAAAGGTTAGAGAACATACGAGATTTCCTTAACGGAATAGAATTCTACCATGATACCCTTAATGAGGCTTCTCAGAAAACGTTCATTAAATTTCTATTAAAGTGCAAAATACAAGGTAGAGCGCTAACGGAACTAGGCAGCCAGAAGCCGGAGGACTTTAAAACCCTAAAAAAATCCCTGTTTGAAAAATGCGGCCCAAAAGAATCCATTCAATCCCAATTAAGTCGTTCTTACCAAGGTACTCGACCCATGCGAGAATTCGTGACTACCATAGAGAGTCTTATAACTAGGATGACCGAACTCGAAGTCGCTTGCCATGGAGAGACCACGAGAGAAACCTTAACCATAGCTAACGAAAGACGTGGTTTAGCGTTCCTTAAAAAGGGAGTAAACGAGAGATCGAAAATAGTACTCGATAGCGCTAGGCATACAAACCTGAAAGAGGCAATTCAACACTTGCTAGAACTTGACCAGAGTTCTACCCCTGCCACTGAAACTGTACGGTATGCAAACAACGCTAACTATTCACAAAACCGCCAGTCTACACGAGGATATGTCCCCAGTTCCTATCGGTCAAATCAAGAGAATTCTAACGTACCCAACGGAAATTTTCCCAGGCCAAATCATTTTCGTAGTAACAACTACACCACCAATTTCCAGAGACATAATAACGTCAATTACCGTCAAGCCTTCTCCCAACCGCGGCAAAGAAACCCACCCCAACAGAACTATAATTCCCGCGTCCCTACCAATAATAGAAATTTTTCTACTCCAAATGGAAACCAAGGGAATAATAATCGGTACAATTATAGGAGTAACAGAGGTAGCTTTTCAGGGAATAATAACACCCACCAGCATAGGAACCCTTTTAGAAATAACCAACTCAATAATAATACCACTAATGGTCGCATATTACTAGCAATGGGAAACGAGCGACCCACCGAGGGGGAAGCCGATCCATCGGAGGGGAATTAATTAACCCACCAGTGCCACAAGCCCTTTGCACTGTTGGAAGAACAAACGGCCTTTATGTAGAGTTAAAAATGAACAACGAGCAAAATATACGATTTCTATTAGATACAGGAGCTTCAATTTGCGCTATAAAAACTAGCTCGGTAAGCACAAACATTCCCATATTCAAAAACAAAAGTACCAACATTTTAGGCATTTCAGGAAGTTTAAAAACAATAGGAACATGTAATCTGCAAATCCATCTAGAAAAGCTTATCATTCCATACGAATTCCACGTAGTACCCGAGGATTTTCCAATCCCAGTGGAAGGCATTATAGGAGCAAATTTTCTATTAGAGTTTAACGCCACAATTGACTTAGAGAAATTTCTGTTAAACATCAAACATGGAAATAACTCTATGTGTCTACCCATATGCTCCCAGGAAAATATAAATACCCTTTCCTTAGCACCACGATGCGAAGCAACCTATTGGTTAAACACCACCCACACAGAAGCCCGGGTTTTTCAACCACAACAACTATGCGAAAACGTTTTTATGGCAGGATCATTATCCACTGCCATAAACGGGAAAATACCGATAAGAATTCTGAACGCTCGAGAAACAGCAGTAACTCTCAGATGGGCTGAACCACTATCCTCAACAGCTTCCGAACACTATATCCTACGTTACCACCAGACAGATGACTCCATAAACGAGCGAGTGGAAAAAATTATGAGCGAAATAAATTTTGATACCTTGAACAACGAGGAAAAGGCGGAAATCGAAGCAATATGTACAAAATACCAAGACATCTTTCACGTGGATGGTGACAAGCTCACATATACCCATATCGGCAAAGCAGATATCTCGCTTAAAACAAATGCGTCTCCAAAATATTCGAAACCATATCGTCTCCCGCATACACAAAAACAGTATATAAAGGAGGAAATACAGAATATGCTTACAAATGATGTCATAGAACCATCTGTTTCCCCTTGGAACTCTCCAATACTAATAGTACCAAAGAAAAAGGACCCCGTTACCGGTCTACAACAATTCCGTATGGTGATTGACTATCGCCACGTGAAAGAGCGAATTGAGGATGATAAATTTCCCCTACCCAACATAACAGACATATATGACATGGTAGGTGGATCAACTTACTTCTCATGTATAGATCTAAGTCAAGGATACTACCAAATGGAGTTGGATAGCAATAGCAGACCTATCACAGCGTTCTCCACCGAAGATGGTCACTACCAGTTAAAGCGACTACCAATGGGTTTGAAGATCTCACCCAGTAAATTTTCGAGAATGATGTCCATAGCGATGTCAGGACTGACATACTCACGATGTTTTGTCTATCTCGATGATCTGATAGTCTTTGGTAGAAGTTTAATAGACCACAACAGAAACTTGATCAAAGTGTTTGAACGCCTGAGGGAAGTGAATTTGAAAATACACCCTGGAAAATGCTCTTTCTTACGAAAAGAAGTATTATACCTAGGACATGTGATATCTGACAACGGTATCCTACCCGACCCGACTAAATCTTCAGCTATGAAAAATTACCCAACACCCACCAACGCCGATGAAGTAAGAAGATTCGTTGCATTCGCCAACTATTACCGAAAATTTATCCCCAACTTCGCCACCATTTC
This sequence comes from Portevinia maculata, assembly GCA_949715645.1. Classification (NCBI taxonomy): domain Eukaryota; kingdom Metazoa; phylum Arthropoda; class Insecta; order Diptera; family Syrphidae; genus Portevinia; species Portevinia maculata. The sequence continues at coordinate 117,274,121 of OX454527.1, read as the reverse complement.
CATCCCACTAAATCGATTACTGAAAAAAGATGTCCAATTTCATTTCAATAAAGACTGCGAAAAAGCTTTCGAGCTACTTAAAGAAATCCTTACCAGTCCTAAGATGCTACAGTTCCCAAACTTTAATGAAGAATTCATTCTACGAACTGATGCGTCAGGTTTCGCTTTAGGAGCAATTTTATCTAATTCCGACGATAGACCGATTGCCTACGCAAGTAAAACCCTCAATAAAGCAGAGAAAAATTATAGTACAATTGAGAAAGAATTACTTGCTATAGTATGGGCAGTTAAACACTATCGTCCCTACCTATTCGGAAGGAAATTTAAAATCCTAACTGACCACCGACCCCTAGTGTACCTGTTCTCACTAAAAGAGCCTAGTAGTAGACTGACGAAATTCAGGCTATTATTAGAAGAATACAATTTTTACGTAGAATATTCTCCGGGTAAGAATAATTGCACAGCTGACGCACTGAGTCGAATAAAGATAGACTCAGAGGACTTGAAGAAATTGTGTATCTGTGTAGTAACAAGAGCTCAATCGAAAAAGGAAAGCTCAAATGGTGAACAAAAACAAAGTAATCTAGAAAAAACAAAACCCACCGACGAACAACTTATAACCGAACTGTTAAAAATACCAGAAAACGGATTTAAAATAGTAGAGCTGAAGATTGTTAACAATGATGAGGATTTAGTAAATTTCAAGGATATCGGCGACGTAATAATCGGACCAAACAAAGTTTTGGCATATATTCCGAAAGGAAATTGTTTACTCCTAAACAGGCCCAAAGACAGCACTACCACCCGATCGACATTGTTTTTCAAAACATTGTCGAGGGATGTGCAAAAACTTTGCGGACCATCAATTAAAAGAATATTTATTACGAAAAACGAATTAAAGAAGCTTGCAGGCGGCCGCCAACAATGCAACATTAATGATTTAAAAAAAAAAACTAGGAGAAATGTTTAAAGAAAGCAAAATTAAAGTGCACATGATAAATAACAATATTGAAATAACGGATCCTTACAAGAAGAAATTAATACTAAATGATTATCACGTACTACCAACCAGCGGACATGCAGGAATAAACCGCATGATACAAAATATAAAGAAAAAATACTTTTGGACAGGTATGCAAAACGATGTGACGACATTCGTAAAGCATTGCCCAATTTGTCAACGAAATAAATATATCCAGCCAAAGAAACAACCGATGACTATAACATCGACAGCCGAATCAGGTTTTGACAAACTTTTTATAGATCTAGTAGGACCTCTAGACGAATCAGAAGAGGGATTCAAATACATTTTAACTATTCAGGACGAGTTAACCAAGTTCACCGAAGCAATACCCATTTTAAACAAAGAAGCAAAAACAGTAGCAAAAGCTCTGGTAGAAGGTTTCATTTTAAGATACGGAGTACCACATACGATAGCTTCCGATCAGGGAAACGAATTCTTAAATCAAGTTTTTCAGAAAATATGTACATTGTTTAAAATAGAACAGTTGCAATCCACCGCTTATCACCATGAGAGCATAGGAGCTTTAGAGAACTCGCATAAAGTTTTAAGAGCATATCTGAAAAACATACCGACTGGAGCACATGGCTACCATACTACGTTTTCTGTTATAATACATCAGTACACTCCGAAACCGGGTATACACCTTTCGAACTAATATTCGGAAAACAGTGTAATCTACCATCAAATTTAGTTAAACAATTAACACCGGTTTACAACTATGACGATTATGTGATTGATTTAAAACATAAATTACAAATCGCTCATAGAGATGCCCGAGACACTCTGATAAGCAAAAAGAAGGCAAGGAAAAATAGATTTGATTTAGAGGAGCGAACAAAAAGCTCGAATTTCGCAACAGGCAGTTTAGTTTTACTTAGAAACGAAAGAAGAAAGAAACTTGATCCAATCTATGTAGGTCCTTATGAAGTATTGTCTCAAAATGGTGTGAACTGCGATATACGCTATGAAAATAAAAAAGTAACGGTTCATAAAAATAGATTAAAACCATTCTATGTATATTTAACTCTGATCTAACTGACCAACTTTTTATAACGACCTTTCTATATCATAAATATGTTTAACTGACATTATGTATATCATGTATAAATATAAACTTATAAGATAGAAATTTGTAAACTAAAACTTGTAAAATAAAATATATATCAACATTAACTTATGCATGCATAAGATTTATGATGTCAATAACTATAAAATAAAATAAATACCTACCTCATAAGAACCAAAATGTACTTCGGGTTCAATTAAAATGTATCTAGCTAAAGTAATGTACATTAAATAATATATAGTGATAAGAACATAAAATAAGATGTATAAATCTTAAAAAAAAAAAAAAAAAAATACCTACCTAAAGTAATTTAAATTAACATATCTAGTACATAATAAGAATATGAGAACCAAAATAATTATTAATTTATTAATTAAAGTACCTAAAGGTACATTAACGTATATATTGATAAGAAAATTTTATCTATAAATTGAAAATATATTTAATTCTCAACTAAAATGTAACAAACTAAATTAATCCAACACATCTATTATATAAAACATAAACTGCAAAATATTTGTAAAGTATCTAAAAACCGAAAAAACCTAAGAGCCCTTATTGTACAAATATCGCGTAAAAAGAAGAAATCATAACATGTCATAATTTCTCCTTTTTGCCCCAGGAAGGGTGGTGTAAAGGGCTCGCACCAGCGATTATTTAACTAATCACTTCTATTCTGGGTGTGACAAAGCCAACCTCTAGTTTTCTTATATAGCAACACGCTGGAAAACTGTAGGTTTCAAAAGGTAACTCAGACGCCCTACAGAGCCATTCGCTTTTGGGTATAAGGATTATAAGGCTATTCGCCGGTCCGAGTCTGTTTTGCCATCCCCGAACCAGAATCAAAACAAGTACGTTGGCCACAGGACCGGCCAACGTTACAGGGTACCTACAAAGGACAACGTAGCAGACGAGGCGACGAAATGGCAAAAATGACCAGACCTAAGCGAAGATGGTAGATGGTATAATGGCCCCAAAATTCCTTCGTTTGTCTGAAGATGAATGGCCAAGACGTCCAACATCGTTGATAATAACTGCTGAAGAAGAAATGCGAGTTCACATGCTACACAGTTCTACAAATCGAACGAGTTTACTTGAATTTAACAGATTCTCATCCTGGACAAAATTATTGAGAACCACTATTTTCGTGATGCGGGCTGTAACCAACATATTGTCGATGCCGAATATAATGATTAGAGGACCATTAACAAGTAAGGAGTACCTGGCGGCTGAAAATGTTTCTACCGACAAGCCCAAATGGAAGAATATGTGGAAGAGGTAAGAGCGCTCACTCGAAACATTGCTGTAAAGAAAACCAGTAAGGAAATCATGCCCACTTTGCAAAATTCGGGATGCAATACCATGTCCTCCACAAATGTCTGAATTACCCGCAGCAAGATTGGCCACCTTTACTCGGCCATTTATATTCGTAGGTATAGACTACTTTGGCCCGCTTACAGTAGTTATCGGAAGACGTTCTGAGAAAAGGTGGGAAATGCTGGTGACCTGTTTAACAACGCGAGCAATCCACATTGAGGTTGCCCACACCTTATCAACGGATTCATGTCTACTCTGTTTGCGTAACTTTATTGCGCGTAGAGGGATTCCAAACGAAATATATTGTGACAATGGAAATAATTTCCATGGAGTGGAGAACGAACTGCGAAAAGGCTCTTACCGCCGTGAAGTCAACCGATTTGGCCAGTGAGCTTAGATCCACCACCATTACATGGAAGTTTAATCCTCCAGCTTCTCCTCACATGGGCGGAAGTTGGGAACGTCTCGTCCGCTCTATTAGGACTACTCTTTATGCGATCATGCCAAGCCGCAATCCCTCGGATGAGCTATTAAGAAGCATGCTCATGGAGGTAGAAAATGTCATCAACTCCAGACCTCTAACATAAATTGCAGTAGATGACATCTTTGTATATACATTCCTATAGTAGCGCCAAGAAATCGAATAATAATGTTGTACATGTATCCCGCAGAAGCTTTGGCGCTTCAATCGATCAATAATGAAAACTGGTTTGTGTCCTTAATTAATTTAGATGGAGCTTTAAGTTCTTATGAAAGTTTTCGTCAAAACGAAAGCTATATTAAACGAAAGTAATTGAAGTGATGAACAAAACAAAAGTAAAATTTTTCCGAGGTATGCAATCATTTCGAGATGTTAAAGCGAATTCTATTGAAGAATGCTCTAAGTTGTTTGCTTTGATGTGTGTGTGGAGTAGGTAGGGAACCGGCACTAGCGGTTGGCCACTTCAAATCCAAAAATTAGTAATAATTACTGTAGTTTATATTCTTTTTTATAATATCCACGGTTGAAATATCCAACCTTCAGAATATCCTTTTTTGTGAGTCGAAGACGTGTCCAGAGTTTTAATTTTTGTGAGTCTATCCCAGGAAAATATCATCCCGCAAAACACCGGACACGCTTTCAAGATATTCTAATACGGGACTTTTGTTTGTTGGCGGAGATTTGAACGGTACGGTCGGTTAGTCAAACGAAGAGTATGAAAGCTGCCATGGAGGACTGGGATACGGCACCAGGAACTCTCCGGGTAAAGATATCCTGAGAATGTGCAAGTCATAAGGTCTTATCGTTCTCAAACAAAGCCGTCACCTGGTCACTTACAGCAGTGGCGGAAACGAATCCCAGATTGATTGCCATAATGGTAGCACGTTTCATGAAGCCTCGGGTTAAAGATAGCAAAGTGATCCTGGAAGAGGCAATCGCCCAACAAAACCGCCTCCTCCTGACAGTAAAGTGTTTGTGAGAATCAAATGGTACAACCTGGACAAAAAAAGTCATGCATTTATGCAATCAAAGAGGTGTACACCAGCGTCCTAAGTCTAATCATATTGCCCTTGATTATCTGCTTGAAGAAAAAGTGACGGACCCTAATTGGTATCAGTTATTCTTTGCTGGCGATGGGTTAGCGAGGTTCAATCGTCCCTGACCAAGATGTTAAATGTGTCGCTGGGCTCATCTCATCAGGATGTTTAAATTGCATAGATGTGATTTCCCCACTTAATATCAATACTTTTACGACAAACGCTGGTTGGAAGGCGCTGTAGTGATTTTCTAAGCTGGTCCCTGCATAGGCAGATGTACTTTCCCGCCTACTTCTGGCATTTCTATTCTGTCAGAAGAAACTCCCATTTCTTGTTCTTCATTCAACGTGCTATTAGGCTTCGAGATATTTCATCTTCAAATTCTTTAGGAATGGCAGACGTTCGACCAGCTCCAAGATATAGTAACAGTCTAAAAAGCGATCAACTCATAATTTCTTATTTGAGGAAAACGACTGAAATTTGATTTTATTAAATTTTTCATTTCAAAACTTTTCGTCCCTTCCATCATCCCCCTCTCATCATACATGCTACTTGAAGAGGCGACGATGCAATGTTAGTTAACTCCCACAGCATTTTGGGCGCCTTAAGACAATACATATATTCAACATTTCAGCTTTCTAGCTCACAAATTTGTTCTTTTAAAATTGTGGGCGTGTCAATGGGCGGATTTTAAAAATTCTTAAAAATTATTATTTCGGGCCCCTAGAGATAACATTGCTAAAATTTCAGCTTTCTAGCTCCAGTGTAAAGGCATTCATTTGTGCCGACGGGTGGGCGGACGGACGGACGGGCATAGTAGATACACATTACTATCGATGCTGACCACGAATATATTACAAAAAACTGCAAAACGACAGGTGACCTGCCTCAATATTAATGTAGGTCATCAATTAGATAAATACATCTATCCAACAACTATTTCCTTGAATAACGGCTGATACAACACAAATTGAATATTTCCGAATCAAATACTGAAGAAATTATATAAATCGGTACATTTTTGGACGAGATACCTACAGCGAAAATAGCTAAAGTCTAAAAATCCATTAATTCATAATTCAAATACCTACCGAAATCAGCTTTTATTCAATTTTTCTTTTCAAAGGAATCGCCTCTTCCATCATACATTCTACTCGCAGACGACAAAGCCAGATTTCTAATTTTTCCATAATCTCCCTCTATCCATTCTACATACTATTTGCCGAAGCGACGCACAACGCAAATCTTCAAAAAGTATTTGGCTTTTACAAAGAAAAATAAATACTTACATAATATCAGAATGATTCGATAATGAGAGACAAAGCAGTTTATTTCTTCGTTTCTTTCTTCTTTCTTTCTCTTTTCTCTTCAACGAACGACGAACTATAATATTGAATGATTGAACGAACAAAAATCTCAACGAATGCTTTTTTATTATTAATAAAATTATCAAAGGCACAAAAGCTCTCAGCCAACTAATTCTCGATTTGGTATGAGTAGCGACACCTATTAGGATACTGGTACTACTGGATTGGCGCTACTATAGGAATGTATATACAAAGATGACATCCATCAGGAAGCTATTACCCCAACCATTTCTTAATCGGTTCATCAAACGGATCCAAGCCAATCGGTGAGTTTAGTGACGATCAGCACGTTTTACGAAAGAACTGGATGACAGCGCAACACTACGCAAATGCGTTCTGGAAACGGTGGGTAAGGGAGTACCTTCCAACATTGACACGTAGAACAAAATGGTTTCAGCCTGCCAAACTGATAGAACCCGGGGACATCGTAATTATCGTAGATGACAAATCTCCACGGAATTCGTGGCCGAAAGTAAGAGTCTTAGAAGTCAAAGTCGCGAAGGATGGTCAAGTTAGAAGAGCGACAGTTCAAACATCTACTGGAGTGTTCGGTAGACCTGCAGTAAAACTAGCCGTGCTTGATATCCGGGATAATACGAAGGGTATTTCGATCACTGATGTGTCTCTTATACCGGGGGGGGGGGTGTCAGCAACACTGATGACAGCCGGCCACAAGACAACGGCATCCCTGCAACTAGAGATATTTAATCCACTGACAGATAGTTAAAATGGCCGTAAAAGAAGAAGATAAAATCCGAAGCCGAAGAGACGAAAACGAGATCGAAGAAAATTAATTAAATAAGACTAAGGATAAATTAAAAGTAAATTATATTTTTATTTTTATTTAAACGCTGTAATCTAATATAAATATATATGAATTTGTAATAAATTACAGGAAATTTGAAGCGCTACGCTTTCAAATCACTGAAACAAAGGCCCTTTTTAATTCTCTTCCCCGCAGTTATCATTTAGTGATAACATCACTGTCAACACGATATAATGATTCTAATGACCTTCAATACCCATAATGAGCCATTTTAATCCTTTTTCCTTAATTGTTTTCATTTTTCCTACTTGTGTAAATGTTTTCTATTCTAGTTTAGTTCATTTCGTCTAACAAGTTTTCAACTTAAATAGATATTACATATATATATTTAAACATGACTTCGTTGTTTGTGTGTGTCCTTTATAGACTCACGAACCACTCGACCCGACAAAAGCCGAATTTTATTATGACCCATGATCCATAAAGATCACAGGATGAATTTAAAACTTTCAAGATCACAAAATTTGTGAATTGAAGTGATTGTAGATAGTTAACCATCAGAATATGATGTTCAGGGAAAACTAATATCGATTTCAATCGGTAATTTTCTCAAACTTCAAAAAATTGGCGTCGGTGCGAAAACGAAATCGGAGTAAAACTGCTGTTGTATGTATTAGTACAATTTAACAGCGTGTTTAATTTTTGGTTTTTCTTGTGTTTAGAACTGCCGATCATTTCAAGCATGGCAGAATTGTAGGCTGATGAGCTCGCCAAACATGGAACTATACTGCCCCTTTTACTCGATAAAGGTCCCTTAGGCACTCCAATTGCTACATGCAAATTCATGGTTTATAGTGTTGCCATCGAAAAAACTAACCGTATGTGCACAGTTGGTAATACTTGTCTAGCGACAAAACAGATTTGAGCAAAGCTGGATCCGAAATGTTTTAAGCGTTTGATTTTTCTGAGCAGACTGCACATTGGTGCTACAATTGGTGTAATCACTGGACACTGTCTCAAAGACAAGCATGCAACAAGGCTTGGCGTCTACACAAATGACTTCTGCAGAAGCTGCTTGGACGAGGAGAAGGAGGAGACTATTCTCCACCTTCTCTGCACCTGCCCTGTTCTCTCTCAAGGACAAAAACACCAACTGGTAGCTGTCTTCTGTAGTGATCTTAACTATCGTATTAACATTGATGTTAAATCTTTCAAGCTTTATTAAAAGCTCCAAGTGGTTCAACGGGTAAGAAGAAGATAGATCCACACGGTATCACAATTGATCTTTTATTGGTCAAAGTGTGAAGGGATCACATCAGCGATCATTTATCGTTCATTCATAAATGTTCTCATTCATAAATGTTCTCATAATAAATGTTCTCGTTCTGAGCTTCGATACTTGAAACCCACGAGACATGCATCAAGCGTCGTATAACATGTCTAGCGCGATGGTAATTCATGTCCATCTGACTATTACCCATGGTACACCATGTGTATACCGACACCTTCGGTATCCGTCCGAAGTGACGACCATGCTCAGCGACATAATCAAATCACATAGATAAGTATGTATCTTGTGAATGCATTTGCCTCACCACTAAGCACCATAGCAAATACTATGACGGGTTCGGGTTGCACTATGCATTCCTCTGCCCACGTCCGGTGCATGGGATAATAATAATGCTGATAGGGTGATATGCACCGGCAAGGTATGAAATGATTGGGGTTCAAGTATCGAGGGCCAGAATCTGAGTGGATTGGAATGTGAACCAAATCCAATGAAGTATTTTGTATAAATAGCATAAGATTTAGTAAATAAAATGTTCTTCTCCTAAAAGCAACCAACGAGTCAAGACTGTTTTATTTTACGAGCAACTCGCTCAACTTGAATTCTCTTGTACCTCGGCCCGCTCTATGAACATAGCGTTCGTCGCTAATAGAGGTAAACGACAGCATAATAGCTAACGTTTTGGGTCGAGGAATATTACACAATAAGACCCAACCTAACACAGTACGTTGCCGCCAGGGCCAAGGCAACGTCACATGGCGATCCTGCCAGGAGAAAAGGTATACTAGGGGTCTATGGTCTGTAATAATTTTGAACTTTCTTCCAAAGAGATATGGTCTATAATGTTTTATTGCCCATACTATAGCAAGCAACTCCTTTTCGATAGTGCTATAGTTTTTCTCGGCGCTATTGAGAGTTTTGCTTGCATAAGCAATAGGTTTGTCATCGGAGTTTGATAGTACCGCTCCTAAGGCAAAGCCTGAGGCATCTGTACGTAGAATGAATTCCTTGTTAAAGTTTGGGAATTGTAAAATTTGGGAGCTTGTGAGAATTACTTTTAAAAGTCGGAAGGACTTCTCACAATCCTGGTTAAAATTGAACTCTACATTTTTCTTAAGTAATCGGTTAAGTGGAATAGCTATTGTAGCAAAATTTGGTATAAATTTGCGGTAATAATTTGCGAATGCTACGAATCTCCTTACTTCGTCAGCATTTGTAGGTGTAGGATAATTGCTCATTACAGCTGTTTTTGCTGGGTCTGGATGAATTCCCTTGTCGGAAATAATGTGTCCTAGGTATAATACCTCTTTCCGAAGGAATGCACATTTTCCTGGGTGAATTCATCCAGACCTAAAGGAACCTGACGTTGCCTGGTCCTGGCGGCAACGTACTGTGTTAGGTTGGGTCTTATTGTGTAATATTCCTCGACCCAAAACGTTAGCTATTATGCTGTCGTTTACCTCTATTAGCGACGAACGCTATGTTCATAGAGCGGGCCGAGGTACAAGAGAATTCAAGTTGAGCGAGTTGCTCGTAAAATAAAACAGTCTTGACTCGTTGGTTGCTTTTAGGAGAAGAACTCTGTCTTGCTAAAGAGCTCCCAAGTTTTGGGAAAACACTCCGCCTGGAAGAAAATCTAGTTGGGAAAACCCACAACGAAATACTGGCCCTAGCTGCCCAGTACATCGCTAAAGCCGAAAATCTCCTGAGGAACTCCGGGATAAAGCCCGCGGTGCCATCCGCGTCCCCAGAAGCCCCGAGAAACGTCCCCGGACCAGAACGGCTCACTCTTGAGGAGTACAAAAGTCGCCAGTTGCGACGAAAGGAGGCAGAGAAAACCATCCTACCTCCCACCGCCCCTCTGTCAAAGAGAGGAGGCAAAACGGTTAAACAGAAGCAGCGCATACGAGAGTTGTATCGCATAGCCAACATCCCCGCCACCAACTCAGACCACCGGAAAAAATACGAGCGACAAATTAAAGCAATCCGAAAGGCTTTAAGAGACGATCGCGGAGCCAAGAAAGCCAAAAACCGGCAAGAAGAAGCACAATTTCACTCCCTGTTTGCCCAAGTTTCCAATCTAATTGCTCGGAATGGGAAGCAAAGAAAGTAAGGCTGAGGTTATAAATACCGGACCCCAGTTTGTCAATGCCCCGAACTCAAACCAGAACCAACCGGACCATACGGCTATTATCTTCGGGCTGATGTTCGTAACCGCAGTGCTCGTAGGATTAGCCTATCTATTCATTCAAAATTTTCGCCGAAAGCTCATCGCAGACGTCACCCATCATCTAGAGTCCCGACCAGCGAGGGTATAACACCAGCATCATATATTTTCCTATTTTTTTTACTAACTATCATTTTTAATTCAAACTAAACAATGTTAAATAAATAATATGAAAAATTTTTTTTTTGAAAACAACTTTTCTCACTCGAAATAGGTAACCAGGTCGATGATTTTTGTTGAGGTAGGCGAAACATTAAAACAACTTGAAAGGTGCTACGAAAGTTTGAAAAAGTCACCAAACCGTACCAGAACTCCCGAGAACGCTGAGAAAAAGCTCCAGCAAATCCAAATTCTGTGGAGTACCTTTGTCCAACTTTTCAAGGGAATAGATCAAAAAGCATTAAGCGAGTTAGAACTCGTCAAGTTAAAACGTATAGGTGTTCTAGCAAACGAATACAGAATTAATTCGGAAGATATAGTCAATAATAGTATTCGGGAGAAAACCCCCGAAAACCAACATTCAGACCCCCCAGAGCCACTAAAAATAGTCATTATGAGTGGTGAAGATTTCAGTTTCAATACGGCACAAAAACTGACGACGCTGAAGTTTGACGACGACAGTAAACGAGCCGAAAACCTAAGAGATTTTCTGAATTGTATCGAATTCTACCATGACACCTTGACCTCCAGCTCCAAAGCCACTTTAATTAGGTTTATCCTTAAATGTAAACTTCAAGGGAAAGCCCTTACAGAACTAGGAAGTAACGCTCCTCAGAACTTTACAGACCTTAAGAAAACTTTGCTTGAAAAATGTGGACCGAAGGAGACTATAGAAATCATTCAAACCAAATTAAGTAGAACAACTCAGGGTAACCGACCAGTAAAAGACTTCATTACCGACATAGAAACACTTGTTAACAAAATGACCGAATTAGAGGTTGCCTGCCATGGTGAAACCACACGAGCAATTTTGACCGCGGCTAATGACCGCAGGGGATTAGCATTTTTGAAAAAAGGGGTTAATGATCGCTTACGACTCATCCTCGACAGTGCTCGACACTCAACGCTGAAAGATGCAATCCAGCATCTACTCGAAGCAGATCAAGGGTCAAACCCAACGGCATTTATGAATTATTTCGGAGAAAGGCCTCCGTACCACCAGAGACAGTTGAGAGGACAAAATTCTAGTGGTCAAAGACAAAACTATAGATCAGGTCACCAAAATAACGAAAATAACCCCACTAACAATTATAGGGCAACTATCAACGAAATCAGAATCAGGCTAATTACAGCAATAGATCAAACTATCAAAATAGAAACAATAACAACGGTAGACCAGGCCATCAAAATAACCAAAACAATAATTACAGGCCTGCTTACCAGGTTGATAACCGCTATCAACCCCGTGCTAATACGGCCAATCTAAACAGTACCCCAAATAACAATAATCCGAGTACTAGCTATCAAGCCCGGAACAATATGGGAGGTACTAACCAACAAAATACCCGGCCAAGAATAAGGGCCTTGGGAAACGAACAACCCACCGAGGGGACAGCCGGCCCTTCGGAGGGGAGCCAATAAGTCCCCAGACACAACAAGCCATATACTCAACGGGGATCGAAAACGGCCTTTTCGTACAAATTCGATTCAATAACACTAAAACCTTACGATGCTTGCTAGACACCGGAGCATCAATTTGCGTAGTGAAAAGTTCGGTAGTTGAGAGACACATTACCATAGATGAAGGAAACATTACAACCATTATAGGTATAGCAGGAGATCTACGATCGAAAGGTACATGTACAAGCACCTTACATTTCGGACGAAATAGTATCCCGTACAAATTTCACGTAGTACCCGACTCATTCCCCCTTCCCGTCGATGGTATTATTGGAGCAAATTTCCTAACGGAATTTGGTGCAATAATCGACCTAGAAAGCTTACTCTTGAAGCTCAAGATAAATAATATGCAAGTCTCCATACCGATATTTTCAAGCCATGGCCTACAAACCATGACTATTTCGCCAAGGTGCGAAGCAACCTACTGGCTAGAATCAAAACATACCGATTCTCGAGTGTTTTACCCCCAAGAGTTGTGTAAAGGCGTCTATATGGCTGGATCGATATCAACGGCCATAAACGGAAAAATTCCTGTTAGAATTGTAAACACCCGCGAAAACAACGTAAGAATCAAATGGGCGGAACCGTTATCACTCCCCGCTTCCGAACATTACGTCTTACCACGCGAACAGGCCACAGCAGTATCACCTCCAAGAATAAAGAAGATACTTCGCGAAATTAATTTCGACACTCTAAATACTGAAGAGAAGGCTGGCATTACAGCTATTTGTACTAAGTTCCACGACATCTTTCACCTAGAAGGCGATAAGCTGACTTACACCCATGTAGGACAAGCAGATATCGCATTGAAGGAAGGATGTACACCGAAATATACCAAACCCTACCGTCTCCCTCATACACAGAAGAAAGATATCAAAGAGGAAGTAGACCAAATGTTGGAGAACGACATAATAGAACCATCGGTTTCTGCATGGAACTCTCCGATTCTCATAGTACCTAAAAAGGAGGATCCCATTACCGGTTTGCAGAAGTTTCGAATGGTAATAGACTATCGAAACGTGAATGAGAGAATAGAGGACGATAAATTCCCATTAACCAACATAAGTGATATTTATGATATGGTAGCAGGAGCAGTCTATTTCTCATGTATCGACCTAAGTCAGGGATATTACCAAATGGAGCTCGAACCAAAAAGCAGACCGATAACAGCATTCTCAACGGAGGACGGCCATTTTCAACTAAAACGACTCCCAATGGGACTAAAAATTTCTCCCAGTAAATTCTCGAGAATGATGTCCATTGCCATGGCCGGACTCACTTACTCCCGCTGTTTTGTATACCTTGATGACCTTATAGTGTTTGGCAAAAACCTACAAGATCATAACAAAAATTTGATCGATGTATTTAAACGACTTAGAGAAGTAAACTTAAAAATTCACCCAGGAAAATGTGCATTCCTTCGGAAAGAGGTATTATACCTAGGACACATTATTTCCGACAAGGGAATTCATCCAGACCCAGCAAAAACAGCTGTAATGAGCAATTATCCTACACCTACAAATGCTGACGAAGTAAGGAGATTCGTAGCATTCGCAAATTATTACCGCAAATTTATACCAAATTTTGCTACAATAGCTATTCCACTTAACCGATTACTTAAGAAAAACGTAGAGTTCAATTTTAACCAGGATTGTGAGAAGTCCTTCCGACTTTTAAAAGTAATTCTCACAAGCTCCCAAATTTTACAATTCCCAAACTTTAACAAGGAATTCATTCTACGTACAGATGCCTCAGGCTTTGCCTTAGGAGCGGTACTATCAAACTCCGATGACAAACCTATTGCTTATGCAAGCAAAACTCTCAATAGCGCCGAGAAAAACTATAGCACTATCGAAAAGGAGTTGCTTGCTGTAGTATGGGCAATAAAACATTATAGACCATATCTCTTTGGAAGAAAGTTCAAAATTATTACAGACCATAGACCCCTAGTATACCTTTTCTCCCTAAAGGAACCTTCCAGTAGACTAACTAAATTTAGACTACTACTAGAAGAATATAACTTCTACATCGAATACACACCTGGAAAAGATAATTGCACAGCTGACGCACTAAGTCGCATAATATTTGACTCTGATCAACTTAAGCAACTCCACATATGTGTCATCACACGGTCAAAATCAAAGCAGGAAAATTTAGATAACGTACCAGAAACAGAAATCGAAGAAAATAATCGAGTTATCATAGAACTACTCAAACCTCCAGAGCATGGGAATAAAATTATTGAGCTAAAAATATGTAACAGTTTCGAGGACGAAGAGTATCAAGTAAAAGATACTAATATAATCCTGGGATCCAACAAAGTTTTGGCATACATCCCAGAGAAGAATTGTATACTCCTAATGGTCCAAGGAAAGCACTACAGACCGATCGGCATCATTTGGCAAAATGTTGTCGCGGGACGTGCATAGAATCTGCGGACCGCTATCTATTAATAAATTATACATTACCAAAGAAGAAATTAAGAAACTCGCAGACGGCCGTCGAGAATGTACAATTCACGAGTTAAAAAATATCTTAGGAGAATTATTTAAAGAATGTAATGTAAAGGTGCACCTAATTGATAAATGTATTAAAATTACCGATCCTCACAAAATAAAAATATTGCTCAACGATTATCACTTGTTACCAACCAGTGGACATGCAGGAATAAACCGCATGCTTAAATCAATTAAAAGAAAATATTTCTGGACAGGGATGCAAAACGACATAGCCACCTATGTTAAGCATTGCCCTTCTTGCCAGAAAAATAAACATACCTAGACTTGGTAGGTCCACTAGACGAGTCTACAAATGGATATAAATACATCCTCACATTGCAAGACGAACTAACTAAATTCACCGAAGCTATTCCAATAGCGAACAAAGAAGCTAGCACCGTAGCCAAAGGACTAGTAGAATGCTTTATCCTTAGATATGGAGTTCCCAAAATAATAGCATCTGACCAAGGAACCGAATTTATCAACAAAATCTTTAAGGATATGTGCAAGCTACTAAAAATAGAACAAATGCAGTCCACGGCCTATCATCACGAAAGTATAGGAGCATTAGAAAACTCCCATAAAGTTCTCGGAGCATACCTCAGAAGCTACGTATCTGAAAAACATACAGATTGGTGTACTTGGTTACCCTATTATGTGTTTTGCTATAACACCTCAGTACACGCAGAAACAAGGTATACCCCATTTGAATTGGTATTCGGACGACAATGTACGTTACCATCAAATCTGACAAAAAAGGTAGACCCCAGATACAATTATGAAGATTACGTAATTGAGCTGAGACAACGACTACAAATCGCTCATAGGGATAGGAAAAATGATAGAAAAGCCAGTTACGATAGAAAAGCGAGAAGTAAAAAAACTAGTTTCGAAGTAGGTAGTTTAGTTTTGTTAAGAAATGAAAATAGAAGAAAGTTAGATCCTATTTACATAGGACCGTTTGAAGTATTGTCTGAGGAAGGAGTAAATTGTATAATAAAGTACGAAGGTAGGAGGACAAAGGTACACAAAAATCGACTTAAGCAATTCTATGTATACATACTAAAGCAATTTGCATTTACTTTTGATTTTTAACATCTAACCAAACCATAGATTTTTTTAAAAAAAAAAAAAAAAAAAGAGAGAGGAAAGAGGCCTTGTAAAAAAAAAAAAGCATTTGCATATATATAAGAAAAAAAATCCGCGGTAGCATTAAGAAAAATATCCAATAAGGAATATATTAAATAAATATAGCATTAAGAAAAATATCCAATAAGGAATATATTAAATAAATATAGCATTAAGAAAAATACCCAATAAGGAATATATTACATAAATATAGCATTAAGAAAAATACCCAATAAGGAATATATCCAATAAATATAGCATTAAGAAAAATAACCAATAAGGATCAATAAAGAATATAGCATTAAGAAACCAATAAACATGGTATATCAAATAATCATAACATAAGAAACTTCGTAATAAGAAATGTTGTATACGAAAGAGTAAACTAAGAAATGTTTCAAACCAATTTGTTAATTTAAGTACGAATAAACAAGACTTAGAAAATGTTAACTCCAATCCCTAAATGTACAACTGACGCAGAAAAAAAAAACGCCATGAGTTCCTTTTTTTTCTCCCCAGGAGGGTGGTGTGGAGGGATCACATCAGCGATCATTTATCGTTCATTCATAAATGTTCTCATTCATAAATGTTCTCATTATAAATGTTCTCGTTCTGAGCTTCGATACTTGAAACCCACGATACATGCATCAAGCGTCGTATAACATGTCTAGGGCGATGGTAATTCATGTTCATCTGACTATTACCCATGGTACACCATGTGTATACCGACACCTTCGGTATCCGTCCGAAGTGACGACCATGCTCAGCGACATAATCAAATCACATAGATAAGTATGTATCTTGTGAATGCATTTGCCTCGCCACTAAGCACCATAGCAAATACTATGACGGGTTCGGGTTGCACTATGCATTCCTTTGCCCACGTCCGGTGCATGGGATAATAATAATGCTGATAGGGTGATATGCACCGGCAAGGTATGAAATGATTGGGGTTCAAGTATCGAGGGCCAGAATCTGAGTGGATTGGAATGTGAACCAAATCCAATGAAGTATTTTGTATAAATAGCATAAGATTTAGTAAATAAAATGTTCTTCTCCTAAAAGCAACCAACGAGTCAAGACTGTTTTACTTTACGAGCAACTCGCTCAACTTGAATTCTCTTGTACCTCGGCCCGCTCTATGAACATAGCGTTCGTCGCTAATAGAGGTAAACGACAGCATAATAGCTAACGTTTTGGGTCGAGGAATATTACACAATAAGACCCAACCTAACACAGTACGTTGCCGCCAGGGCCAAGGCAACGTCACAAAAGTGTTTCGGCCCAGGCCGGCTGCCTAACCTTACGGCAAAAAAGCCAATATGGTAGTGTGAGTGCACGTACGTGTTAACCCTCGCTATTTATCTAAGCTAAAAGCGGAGTGCTCTCAGGGTGCACTGAGGGTAATTTTTGTGTCGAAACGAAAACGAAAATTTGCTCTGACAGTTAGAGTGCACTCGGGATAAAAAAAGTTACCAATCGAAATCTACATAAGAGCAAATTTGGAAGTTGCTTTGATCGAGCTTAGTAAACATATTAACTTTTATTACCTTAGTATTTCTTTATTCTTTAGTTTCTATTTGAAAGCAAAGCTAATAGCGACAAAACTAGCCCATGTAGTTTTTCGCTTTTCAGCGCTGAAAGCTCAAATTCTGCCCCTCTGCAGTGAATAAGCCGCTCACGTGTACCTCGCTGGGAGGAGACACGGGAACCCAAGCTTAAGCGGAACTGCTAGAATCGCTTACTTCCATAAACGGGAAGCTCACCAGGAAAGAAAACGATTCTCTCAGACCCCGAATATAGGAAAATAGATGATTAAGTGGTGTCAAACCAAGGAAACGAAGTGCAAAGATTTCCCCCGATATCGAAGGGCTTCGGTCATTCCAGTCGGAGTATACAAAAAAAAACAAATTAAATCGAGAGCAAAAAGTACATAATATAAGAAAATTGAGTCATCCCTTACAAAGGTATTGCAAACCTATTAGCTTCTATCTAGTTTCGTAGGAGGGTATATTTGAAAGGAGTACAGTATCCGAAGTGATAATTTGACTGAAAACATGCTGTGACACATCACAGATTTGTTTCGAATCAATACTAGGCTGATTTTTGCATTTCATTGTACTTAATTTTATTTTCGATTCTAAAAACAAGACATGTTTTCATTTTTAAAAAAATCGTATTTCTTTGTTAGGCGGCATAATTCATCAACGATACTTTCTCAACATTACCGTCTCTAAATTTATTTAACGATTGTAAAACCAAGTAGGTCTCTTTAAATTTTTAATTTTTCAAGCGGGGACGAACCTAGAGTATACATAACTTCGATAATATCAATAAAAATGCGCCATTCAATCAAAATTTTGACAAGAAAGCATTCCAATCCATTAATAACAAATTATTGTTTATAACGGTATAATCAGCATTCATTTCCATCATTTCTATGTTCTATTTTTTACCAATAAAAATAGTATGAAGAACACTTCAAAACTTGCCTATGTACGAATATTCTGGATTCTGTTGAATAGTTTTTAAGTCAAAGTTGAAAATTGTTAATGTGAATTAATAGAATCGAATCAACGGAATTTTCAATCATTATAATTTGTTTACAATTTAGTGCTGACTAAAATCAAGTACTTCGATTTCATAGTCTTTTACAACATTATGGGAAAATGAAATTATCTTCAGATGCAAACACCCAGTTAATATTACAAGGATTAAAAACACCCACAACTACAAAACATGCATTTTCATACAGTTTGTTAGCAATCGTTTTTTCTTTTTTTAATACGACAATCATAAAAAAAAATCAAATTGGAAGGAATATATGACACAAAAATAAATAAATGAGCCACACTAGTACTAGTTTGAAAAATGTCTACACAAATCTGTTCAATTGAACCTGGTAAATCTGTTAGTTCAAACACCACTTCCTCGTTTAAGTCCAGTTTTACAGCAACAATAAAGTTCAACGTTTTAATAGTAGATGGACGTTCGAGCAGCATCAAGGCGGGTCACAAATTGGAATTGAGGAAATCGGACATTTCATTGGATACCCCCAATTTAAAATTGACAAGTTTCATTGTGTTTTCATAGAAACAATTCGCATATGAGGTTACAGCTATCAATATTTAACACATGAGATACATACGACAGGATTGATTCACTTGTCGTGTTTGGTTTAAATAACGGCAAATGAAGCTACATATTTCAAATTACGACTAGAACTAGATCTAGATCTGTAGAACAATTTTTCTTAATTTCAACTAGTGTTTTTTTTCCATCGAATTGCCGCTTATTTTGAACTGGAGTATAGGTGCTGTTGTTTGTTGACACCTAATTAGTTTCAAAATGAATGTTGGTTGGTGCACAGCTAGAAGCTAAAGTAGTCGTAGAGCAGGTAATAGGAGAGCAACGTTTTTGCTGGTCAGTGCTCATGGTTGACGGTTGTCTTGCAGGCATACAGATATAAAGTTATCTATAAAGTGACGGCGAGTTTTTTAATTAAATAGTTGGGAAGTTTATATATTTCTCCACCGCTACCACCATATAAAGGCATTTTGAACAAACCATACACACTCCCGTCACTTTGGTGTTTTTATTTATGTAATCTAATTTCTTTTCATAAAACTGCCAAAAATTATCCGAATTATTTATTTAAGTAAGAAGTGTTTATTGTGTGTTCTTAGACTTGAAACGAGCATTTGAGACTGTTAGTAGAAATACTTTAATAATGAAAATGAAAAAATACGGTGTTAAGGACAGGGAATTGATGTGGTTTGAATCGTATCTGAGAAATCGAAAACAAAGAGTAAAAGTCAATGGAAAAGTGTCGGAAGTAATTGAAGTTGAATTTGGAG
The DNA here is from genome assembly GCA_949715645.1 of Portevinia maculata. NCBI lineage: Eukaryota > Metazoa > Arthropoda > Insecta > Diptera > Syrphidae > Portevinia > Portevinia maculata. The sequence goes on along the minus strand of OX454527.1, from coordinate 117,254,445 downwards.
TGCCTCAAGGGTCTGTCTTAGGGACTTCATTGTTTACAATCTATATAAATGATCTTAAGTGTGTTTTAAAATACAGCAAATTGGCTTTGTTTGCGGACGATGCAGTAGTTCACATCTCAGGTAACGATAATACAGACAGTAAAGTAAAATTGCAGAAAGACTTAGATTCTATATACCAGTGGCTTAATGAAAATAAACTTATACTGAATGTTGGAAAAACAAAGTTAATGGTGCTGAACGAGCAAAGTGATGACATCGATATTATGTTAGACGGTGTATCAATAGAACGAATAAATGAAATTAAGTATCTAGGTGTAGTTTTGGATCAAAAGTTATTGTTTGGAAATCACATTGATTATATTTGTAAAAAATCTCCAAAAAAATTGGATTTATGAAGCGAATCAGAAATCAAATTTCGACTATCAGTGCAATAAATATATATAATGTTATTGTAAAACCACACTTTGAGTAGTGTTCCACTATTTTGTTTTTATGTAATGAGAGTAAGATTTTAAGACTGCAAAGATTACAAAATAACAAAATAAAGCAATGCGATGTATACTAAAGTGCAATAGATACATGTCAATCCCTTATATGTTAGATTCGTTAATGTGGCTAACTGTAAAACAGAGAATAATACTGTATGTTTTAGTCTTTGTATATAAGATAATAAACAATGTAATGCCAAAATACTTATTCGATTATGTTAATTTTATTAGAGATTTGCAACCATATACACTAAGAAATAGAAACGACTTAAAACTTCCCAATTTTTTAAATGCGAACACACATAATTCTCTTATATATAAAGGCTTAAGTTATATAATAGCTTGGACAGCCAGATTAAAAACCAAACGAACCTCAATGAATTTAAAAGAAATGTAATAGTGTTTGTTAAGTCTAATTATTAAATAATTATAATAAAAAATCAATTATGTATAAGATCTTAGTATAAATGTAAATAGTTTAAACAAACTAAATAAAATAAATACAATACAAAAAGTTGAAAGAAAATGTTAGATTTTGTTTATTACTAAAATTGCGTGCTCAGATTCCGACGCGTGCATGCTCCTGATATTTTTTTCATTATCCTATTACGACACCGGTGATCTCCAGTCGTGTCAATCCACGGATTTGCATCCACAATCGCTCAAGATATTAAATGCCACTTTATGCACAACAGGCAATGTTAAATGTGATTTGTCCCCTGAATCTCCTTTTACGGCGTTGTTTTTTTTTAGCCCGTCCCTGCTGTTTGTTTCCCTAGTAAGAGTACCAAATTTTAAATATAAAAACCAGGCTGCGGATGGTTTTTATCAAGAATTTCTCACTTCACTATAATATATACATAATATAGGTGTATTGGTACACTTCTTACATAAAGACCAATCCCAGAAATGGAACAAAGCTTAAAAAGATTTGGCAGCACAACTTATTCAAAAACCAACAAGAATTGTAGTAATCATAGAATACAACAGAAAAAGAGGAACACTCGTTCACTTTTTCTGCGGATCTCCTGAACAACCCAAACATAACCTGTCAGCATGGACCTGAATATTATAAATCATTCATGAAAATAAGTTTAATAAGCTGATTGAATAAGCTATTTGAAGTCGTCAACCTTGAATAAAACGGCCTCATGTTAGCATTTATAAGGACAAGAAAAAAAAGTTCAATAACATTTCAAACAATCAGGGCTTCGTATATAAATTTCGACAAAAATGTTACCCGTGCCAATGTAAAACAAATCAGTGCACGCAAAATTTCTTTGGGAAATTTATTCGCCATAGGAATGAATGAGTTTACTTACTTTGCTTTGTCTTGATTGTTCATTTTCAGAAAACAATGTCCCATTCCCATTCTCACATTAGCAGGGCAGTTGGGATTGGTTCTCAATGCCTTTTTGTAAAATGCCAAGGCTCCTCTATAATCTTTTTTATTAAAAGCGATGCATGCTTTGCCCAGCAGAGAAGGAATATTAGATGGCGACTGATTTAATACGAAATTGAATTGAGCATCTGCTTGCTCCATTTTATCTCCTTCCAGCAAGCAGAAATACGCTCTCCCCAATAAATGGTTCTAAAAAATATTTGTCGAATAAGTTTTATCATTACTTTTTTAAATTGCTACTAATACATACTTGGTCGTACATTATGATTTTGTCGGCGGTGGTGTACAAATTAGTAGCCTTCATAAAAAGTTCCCGCTTTTTATCTTTAGATTTCTCACGATTTGCTTCCTGCACATAATGTGCAGCAAGCATATCATACGCTCGCATCTGATCCTTTTCATAGTCACGATAGTCGATATTTGCTTCAATCCTTGCTGTCTCCAACAGCCGAATGAAGTCCGACGTTTTTTTTTGCTTGTAATATGCCAACTGAAAGCAAAGCTGCATTAATTCTTAACTAAGATGTTTATTATTATACTTACGGCAACGTTAACCCACGTATTCAGTTGCGATCTTTCTTGACGCAAAATGCCAAGCACTTCTTGACATTCTGGCAACTGGTCAGGATGCACCTCAATTACCTTGAAAATATATTGCAAATATCAAATAGTTAAGCTTTAAAACATATTTTAATACCTCATCAGTGTCCCGTAAAGGAATTTCAATGGTTTGGGACATTTTGATGCCTATACTTTTATATTGTATTTATAATTATTATAGCTCGACTTTATATCAATGGTAAAGAAAACAACGCGGCGAAATTAATTTTATTTGACGACAAAGAGTGTACTGATCTCAAAACTCAAACTGAACTTACTGACGTTTACAACTAGGCAGATGTACCACCACACAGAAAAAATAGCTATAACGATATAGGGTACAGGCACAGACAATAGGTCCGTTCGCAAACTAATATGCAAACGTAACTTTATATAGGTAAGGTCCGTTCGCGAACTAATATGCAAACGTAAATTTATATAAACTTTCGTGCAAAACTACACAACCGCGTTCGCGTACTGAGAAAATGGTAGAAAGACGAACGAAAGAAAAATGTACTTTCGTTCATTTTTCTTCACACAGAATTTCAGCTGGTAAGAAAATGAAAACTATCAAATGATGAAATCCTATGAGTTTGCCAGCAAAAAAAAACAGCTGTTGTTTCTTTTCAAGCCAAACTAAGAAGTTTTTACACAAAAGCGTTCGCGTACTTTTCTTAGAAATGAGAGGATTCTCTCTCGATTTTGGAGATTTGACACTTTTCATTTTTCTACACATAAAGTACGCGAACGGACCTATAAACTTTCGTGCAAAACTACACAAACGCGTTCGCTTACTCAGAAAATGGTAAAAAGATGAACGAAAGAAACATGTACTTTAGTTAATTTTTCTTCACACAGAATTTCAGCTGGTAAAAAATGAAAACTGTCAAATGATGAAATCCTATGATTTTGCCAGCAAAAAAAAACAGCGGTTGCATCTCTTCAAGCCAAACTTTGACGTTTTTCAACTTTTTACACAAAAGCGTTCGCGTTCTTTTCTTTGAAATGAGAGGATTCTCTCTCGATTTTGAAGATTTGACAGTTTTCAGTTTTTTACACATAAAGTACGCGAACGGACCTAATATTATACAATTGACACAGGCCCTTCCAAAAAAAAGGTTATGGTTTCGCAAATAGGACTTCGAATTTCGAAAAACTGTTGATCCGGGAGTGTTTATTATAATTTTAGAATATGTTCTGCATCAATTTTTACTTAAGGAAACTAATATTTTACAAATTTAAGGGTTTTCCATACAAATTTATTTAATTTATCACTAACAAATGTCAGAATGGTTGCATGGGTGGGTGTATATGATAGGCGAAGATGATAGAAACTATTTGAGTCGAAGCGTTCACATTCGAGCATGAAAATGGGCGCGTTCAATTTGCAAGTCGACTGCAAGTTAACTTACGACTAGTTATTTGAACTCGTTGACTAGCCTCTCTGTCAAAGTTCACATATGTTTTCTTTTATTTTTCTCAAAAAGAATAGAAATTTAAGTTTTCAAGAAGTTCCACTTTAAAATGACAAATTCAGAAGAAGATGAAGTTCTTAGTAAGTTATTTTAATCTTTTTATACGTTGAACCCCATTTAATCAAATTACGATTTTAGGTAGGGCAGTGTTGTTTGTTGCAAATGACCTACTGGCACCTGCGCTATCGCTGCATCATGGGCGTCCAAACGCAAGTGAAGAAAATCAACCTGTAAGGAGCAAGAATTACTTTGAAAACCTCATACCATACGATTTCACTTCCGAATGAGTCGAAGTTGCTTTTCGGTAAGGCTAATTTAAAATAATCATAACACCAACATCTTAGTGGTTCCCATTTATTGTGCAGGATCTCTTGCATAAAGTTGGAAACGTGAAGCGGGTGCTGAGCTTGGAGAAAAAAGTTTTGTTTTCTGTTTGGATGCTGAGTAAAAACGAAAGTTTCTTGTCTGTGGGTGACCCGTTTGATTTTGCCAAGAGTTCTGCTCATCATACTGGATATTTTAAATTTCCTTTTGGCAGAGTATGTGAAATGGCCCACACAAAATCAGTACTCTGAGATTTCGCAGGTAAACGGAATTAATTCACGCCAAATTATTTAAAAACTCGATAATTGTCTTATTTTCAGTCATTCAGGGAAAAATCTGCAGGATACATTCCAGGAATTGTTGGCGCTATCGATGGATGTCACATGCAAATGAAGCAGCCGGTCCGTAATTCTATTGACTACTACAATAGAAACAAGGTGCACTCTGTAATCTTACAAGGTAATAATTTGAAATAACAAATAAAGTCATCTTAAATGATTCATTTCCTTTAAGGAGTATGCGATCACCGCGCAATATTTACGGATATTTATGTGGGTGCTCCTGGAAGATTGCATGATGCTCGAGTGTGTCGGAATAGCCCTCTGTATGAACGAATGGAACAACTCATTCTACGAGAGTTTCATATTGTGGGTGATGCAGCTTATCCACTTATGCAAAAGCTGGTAACTCCATTTCGTGATAATGGCCATTTAAGTGAGAATCAAGCTCATTACAATACACGCCTAAGTAGTGCAAGGATAACAAACGAACGTTTATTTGGGCTTCTAAAAGGGCGATTCCGACGATTGAAATTTTTGGACGTTGCTAATCCTTCGATGGCAATCAAAATCGTAGCCGCTAGTGTTGTTCTTCACAACCACATTCAATTATTGAACGACGAAGATGATGTGGACAATTTTATTGAGGAATTCCAGAATAGTCCATCCGAACCGGAAGAACCTGAAAATGCTCAAAGGTCGAACGTATCCGAAAAAAGAAACTATTTGTTATCACTTTTTTAATTAAATAAATCTCATTCAAGTAAAATAAAACGAACTGAATTTTATTCATCACAGTTTCAATGGACATTCTTAAAATTTGTATGTGTAAATTGTTGAGCATTAACCAACAACTTAAAAGATATAACTTCAAAAAAAAAAGATTTCTTAAACATTATCAAAAAATCAGACTTCATAGATACTATCAAAAACTTTAAGGACTTCATAAATATTGTCAAAAAACTAAAAAAATACTTCTTAAACATTATCAAAATACTAATTACATAATATTAAAAAACTAAAAGAACTTCATAAATACATATTGTCAAAAACCAAAAAAAATACTTCACAACATCGTCAAAAAACTAAATTAACTATGACTCCATAAACATTAACAAAAAACTAAGAGCTGAGAAGTTTATTTTCGGTTTTGCATGTCGATATTAACTTGCTGCTCGCGCAAAATCCTTATTTGCCGAACTTCAGCAAGCATTTCTTCAGCTAGTTCCAATTTCCGCTCTTCTATTGCCAACATCCTCTCACGTATATTGGAATTTCTGTTTGCGCGACTCACAGTTTTTTTTTTTGATGGACTTTGAGCTTGCGCTCGTCGTTCCACATGAAGATGTTCCTGGTGGTGTAGGGTCAACCTCTGTCGAATGAAGGTTTGGTGGATATGCAGAGCTTATCGTGGGTGCGTTCTGGACTGTGACCTCATCAGAGTATATTTCTGATAGCTGATCAAAATATGGCCACGACATTCGACCTCGTCCAGTTGAAGTTTTTTTGTTGTTGTCCAAAACTTTATTGTAGTGTGTCCTCATGTTTGCCAGCTTTTTATCCAGAGCATCTTCTTTAAATGTGTAGCCCTTCTTCTCCATACTACCACGGATTCGCAAAAACGTCGTTCGGCGACGTATCTTTGGATCTCGCAAATCGTTCTTGAGCTTGCGGCATTCTTCAAGGAATAAAAGCACCGCATTATGGTTCCAAACGGATTCCAACTCTAGATTGAGAATTTAAATGTTATAATTTTAAACAAAAACAAATGAAGATAAGTAAATTTACCAGTTGTACTTGTATTTCGATATTCCTCACACAAATTCGAATCTGAATTCGTTCTACAAGTGGGTTCGCCTAAAGATAAAAGTAAAAAACTATTAATTTGAGTAGCTATTCACTGCAATGGAAAAAAAGTCAATTTCGCTTAGAGGCAACATTTATTTATTAACAAATATTCCCTTAATATGTTCCCTTTGTATGTTCATCATAGCCTCACTAGCGACAGCGAAGGCACCGGTGAGCAGGCTGGAACTCTCATCGGTGACATAGACATACAGGGCAAGAAGGCAGCCGAAGAGATGCCCGGGACAGCAGGATCATCCGCTGTTCCTGGGACCATCTTGGAAGCAGCGTCAACAAAGACAGGAAGAATAGAGGGAAAAGTAGACACATCTGGCTCAGCCGCTGCATCTGCAGTTTCCTCTAATATAACAACGAAGAGTGCGAAACAGAGCGCACAAAAGAGGGCTAAGGCTTTGCTACGTAATGCAAATCGCAAGGTAGCCAAGTATGAGAGCTGTGAACCCAGCACCCTCAGTGACTGGGAAAAGGCAGCGTTTGCGAGGGCCAATACTTTTCTGGCCGACCTGAAAAAAGCAAAGGAGGGGAAAAAGCTGGCCAATGAGGAGGTGGAGGTTGAACTGACTGCACCCTCCACCTCCTACGCAGCAAAAGCTAAGGAAGGGAAAAATGATTCGGGATGGAAGACGAGTTTCAACAGCAAGAGAGGCAGATCCGACGATGCCGCCGAGTCCAACGCAGCGAAAAAGGTGAAGGCTGTGACCACACCGGAAATGCGTCGCGGACACAGCGGAAACAGGGAGCTTCAATTTGATGGCGCTGGTTGGGAAGGCGGGCGCAAGGTTGTTGCTTGTGGAAACAAGCTTTCGGTAGTTTTCCTCAGACACTTCGCCACGGAGGTATCCGATGCATGGGAAGGTATTAAGCTAAAATGCTTAACTGTTGCCGAGTTGGTAAAATACAATCCGCCAACAGCCTGGGTTTGGGTACCTAGTCCCTACACATACCCGGAGAAGCTCCTAGGGCTCCTACATGTTCAAAATCGACAACTTAAAGCCGATACATGGAGGGTCCTAAAGACGAGGCCTAGACGGTAATACGGCCAACACTTCCTACTGGCCCTAAATAAGGAATGTCTTCCATACCTGGAGAAATCCAATGGGATGGTAAGATATAGCATGGGGAGGTTGATGGTCAAAACATCGACCAAGGGTAGAGATGAGGAGGAGTCCCCCCCCCCCCCCATGATGATGATGGAAGTGCTGCAGATAAACATGCACCACAGTAGGGCATTAGGCAGGACATTGCAGCCGTACTCATACAGGAGCCCTGGATCAATAAGAACGTGATTCAGGGGCTCCGGCAAAAGAACTATACATTGTTCTACAAGGCGGAAGGTAAAATCAGGACTTGTATCCTTATTAAAAACCACATAAAGGCATTTCTTTTGAATAATTACAGCTCTGGCGACTTGACGGCGGTTATCTGCGAGAGGGAAGATGGAAAATCTCTGTGTCTGACCTCAGCCTATCTTCCCTACGACTCTGCGGTCGTAATAACGGAAGATCTAAAGGACTTGGCTGGTCAAAACTGGATGCACGTACTGGGCTGTGATGCAAACGCCCATCATACGCAATGGGGTAGTGGAGACACAAATTCAAGGGGTGAGTGTCTTTATGATTTTATTATATTGTCCAACCTTACGGTATGTAATAGAGGGAATTCACCTACTTTTGTTACACGTAACAGACAGGAGGTTTTAGACGTTACACTTGTCTCCAACACAGACAAAATGGAAATCAGGGAGTGGAGCGTAGTTGATGAGGCATCTCTGTCTGACCACAGATGGATACGCTTCAAAATTAATTTTCAGCATAGGGCGTGTAATTTCTATAGAAACCCAAGAAAGGCAGACTGGGATAAATACATAGATTTCATTAATCTACGTTTAGATACCCAGCCGATCACCGGCGAAAATATGGTGGACTTAGATAGGGCAGTAGAAGCCGTGAGCAGAACCCTAAACACAGCGTTCGAAAAGGCATGCCCGGCAAACAAAAAGCCAAAAAGGGCTCAACCGAAGTGGTGGAATAAGGAAATCGGCCTTAAAAGAAGGGAGGTAAGAAAACTTTATAATAGGGCAAAACTCATTAAAAACGATACCACATGGGACGAGTATAGCGAAAGCAAGAGGGAATTTAAATACTTAGTGAGGAAATCCAAGAGATCTTCATGGAAAAAGTTCTGTGAATCTATTGAGTTAACTGAAGAGGCGTCGAGACTGCGTAAAATGCTCTCAAAGGAGGCTAGCGTACCTAGCTACCTAAAAAATAGCAACGGGACATGGGCCGTGAGTAGTCAGGAGGTTCTGGCTACCCTGGTGGAAACCCATTTCCCCGGTTCCACAACCACAACGGACCTAGGCCTACAAGGGCAGGAGGAAGTCGACTGTCCCTCTTTCGAGTGAGAAGAAATTGACAATATCATCAACCGAAAAAAGTTACGGTGAGCCATGCATACATTCAAACCGTATAAATCTGGTGGTATTCTACCGATCATGCTCCAAAAAGCGCCAGAGCATGCAAAACAAAAGATTTTGGATATACTGAGATTCAGCCCAAGAACAGGGCATATTCTAACAGCCTGGAGAGAAGTCCGGGTTGTTTTTATACCCAAAGCCAGCAAGCAGGGTCACACGACGGCGAAGGACTTCAGACCAATCAGTTTGTCGTCCTTTTTGCTCAAAACCCTTGAGCGTCTGGTGGAAGCTCACATTAGAAATGAATGTAGCAATGGTTTCTTATGCGAGTCACAGCACGCATACTTAAAGGGTAGATCAGTAGAAACTGCTCTACACAACGTAGTGGGTAAAATTGAAAATAGTCTACACTGCGGCGAATTTGCTTTGGCCTATTTTCTCGATATAGAAGGAGCCTTCAATTATGTTGAGTGTAGAGCTATAAAAAACGCATTAACAGGCGCTAACATAGAACAGGGAATCATTAATTGGTCAAAGTTCCATAAGGATGTCTGCAACCAGAGGAACCCCGCAGGGGGGAGTCATATCGCCACTGCTGTGGGTACTGGTCATTGACAACGTCCTAAAGGAAATTACCGCCTTAAGGAAAATTAGTAATTGGGCCAAGGGCTGCGGACTAAATGTCAATCCCTCGAATCCTGTTCACGAGACGACACAAAATACCGCACTTCAATCTCCCGAAACTTGACGGAGAGGAACTGCTCCTCAAGGACAGTGAGAAGTATCTGGGCGTAATCCTAGATAGAAAATTAAATTGGAATCTTAACATAAGGGAACGAATGAAGAAAGCGTATAATGCCCTCTTTATTTGTAAGAGAACAATAGGCAAAACATGGGGCCTGAAACCCGCCATGGTACACTGGATATATACAGTAGTGGTGATACCCATACTTACATAGGGCTCACTTGTGTGGTGGAGGGCAACAAATAAAAGAACCATAATTGGAAAACTAGCAACGGTGCAGAGAACGGCAAGCATAGCCATCACTGGTGCAATCCGTACTACTCCTACGGCAGCACTGGACGCCTTCCTGCACTTTATCCCGCTAGATTTTAAGGACTGTAGTTTTGGGCATTGCACGATCTTAGCTGATGTGCTACCCGGAAATCCTATACGGACTGATGAGATTTGCCCCTTGGTCGACCATGACATCCCCTATGAGGTGACATACCCGCGAAGGGAGGAGTGGCAAAGAGATGCAGTCATAATAGCAAACGAGGTTGCTATCTACACTGACAGCTCTAAGACGGGGGAGAGAACGGGTTCTGGCATTTTTTTTGCTGATCCAGACCTGAGAGAGTCTATACGACTCCCGGACACAAGCAGTGTCTTCCAATCGGAAGTTCTGGCTGTTCTAAGGGCGGCAGAGATAGTGCAGATGAGATCATTGTCGGGAAGAGACATTGCCATCTATATTGACAGTCAGGCGACACTTATGGCACTTGAATCTGCTAACATTAACTCTGAGATAGTCAGAAACTGTCGCACAATGCTAAAAGCAGTATGTATACGGAATCGAGTAAGACTGTGCTGTGAACCGGGACACAGCGGTATAGAGGGAAATGAGCAAGCCGATGAGCTAGCAAGAAAGGGAGGGGAGTTGGAAAACAGCGGAGGTGTGAACATTAAACCACCCCTGGGCGTCTTTAAGGGAAAAATCAATGAAAAGATTTTAAAAATGGCTGACCTCAGATGGCAGAACATAGTGGGACATAGGGTGTCTAGAGCCCTTTGGCCCCATTTGGATAAGAAAAGATCTAAGGAAATTCTAAAATTGAGCAGGGAACAGCTTAGAACAGTAATTGGGATTATGTCAGGGCACTGTCTTCTAAGAAAGCATGCTAGGCGACTTGGTCTGATGGATGTGGACACGTGCAGGTTCTGTGGTGATCTACAAGCCGAGGAAGACATAACACACATATTGTGTGAGTGTGAGGGTATAGCACGGAATCGTAGGAGGATTCTAGGGGAATACGTCTTCGAGGAACTAGGGGAGCTGAGCGGCATAGACCATAGGAAGCTGGTTAAGTTCTGCAGGAGGATTGGGCTCTGTCTAGGAAAAGTTTTTTAGGTTTTTAGGTTTTTCTCCAATTGAAGTTTTTTCAAGTGGTTCCCTAGGGATCGCGATGGGCCCTTCTGGTGCCTAGTGCTGTATGCAAATTGCATACCCCTTTTTAACCTATGACCTATGACCTATGTTCATCATTGCACATTTCCAGTTCCTTGGGCAGCGCACATAACCTGAACTGCTTCTCAATCAACAGTCCTGTAAATGGGACAGCTCCTGAGGCAGAAACATGAAATAAATTCGTAATGCTGTCTACATACATATTTAATATGTACTCCAAATTACAAATTTAAATGTAAAATGTCTTACCAGATGGACTCGTGTTTGGCAATTCTGGTTGAACGCTTGTTTCATTATTGTTCGTGTCTAAAGATAGAATTATTATACATATAGAATTACTAATCATGCGATAATAATTCGCAATACATACCATGATTTGCGTTTGCCAAAGCACTATTCACATATATTTCGGCAAAACTCGAATCAGCAAAAAGAAACAAGGATTTATCTTGGATATAACTTATTTCTGACAAAAACTTCTTATCAGCTATAATCCGATTAATAATTCCTTCCGTGTTATCAATTTCCACCAATTGCTCACCAAATTGCAGCTTAATTTTCATTTTGTTGGCCGAAAAACTAAATTTAAATAAATAAACACAATGCACTTTCGAAATCTGAAACCAAATGAATCAGATGTTTTTGACATTTCTACTTCACTAACGAATTAGGGTTGATTTCTTTAACTTGCTCGAAGGGGAAATTTTCAGTGAACAGCTGATAATCACGTGATATATTCATCCAATCAAAAAGGCTTTAATAGTAGTGACTAGTAGTCGACTTGCAAATTGAACGCGCCCAATGTTTTGTTTATTACATACAAATATTTATACCGCGCACTGTTATGGAAAAGGTTACGGTTTCGCAAATAGGATTGCGAATTTCGAAAACCTGTTGATTTCCAAAGTGAGCTTGCCGTATAGTGAATTTATTTATGAGCAAAAAACCTGTGTCAGAAAGACAGAATGAATGGTTTGATAGTAATCTACTGTCACAAAAAAATAGAAAAATTGTTTTTTATAACCGCGCCCGATTAACAAAATCTGTCCACGATTGGGAAAATTATAAACTCTCCCTCCCGGAATTCTTTTAAGAGTGAGTTAAACAGAACAAAAAGTGAGTTTATTAAACGAAAAGTAAATAATGCTGTCGACCAAAAATCAATGTGGATCTTGTTGAAACGTCTTGTGTTAAAGGAAAAGCGTTGTGAAATAAAAAATATCATATTTGACAACATAGCGTATAATGATAATAGTGTATTAGCAAACAAGTTTAATAAGTTTTTTGTTAAAAGTGTTCAGGTCATAAGTGAATCGATCCACAATACCCCATATATTAACCAAATACAAAGTAACTGTTCTTCATTTGTCTTAAGAAAAATAACCGTTGATGATATTAAAAAAGTGATTGACTTAATAAGGGGACTTTATTTTCTTAAGCCTGTAATAGGTAGGTTGCAGGAGTTTGGACGGTTGGGATTTGAAAATGACAGGAGACCGGATGGGGATGGGACTACTGGAAGGGAATCATGATGGGAAGGAAGGTGTTGTGTGCGAGGAGCATGGCACGCTTGCGTTGCTCGGTCGAGCTCGCCGGACTGGGGGGATTCTTGTCCCCGCACAACAACGAGTACCTATGCACAAAACAAAAATCGGGCCAAGACTTAGAAGATGTTTTTCCTAAAAGCAGACGAACGTTGTCACATTAAGAGGGCGCTGAAAATGGAAAAAGCGCGGCCTATATCCACCCTACCTGGAAGTTTCTTGGCCATATCGGAACTTCCCCAAAGAGGCGGATGCCTCAGCCGGATCAAGCCATCTACCGAAGTGCTTTAGCGCACCTTACTCCACCCCTGAAAATAAAATTAGGCCTCCATTAAGCCTTTAAGGGCTTACCAGAAAAAGTAAAAAAAATCACTTAAAGGCACAACACGGTTATGTTTCATTTGAACATCTTATGGCGATTTATTATAAAAAAAACTGAACAAAAAAATTTTAAGATTTAAAAACAAAAATATGGTGAGTTAAATTTTGTTTCCAATAAAAAAAAAAAGCAGACGCGACTTCAGGAGTTTTAATTACCTGACACGGGATTTCATTGAACAAAAAAAACTATGACAAACTATGAACGATAACCCTACCTACAAGGAGCTCTCTGTAGATACGAACTGATTAATAACGCGAACTATGGACGGATAGGAAACTAAACTTATTATAATAATATAACAAAGAAAAAATTCAAAATTAAAACAAAAGAACAAATCCTCAGACTCTATAAAAAGGTAAAAAAAAATCATTTAATACATATCTACTTGACTTAAATCTACTTACATCTACTTAAACCTAGTAATATCAAAAATATTTAATAAAATCTTTATGTAATCTGTTTGTGTATTCCCGTTAAAATTTTTCTTTTTGAAAGGACAATGTTGAACTCATAGAAACCTTACGGAGCATATATGTATTTGCCTATAGGCTTCTTTGTTTAATTTTATTGTATTTTGTACTTTATCTGTTGCCGTTTCTATTCTATGTTCGGGTCTTATGTGCTATAGGTTTCAATAAATTTCCGTTGTTCTGAGGCGTTCTGCAGCGGGATGTTGTGCCGTTACAAGCTGGGAACCGGAACCTTGTTTTTGTTCCAACTGTTCCAGCAACAAAAAAAATGCCTGGATCTGAGCCAAATTATTGCGGCGGCCAAGAATTTCTTTTGATAACTATCTTAGAAATATCCTTTGACCGCCGATTGATCCCTTTTACTGCACAGCCACGACAACCCGTACGTACCTACACAAATTAAAAAAATTGTAAAAAAAAACGGTCATATTCCTTAAACTCTAGCACTCACCAGCGATATTTAAGTATATTTTTATTTAAAATTAATTTGCCTTCCTATCTTCCAACTTATACGTGTACCACCTCCTTCTTTCTGGAAATGGATATTTTTAAATAAACTTTGACTTAATTACACTTTATTTCAATTTACATATTGTGCTTCGGATTTAAATCACCGCACGTCTTTCGCTTTTAACTTTGTACACTATTCTGCTAATTTTGATTTTACAAAATCCATAGCTAGCTAATAATGCCCAATTATACTCCCACCACCACCCACTACCACTATCCCAAAAACCCTATATATCCATACCCGTTTCTAAGTAACCCGCTACCCAGATCATGCTACCCTTTTCGAAACATCCCAACGTCCTACTCTTTGAAAAATTGCTTCCAAATTCCACAGCCTCAACCGAAGAGCTTTCTTCGAGGAATCTATTACTTTTCTTTTCAACCATTGCTGTCAAATGACTGACATGTAAACCAAAGAAAGATAAATTCCGACAACATTTTGTGCATGCTGCCTTCATAAGTTAAGTCTTTTTCTTTTAATATATTTTGGGTATGAAAGTGAAACTAATACATCCTATTTTATTTTATTTGTTTAAGGATTGGAACAAACATGGCATCCCGATTGCTTGCAACAACCTGGTCCATGTTCCGCAGCAGCAATTACGATATGACGTTGGACAGGGTGTTAAGGGACGAGGCAGCTCGAGGACAGGTACTTTTGTTTTTATTGTATTTCTACCTAATGTATTCTTATATTTTGTTGTTTTCAGGCATTCCTGCGCTCACATATGCGACCATAACAAGCCCAACAATATTTAGAGATTCATTTGACATTAGCCGTGTTTCTTTGCACGCGGATATAGGGATAATTTGAAATTTGCATGTAAAATACAACAACAACTTATCCTATATACGCTAACTTTAGCGGGGATAGCTATCGCCGCTAAGTTTAGCAGGGATAAACAGTGCTTCCAAAACCCTTTTTCTTCGTTTCTGATGAATCGTTGCGATGAATTTTTCAGGAAATGTCAAAGTTTGATGTCCCGCCGACCACTGGCACATATTTTGTTCCGGATTTTATTATTATTTTTTTCAAAATTAAGTAAAATTGTCAATGTGAAACAGTTTTTTTATAATTTTAAAATATGTTTGGCATTAATTTGAACTGTCGGAAATTAATATTTTTGAATTTCACGATTTTCAATACAAATTTCTTTATTCAACTTCCAGCTGTGTCACTAATAAACGTCATAGGTGCATGTGTGCTGAAAAGTTTTTTTTGATGACTTCTTAAGCGGCGATGGTCGTTTTTTAATGCCATGCCTATATCCGCGTGCAAAGAAACACGGCTATTATTGCAGAACCTTTGAAACATATTTTTAACCTTTCATTTAGGGAAGGTATATTTCCCTATTGCTGGAAAGAGTCGCAAATAACGCCCATTATAAAAGTTAAAGGTTCAAGAAAGTGTGAGGATTTTAGACCGGTTAGTGCCCTGCCCCTAGAAGGTTTTAGAAAAGTTAGTGCAAGTGCAATTGGAATCGTGTTTTAATGAAAATCAGTTGATTATTGAAAACCAGTCGGGCTTCAGAAAGCAACATACTTGTGAAAGTGCTCTTAACATGGTGGTTGGAATCTGGAAGCAGGAATTAGATTTAAAGAACAATGTTGTTTGTGTGTTACATGACTTTAAGAGAGCTTTTGAAACAGTTGATAGGGCGATCTTGTTTCACAAGTTAGAAAAATATGGTGTGCGCAATAAATTCTTAAATTGGATCAGAACATATTTGGAAAATCGAATGCAAAGAACAAAAGTGAATTGAGTTGTTTCGGAAAAAATAAGAGTTAGTACAGGTGTCCCCCAGGGTTCGCTTCTGGGAACGTTGTTATTTAATGTGTACATAAATGATATTGTTAAAGTGGTCAAACATAGTCAAATTGCCTTATTTGCCGATGATGCAATTTTATTCATTACAGGCCAAGACCTACATGACATTGTCCCAAGAATGCAAGAAGATTTACTGAACTTAAGTGTCTGGCTGAAAGCAAATAAGCTAAAACTAAACGTTACAAAAACAAAACTAATGGTATTTGGCGGCAATAGTAATGGAACAGTAGTAAACATCTCTATTGACAACGAATCAGTAGAAACAGTGGCTGAAATAAAATATTTAGGAGTTTTGATAGACAATAAATTAAAGTTTAATAATCACGCTAATTACATAGGTAGCAAAGAAAATTGCAAAGAAAATAGGGTTCTTGAAAAGAATAAGAAAACATATTTCAATAGATAGTGCAATAAAAATTTACAGTGCAATAATAAAACATCACTTCGAGTACTGTTCGTCGATTTTGTTTTAGTGTAATCAAACTGTGTTAAACAGGCTTCAATTGTTGCAAAACAATTCTTATGTGCAACATTTATACGCCTATCTCCTCAATGTTAAATACGTTAATGTGGTTAAGTGTCATTCAAAGAATTAAAATGAATGTTTTGATGTTTGTTTTTAAAATAAAATCTAATCGTTTATTCATTTATTTAGCACGACATGTAAAATTAGTAAGTGATGTTCAGCCCTACGCTTTGAGAAACAGGCAAGATTTTCGTCTCCCCACTTTGCGAACGGGTGCAGCACAGAAATGTTTGTTCTATAAAGGATTCCAGCTTTTGAACTCTACCAGGAATAATTAAAGACTATTTAAATATACATTCATAAAAGAGGTTTTATAAATTTTGTAAAAAATGAAATCTGAAATGTAACTTATTTTTGAACTTCGGAATGTACTATATTTTGATATTGTAAATGGTGCAAATGTACTAAATAAACTACTACCTACTACTACAAATTGAACACTAGAGCCTAGTCCCTACTAGGGCAGGTGAAAAGTATCCTACTTATGTAGAGATAGTGCGTAGTCAATCTATTATTATTATTAATATTATGTATTATTATAATTTTAGAATATGTTCTGCATCAATTTTTACTTAAGGAAACTAATATTTGCAAATTTAAGGGTTTTCCATACAAATTTATTTAATTTATTACTAACAAATGTCAAAATGGTTGCATGGGTGGGTGTATACTGTATATGAGTGGAAGTGTTCACACAGCTTAAAAATGTTTTGTTTATTACATACATATATTTATACATATATATATTAGGTATATCTATATATACAAGGTGGCGCAAAAGTAATCCTCCTATCAGAAAATGCTATAAATTTTGCGATTGGCCCCTAATGCCAGTTCTGTTTTGACATTTGTGTAGTAAACACATGCGAAATACGCGGAATATTGGTGACTATTTATTTGAGCAATAATCGGTCGGTGACTTTGGCACAACGTGAATTTCGTCGCAGATTTCCTACCCGTCCAACGCCTACTGGTGAAACACTGCGACGTTTAGCCGCTCGCCTCGAAGAGACTGACACAACACGACATGCTGCCAGGCGTGGCAGACCCCGTAGTAGCCGTTCTGCAGAGAATATTGCTGCTGTAGCCGAAGATGTCATGGAAGCGCCGTCGACATCGACCAGACGACGTGCCACGCAAATGGGTATCAGTCGACGGTCTTTACACCGAATTTTGGTACAAGATTTGAAGGTGTTTCCGTACAAAGTCCAGACGGTGCATCAGCTGTTAGCTGCTGACCGCCAATCGCGTCTAACATACGCTCAAGCCATCCTTAATCACCACCAAGAGGAAGATGATTTTTCATCAAAAATAATCATGAGTGATGAGGCCCATTTCCATCTTAGCGGGTACGTAAATAAGCAAAATTTACGCTTCTGGGGCACTGAAAATCCGCGTGTAACCCACGAAGAGCCATTACACCCGCTCAAAGTCACTGTATGGTGTGCTGTTTTCGCTGGAGGAGTCATCGGACCTTTTTTCTTCGGAGACGTCGCGGGCCAAACGGTTACTGTGAATGGTGAGCGCTACAGAGCAATGATCAACGAGTTCTTTTTGCCGCAACTTGATGAATTGGGACTGCACGTGCCACAACCGATATGCTGAAGGATGCATTTCCCGGGCGCCTAATCTCCCGTTTTGGCGATTTGCACTGGCCAGCAAGATCGCCTGATTTGACCGCTCCAGACTTCTTTTTGTGGGGCTTTTTGAAGTCGCGGGTTTATGTCAACAAGCCTCAGACTCTTGCAGCTCTTAATGACAATATCCGTCAACAATATGAGGACCTATCGCCGGAAGTTTTGGCCAAAGTGATGGAAAATGCCATAAAAAGGGCTCAAATGACAATCAACTGTGGCGGCGGCCATTTACATGACATCATATTCTCGACTTGATGTAAAAAAAATTAAAAGACCAAATAAAAATAATCCACAAGAAGAATCGAAGTTTTTAATTTTTTTTTAAATTACAGCCAAAAAACATCGGAAGGTTATTTTTGCGCCACCTTGTATATAATTGATAACAAAAATGCAAATAGGGTTTGTTATTAATTATTATGTTTTTGAAAATTATAATTGTAAAGTATTTAATACCGCCATCTATCCAATCATTCATAAATCTCTCACTTTCGGTATCCGCCCTGAATGAAACCACCAAAGAATGCGACTAACTTCACGCAATACAAAAAATGAATGTGGCTGGCTGATATGACAGATGATGGCACTTCCTTCTGAGCGCTGTATAGAGTAAGTTTAAACTTAGAACATTAAAAAAATAAAATCGTATTACATAATTAACCTTAAACCTATCCCAAAGCTAACAGTCAACCCAAGCAGGGAGTTGCCCCCCCCCCCCCCATCCCAACATACTCATTGTGGAGAATTTGTTGATGTACCCTATAGAATTAGCTTCCCCTTGGACAATTTTATCGCAAAGATTTGGTTGCTCCAGTCATAAGCTACGACACGAATGGAGATTGGAAGACCTTCGTCGTGGCGTCAGCTTATCTTCCCTATGATTCTGTAGTGCCTCCACCACCAAGGGCAATTGCTGAACTCATAGACTATTGCGACACCAGGAAGATGGGCCTACTTATATGTTGCGATGCCAATGCTCAGAACATTGTTTGGGGCAGCAGCAAATGCAACATGTGAGGAAACCATCTCCTGGATTTAATTTTATCATCTGATCTTACTATCAACAATGTTGGCTCGCAGCCAACTTTTGTGACGTCAAGAAGACAGGAGGTGATCGACCTGACTTTATCAAATAGATACTTTAAGACGGTTACCAACTGGAGGGTCTCTTCGGAGGCATCCCTCTCAGATCATAGATATATCGAATTCCAAATCGAATGCGAAGCCATAACTTTGCAGGAGAGGAGGAATCCAAGGAAAACCAACTGGATACGCTTCAGGGAGGAAATGGGAAAAACTCTCAAAACTCCAACCAAACTGAGGACGAGACAAAAGGTAGAGGATGCTGTTCAAAACCTGAATAGTGCCATTACTAGCTGTTTCGAACTGACGTGCCCAGTATGTAAACCCCCTGGCATAATGCCGGTTCCATGGTGGAGTTCGGAACTGCAAAGAATCCGAAGAGAAGCTAGAAAGCTTCTAAATAGGTCACTCAAGACTGATTTGAAGACAGACTGGAATCTCTACCGATCGAAGCAGAAGGAATATAAGAGGCTAATTCGGGTATCGAAAAGTGCTTCTTATAGGAATTTCTGCGAAAAGATTGAAACACTGGGTGAAACTAGTAGGTTGGTTAAAGTTCTGAAAAAGGGCAAACCAGCCAAACTGGACTCACTTAGAAGACTTGATGGCACCTTCACTGAGACGAAAGCGGAAACTCTTAGTTATCTGCTGGAGTCTCACTTTCCGGGTAACCAGATTATAATTGGTTCACAACCAGCCCCGATTACCGAGACTATGAATGAGCCAAGGCAAACAACTCGGCGTAGCTGGTATATTGCGAAGGCCGTGGTAACGGACGAGGCCATTAAATACGCCTTTGCGTCTTTTGACGGCTTCAAGTCACCTGGTACGGACGGAATATACCCTGCCATGCTGCAACAATGTACAAACCAGTTGACAGAAGAAAATCTTCACCGCTGTCCTAGCACTGGCATACATTCCAACACCCTGGCGTACAGTTAGAGTGGCATTTATACCAAAAATTGGCAGAAGTGACTACTCGCTCGCCAAGAGCTTCAGACCAATCAGTCTGACTTCCTTCTTGCTGAGAAGCATGGAAAAGCTGGTCGAGCTTCACGTGCGCAAAACTGCTTTGCGATTGCACCCACTATCTCAGATGCAACATGCCTATCAACGCGGAAAATCCTGCGAGACTGCGCTCCAAAATCTAGTTGGTAGAATTGAGGGCGCGCTTGACAGAAAAGAATACGCGATGGGCATTTTCATCGATATTGAGGGTGCTTTTGACAATGCGACTTTTGATAGCATGTGCAGCTCCGCGAGACAACACGGCGTAGACGAACCATTGGTGTTGTGGATTAAAGCAATGCTAATGAATAGAACGTTGGTTGCGGATGCGGATTGTTGCCGCTATGTTATGGCGGGGGTAAACAAAAAATCCAATTCAAATCCCGCTAATCCCGTTTTTTTACAAAACATTCGTAATGGAAGTAGACAAGTGCAGTACTCTCCTAACTTTTGGTCTGTGTATGACAGTGCAGAAAAACAATTCCCGAGAAAACAAAATAATGCTGAAGCGTGGCATCGCAGACTGAAAGTTTTGTTTGGACGAAAAGTGCTGGCTTGTATAAACTCATTGCAGATTTGAGAAAGGAAGCAATTGTGGTGCAAACTGAAATACAAAAAATTACGAAATGGACAAGAAAAATTATATAAAAAAACTAATGTTATAATATGACGCGCTGTAAAAAAATTTATGAGAAATAGAAAAAAATGAGTAAAACAGGTTTTTTGCGTTGCATTGCTTATAATACACTTGAACTAATAAAATAAAAAATGTTGTTAATGGTTTGAAGTTTTTTTTGTTCCCTTTTGCAGAATATCATATAACATTACTTTTTTTTTTTAATTATTGAAGATTGTCATATTTATTACTTAAAAATTTATTTTGATATTATTTATTTCTTATTTTGTTACTTCTTCTAAAAATAAACTGCATTTCAAAAAAACACTCATTGCTTAATTTATTTTAATTTTCTTATTATCCCGCTTTTACAATCAAAAGTAGCAACTACTTTTGATTGTAAAAGCGGGATAAAAAAAAACGGGATTATAAGAGGCGGGATTTTAAAAGACGGGATTTTAAAAAAGCGGGATTATAAAAAGCGGGATTATAATAGCGGGATTTTAAGAATCGGGATTATAAAAAGCGGGATATCGAACCCAACCCCAACCAGCACTATCATCAAATACAGCCCCTTTAGCCCAAAGTGCCGTGACAGTTTCTGCACAGAATGCGGCCGCAGTCGCTCCTACGTGTGGAATTCCTGTTTCTTCTACCAAACCAATTGAGAACCCCACCTCCTACTCCTATCCGGTTCAGAGTGCCAGTGGTTTCTTAAATTTGCAACCGTGTACTACGACGTTTACGCCAAATGTGCAAAACATTGTTACTCTTCCACGCCTTAAAGCGCCTTTAGCACCTGTTGTTAGTAGCTTTAGAGAATTTACTAGGGAAAGGTATGTTCCACCCAGTATTCCAACGTTTACGGCTCAACAAAAAAGGTCCAAATACTCAATTAGTTCAAGGTCATCCAAGCTTTTTTCAACAAATCGACCAAAAATAGAGTTGCAAAAAATTGAGGAGGAAAGAGTGCTGAGAGAAACTAGGGAAAAAGACAAACTCCAACTAAGGAAAGAGAGGGATACCGAATACTTAACCAAAAAATATCAGGTCTTGAGTCAAGTTGTGATCTCTTCTGGGGACGAACAAGAGGTAGAAAACACAACCGCTTCAAAGGCCAAGGTAGACAACTGGATTGCCACGATACCACAGTGGAATTGTCTCCACTTAACCACGGCTGTTGGTACGTACCCTACACCCTTAGTGCCGCCCACCTCTCAACACCAACCCATTCGTAGGTCGTTGGGCGATGTTGCACCGCACCACCGTTGGGAACCCACCAACCCCCGTCTTGGTCAGGGCCCGCACCCAAGTGTACCCAACTCCAAGGCGCTAAGCCACAGGGCGGTACTGCCATGCCCCAGTCTAACCCGCAACAACCCTTCTTTATGCCGCCAAATAGCGTCATTCAACCACCGATTAACTTTAACTTTTCATCACAGGTTACTCAACAGCATCAAGAGCCTACCGTACAGACTCCATTGGCTTTGCAATATGCGTCTCCACATAATCATCTAACTAAAAACCATTTAGCAGCTCTCCACCTGATATCCCGTGACCTACCGACCTTTGATGGCAACCCAGCGGAGTGGCCTCTTTTCATTGCCAGTTTTAATCGAAGCACGAAGTTAGGCGGGTTTGTCGATGAAGAACTGACAAACTTGATTCTATTGTCACTTTCGCAATATCAGTGCAAAATCTTTGTGCTACAGTCGAAGCATCTGGGCTAGTGGATCACCTAAACAACAGTGGCGTGGCGTCCATATAACACGATTCCTACCGTCTTCCCTTTTAAAAATCCACCAAAAGTAAGCACTATCTGCCAAATAAATATATGAAAAATGAAACCCGTCCCGTATTTTAATTATAAAATCAAATCTACACACTCACACATAAGCTATCGAATAAGTTTAATATTTTCATTCTACCTCTCGTCTGTATCTTCATACTTCATTCAAGAATCAAGATTCAACCACATTCCACAATCCACAAATCACAAACAACAAACCAACGAAGAGTCACAAAAATACTCTTAGTAAAAAGTTTTCAACTACCGCTGCTCTCTATAATAGAATAAAAAATATTTTTCCGTCTTATTTACTTGTTTTATATCCCTTTCTTCTACAAGCATTGCGGTTCCGATCCTCTTTGTTCAACACCCGCTTTTATATTCAAAGAAAAAGACGCTACATTTCGTCTTATAAACCAAATCTCACGCTGAATACTTGGAATTGTTTCATTTCATTCTCCCTTTTGCGATTAGCATTGCGTTTCAATCGGAAGATATCAACATGTTGCAGGAATGCAGGTGCTACGTTTGACTCGTTTTTTTTTGCAACATTGTGTCTAATAACACGGTGTTCTTTGACTTATTTCTTTTTTCTTATGACATAATATCTGAATGTGTTATGTGGGTTGATTCTTGATTTTGAATTTGATGTTGATATTGATATGCGTGTTGATGTAAGAAGTTGAGCTTTCATTTTTCTCTCTTGTGATAGTTAATGCTTCGATGTTTTTACAAATTTATTGTTATACTTTTGTCTTATGAAATAAAATATGGTAGAATATTATGGCAATTTGTCAGCAGAGTAAATTCAGCATATCGCTTAAGAGAAGTTCATGTCAAATAAAATACCGACACTTGTTTTTTTTTTAAGCAGGAATTCAAATTTTAATTTAGAATCAGTTGGAATTTATTGACAGACTGCGTTGCACAAGTGCAATAACTTGAAAAAATCTAGTGTTTTGTAAAGCCAATTTGATAAAATCTTAAATTAAAATAGTGAAAAGTTAGATGTGAAAGTGAAAGTGAAGGTTAATGTGTAATTTTTTAGTTTCTTTTATTACCAACTTACTGATAAAAACATTTTAGCTTCTTAATTTTAGTGCAGTTTTAGATTTTTTTTTGGAAATGTCTTTGATTAGTGTAGATTGCTGTTTAACTGATTTCCTCCTGGAGGATTCAAATAGTTTTAGTAAGCTATCTTTTCTTGATAAAAAAAAAGTTATAGGCGTAGGGCGCTCTATGCCTTTTATAAATATTAATTACCAAAGGAGAGATGGTTTTGTGACACATTTTAATGTTTCCTTCTACCAAAAATATAAGTGGCTAACTGGGAGTTGCAAGCTTAATAAAATGTTTTGTTTTCCTTGTCTTCTTTTTTCAAACTCCGCCAGTGTTTGGAGCCGAACGGGTTTCACTGATATAAATAATTTAGTTAATTCTTCGAAAAAACATATTAAGACAGAAAAACATATTCGTTGTTGTTTATCCCTACACGAATTCGGCACGAATCGCATTGAAACTTCTTTAGGAAATTCTTTCGTTGTTCATAATAAAAAAGTAGATACAAATCGGAAACTAATGGAACGTTTTATTGACACGGTCATTTTATTAGGCAGACAGGAGTTAGCATTTCGCGGTCATGATGAAAGGTCTAGTTCAGATAATCGTGGCAATTATGTCGAAGCGGTTTATTTTTTATCTAAATATGACACTTTATTGGAATCCCATTTAGAGCAGTGTTCAAGTACACACAATCCAATTTTTTCAGGTTTATCCAACGATATTCAAAACGATTTGATACATAGTATCGCGGCGGTTATTAAATCCGAAATTAAAACGGAAATCAAGGATGCTCGGTTCGTGTCGATTATGATCGACGAAACACCAGATTTGAGTCATAGGGAACAACTGAGTGCCATATTTCGGTACTTGTCAGAAGATGGTATACAAGAAAGATTTCTTGGATTTTTTGACGTTAGCGCAAGTCGTAATGCAAATGAGTTATCCAATCATATATTTAAAATTCTTGAAACATACGACTGCAAGGAAAAGTTAACAGGACAATCCTACGATGGTGCCGCAGTTATGTCCGGCGAGGGGGGTGGTGTTCAAAAGAAGGTCCTTGATGAATGCCCGATGGCAAATTTTATTCCTTGTTATGCACATGTTTTAAATTTAGTACTATCCCGATCTCTAGAAAACATAGCAGAACTTAAACTATTTTTTGGCTATACTAATAGCATCGTTCGATTTTTTAATAAATCCACAAAGCGGTCCAATCTTTTAAAACAAATTTCCAATCGACGCATGCCAGGAGTATCGGAAACTCGATGGCATTATCATTCAAGAATAATAAACGTAATCTTTAACTGTAGAATAGATATAATTGAAACTTTTAGTAAAATAATTAATGACTCTAGGGAATGGGATACTGACACACTTTCGATGGCAGAAAGTTTATTAAATAAATTAGAGAGCAAGGAATTCTGTTTTTTGCTTCATACCCTTTCTGAAATATTTGCAAAGACCGATGTATTATTTAATTTAATTCAAAAAAAACAAACAGACGTTAGTTATGCCAAGCAAGAAATCGAACGTTTTGAGTCATGGATAAGCTCTGACTTTTTAAATATTTTTGAAGTTATTTATGACAGCGTAAATGATTGCATCGAACCTCCACGTAAACGCAGGTTGCTTGACTTCGATTTGAAGACGAATTATAAGCGCCTTTTTGTTGAAATTAAAGACAATATAGTTAGCCAAATAAATGCCAGATATAAATCATTTAGTAATCTTACATTTTTGGATTTACTAAATAATTTGAAGTATGACACTTTTTCTCGTTCCAGTCCAGATGTAAAAATATCTTCCCTAATTAAGTTTTTTCCTAGAATTTTTGACTTCACGGCATTAAAAAATGAACTTAATGTTTTATATTCTTCGTCGTCACTTCGGCAGTTTGAGGTTCTCGACCTTCACAACCATTTGAATAGTGAAGCATTGAAAGAAGTGTTCCCTCAAGTCTTAAACTTAAGTAGTTTACTTTTAACACTTCCCATTGCCGTCGCCTCCGTTGAGAGGTCTTTTTCTGCTTTAAAAAGAATTCATACTTATTTAAGAAACTCACAGGGCGAGGATATGCTCTCTGATTTAGCCCTCATATCGATAGAAAGAAGACTTCTTCTTAAAATTAAAAATAGACCAAACTTCTATGAAAGGGTATTGGCAGAGTTTATCAAAAAAGATCGTCGAATAGCATTAGAATACAAATAATTATAAAGAACTAATATTTTAACAAAACTTTTCACTTTTTTTTTTTTAAGTGTGTGAATTTTAGCTGTTTTTAATTTTGATTTATTTTTATTGCTGACATTATTATTTGTATCGTTTTTATATTTTAACAAATATAAAGAATTATCCATATAATTCTTCTGAATTTTCTTATTTTAAAATTACTATCCACATTATGCTGCATTTTTTTAAGTTATTGTATCATGCGTCTGTCAAGACCGGCTTCTTTTGAAGCCACTTTTGTTATGCTTTAAGCTCATTGTTGATTGAAATATTAATGTCTTGAAGTATAAAAAATGTGGCTAGAATATTTTTGCTAAGTCAATGTGGAATGCATATTATGTAGATACAATATCCCCATTAAAAATTATTTTATTTCAGGTTTTAAAGATTTTTATTTTTATAGGTGACTAAATTTTTCAACGTCTTCCCTTTTAAAATTATCCACGCCACGCCACTGTAAACAATCCCATGCTAATGCAAGAACTTGTGGAAAAACTTCCCCCTGCTCTGCGTCTTAATTGGGCAGTCCACAAGCAAACGTTGCCAGCATGTACGCTTGTAAATTTCAGTTCGTGATGTACAAGATTGCAGAAGCAGCCAATGGAGTTCTTAGTTTAAGTCCATCTACATTTGCCGATGAAAAGAAACAACGAAACAAAACCTGGAAAGATAAAGGGGTGGTAAATGCCCACTATAAAGGGAACGGAATACATTACTCTTATTCGAAACCAGATCAGACCAAGTGCTGCATTTGTGGCGGCAGCTGTGCATCGGCAGCCGACTGTAAGCAGTTTCGACAGTCAAGTCGCTCCGTCAGATGGGAAGAGGTGAGGAGGCATCGACTGTGCCGTAAATGTTTTAAATTTCACTCGAACCACATGTGCACGTCAGAGTCGATTTGTGAGAAGAATAACTGCACGCTAAAACACCACCAACTCCTCCATAACGGCAAAAAAGATATCGCATTGAATGCTAGAACCGTCGGGGTGCACTCAGAAAACCACCCCAGCAAACCGATACTGAAAGCTACGATACCGATTTCGTTTTGTTCGAGTTATGCTTGTGTACTTTTACGGGCAGGGAGTTAAAATAAAAGCTTATGCACTTTTAGATGATGGCTCATCCGTAACTTTAATGGATAAAGAAGTTGCGAAGCAATTGAAAGTGAGTGGAACGCCACGACCTCTTTGCCTAAAATGGACCGGGAACACATCACGTTACGAGAGTCGCTCCGAACTGTTCGACCTGCAAATATCCGGCACTCAGCACAATTCTGAGAGATTTCCCCTTGCACATGTACACACGGTCGAGAACCTCTGCTTACCGGCTCAAACGCTGAACGCAGACGAGTTGCACAAGAAGTTCGAGCATCTGAAAGGGCTCCCCATTGATTCATACACCAAAGCGGTTCCGCGATTTCTTATCGGGGTAAACAATGCTAGGCTTGGGCTCCCATTGAAATCCAAAGAGGGAGGTCAACACCAACCCGCTATGATTAAAACTCGTCTGGGATGGGTGGTTCATGAAAATTGCACTGAAAGAGTAGACAGTGGTAGATTAGGTGGTAAAAAACACGCGATGACAATTTCGGGACATCGAATTCACAAAAGATAGTCCCGAGATGATGTTCGGGCCTTAGATCTGCTTCACACCCGTACGGTTTGAAAAAACGGAAGATTCATAACGACACTTCTCTAGAAATTCGATAATATCCAATTGCCAGACAGTTACCCCATGGCCAGGAGACGATTGGTCTGCCTTCAAAAACGGATGGCCCGTGACCAAGCCTTAGCTGAAACGTTGAATAGGAAAATCGAAGAGTATCTACGTCGAGAAGGGTTATGATCGGAAGCTCACACCCCATGAGATAAACGAAAGTCTAAGTCAGTCATGGTATATACCGATCTTTCCTGTAGAGAACCCAAACAAACCAGCGAAAATCAGAATCGTTTGGGACGCCGCGGCTGCTGTTTACGGAACTTCATTCAATTCCGTACTTCTCAAAGGCCCTGATCAACTTACGCCTCTTCTATAAATTTAAACAACACAGGACTGCTATTTGCGGGGATATCATGGAAATGTTTCACCAAGTCGGCATCCATCCGGATCAACAGTACCAACGGTTCTTGTGGGGGTGCAATGAGGAAGGAAACCCTGAAACGTATGTCATAACAGTTATGACTTTCGGGGCGACGTGCTCCCCATGTACAGCGCATTTCATTAAAAATACCAACGCCGAGCATTTCGTTGCCGAATTTCCAAGGACTGTGCGCTCAATTATGAAGAATCACTACGTGGATGACTTAATGGACAGTGTACCAACGGAGGAAGAAGCCACTAAGTTAGCTCAGGAAATTCGACACATCCATAAGCAGGGCAGCTTTCATTTAAGAAACAGGGTCTCTAATTCATCGACAGTCCTTAAAGCGCTTAAGTCTGAATCCACCGAGCAAATAAATATGAATGTCAACGACGAGCTTGGCACCGAAAAGGTCCTCGGGATGTGGTGGTGCACGTCTTCAGACTGCCTTACGTTTAAACTCACTACTAATCCTAAACAGATAGATATTCTTTTCGGATCCCAGCGCCCTACCAAGCGTGAAGTCTTGAGAGTGATGATGACGATCTTCGACACATTGGGGGTGATAGCAAGTTTCCTAATATATATAAAGATTCTCCTTCAACAGATCTGGCACTCCAAAATTGGGTGGGATGACGAAATTAAAGACGAGGAATTCAAGAAATGGCTTAACTGGGTGCAACATCTAACTAAACCATAACCTAATCTACCGAGATCCTACGTGACATCAACCTGGGGCTCGAGAAACAGCTGCACGTATTTGTCGACCCCAGCGAAAACGGCTTCGCTGCAGTAGCATACGTAAGAAGTTCCCACAACATTTTTGTGGAGACTAGCCTAAAATCAGCAAAAACTCGATTGGCGCCTCTTAAGTCGCTGTTAATTCCCCGCCTTGAGCTGCAGGCAGCCCTGCTTGGCACGCGATTTGCTAAAAGTATCACAGAAGCGCACAGCATATCATTCGATAAGCGGTACCTTTGGTCGAACTCTAAAACGGTCTTGTGTTGGCTTCGATCTGATCATCGGAGGTATTGGCAATATATAGCATTGCAAGTTTGCGAAATACTGGAGCTTACCGATCTCACGGACTGCCGATAGATTCCAACTAATATGAACGTCGCTGGTGAAGCTACAAAGTGGCAAAAGCCGCCGGAACTCAAATCCACTAGCCGATAGATCAATGGACCAACATTTTTGAAATTATCTCCGGAAAACTGGCCGCGGGAGATAGTTGTGGGCTCCACAATTGAAGAGCTAAAAGCGCACTTCGTCGGCACCTCTACTCGAGAGAGTGTACTTCGGTTCAACGAAATCTCCAGCTGGACAAAGATGCTCAGGAGCACTGCATACGCCTTTCGTTTCGTGCATAACTCGAGCGCTAAAAGAACTAAGAAACTCAAGCTGAGATGCCCCTTATCATGTAAAGAACTGCAGGTGGCGGAAAATGCTTTGGTCAAAGTGGTGCAGAACAGCGCGTATACGGAAGAGGTTGCAGACCTAAAAGCGAATCGCTATGTCAAAAAGAGTAGCCCCTTTTTAATCTCTGTCCGTTCCTGGATGAAAAATTTGCTAATGTCTGAAAATCCAAATAATTAGAGAAAAATGGAAGGATCCGTTGCGCAGATGGAATTAGTACTGAGCTGGTTATTCTTCATAGACTGCATCCAATAACATCGCATATCATCAATGACCTCCATCGTCGTTACAAGCACCAAAACGACGAAACAGTGGTGAACTGCTTACGCCAAAAATACTACATCGTCAAGAGGTCCTGTCAGAAGTGCAAGAACGACAAAGCTAATCCACGTCCACCAATCATGGCTCAACTGCCTCCTGCATGGCTTGCATCATTTTGTCGACCCTTTTCATATGTAGGGATCGACTATTTTGGCCCAATGACAGTAAGTGTTGGTCGACGTGTTGAAAAGCGCTGGAGAGTTCTCTTAACCTGAGCCGTCCACATAGAGGCTGCGCACACATTGACGGCAGACTCCTGTATCCTCTGCCTTCGTAATTTTATTGCAAGGCGTGGAACCGCACTTGAGTTTTATAGCGACAATGGGACCAAATTTCATGGTGCGGAGCGAGAGTTAAAGGAGGCTTTTAAGACTGTCCAGAAGGAAAAATTAATAGATGCTTTCACCACAACAAACACCAAATGGAAATTCATACCACCAGGCTCTCCGCATATGTATGGCAGTTGGGAGCGGCTTGTGCGCTCAATAAAAACCGTCCTTTATGCTACGGCACCAGTACGAAACCCACATGATGAACTTCTGCGAAGTATGCTTATAGAGGCGGAAAATATCCTGAACTCACGACCATTGACGTATATTCCCATTACTGTTGATAGTCCGGAAGCGCTAACGCCAAACCATTTTTTATTGGGCTCGGCCAGTGGATCAAAACCTTTAGTGGAATTCAACGACGACGTTCGAGTGCTTCGAAAGAATTGGCTAATCTCACAGCAGTTTGCGACCCGCTTCTGGAAGCGCTGGGTGGCGGAATACTTGCCTACGCTCACCAGACGCGCAAAATGGTTCACTCTAGCGAAACTGGTAGCAGTCGGCTACATCGTCGTGGTTGTTGACCCAAATAGTCCCCGGAACTGCTGACCTAAGGGACTCATAGTTCAGGTCAAAGTGTCAAAAGATGGTCAGGTACGGAGTGCCTTTGTACAAACGCAAAGCGGGCTCTACGAAAGACCCGTAGTAAAATTGGCAGTCCTTGACATTGAAGAGCCAGAAGATACCAGTCATCAGGAGAAACTACCGAAGGGGAGTGTGGAGAATTCGCTGATGTACCCTATAGAAGTAGTTTCCCCTAATGACTGATAGGTGGAAACTTATTATTGCCATACTTAAACATCATACCAGCATTAAATTCTCAATTCTTTCATTTTTACTTTTACCACGAGGCGCTAATTGTGCGCAAGTAACCTAATTTGTTAAAACTATTATACATCATATATATTACCCATAACTATTGCTTAAACTAAGCAGATTAAATAAGTAATTTATCTATTTATCAAATAATTAATAATGAATTATTCCAATAAAGGATTTGTAACTTGTAACCAAATCTAACAGTGAACCCAAGCATATACATTGTACTGTTTATGGGATCTATTTGTGATTTCGCAATGTACCTCGCACCTATCCCAAAGCTAACAGTGAACTCATGCAGGGGGGTTGCAGGGCGGCAGCATGTATTGGCCCCATCTCTATTCGAGAGGCATATTACCATATAAGATAATCGATATCTGGCAGCATTTGAAAAGCAGTTTGAATAGCTATGGAATAGTTAGTACATCCGTTGTTTTCGACCTTTCTGAACTCAACGAATCTGGAAATTTCGAGAGGTGTCACCATTGTATATAAACTCTATAGTACTATCATGAAGACCATCGACGGTGTGCCGCCTGGCATGTTACCTTCCACATGCCAATGCACAAACCATTATATGGATAGCAAAACTGTATCGCATTGATGTTCATCCAATTCCCCAAAAAGAATGAAGATGAATGTTTGTTTACATTTGGAAATGGTTGGGTGGCTCTGGTTTTGTCGTTAGAAAAGAATGGGATAAAGATAGCTTTTTATATAGCAAGAAAGACACCAGTTTCGTGTTTTGTTTTCATAAATACATGATTGAAGGTGTGTGTGCAGTGACTGAATTACAAATTGTTCACCTGTGTGTGTAATTGTGGGAAATTGTATTAGATATTATGTAAATTACTTTTTCTTGTTATTTCGTTTTTGCGCTTTTTTTTAGACAGAAATTATCAGTTCAGTTATCAACAGATTACAAAAGGGCAATTTGGTTGAAACATATAAGTGTTACTACTACCATAAAGCGTCCAATAATGTGTGAAAATCATTTTTATGATAAGGACATAGGCGAAGGAATTATTAGGTCCGTTCGCGAACTAATATGCAAACGTTAATTTATATAAACTTTCGTGCAAAACTACACAAACGCGTTCGCGTACTGAGAAAATGGTAAAAAGATGAACGAAAGAAAAATGTACTTTCGTTCATTTTTCTTCACACAGAATTTCAGCTGGTAAGAAAATGAAAACTGTCAAATGATGAAATCCTATTAGTTTGCCAGCAAAAAAAACAGCTGTCGATTCATTTCAAGCCAAACTAAGATGTTTTTTCAACTTTTTACACAAAAGCGTTCGCGTAGGTACTTTTCTTAGAAATGAGAGAATTCTCTCTCGATTTTGGAGATTTGACACTTTTCATTTTTCTACACAAAAAGTACGCGAACGGACCTATTATCGGGTAGAGTTATGCCATATTATTTGTTTGCTCTGAACTCTGATGGAAGTTTGGGGTAGGTTATGTTTTCTGGTATTTAATACAATTGGTATGTATGTTAATGATCGTTAAAGGAGAGTCGCATTTCAGCGGTGACTATTCTCAAATGATTTTTTTTATTATTTATATTTGCAAGTGAAAAATGGATATACATATTCATATTTAAAGGTAGGGGCAATGGTGAATAAAGAAAGGTGGGAGAATTGTCATCGAGTAAATTGATGGTATACCTATTATTTGTTGGCTTCGATGAAAGTTTGGGGTAGGTTATGGTATTTTGCAATTAGAACATCACAGTCACCTGTAACTTGTTTCTTGTATTCAATACAATTGGTGTGTGTGTTCATATCGGTGAAGGAGATTCGCATATCAGCAATGAGGATTCCCAAATGATTTATAAACCATATTTGCATCGGAAAAAATATTAATTGAGGCAGAGATAAAATAAGATAAGACAAGTTATAGTGTGTGTACGAGCGAGTGGTCAGCTTGTCATAATAGCTGCGGGTATTCATGAACTGAAAATTGGTTTACAATGAACGTCCAGTATAACGAAAGATATAATGTTCAGCCAATTCGTTATATCGAAACCAGATTTCCACAATTTTCGCTGCTGGAGGAACCATTCGAAAAGTTTTATTTCCATTCGTGGATACTCACATTTTCTTAGTGACCGCCTTTCAGAGGTTCCACTTTTGGTTGCATTGAGACTCCTCAAAAGCAATGGTTTTTGATTGTTGCATATACCTGTAATAGAAAAACGAATTTTAATGAATTAAAACATTACCTATTTACTTCCCAAAAATGTTCGTCTTCTTGAATCTTAACTGCCTTGTTGTGTTCATAGGTTTGTTTATTCATTTCTGATGGACGTCAAAGTGACATCCAAGGGAAATGCCTCAACCGAAGTGCTGACATCTTGTGTGTTCTTATGCGTTTCCAGTGTTGGTTGAAATATATGATAAGCACAGGGTGAATCAAGGGTAAAGTAAAGGCGGACGTGAAAGCTTTTAGAGGAGGATAGGGAATTCTCTGTAGCGGCAATATTTAAAATCATACGATTTTAAAGTAAATAGGAGGGACACTATAGGAAAATGGGATGTGACGTTGGCGAAGCTGTGCTGCAGAACATTAAAAGTTTAACCGCCAAACAGTCCACCACGTAGTGAAAGTAGTTCGTGGTAAAGTTGAATACCGATATATTGTGCTGTTAATTTTAAATCTACCCACAGTGGAGTAAATTTTTTTGAAAAGTCCTGCAAGGGCAATTTATTGTTTTTGTTCCAACTCAGTGTGTGTGAAGGTGAGTGAACGTTTAAAACAAAAAAAACAAAAATGCATAAACCCCATTAAGTAAATGTTTTAGCTAAGTCTTTCTTACATTTTTTTGTTATATTATGTATGTGTAATTTCTTTATTTAATAGGAAAACGCACCCCACGAATTTCGCAAGGCGATCACCGACTACCAACTAGAAAAACCAAAAAGGAGTCGGGATCGCCATATAAAAAAAGAAATTGTATAGAAAATATCAAAGAAAAGGAAAATTCGTTCCCTTTGATCCAAACCGACTGTATCCGATAAATCGCCGCCAAACAAGAGGGCAAACTATATACCCAAAAAAAAATATAGATATATATATGTATATGTACCCCGTGCGGTAGGACAGTGAGTTAGCGGCCCGAAAACTACTGAAAATATCATATATACGGTCATGTATGATCGATTGTTCTACGCTTTTTCATATATAAAGTTAGTGATACGAATATATTAAATTCGCATTTCTTTGTTGCAACCATACAAAGTTTAGATTAAGTTGATTTGTAGTGATTTAGTTTCCTGTTTTTTGTAGTTTTAAGTATTGATTATTCATTATAGTTAGCGTGTAAGTTAATAATAATTGAGTTAATTTCTTGAAACTTTTGATTGTTAGAATCGCGTTTCCGTCGTCGTTCCTTTTTTGAGTTATTTTAAGTCCGCGAATGCTGCATATTCACGTTGCAGTACCCCCACCTAAAGTGAGCTCTTTTTTTGTAGGCATCGTTTCGTTAATAATTTTTTTGTAGTTTTGCATGGTGAAAACTGTTCATGCGTTCAGGTAGGACGGTGGATTCTAAGATTCATACCTTTTTGTATCTTTATGTTAATTAATTTGTTTATTTTTGTTGATATTAGTAGTAAAATATATGTATAAAACTATATAAAAGAAAATGGATTTCTTCGGGCGTACTCTTTTTTTGTTTTGTCAGGCACATAAGTGCTTGATGTGTTGTTAAAGTTTCCTTTTCAGGGGTGCATAAGGTGTGCTAAAACCGTTCTGGTGGAAATGGTTTGAGGCTGCGCACAACATCCTCATTATTGGGGAAGTTCTTAGAATGGCCACTGAATTTCCAGGTTGGGTTGGGGATAATGGCCAGTGCTAACTTCAACTACAGCGCCCTCTCGATGTGGTGAAGTTCCGTCCGTTTTGGTGAAAGGTCTACTTCGATGTAAGTATACTTCGGCATGATTTATGTTTTTGTGGTAGGTTAGATTGTGTGGTGAGGACAAGAACCCCTCCATTTCCGGCGAGCCAGTCGTGCACCGCAAGCATGCCACGCTCCTCACTCACGATACTCTTTTTCCCTTTCTTTTTCACATCCCATCCTAAGGTCCCATCCACATCCTTACTTCCTTCCCTTCTTTCTGCTCCTAGCTCCCTCAATTAGCACCCACAGGCCTATTACAAATGGCGCCCAACGTACAGCGTCCTGTTCAACGTTCGTCCTAGTCCTACGTCCACAATTGTATTTGCGATCACCATCAGAGGACTCGTAAGTCTCCAAATGGATAGTTCTTCAACATGCCATATTGGATTGCGACGAATCCCTTAGATGCTGAAAACAAAAACAATTGGCAACTGTTACTATCTTGTCTCTTCTTTTACCTCTCATCTTTCCTTTTATTTTTATTTTACTTTTCTATCCTTAGATTTCAAATTTCCTTTTTCCTCTTTAACTCATCTCAGTTCACGGGTACAATGTCCTTGGTTGACGTTTGAAGTCATAACGAGTTGCATTGTCCCGTCCTTCTTCGTTTTGCATGTCTGCATATTGGATCGTCCCATGTCTTCCAGCAAGTGTTCTTTGGCCAGACTGGAATTGCGGGGACGTGATGAGAAGCAATTAGTGTGTCTTTGTAAAATTTATGTTTTCTTTGCTAATTCACCACATCGAGAGATCATAAAAAATCGTCCGTCCGCAGTCTTACTTTTCGGATGTTGTCGGCAGTTGACTAGAAAGCCACCGCCGAACGTAGCCACCCGAAGCACCCCTACATGAATATAAAGACAAATAAAACGATCTAAAACCTTACAAACAAAAATATACGAAAAAAAACCCATAAAATTCATTTCTGTTGTACTCTATTTATTTAAATAAATTATCATTCAAGAAAATAAACCATACGTTTCTTTATATTAGGTTATATATATTTAAATTTAACTAATAACACCTTTTAACATAAGTTAGTTATTGTTTGTACATACATACGCACATACCTACTTTATATTTACTAACAA
This sequence comes from Portevinia maculata, assembly GCA_949715645.1. Classification (NCBI taxonomy): domain Eukaryota; kingdom Metazoa; phylum Arthropoda; class Insecta; order Diptera; family Syrphidae; genus Portevinia; species Portevinia maculata. The sequence goes on along the minus strand of OX454527.1, from coordinate 117,218,760 downwards.
AACAAAAAACTTATTCATATAACTTACCTGTTTCTTTATAACGCCGCAAATTCGTTTCCTTTTTTTGTATTTCCTTCTATTCTCTCGTTCATTTTTTTTGTCAAAAGATGAATACATCTGAAAAGGAAATGGAAAATCAGAGAATTAAAAGAGCTGAAATTCAGGATAAGAATAGAATTCTCACTCGCTCCCTCACTGCACACCAGTTGAACAAAAACAACGGTACAATGTCCAAGGTACGACATAGTCCCCTTGGGGAAATTAATGTTCCGCCAACATCTGCTCCACAGTACCAGTTCCCATCCGCGTCGTCGTTGCCTGCTAGCCACAATAGCTCTACAGAGTCTATCCCGGCTCCTTCCTTTAGTAGCCTCAGTCACATTGGTGCAGCTAGCCTAGATGCCCAGAACAATAGTTTCAGCACCCAAATCGATCTGACTGAGAAGGACATGGTTAGAAATAAGTTCACAAGTAATGTCCAACCTAACGTTCCAGGAAATGTAGATTTGTCAGGGGAGATAAAATCCGCAATTAACCTTGCTGTGCTACAAGCATATTCATCCTATCAGAATATCCTAAGGGAAGATATCTCCGAAAGCCTGAAAAAAGAAATGAAAAGTAGTCTGGTAGATTTCATGAAGGAGATTAATAATGTCACACGTCCACCCCTAGAGCTGAACCAAGGGCCGTTGCCACAACAAAATATTGCTCAAAAGCAGAGCCAAAATGTGCAAGGGCATGCCCAGCTGAACCCCACATCGCAAACGTTTGCTTCGAAAGCTGGCAAAAACACACGACAGTCCCTTGACTCAAGGAGAGGCAATGGGGTATACCAGCAAAGCACCCACCAACAGCAGGAGATTCCGTTATACCATCCACGGAATAACGATGGGATGTACCAAAGTCCACCGCTGTATGCGTCCCATTCGCATGTTCAAACGAATGTAAGAGGATCCATAAAAATCGACAAGTGGGGCATAAATTTCGATGGGAACCCAGAAACGCTAACAGTGGAAGACTTTATTTTCAGACTGGAGACACTTCAAGTCCAATACGAATGCTTATGGTCTGAAATTTTGCGTGATTTTCACCTGCTGCTTTCAGGCACCGCATACGAATGGTATTGGCAATTCCAACGTGTCAATTATCGTCCCGACTGGCCAGTACTGCGCGATTCGTTAATGCGTCAGTTCCGCAATTCGAAGTCTGACTTCGAAATTATGCGGGACATAATGGATCGGAGGCAGGGTGCCTGGGAGTCGTGTGACGAATTTTTCTCCGCAATTGCGAAATTCAGATCACAGCTTCGTGTTCAAATCCCGGAGGTAGAATTAGTTAGGATCCTGAAAAGGAACCTCAATGAAAAGGTAGGCAGGCTAGTATATCCCATGACAATATTCACCTTGGACCAACTAAGATATGCATGTAAGGATGCTGAAAACGCGTTTCCCGCCAGGGAAGAGCCCAAGCACTATAAGCATCCGGGAAAATATGCAGAAAATGAGATCGAGTACCTCGAAGAAGAGCCTTATCTTCAAGAGGGAAAAATAGCTGCAATGCAATATGCGGGTGCTCGCCCCAAGACAGCATGGAAGCCAGCAGAACCAAAACTTGTATGTTGGAACTGTAGATTTGAGGGGCATACCTTTATGGATTGTCCATCAAGCAGCCGCAACATCTTCTGCTACAAGTGTGGACTGGAGGGGGTGATTACTCCCAAATGTAGAAGGTGTAACCCGGAAAACCAGGCAAGGAACGTGATATCGTCGGGGAAGTCGCGTTCAACACAGTTCCCCGAGAAATAAGCACTCAAACCGAGGACGTTATAAAAGACGGGCATATTAAAATATTACCGCGTAATGAAACAATAGAGAAAGAAAATATAAGTAAGAGAAAATTAGAAATAAAACCTTTACATGTAAGAATTAGTGAGTATGTTAAGGCCAGAGATAGAATTTTTAGTAAAGTGTCCAAAAGGATACTAAACACCCGAAAGAGATTCCAAGCACGTAGGCAATTACAAAAAAATATAGCATCAACAATAATTGATACAGCTGCGGACCCGAGACCATACGCAAAAATTAAAATAGCACAAAAGGAAGCTTTTGGTCTTTTGGATAGCGGGGATAGCATAAGTATCATTGGAAAAAATTGCATGGAATTTGTAAAGCAATGTGGCTTACCAATACATGAATTCACAGCAGGCGTGAAGACGGCAGATGGTAAATGCCAAACCATTGTTGGTAAAGTTCATGCTCCAGTTGAGTATAAGGGAAAAACGATGACAATTGTTCTTTATTTAGCCCCCAGTTTAGACCAAGAGCTATACCTTGGTATAGACTTCTGGAAAGCCTTCCAAATTGCGCCTGAAATAATAAGTTCAATATCAATAGCAAATGATTCAACAGGTTCAAATACTCACCAGCTTTCCCTTGAGCAGCAAACAAAACTGGAATCGGTAAAGTCGAAGTTTTTGTGCTACACCCAGCATGGCCTAGGAAAAACTTATTTAGAGGAGCATGTCATCGATACCGGAGATTCGGAACCTGTAAAGCAGCGTCACTACCCCGTTTCCCCAGCGATACAGTCACTTTTGTATGAGGAAATAGACCGAATGATAAGCCTCGGCGTTATAGAGGAGAGTTAGAGTCCTTGGTGTTCACCAGTTGTTCTCATTCGGAAGCCGGGCAAGAATCGACTTTGCCTGGATTCTCGTAAGGTGAACGAGTTGACTAAGAAGGACGCCTACCCTCTCCCCCATATTGACGGGCTTCTCAGTCGTCTTCAAGACACATACTTCATAAGTAGTGTCGATTTAAAAGACGCATTTTGGCAAATACCGCTGGAGAAACGGAGTAGAGAAAAGACTGCTTTTACGGTTCCTGGAAGACCCTTATATCAATTCACGGTCATGCCTTTTGGGCTGTGTAATGCGGCCCAAAGGATGTGCAGGTTGATGGATAAGGTAATTCCTTCGCGGTTAAAAGATCGTGTCTTCGTGTATCTGGATGACTTGCTTATTATTGCTCCTGATTTCAACACTCACGTGGCTTTACTGGATGAAGTCGCTCAGTGCCTTCGCAGGGCCAACCTCACCATCAACTTAGACAAGTCGAAGTTCTGTTTCAGAGAATTAAAGTACCTGGGCTTCATAGTTGGTGGTGGGATGCTTAAAACCGACCCTTCTAAGGTCGAAGCCATCGTCGACTTCCCAGTGCCTAAGAACCCAAAGCAAGTTCGAAGATTCCTTGGTCTTGCTGGGTGGTATAGGAGATTCATTCGGGATTTCTCCACCCTGACTGCGCCTCTAACAGAAACTCTGAAAAAGAAAAATGATAAGTTCTGTATAACGGTTGAGGCTCTAAAATCATTTGAAGAACTAAAGAGTGCATTAACAACGGCACCAGTACTCACCCATCCAGATTTCACCAAGAGGTTCTACGTACAGTGTGATGCCTCGGGCTTGGGAATAGGTGCAGTCCTATTTCAGGTCAACGACCTAAATGAAGAGTCACCGATTGCTTACTTCTCCCAAAAGTTGAATACGTGCCAGCGTAACTACAGTGTTACGGAGAAAGAATGCTTGGCAGCTGTCATGGCCGTCCAGAAATTTCGTCCGTACGTTGAAGGAATGGCCTTCACTATTATCACGGACCATTCCAGCCTCCGATGGTTGATGGGTCTGAAGGACTTAAGCGGTAGGTTGGCCAGGTGGAGTCTGAAGCTTCAGGCATTCACCTTCCAAATAGAGCACAGAAAAGGCTCCCTCAATGTAGTGCCGGACACCTTGTCACGGGCTTATGTTGACAGCTTGGCAGTAGAAGACATTGCTCCGCTAATCGATCTTGATTCTGAGGAATTTGCCTCGGATGAGTACGCTGAACTGATTAGCACTATCCAAAATCACAAAGAGGAACTGCCTGATCTAAAAATAGAGGAAAACTTTGTGTACAAGCGATCACTACCACATATGGGAGATGAGACGACTGTTGAACATACCTGGAGACTATGGGTCCCTTCCGGTCTGACAGCGGAGTTGATTGCTCGTGCTCACAATCCTCCACAGGCGTCTCATGGTGGTATTGCAAAGACCTTACACAGGATCCGGCAATACTTCTACTGGCCCAATATGACTGTTCAAATTCGTAATTATGTCACCAACTGTGTTACGTGCAAACAATGTAAACCGTCCAACAAAGTACAACGTCCACCGATGTCAACAAGTTTCTGTACTGATCGTCCGTTCCAAAAGATCTTTGTCGACTTCTTGGGTCCATATCCAAGATCAAAATCTGGAAACTGTTACGTGTTTGTAGTGCTCGACCACCTGTCCAAGTATGTTTTGTTAAAGCCATTGCGAAGCGCGAATACCTCAAGTGTTGTCGAATTCCTGACCAAAGAAGTCTTCCATAAGTTTGGAGTGCCCCAAATCATTCACTCCGATAACGGCAAGCAATTTCTGGCGAAGGACTTCCAAAAACTTCTGTCAAGATTTGGAATAAGACACTTCAAAACAGCTAGTTACTCACCACAGTCGAATGCTTCAGAGAGAGTCAACAGAACGCTCTTAGCTGCAATCAGATCGTATCTGAAGGACGACCAACGCGACTGGGATCTCTATATCAGCGATATAGCCTGTGCGTTAAGGAGTTCAGTCCACAGTTCAATTGGCGTGTCACCATATTTCGCTTTGTTTGGAGTTAATATGATGACACACGGAAGCTGCTACGAGTTGGCGGGACGTCTGAAAGCAGTTGAGGATGGCGAACTGTTGACCCTCTCAAGACAAACTAGGTTGCAATGTCTACGTGAGAAACTAAAAGAAAGCATACTTAGGTCAAATGATAAAAGCGCAAGATTGTACAATGTCCGAGCCCGAAAACTTCGTTTTATACTGGGGCAAGAGGTATTTCGGAGGAACTTCGTCCTCAGCGACTCATCAAAATACCTCACATCTAAGCTGTGCCCAAAATATGTAAAGTGTCGAGTGGTCAAAGCAATCGGGCAAAACATGTACGAATTGGAAAATCTGTCTGGGAAAAGAATTGGCGTTTTCCATGCAAAGGACATGAAGCAATAATTACTGCATATAACATCTAGTCGTTTTTGTTATTTAACGTATCGTTGACATATATATGTATATTAAATTGTATCTCTTGGCTTACTGTACACATTAAACTCACTAGTCATTTATGTTTTTCCTTTACTTATTTATTTATTTATTGCTTACCTTGTCCATTATTAATTTACATATTCCTTGTTTCATCCATAATTTATTTATTTATTACCTCATCGGTCCATTATTTATCCATTGTTTAATTATTTTTCTCATATTTATTATGATTGTCGTCAGCCAGTCTGTTAATTTATTGTTAGACTTAAGTATTACTTTTTGCATGTACATATGTATTCCATTTTTCACCATGTTGTTATTATATTTATTTATTTATTATTGCTTGTCCTCCTTTAAGTCTCTATTTATTATTATTTATTAACTTTTGTTTTGTTTTAGGTATTTAGCTGTTGTTACCCCTAATTTATTCACTGCATTATTCCTTGTATATCTGCGTTATTTTTTCACTTGTAAGTTAAATTATTAATAGCTTAAGGATTTTTGTATTAATGTTAGATTATATTTGCTGCACGTACCTTGCTGGCCAGCGACAATTTTTTTATGTGCCCGGCTAACACAGAGTGGGTTCTTCACCACGTTTTCCAACAGGTATTTTGCCTCTGTTCTTCTCGTTCGAATTACTCCACCAAGTACAGAGTTTTGTTGCATATACCTGTAATAGAAAAACGAATTTTAATGAATTAAAACATTACCTATTTACTTCCCAAAAATGTTCGTCTTCTTGAATCTTAACTGCCTTGTTGTGTTCATAGGTTTGTTTATTCATTTCTGATGGACGTCAAAGTGACATCCAAGGGAAATGCCTCAACCGAAGTGCTGACACCTTGTGTGTTCTTATGCGTTTCCAGTGTTGGTTGAAATATATGATAAGCACAGGGTGAATCAAGGGTAAAGTAAAGGCGGACGTGAAAGCTTTTAGAGGAGGATAGGGAATTCTCTGTAGCGGCAATATTTAAAATCATACGATTTTAAAGTAAATAGGAGGGACACTATAGGAAAATGGGATGTGACGTTGGCGAAGCTGTGCTGCAGAACATTAAAAGTTTAACCGCCAAACAGTCCACCACGTAGTGAAAGTAGTTCGTGGTAAAGTTGAATACCGATATATTGTGCTGTTAATTTTAAATCTACCCACAGTGGAGTAAATTTTTTTGAAAAGTCCTGCAAGGGCAATTTATTGTTTTTGTTCCAACTCAGTGTGTGAGAAGGAAAACGCACCCCACGAATTTCGCAAGGCGATCACCGACTACCAACTAGAAAAACCAAAAAGGAGTCGGGATCGCCATATAAAAAAAGAAATTGTATAGAAAATATCAAAGAAAAGGAAAATTCGTTCCCTTTGATCCAAACCGACTGTATCCGATAAATCGCCGCCAAACAAGAGGGCAAACTATATACCCAAAAAAAAAATATAGATATATATATGTATATGTACCCCGTGCGGTAGGACAGTGAGTTAGCGGCCCGAAAACTACTGAAAATATCATATATACGGTCATGTATGATCGATTGTTCTACGCTTTTTCATATATAAAGTTAGTGATACGAATATATTAAATTCGCATTTCTTTGTTGCAACCATACAAAGTTTAGATTAAGTTGATTTGTAGTGATTTAGTTTCCTGTTTTTTGTAGTTTTAAGTATTGATTATTCATTATAGTTAGCGTGTAAGTTAATAATAATTGAGTTAATTTCTTGAAACTTTTGATTGTTAGAATCGCGTTTCCGTCGTCGTTCCTTTTTTGAGTTATTTTAAGTCCGCGAATGCTGCATATTCACGTTGCAGTACCCCCACCTAAAGTGAGCTCTTTTTTTGTAGGCATCGTTTCGTTAATAATTTTTTTGTAGTTTTGCATGGTGAAAACTGTTCATGCGTTCAGGTAGGACGGTGGATTCTAAGATTCATACCTTTTTGTATCTTTATGTTAATTAATTTGTTTATTTTTGTTGATATTAGTAGTAAAATATATGTATAAAACTATATAAAAGAAAATGGATTTCTTCGGGCGTACTCTTTTTTTGTTTTGTCAGGCACATAAGTGCTTGATGTGTTGTTAAAGTTTCCTTTTCAGGGGTGCATAAGGTGTGCTAAAAACGTTCTGGTGGAAATGGTTTGAGGCTGCGCACAACATCCTCATTATTGGGGAAGTTCTTAGAATGGCCACTGAATTTCCAGGTTTGGTTGGGGATAATGGCCAGTGCTAACTTCAACTACAGCGCCCTCTCGATGTGGTGAAGTTCCGTCCGTTTTGGTGAAAGGTCTACTTCGATGTAAGTATACTTCGGCATGATTTATGTTTTTGTGGTAGGTTAGATTGTGTGGTGAGGACAAGAACCCCTCCATTTCCGGCGAGCCAGTCGTGCACCGCAAGCATGCCACGCTCCTCACTCACGATACTCTTTTTCCCTTTCTTTTTCACATCCCATCCTAAGGTCCCATCCACATCCTTACTTCCTTCCCTTCTTTCTGCTCCTAGCTCCCTCAATTAGCACCCACAGGCCTATTACATGGTTCCTTATTGTGCATATGCTGGACTTCGGAATTTTACAATTCTCAGAATTTGTGTTAAGGAGAACTCCAGCATTGTATTCATCAATTATCTTAATTTGTTCAGCTATGTACAGGCGCTTCCGAATTACCTTCATTTTACACACATTTAAATAAAACACTCACTTTCTAATAAAATATTGATTCAGCATTTGTTATATTGTTAGGAAGGTGTACTGACGACGGAAAGTCAAACCCAGGTTGCAAAATAAAATATTGTGCTGACGACGGAAATGCAAATAAAATATTCCCATTATCGTACATTATCGTATTACATTACTCAGAGGTGTGATGTGGTGCTGTCGACGGAAATGCAAATAAAATATTCCCATTATCGTACATTATCGTATTACATTACCCAAGAAAATAAAATAAAAAATAAAAAATTGTAATGTCAGCATGTCAGAATTGTAATGTCAGCATGTCAGGTTATTTTTAAGATAGATATTAAGTATGGGTAAATAACAAAAAATCGGGGAGTTTTTAATTGTATCAGCTACTAGACGAACGTACGCGAACGTACGCGAACGTACGCGAATAAACAAATCTCTAATATAAATTTGCAAGTGTTTTTATTTCTGTTCGAGTTCGATTTGGTCTTCACATATCTTGTGTTTTATTTCTGTTCGAGTTCGATTTGGTCTTCACATATCTTGTGTTTTATTTCTGTTCTAATTCGATTTGGTCTTCATATATCTTTTTTTTTTTCTTAAACACAAAGGAAATGCTGGTGGCAAAACCCCAGCCAGAGAAACCAGCCTGCGTGTGAAGAAAATATTTCCTAATAAAAAAATTGTTTTGTGTGTGAAGCGCTCAAGGCGTAACAATATATGTAGAGTAGTATAATTTTTCATTATTCGTTATTTAGAGATATCAATGGACTTCAAATGGTTATTTGTTATACTGGACAGTCGTTATATCGGCATTCGTAATACTGGACGTCCAGTGTATTTATTGGCCTTGTAAAAGGACATGAAAATTTGCGAGTACATGTTCCCAGCTACATTGCGAACGATCCTTAAGGGTTTCAACTTTAAAAAGAAAATCTTGGATATTTTCGGACCCGTCAAATGAAATTTGCCACTTTTCAATTTTACAAACTAACTTACTGAAGAAGTTTGTTGACTACGAGCGTTCGAAGGTCTCGTAGGATTCACATTGGGAGTACCTACTTAAATTCAAATTGTCTAATCTTCCAATTAAGGTATCTCTAATAGACTGCATTTCACGATTGAAAACTCGTTGGTTTACCTCGAGTCTGTGGCTTCTTCTTGAACAGGTTTACGATGTTCATTAATATCTCGTCGCTTATTATTATCATCTATTGTGATTACTTGCTTGACCGGATTGCATTGCTGCAGGAGGGTTATCTACCAGTTGTGGTAAAATCGTATCCTGGCTTAATCCTACACTAACCCCAGGTGGAGTACGACGAACTATTGGCCTTCATTCCATTGCTTCTGAGCGGGGAGTTATATTTCGAAAAGTTTACGATTTCTCAAATTACTTTATCTTCCTCTAGAACGTGTATTTGGAACTCTATTATCCATAATAGGAAATTTCGGACTTTAAATACAACTTCAAAAACTTTTAACTTTCAAAATCTTTTAATAAATCTGTAAATAAATAAAATAAAACATGCATAATTTGGGGTCAGCGCGGTCGGTGCTAAATTCGATATTAAATTAGATATTAAATTCGATAAGATTAGATACAATATGCTTCAGAGCAGGATATCTATCTTGGTAAACAGACGGACTGTGCAAAGCAATGCACACAATACGAACAAGACTGTATATAATTGGCAACTATAGGTAACATAGTAGCAACATACTCCAGTGTAATAACTACCACACCATGGATTATACTATAAAATAATTAGGATTTATATGTACCTAAACATATTATAAAAATATTCATATGCACAATTTATCCTTTCACGAATATAATTTGAATAATATGAATACAAAAAGTAGTGACGTTGTTAATGCCTCGAAGTATATCTAATGTTAGAACATGTTTAATGCAAAAGAGAAACAAGCAAGCAGCCTCCATTAAGCAAAAAATATCAACAAGTGAGCTTCCTCAAAGCTTCATTGAAAAGGTACATGGACTTTAAAATATATACCAACAATTTCACATGTTGATTAAAGATAAATAAACTTGCACAATACTCCTATAAAATATGTCGTTCATCGAATTTAGCAATCTAGCTCCACGCAAAACAACGAAAATTCTTACTATCCATATACTCGTAAATATTCATCGTTTAGGTACCTATTGACTAAGAAGTGGTGGTGCAGCATGGCACAATACTGACAAAAAATAAATTATGTCATTGCTTTATAAACTAGATCGAATATTTCTAAATCAATTACAAAAAAAAAATGATAGAAATCGGTACCTTTTGCGACAAGATATAGCCGAAACAGTGAGAGTCTAAAATGCGATAAACTCATAATATCTCATTTGATGAAAAATACCGAAATCAAATTTTATTCGATTTTTGCTTTCAAACGAATCGCTCATCAATCATTCATTCTACTCGCAGACGAAGAAGCCAGATTTCTTATTTTTCCATCATATCCCTCTCATCAAACAGCGAAGCGAAGGCAACATTGCAAATCAACAAAAGCATTCGACTGTTACACAGAAAAATAAATAAATACTTACACTTCCATAAAAATGAAAATCATATGGCATGACTAGAGAGTCGATAATGCGAGATCCATTATCCATACAAATTAACTTACTTAAATTCCATCATAAACCTCTGGTTCTTGCAAATCCTACATTCTACCTGTTTCGAAACAACAAAAATGCCTTTGCTCCTTCTTACAAAGAAAAAAAAAAAAAACATGGAAATGCAATTATGAAAAGGCGTACAACGAAAACAAATTTCTTCATTCTGCATGACCTATCTCACTTTAAATTTAATATAAGATAAAAGAAGCAAAATCATATATTTGCTTTTTCTTCACACTCAAAGGATAATTTTTCTTTCAAAATGTGAGAAAATCAAAATAAATTTATTCTTTCTTTCATTTTACGTGAAATCATTCTTGTGGTTTCATTCCCTCCTACACAATAAATTCATTCTTACTGCTATCATATCAAAACCAAGAACCAATCCAAATTCATTACCCAAGCTAAATCGAATTCGTAACATCGATGCATGCGCCAGATGGTGGGGCTTGCTAACACAAAATAAGGCTTCATGATAGTACTATAGAGTTTATATACAATGGTGACAGTAGTGAAAAGTATAGAGATAAAGTGGAAGTATTGAAGAGAAAAGTGATTGTTCATTTAAAGTGATTAATTGTGAAAGTGAATTGTTGGATTAAATGAGTAAATTATTAGAATAATAATCAAGAAGTAAAAGATATTGAAAGAGAACTAATAAAGATTAATTAAATAGAAATACGTTTTATCTTTTCGAATCCTAGCCTGGAAGTAACATTGGTGTCAGAAGTGGGATAAAACGTATTCAGTGTGAAATTAAAATAAAGTGAATTAGTTAAAAAAAAAAGGAAAACAAACAAAATGGGCCGCACATTGAAATTACTACAGCTCAGTATACCACAGTCAAAAGCTGAACTAGAAAAGCGGAATCTCTCCACAGCTGGAGGAAAAAGTGATCTGGTGCTTTGATTGCAGGAAGCTGTTGAAACCGAAGGAGAAAACCCCAAGTCCGTTTTGTTCGACGTAGCAGAAGAACAAGTAAGTACAGGCGTTGATATGACTGCTAGGATGGAATTACTTCTGGCCAAGTTTGATGAACAGAAGAATTCTCTAGATTCCAAATTTGATCAACAGAAGAATTCTCTAGATTCCGAATTGGAATCAATGGACTCTAAATTTGATGAACAGAAGAATTCTCTAGATTCCAAATCGGAATCAATGGACTCTAAATTCGAAGAACAAAAGAATTCCATAGTTGCCGCCCAAAAGAGCGCTGTGGAAGATTTTAAAAATGTACTCGAAGGAAAACTCGAAGAAATTGATCAAAAGTTCGAGAAGGTTGAAACCAAATTCGACGAAATCCATCAGACATTTTGCGAGCATGAAACAACCTTCGAGAACTTGGCTAAATAGTTCGAGAAAGTGAAGAAGCAGAAGGCTCGAGAATATTCTGCGGACTGTCCGAGAAGGAAAGAGATGCAGCCTCCTGTTTTCGATGGTAAAACATCATGGCCAATTTATAAGAAACAGTTTGAAGCAGCTTCAATGGCGAACACTTTGACTACGGTGTTATTAAGCTCTGTGACAAGGGCAACTGAATGAACCTGACTATAGCGCGCATCGATAATTTACCTTGCTTTGGCTCTTAGCATCAGCAACCGCCTGGCGTACGATTGAAAGTCCTCAGTGCACAGTTGATGCGACTGGTTTATTTCATTCGTAACTCTGTCCAAGGTACTAACAGCTGTTCTAATGATTGTTTCCAGTTCTTGCAAGGTTTTGGGCGTTTTTGTTTGCATCAGCTCAAATGCATCGCCCACTAACCTTGTAGTGACGAGAGACACAAACATTTCTTCGCTCTCTCCTTCAGCACACTTTAACCCTAGTTGGCAAGCATCAAGGAATTCGTAGACTCCTCTCGACAATTCCGGTGTTCTTTCCCCTGCAAATTGCGGTATGACGTGAGCAACAATTTTTGCGACCCTCTCGTAAGACATATCTACCGTTTTGTTATATCTTACCGAACCCAAATCTAAATTATCTACAATTTGCCTATCACCCGTACAGTTAACACACGGTAGCGTCCTTCAACAGTGGTTTCTAGCAGTTCTATTTCTCTATGCTTTTCCTGCACCAAAATGTCCAAATCTTCTAAATTTTTTCTGAAGTTTGAGTTCTCCTTTTTACCTTGAATCGCGGAAAAATTTAAATTACTAATTTCACTTTCTCAATCATTTATAATGCCATTAGCTGCTTCTAGTTTCGTTCGTAATTCTTCTTCAACTCTAATGCTTTTATTTCTTTCTGAGGGCTTGAATCTCTGAATCAGCTTCTTTGTTTTCTTGTTCAGCTTTTTCAAGACTTAGAGCGTGAGTATTTATTAGCGCTTCTTGCCTCTTCAAAACAATTGTATTTTATCGCACTCCTCGGCTTCACTTTTCCTTACAGTTCTTAGAGCACCAATAAGCTCAGAGACAATCGCATCGGTAGTTTCTAACCTTGTAAATTGTCCCCACTGTGAGCTTAATTGATCTTTTATGAGCGCAAATACGTCGCGGTTTGTAAGGGATTTTAATTCAGACAACAAGGAGCCGTTCAACCTTTTAATCTCTTGATTTTGCTCTTTTTTTGCTTTTTTAGCTATCCTATCTGATCTTTCAGATCGTCTACCTCACTTTGGGGATTGGGCGTTGTTTCGATACAAAGTTAACAAAAGACAAAACAAAAAAAAAGGAAAGAAAATCCCTAAGATGCTCGAAAACGACTAAAATGCCTTGAATACAAGCGAAATTTAATTTACAAAGAATAGATACATACAATACTTACCAGTGTCGTTGGGTTTCTTTAGTTTTTACACGAACCACAAACACTTGATTTGGTATTCATATATTTTTAATTTGGACCTTTTTTTACGAAAATAAAAAGCTAACTTTATTAAAACTCTTTCTGTTAAAAAATGTCAATATAGGTACCAAAACTTAAAAATAAACATTCTCAACATATGTTAAACACCATTTACCCCAATTAAATTGGATAGACAATTATTTCCAATGATAACAATCGGGTTGTTTAAAAAGGGGGAACCCATCCACCAAACTTTCTTTCCAGTTCCTCTGCTACAGCCAGTCAAAGTCTATCACAATTCTTTGCCGCTACAACTTGTATACCAAGCGGCATCCCTTCTGAGTCTAATCCAAGTGGAACCTGTGTAGCTGGAACACGCAATACATTGAAAATACTGAAGTAACTGAAATCCATAATCTTGACGAGTGTGTAGTAATGGAATGGTGCTGTTCGTGGTGAACTATGGAAGAACAAGACACCATCATCACCGAGAAGCTCCACTAAAGCTTCGTTACACTTCTTTGTGGCCTCTTCGATTAAGTCAGCCTTCTCAGATGGTAGTATTCCATCGATAAACGAATATATGACATCCATAGTGAACTCACTGCATCCAATAAGTTTCTTGAAAAGCTCTACAAATGGATTCAAAGCAGCTCCATTTCCGAGCAGCATACCAAACTGAGCCGGTTCACGTGTCATCCAATAGCGCCACAGTTTGCCGGTAATTTCAATGCCTGGTAGTGTAGCTAATTTAACTTCATCGCCTGTTAGGTCGGAGATGTGGCGCGTTACTTTGAACATCGCCGATTGCATGTCTCGGCTTATTGGACTGCAGCCTCGCATTTCAATGCTAGGAATGTAAAAATATATCAGTCTAGTCACATCAACCTTCTCGTCAAGTTTCAATGCATCAAGTTTCTCTGGATCGGCAATTACCTTTAATATTGGCAACAAATCCGTTGCATACCGTGACATTGGACCAGCAACGACCAAAGTCTCAGTCTCTCTACCAGTTCTGAAGGTGCAGCCCTTTGTATTGACGGCTCCGACTGTAGGTTCATGATCGGTAGGATGGCACAGCCGCGGTGAGTCGTGAATCGAAGATCGAACGTGACGGGTCTTTTTATTGTTTTATATAACATAGGCGCAGCCGGCATTGAGTAGCCGGTAAAAAGGTCAAAATTAAAAATATATGAAGACCAAATCAAGTGTTGTGGTTGAAAACCAACGACACTGGTAAGTATTGTATGTATCTATTCTTTGTAAATTAATTTTCGCTTGTATTCAAGGCATTTCAGTGGTTTTCAAGCATCTTAGGGATTGTCTTTCCAATCAAGCAGTAGAGTGGAGGCAAAACCCCAACAAGAGGCTATATCGGTATTAAAGGACACTATGGGTCAAAATCCCCAGAAACTATTTAATAAAACAAGAAGCTCACTAAACGGCATCAACATTTTTCACACACAAGTCGGGTGAAAAAACTCAGAACACGCAGAAACTCTGCAACACGTTGCAAATGAGTCTTTCTTCAATAGAAAAATACTTTTTTAAATGGAAGATTAAAGTAAATCCTTTGAAAACACAAGCTATTTGGTTTACAAGCCGTCGAAAATCTTGTTTTCTCCCAAATAATGTACAACTTCGAATGGGCTCTGTTAATATTGACTGGTCCGAACATTGTCGATATCTTGGGGTTATAATAGACAAAAAATTCAATTTTCACAAACATATATCTACAACTATTGACAAGATAAATCTATACAAAAGAATTTTGTACCCATTAATATGTAGAAGTTCTAAACTTAGCAAAGAAAATAAAATTTTAATGTACAAATCAATTTTCCAATATATCCTCCTATACGGTGCTCCTGTTTGGTACGATTGTGCCAAAACTCACAAACTTAAGCTTCAAACATGTCAAAACAAAGTTCTCAAAATGATGCTTGATTTACCATGGTACTATTCAACTTGCAGGCTTCATGAACAAAGCAATGTCAATCTTTTGGACTCCCTTATCGAAAATTTGACACACAAATTTTATATAAATTGTTCCTTCTCTGATAATGAACTGATTAAATGTTTATCTCCACCATAAATTTATATATACATATTATGTATTTTGTACTTTATTATATGTTTTCGATAGAGTCTTTGAAATTGGGCTAAATGAATTTGCCAAAAAAAATGTAATTGAAAATGTATAATTCATAAACTTAACGTGGGAGTTTTACGATATTAGTTTTTTAAGAGTTCAATAAGGGTTTTAATTGTAGCTTTCCCTTGAATAATTAATATTAAAATTCATTATACAACTTATTATTATTATATGCTAGTTTAAATCTATAGTTGAAAAGGAAAATGTTTATCCTAAATCTCTAAAAATAGCATGTTCTTACTAACTGTAAAAGAAATAATCTATATTGCTACTTAAAAACATATATAAAAAAAAAAAAAAAAAAACTCAGAACTTGAGTTGCGCGAAACCAAACAGACCAACCGTTAGGCTAGGTCTTGTGCACAATACTTGTAAGGTAGGTACTTCTCGTTATCTGGTTACTCATGACGAATATTTATATATTCTGGAATGAGTGTATGCTAAAGGTGGGTAAATTTTCAGTCCGTATGACAAGAAAATTTAGGAAAAATAAGGAAAATCGATTAAGTTGCCAAAAGAATAATATTTTTGGATATAAATAAAAATACAATAATGGATGTACCTCTAAAATGTTTGCCTCCGAGCCCAGGTACAAGATCCTCACTGAATAAAAAGGTCGGGTATATCAAAATTGGCGCTAGGACACAATCCATTGTATCGCTAGAAATTCCAAATTCCAAATCAAAAGATCTGCTGATACATTTGCAGGAAATTGATGATCGTATTTATGTGGGAAATACAATAGTTAAAGCAGATAACAATTGTGTCACTGTAGTAGTTTTAAATTCTACAACTGCAGACTATTACGTTAGCGAAAACTTTGTACCTACCCACTCAAACTTAAATAATTACAAAATTCTAGACTCCACAACAAGAAGCAACATATTAGCGAACTTTCCTATAAAATGCAATAGGGAACGTAAAAAAAAAAACTCTAAAATGCCTTGAATACAAGCGAAATTTAATTTACAATACATACATACATAGATACATACAATACTTACCAGTGTCACGACACGAACCACAAACATGTAACGAACCCCTGCCATCATATTCACCAACGGATTTCCGAGGAAATCTGTCAAAGGAAATCGAGTATCAGTCGAACAGTTCCTTGAGGAATACTCCGTGTGCAAAGGCAGAGCTAAACGCATTCACCCGGCCACATTGCACAAGTCCCACACTTCCATCTTTTTTTTGAGAAGTAAGAAGAGAGGAGTAAGACATCTACTGAAAGAGAGGTAGAATTCCTACCCACAAAATTTCTAGCGCGAGTGGCATCTTTCTTTTTGCTTTTGACGTCGGCGAGGACAAGTCCCCAGAAAAAAAAGGAAAAAACTGCAGAAGGAAGAAAAAAATATAAATTACTCAAGAAACAAAAAACCATAAAGAAGTTTAATTTCGACATAAAAGCATAGAAAGTAAAAACAAAAAAAGAAAGAAACAAAACGAGAAATCAGTTTAAATAACGCGGAAAATAAAATAATAAAAGATAAAATACACCACACGCCGAAGGAAGAAATTCGATCGAACAAGATCGCAACGTGGAACACACAGAAAAGGAATACAAAAAAGGAAAAAAAAGCCCGTAAGTATTAAAATGAATTTATGTGATATGAATGTGTCACTAAAATGATACCCCAAACCAGGCGCGGCGGATCAGCGAAGGCGTCATTGCACGTCTCCACGAGAGCGTGGTATACGTTCACCCAGGCGGGAATAACCCTCGCCAGGGTGGAAAGGAGTCATAAGCCGACCACTTCCACGACAATCTACGTCCGGTGGTGCTTCCAGAGTGTGTCGGAGAATACCTCCGTCCCCAATATCGACGGCTTACCACGACCACGGAACCATACGCGGTGTGGCAGGCCGGAGACTCTCCGGTGCAGACAAGTATCCCAGCGTGGCAGTCTCGCCATCTCCAGACAGCATCGAACAGCAGCATCAACAACCGTAGCGGCAACATCACCATCATCAGCAGCAGCAACAGCACCACCAAAGCTACAATCAAACATCCACAGTGTAGATATACGGTTGCCAAGTGAACGAACGATTCGATCAAGCTCAGCAACAGCACATCAAGAGCTCAACAGCAGCCGCATCTCTATCCACCGACATCCGAACGCCTTGTAGCCCCCCCCCCCCCCCCCCCCCTCTGTTCATTTTGGGGCAGACGGTGCTGGAAGAAGCATAGCAGTGTATTGCCGTTGTGTTAGAAAGTTAAGAATTAGATATTAAAAATTAACGTAGAGTATCCTAGAGTTCTTTTTCCTTTGCACGATATCTGCCGATCTATTAAATTCCGGTTCGCGCTCGCGGAAGTATCTTAGACCCTCAAGGGCAAATTAAATATGTTAATCGTCCCCACATTTAATTAGCTACAGTTGTGATTTTTTTTTTTGCTCGCGGTTGTCGATTCAGAATCCGTTCAGTATTACCTCTCGCACCTCGAGTAGTGCGACAAAACTCGCGGGCCCGGAATTAAATTCCTTTGCGTGACCCATTCTAGTTCATGGGATTGGTTTTCATTTTTTTTATTTATATTTGTAATTGTTGCACGTTCGGTTTGTGGGGGGGGGGGGGGGGATCTTTCCCGTAAATACGCAGAGTCTTCGCATAAACGGCGATAAAATTTAAATTTGACGCAATTGGTTTTCACCTATATTAAATAGCAGCAATCAGCGGAGAAGCAGTCCTGTGCGCACAACGACGGCGGATCTCACGTTAGTTTATTTTGCCTATTAATTACTCGTATAATAGAACATATACATATATACCTAAACCAATAGAAGTGTATATACATACCGACCCATCTAGGGCGGGGTAATTTAAATTATTATTGTGGTGTATGCCAGCGGCGAGTGAAGACATCGCCTGTGTTGTTGTTTTTTTTTTGCCATAATTGTGGAATTTTAAGAACTCTCGCTCTAAGTCGTAACTTTTTATTTCGGGACGCGATCTCGGGACTCACTTTAAAACCCGCACCGCGTGACCGCCTCGTCGTATCAACGTCGCTCGTAGTCGGGACTTCCTTCCAAATGCCAATGGATTAGCATTAAGATTTTTAGTCTTATATTCTTGGACCATCAAAATTTGTTAGCAGTATTTTCTTTTTTCTAGTATATAAGCCACGGTTGGTGGGATTGTAATTCTCAGTCGACCTTGAAGATGCGGTTAATGCGTAACAATTTTAGTCTAAGTCGGAGAGTATCTCCTCGGCCTTAGAGGAATTCGCCTGCTTACGGCTTCGCGCTTGAGCGCTTTTTATGTATTTGTATAAATATGTACCTACACACCTATTGTAAGGACTAGGGTAAAAAAAAAGAGAAATTGAAATATACCTGTATAATTGTATGGAACTGAAATCTGTGATTGATCTTGTTACTGGTAGAGGCGCTGACTTTTGAGATTCCGCGGTGATATCGGGAACGCGGAACCATTTTCTTTTTCAGGTCTCGCAGATCCGGACGGGATCATGCGCTAAGCCGATAATTATGGGAAGTCGGCCGGAGGGGTAGAAAAGGGGGGGGGGGCATGGAGTAGCCACATAGGAGTAGGCGCCGTCTCGTAGACTGATAAGGTCTTACTCCCGTCAGCGTTTGGGGTCACCACTAATGGAGCGGTGTGGTGGCCATGGTGTCTGTACGTTTCGTACAGCGGGGAGGGACAGCTCGAAAGAGGGGGATACTTACCATCCTATCAGCCCCCTCCTTCTTCTTCCGTGGTCATCCATGTGGTCTTCAGTGGTGCAGCAGTGTGTGAATTCGGTGAGACGTGGACCTTCGGGCCCATTTGTTTATTTTCTATTGGTCCGCATCCGCAGGGCAGTCGGAGCGGGTACTTATTTGGCTGCAGCGGTGGACCATCTTGGCCGCTGGTACTCGGCCCGACATTCGACCTAGGAGGAATATCCGCCCGGTTATTCTTCTGTTTATTCTTATTGGAGATTCTTCAGGCATGTAAAACAAATGTAACCCCTGTCCGGACTCGCAGCAAGATCCCACTCCCCCCGACGAGCTAGCGCGGGAGAGCGACCATGCCCCTCTCTTTCAATCAGCCGGCCGTCTCGCCCTGGCCGCCTGTAAGCGGGGGCCTGACGTCCTAGCATTCCGGGGAACTCCCGACCAGCCAACGTTGACATTATAAGGAAGAGAGCGTTAGGGGTGTACAGGTGGCGCCGAACGTGGAATTCCGAATCGACTTATCCGTCATCAATCGGGTTAGTTCGTTAAGTCATTGGGATTGCACTTGCGGTTCGGTGCGGTAACCTCGTACTACTCTAAACCCTTAGATGTTACAAACACTTGATTTGGTCTTCATATATTTTTAATGTTGACCTTTTTTACCGGAAGTGGGATAAAACGTATTCAGTGTGAAATTAAAATGCTCGAATTTCGCAACAGGCAGTTTAGTTTTACTTAGAAACGAAAGTAGAAAGAAACTTGATCCAATCTATGTAGGTCGTTATGAAGTATTGTCTCAAAATGGTGTGAACTGCGATATACGGTATGAAAATAAAAAAATAACGGTTCATAAAAATAGATTAAAACCATTCTATGTATATTTAACTCTGATCTAACTGACCAACTTTTTATAACGACACTTCTATATCATAAATATGTTTAACTGACATTAGGTATATCATGTATAAATAGAAACTTATAGGATAGAAATTTGTAAACTAAAACTTGTAAAATAAAATATATATCAACATTAACTTATGCATGCATAGACCTAAGATAAGAACCAAAATGTACTTCGGGTTCAATTAAAATGTATCTAGCTAAAGTAATTTACAGTAAATAATATTTAGTGATAAGAACATAAAAACACACCATAGATGTAACCAACTTTTTAAAAAGTACCTACGTAAAGTAATGTAAATTAACATATCTAGTAATAAAAATATGAGAACCAAAATAATTATTAATTTATTAATTAAAATACCTAAAGTAATGAACATTAACGTATCTATTGATAAGAAAATATTATCTATAAATTGAAAATATATTTAATTCTGAACTAAAATGTAACAAACTAAAGTAATCCAACACATCTATTATAAAAAAACATACATTGAAAAATATTTGTAAAATATCTAAAAACAAAAAAAAAAAAAAAACATAAGAGCCATTATTGTAAAATGTACAAATATCGCGTAAAAAGAAGAAATCATAACATGTCATGATTTCTCCTTTTGCCCCAGGAAGGGTGGTGTGAAGGGCTCGCACCAGCGATCATTTGGCTAAGTTCCGAAATGCAATATCATATTAATTTCGCGGGAATATTATGAACGATTCTCCAATGTAAAACAGTATATAAGACCACAATAAAATGAAAAGATTTCACTTCTATTCTTGGAGTCATACAAACCTCTAGTCTTTTAATTTAGCAACACGCTGGAAAGACTCTAGCTTTACCAAGGTAACACAGACGCCCTACAGAGCTATTCGCTTTTGGGTACAAGGATCATACGGCTACTCGCCGGTCCAAGTTTGTTTACTATCGAAGAACCTAGGATATCCTCACTAAACGGTACGTTGGCCACAGGACCGGCCAACGTTACAGACTGCTATGATGGAATTACTTCTGGCCAAGTTTGATGAATAGAAGAATTCCCTAGAACAACAGACAAATTCTCTAGGTTCCAAATTGGAATCAATGGGCTCTAAATTTGATGAACAGAAGTATTCTCTAGATTCCAAATTGGAATCAATGGACTCTAAATTCGAAGAACAAAATAATTCCATAGTTGCCGTCCAAAAGAGCGCTGTGGAAGATTTTAAAAATGTTCTCGAAGGAAAACTCGAAGAAATTGATCACAAGTTCGAGAAGGTTGAAACCAAATTCGACGAAATCCATCAGACGTTTTACAAGCATGAAATAAACTTCGAGAA
This sequence comes from Portevinia maculata, assembly GCA_949715645.1. Taxonomy (NCBI): domain Eukaryota; kingdom Metazoa; phylum Arthropoda; class Insecta; order Diptera; family Syrphidae; genus Portevinia; species Portevinia maculata. The sequence continues at coordinate 117,197,496 of OX454527.1, read as the reverse complement.
CTTGGCTAAGGAGCTCGAGAACGTGAAGAGGCAGAAGGCTCGGGAATATTCTGCGGACTACCCGAGAAGGAAAAAGATGCAGCCTCCTGTTTTCGATAGTCAAACATCATGGCCAATTTATAAGAAACAGTTTAAAGCAGCTGCAATGGCGAACACCTGGGACAACGAGGAAAAGTCGATTGCGCTAACGCTCGCATTAAGAGGTGCAGCTGCGGAGTTACTCCAAACCGTTTCAGAAGAGAATCCACACAACTACGACGATTGGTCAAGGCTATAGAGACGCGCTTCGGTGATGAGCCTATGCAGCAAGTGTACAGGATCTAGCTGCGCAGTAGAGTTCAGAAGAGGGAAGAAACACTCCAACAGTTGCAAGCAGATATCGAACGTCTGGCGCATTTGTCATACCCTAATGCTTTTGAGGTTGTCATCAATGTAATGGCTGTGGAGGCGGTTATCCAAGCCATTGAAGATAGAAAACTGCAAATGGCCGTAAGAATGGCTGAAAAGAGAACTCTTGCTGAGGCCCTCGCATTTGCCTTGGGTTCCATCGCGTAAGGGAAATGAAAGCCGTTGAACGCTCATGTCATGCGCTGCTGGAACTGCAAGAAAATAGGGCACCTACAGAGACAGTGAAGAGCTCCACCCAGACAAGGCAGTTGTCCACATTGCGGGCCTAGGAGGAGCAATAAAGAAGCATCTGATAGGGATAACATCCATCCTGCAGATATAGCTTCCCAGAACCAGCAGTCGGGAAACGTGTAAGGACTAGCTTCGTGTGGCAGAAGTTGGTTTCCGAAATCGACGACGACGCGTATATACGCATGGCATTAAAAAACGACCATCGTCGCTTAAGAATTCATCAAAAAAAACTTGGCAGCACACATGCACCTATGACATTTATTAGTGAAACAGCTGTAAGTTGAGTTAAGAAATTTGTATCGTGAAATTCAAAAATATTAATTTCCGACAGTTGAGATAATGAAATTAATTCTAAAATTATAAAAAAAACAGTTTCACATTGCAAGATTTACTAAATTTTGGAAAAAAAAATAATATAATCCCGAACAAAATATTCGGCGGGATGTGTTAGTGGTCGGCGGGATGTCAAACTTTGACATTTCCTGAAAAATTCATCGCAACGATTCATCAGAAACTAAGAAAATGGGGTTTGGAAGCCTGTTTGTCCCCGCTAAAGGACTTAGCGGCGATAGCTATCCCCGCTAAAGTTAGCGTATACCTATAGGATAAGTTGTTATTGTATTTTACATGCAAATTTAAAATTATCCCTATATCCGCGTGCAAAGAAACACGGCTAGTTAGTACATCTGTTTTTCTCGACCTTTCTGAACTCAACGAATCTGGAAATTTCGAGAGGTGTCACTAGGAGATATAAGTAGGTGTCGCAGGAGCACCCAAGACATTCTAATTTTGAACCGCGATAAAGAGGTGTGATAGATAACAGTAGTGAAAAGTACAGAGAAAAAGTGAAAGTATTGAACAAGAGAAAAGTGATTGTTTATTTAAAGTGATTTATTGTGAAAGTGAATTGTTGGATTAAATAAGTAAATTATTAGAATAATAATCAAGAAGTAAAAGACATTGAAAGAGTACTAATAAAGATCAGTTAAATAGAAATACGTTTTATCTTTTCGAATCCTAGCGTGGATGTAACAATACATTGAATCCAGAAAACCGACATGAGTCTTTTCTCAACGCCGCCACCACGTCTGCACCTCTGTACCACCAAACAGCAACTTACTGCCATCTTGTCCATGCTCGCATGCACTATATGCCATCTGTTTTCTCCCTTCTCGTCATGTTCGCTAGATTAGGGATGCGCGATTTAGTTAACCGTGTCGCCACATTACTCCCCAACCAGTTGAATGTACGGGACCGTCTTCAACGATATCTACTAGGGCGTATTATGATCCTGCCCGTTTTGGTGGTCTGTATAGGTGACGTGTGGTTTGCCGCGAAAGATACCTGTTTCTTCTCTCTGCGCGTATATTGGATTGCTCATTGACGCTCTCTGTGAAGCATGGTTTTAGTCGATCGATCCCTATCACCGCTGTTGTTTGCCACTTGACAATGATCAAATAAATTTCCTTTTGAAACTTCTGAAATTTTTTCTATTTAAAATGAATAGAAAAAAAAATGAGAACACGGGCAATTCTTAGAATAATAATTTATTTAATTACCTTACTGGACAGTGGTTGGTGTGCAAGTGAAGATTGAAAGTCATAATTACATTTGTCATAGCAAAGAAGAAAAACCAGTATTTTGGTGTAGCGGATAATACCCAGCGGAAGAGTCATACTTAATATGTATGCATTATAATACTTGTCTGCTAATATTGAATCCAGAGATTACCTCTATTTATACAGTGTTGCAGACAAGAAAAACTATATTTACAAAATATTAAGAATTTTAATATTTTTGGTATTCCGCCACACCAAGGACTACTGACCTTAACTGAGGTTATAGCGCCGCAGACTCGCTACTTAAGTGCAATTTAGATTAGTATACAAAAACTGAAAGAGATATAGCGCTCTAACTCGCTTGTTAGTGATCAATTTTAGGGTGAATTGGTGTGTGCTGTGGAAGCATACATAGTTTGACAATTGGTATTTTTATAACTGAGTTCTGCATTTTAACGCTGACGACTCTAACATATCCATCGGTTCCTGGGTGTGTCTCGATTATACGTCCTAATGGCCATTTGCTGGAAGGGTATCGTTCATCCTTTACGATCACTAGGTCCCCAACTTCAAAGTTCTTCTTCACGGTCGTCCATTTTGGGCGCTGCTGCAGTCTGCTAGATATTCAGCATTCCAGAGTTTCCAAAAATGTTGTTGTATGTAGTTGCTGGACTAGCCGCCATCGATGCAAGGGTGAAATTTTAGCGTCTAACAAACTGGGTTCCGGAAGAGTATAGGTTGGCTCCCCAATAAGAAAGTGAGCTGGAGTCAACACATCGTAGTCGTTTGGATTGTCCGACATCGCACATAGTGGCCTAGAATTAAGACATGATTCAATTTGTGACAACAATGTATAAAGTTCCTCAAACGTTAGTATTTGGCTATTTAAAACTATATTTAGGTGATATTTTGTGGATTTAACCCGCGCCTCCCATAAACCACCGAAATGTGGTGAGGATGGGGGATTAAAGTGCCATTGAATGCCATCCCTGGATACCATTGATTGGATATCCTCAGGATTTTCGGCTAGATAATGTAGTAGCGACTCTTTCAACAGGCGATTCGCACCAACAAAATTGGTACCGCAATCGCTGTACAGATCGCTGCAAACACCACGTCTACTTACGAACCGCCGAAGCGCGGCTAAAAATGCTTCACTAGTTAACTCCGAGACAGGTTCCAGATGTATGGCTTTTGTGCACAGGCAGATGAAGACACAAATATATCCTTTAAGCTTCTTCGCGTATCTTCCTTTAGCGGTTCTCAGGTCAATAGGTCCGGCAAAATCAACTCCACTGTGTCGAAATGGCTTAGAAGGGGTTACCCTGGGGGAAGGTAAAAAACATTTTAGAATTAAATCTTAAACAACGCACGCAATTGTGCATGTATTTGCGAGCTAGGTTGCGAACGTTCAAAATCCAATATGACTGGCGCAAATATGCTATCATCATATTTGGGCCTCCATGTAACATCCGTTCATGTGATTCTGCAATTAGTAGCAGCGTAAAAGTGCAGTTGTTGGATAACAATATCTGATTTTTCGAATCAAACGGTAGATTTTTAGCAAATTTTAATCTACCTCCCACTCGTAGGATACCATCATTATCCAAAAACGGTGCAAGTGAGGATATTTTTGAAGACATTTTAATCTGCTTGGCTTCATCAATATATTTAATTTCTTCAGCAAAATAACACCATTGAGATTCTTTTATTAGCCGGTTTCTTGCGTAAAACTTTTCTTTTAGACTCAAAGCTACTGTATTACGTCTTTTACTACGAAGTATACTTAGATAACGAAGGCAGTAAGCAGTCACATTTATTAATCGTTTTAGGGAAGAATAACGACTGATCAAGTATGAAAATATGGGGTTATGGATGATGTTAGTTTGAAAGCATGTTATTGGCTTAGCTTCTAAAGTTGTTTCCAAACAGGGTTTGGTTGGAGAAGGCCAATCCGAAGCAGGCCTCTTAAGCCAATAGGGGCCGTTCACCATAACTGAAGAAAGCTAAGATGTTCTGGAGAAATCCCACGGGAAGCGATATCCGCAGGGTTTTGTAAACTGGGTACATAGCGCCAACTTCAATGTTTGTATACGTCTGAATTTCACTCACCCGGTTTGCAACAAACACCTTCCATCGCATTGGAGCTCCCTGGATCCAGCTTAAAACAACTGTGGAATCACACCACGCATAGGTTTGTGCAATCGGTATGCGAAGTATCTTCTTTATTTTATAGATGAGTTTAGCAAGCAAAACCGCTCCACATAACTCCAATCTTGGCAACGATACTTGTTTGAGTGGTGCCACTTTAGTCTTCGCAGCTAAAAGTAAAACTTTTATATTGCCGTCCGGATAAGTAACTCGGCTATAAACAACTGCTGAATACGCGAAAATGGAACTGTCACAATATCCGTGTACCTCAATTGTACACAGTGAATCATCACGAAATGTGTTCACCCATCTTGGTATACGGATTTCCTCGATCCTACATAAATTTGTACTGAAGTGTATCCAGTCCTTTTCTATGTGAGGCGGAAGAAGAAGAAATGCCTGCTAGCCAAGATTTTTCGAGCATGAGTTTCGCGACAATCACAAGCGGAGCTAGCCATCCTAATGGATCAAACAATTTCTCTATGTCAGATAAAAGAGTTCGTTTAGTAGCACGCCCACTATCTTCTGGCAATGCAACCTGAAAGACAAAATGGTCTGACGTCGGAGACCAATATAAGCCCAATGCTTAATTGTTGCATCTTCATCAAATCGCAGTTCTCCTATTTGCTCTTGATCGTTAATAGGAATGTGTCTCAATAATTCGGCGGAGTTTGAAGACCACTTTCGTAGATGAAACCCACCAGCAAGAAGCAGATCACACAACTCTTTTTGCACAACAGCGGCCTCTTTAATCGAGTCACAGCCGGAAATAATATCATCAACATAAGTGTCGTGATATAAGATGGTTGATGCCTTGGGGAATGCAATCCTTTCGTCTTCTGCCAGCTGACGTAAAACGCGAATCGATAAATATGGCGCACACGTAGTGCCGTATGTTACTGTATTCAGTGAAAAAATGCTGATGGGTGCATCTGCTGAACGCTTCCACAAAATGTGTTGATACTTTTTATCAGACTCGCGAACATTGGTCTGTCGAAACATTTTTTCGATATCGGAAGAGAAGCAAATGTTGTGCGTACGCCACCGTAGAAAGATGGAAAATAGGTCGTTTTGAAGAGCGGGCCCTGCAGATAAACAATCATTTAAAGAGATCCCATTGGAAGTCTTACAAGCACCATCAAAAACGACACGCAATTTCGTTGTGCTGCTACTTTCTTTCAGCACTGAATGATGTGGCAAGAAGTAGATATGATCACTGTTCTTAGGATTTGATAAATCTGAAACAAATTCCATGTGGTTGAGAATTTCATACTCGTTCATGAATTTTTTGTATTCAGTTCGAAGATGAGGATGCTTTAAAAACGATTTTTCTATCTGAGTTAGACGAGCTAAAGCGTTTGACAATGAATTTCTATAGATGGGAGTTGAATTACAGAGAGAAGATTTTTTGAAAGGCAATGACACTACATAGCGTCCAGAGGTTTCACGTGTAGTAGTTTGAACAAAATAATCTTCACACGACTTTTCTTCCAGTGTACAAGATCTTTCGGTGATTTCTTCTATCTCCTAAAACCTTCTCAGGAGCTTGTTCACATCTGAATCATCAGGCAAATAGCTAACGTTAGAGTGCACCAGTTGTGACTTAGGTGACTCATTTGAAACACCAGAGATTATCCAACCAAACTCTGTACTTTGAAGCAGCAAACCATTTTCTAACTTCACAATTTGGTTTAATAGGAGTTTACTGTACGGGTTCGCACCTAACAACATATCAATTGGCCCAATTTGGTTGAATTTCTGGTCTGCTAGTTTGTAGTTATGTAAGTTTAAACGATCGGCAGAGATATTTATTTCAGGCAAAGAAGATGTAATCGTCTTAAGAATTACTAATTGACAGGAAAGAGAAAACTTTGGTCGAATATAGGATTGTACTGTCACGTTTACAAATCCTGTGCTCGAAGACCTACTCGAATTTATACCTCCAATTGGTAAATTAAATGTTTGCTTGTGTAGTGCAAGTTTTTCAACTGCACTTTCACTAATAAATGAAATTTGAGATCCTTGATCTATAAGCGCACGAATTGGAAATTCACCCTTCGGTGTTATAACCACAGCTGTTGGCAGCAGAGCAGGTTTTGTTAAAGTATTCTCTAATGAAGGACAACTCGAGGTGCTACACGCACTTACTAATGGTACTGATGGATTCTCAGTATTAGATACTCCAGAACCAGCTGAACTATTTCCAGTTGCTGATTTAAAATGTAAAATGGTATGATGACGACCATTACATTTCTGACAACGCGATTTTGATTTGCAAATATTCGAGAAATGACCAGGCATCAAACAATTTAAACAAATTTTGTTGCTTTTCATGATCTCGTTCTGTCTTTCCCTAGGAAGGTTTTTGAATGCAGAACACTGGTAAAGAAAATGTTGTTGTGAACAAACAGCGCAAAGCGAATGTGTTGTAGCAATAAAGCTTCTAGCTGGCCTTGAAGTTCCATGGAGTTGTTTTGCATTGGATACTGACAAAGCCTCAAGTGTTCGAAATTGAGTTTCTAAAAATTTATAAACTCTTCAAGAGTCGGAAATGTGTCTTATTTAGCTACGTTTTCTTCCCAAATTCTACGCGAATCGGTATCAAAAGATTTCACTAAGAGATGAATGACGATAATATCCCAATAACTAACTGGAATTTTAAGAGTGTGTAACGCTACAAGCATTCACGAGTTGTGTCTAGAAGTTTCCGTATTCCTTCAGCAGACGGTACCTTTAGTGTAGGTTGTGAAAGCAAGAGTTCCAAATATGAGTCCACTACTCGTATTATTCGTGGGTTGTGATAACGGTCGCAAATAATTTTCCAAGCTTCATCATAATTGGCTTCGGCAATTGGTAGGTGGCCAAGGATGCTCTCAGCCCTACCAGAGAGTGAACTTTTGAGATAGTGCATCTTTTGCACCTTATTTAATGAAATGTTGCTATGAATTAGAGATATGAAAAGATCTGGAAATGACATCCATTCTTTATAGCAACAAGAAAACGTCGGAAGATGTATAACTGGCAGTTTTACCTCATTTACATTTGAGGAAGTAGTGTTCCTTACAGGGTTGAAATATGTCTCAGAATCGAGAACTTTCAGTAGACTCAGGAAGGAAATCTGTCATTTTTGAGGATAATTCACTATATATTTCCTCAACATCGGAAAAGCAATCGGTGGAGAAATATTCAATTTCACTAAGAGGAGTCTTAATTAATGCCGCAGCACCAACAAGATTTGTATGAGTTTGAATAAAATTATCAAAATATGTATTTAAAAGTCTTAACTGACCTTTGATATAGTTGGTTGACAACTTGTCCTTACCCTTCTTACAAAAATTTACCTTTAGTTTCGTAATCAATTCCTGATTCGAAAGTTGCTGAGCTGTTGCTGTTTCAAAATTACTATTACTCATTTTGAATACGTGTGCAGATATAAAATAATCAACTGAGAAAAAAACTTGAAAGTGAAACAAAATCAAAGAAAGTGTATTCAAGAAAGAGAATGAAGTAACGCAATCAAGTCAGTCCCATCTACAGAGTTGAGGTGGATAATATACGTGGTATCACAATGGACCTAAATTGGTCTAAGTGTGTCGGCTTCTGCCGACAGCCACATAAACCTAACCTAACCTAACGCAATCAAAAGCCTGTAAAATAGGCTATTCTAAAACTTGTCAAAAGTTTAGGGAAAATTTAAGTGAAGCGTAAATTCATAACTGTGTTATAAAACTGTTTAGCAAATAACAGCTAACAACAGGCGATGATAAACTGTTATTACGGTATCACTAACACTTACCACTGTATTCAAAAATGAATATATATATTGCATGCAAGCAAAGAAGTTCATGAAAATAGCACGTTGATTTAATGCAATACTGAGAAAAAACAATTCAATTAAAAAAAAAATTGTGTGAGCAACGCTGCACTCACGGTATAGTTGATGTGTAAACATGTAGGCACAGTTGCGCGTTAGCTACCTAATTTGTTATCTAGCTAACGCACCAACTAAGTAACTAACGTAGTTAAATTAGCTGCGCTAAAAATGCAATCGATTTGGTGGTTAGCTATCATAATGACAATTAATTTTTTCTATTAGCTATTAGTTGCAGGTTGTGTAATCTTTCTTCGACTTTTAAGGACCTTTTTTGTTGTTGCAAGGACCTCTTAGTCAAATAACATTGAACGCAGATATACCGTGCGGATTCTAATGACATTTTGGGAAAATATCCTGTTCTCGACTATTAAGGACCTTTTTTGTTGTTGCAAGGACCTCTTAGTCAAATAACATTGAGCAGAGATATACCGTGTGGATTCTAATGGCATTTTGGAAAAATATCCTTTCTTCGACTTTTAATGACCTTTTTAGTTGTTGCAAGGACCTCTTAGTCAAATAACATTGAACACAGATATACCGGGTGGATTCTAACGGCATTTTGGAAAAATATCCTTTCTTCGACTTTTAAGGACCTTTTTTGTTGTTGCAAGGACCTATTAGTCAAATAAAATTGAACACAGATATACCGTGTGGATTCTAACGGCATTTTGGGAAAATATCCTTTGTTCGACTTTTAAGGACTTTTTTTGTTGTTGCAAGGACCTCTTAGTCAAATAACATTGAACACAGATATACCGTGTGGATTCTAACGGCATTTTGGAAAAATAACCTTTCTTCGACTTTTAAGGACCCTTTTTGTTGTTGCAAGGACATCTTAGTCAAATAACATTGAACACAGATAGGTATACCGTGAAGATTCTAATGGCATTTTGGAAAAATATCCTTTTTTTCTACTTTTAAGGACCTTTTTGTTGTTCCAAGGATCTGTTAGTCAAATAACATTGAGTTTTTGAAAAAAATGTTTTTTTCGGGCTTAAGGACCTTATTTGGTTCTCCAAGGACCACTCGGTAGTTAACCTTATTACAACTAAAAGTGACATTCTTAAATCGGCCATCGGTTACCCAAGTACAAATCGATAATTTTCCTCTTACTTTCAACTGATGTACAACAAACTTCAAGCTATACAACCTCAATTATTCAAAACAAATCTACTTCCACACAACTTCCCGGTGTTTCGTAAGGATATACATACATAATAATCTCTAAAATCGAACATAATTAAAACTGGAAAATGTATAACGAAATAAATAAAAAAAAAAAAAAAAAACAACGACACGCGGTTATTTTCAAACGGTCACTCATCTACGTACTAACAGCGCCAAACGTCGTTTAATTGCGGTGATCTGTCGAGCAGCGATTAACTCACGTGGTAATGAAAATTAACGGGAAAATCTGACGATGATGGTGACGCTAGATATTTCCAACTAGCCCCTACCGAGAAAAAATATATTTATACATCAACGAAAGCAAACATGTTTACACATTAAAACAATTGAGAAATTGCACCAAAATTTAATCGCACTGCTACTTTCACCAAAAAATGCATGCAATACCTAATTAAATGGTAACGTGCTCGCGTAAGAACAGTTTAAGTGAAATAGTGAACAGTTAATTTCCTAACGGTGTAACAAGAAATTTTAGCAAATAACAGCTAGCAACAGGCGAGACTAAACTGTTATTACGGTATCACTTACACCATTGTATATAAACTCTAGAGTTTATATACAATGCTTACACTTACCACTGTATTGAAAAATGAATCTATTATATTTCAAATTATTTCATGAAAATAGCACTTAGTTCAATGCAACACTGAGAAAAAACAATTCAATTAAAAACAATTGAGAAATTGTACCAAACTTTAATCTCACTGCTATTTTCACAAAAAAAAATGCATGCAATAATTATTACTTCCCGTAAAAACAACAAAAAGAACGACGAATTGACACTTAATCCAATAGCTCTGATTTCACAATTTTTACTTTAAATTGAATTCGAATCGAAGGACCATAAATGTTTGCCACTTGACATGATCAAATAAATTTCCTTTTGAAATTACTGAAATTTTAACTATTTAAAATGAATAGAAAAAAGAGAACACTGGCAATTCTTAGAATAATAATTTATTTAATTACCTTACTGGACAGTGGTTGGTGTGCAAGTGAAGTTGAAAGTCGTAATTACATTTGTCATAGCAAAGAAGAAAAACCAGTAGTTTGGTGTAGCGGATAATACCCAGTGGAAGAGTCATACTTAATATGTATGTATTATAATACTTGCCTGCTAATATTTAATCCAGAGATTACCTCTATTTATACAGTGTTGCAGACAAGAAAAACCATATTTACAAAATATTAAGAATTTTAATATTTTTGGTATTCAACACACTCTTTTGTCAAAGTTTTGCCATTTTTTACCGTTTTGCATATAAATGTGGCTGAATTTCGATGATATTTAATCCTTCAAGGCGAGGGTGATCGTGGACTTGTTGGCATTAACCATAGACTTTAAAAAACTTCTAGGACAAAATTCCAAATCACCAAAACGGGAAATTACACGACCAGGAAATGACTCATGCAGTATTTGAATACTTTCTCGGGCTTTATGACATGTTTCACCGTTTTGTTGAAACCACACATTGTCCACATTCATATCTTGCAATTAAAGCACAAAAACATGATTATCATGTCGCGATATCGAGCACTATTAACTAACTAGCCGCAATTTCAAATAAGAATGGTCCGTTGATGCCTCTTCGAAATCCACACCAAACAATGGCTCGTTTTCGCTGCATTTGTTTCTCAACAATCACTTGTGGATTTTCTGAACCCCGAGTTTTACAATTTTGATGATTGACAAAAAATGAAAATGAGCCTCATCGCTGAAGATGGTTTTGTTTTCGCTGCATTTGTTTCTCAACAATCACTTGTGGGTTTTCTGAACCCCGAGTTTTACAATTTTAGTGATTGACAAAAAATGAAAATGAGCCTCATCGCTGAAGATGGTTTCGTTTGAAAAATTGCGAACTGTGGCTGTCAAACCTTCAATGTTTTTTGATTATTGCTCAACAATGAAAACGCGTTGTTCTTTCGTGAAGCGCTCCATTTTTAATAACCCTAAAGTTTCAGCTCTTACGCTGTCTTTTTTTCGTTGGCAACACTATACACTATAAAATTTAAATCTTGCGTGCATTTTGGGACACCCTTTACAAGTATTATGGCAAAACGATGGCAGCGATTACACACCAAACAACCAAAGGCAACTGTAAAAGTAATAATGAGAGTTGGCTGCCATTTTTTGACGCTATTGAAATTGCCCCATTGAAGCTATTCGCAAAAATTGTGGCACGTTTACACTAAGACATTACTTTTACCCTACCATGTATAAAGTTGAAGTCGGGTTCGCCTCAATTATTGTTTTAATGGAAGGCTTCAATTCAGTTAAATTTCTTGGTTTCGTTTTGTACACCTCTTGCTTGACATAACCCCATAAAAAGAAGTCTGATTCAGTCAGGTCAGTCAGAAACAGTTCGGCCCTTCACACTTTTTCAATATGGCGTACTGTTTGCCCGCTAGAAGCGAAAAATCACAGCCCTTATTTTGGTAAAGGGTTCTGATTACGATTTTGAAAACAGGTTCTATGTTTTCTGGAAGGGATCATGCAAAGCGGCGTTATAAAGGTAGGACTACAAGCTCGCCCTAAATGATTTTTGGACAGGATTCACCGCTTGGCAAGATCAAAGCAAATTTTCTTCTTCGAAGCCTTTTGGGGTTTGTTATTGATTTACAGATTAAATATCGAATCAGTTATTACTGAGTTGCAGAAAAAACTCCACAAGGGCATCAAACTTCCTTCTTAGAGCATCCGACTGAAAGTCTAGTGTAATGTTAAGGGTTACCCCACATTCTGACGCAAGACGGAAACTTGCACCAGCCCTTCAAGCAAGAGACTCCGTTTTACGTCCGCAAATGGAGTCAATGACATGTGGACTACTCTGCATACGGCTCCGCATAGTATGGAAATTGTAATAATAATTTAAACAAAGTTTAATTAGGCAAACAATTGTGTACAATAATAAATTCAATTTTAGTTTACCTTTGCAAGAAAATTATATCTGCAGCTGCAGCCAGAGCCAGTGTCAGTGACAGATGAACAAATCCGCCATTACAAATAACTACACTCGACTCTCGCTAAAGACGGGGAAACTTGGGTCAGCGATTTTGCTTCAAGGGAGACTTCCTCTTGTACTTACGCATCGTAAGTACTTTTTTTGGCCGCTTTTCTTTCTCCAGTGCAATCACTTTAACCATGTAATTAAAATGGACGCTTAATGTGTTCAGATTCAAAATTAGTAATTAGGTAGCTAACTGAGTTCAATAAAAAATTCAACAAATTTTAAATTGTGCTAACATTATGTTCTTACAACAATCGAATAACATGTAAAACCGTTATTGAAATATAAGAAAAACCTAACCTGAAAATAACATACATACTATACGCACTGAACCAATTTTGATTTTTTCACTTTTCTACGTCTATACTGACAGTGAATACCAATATTCGCATGAAAATTGATATAAATATAAATCTAATCCCTGTTATAACTACAAAGTGTCGTCACTTAGCTTATGTATTAAGTGGTAACCCTTTTCCAGGTTCCATTAGACTATTGGATGACATAATGCTTGTGTCACTTAGATTAAGTCAGTGAGTGTACGACGGCTAACTAATGAAGACTTAGATAATAAAAATATAATGGAATTAAAGAGAAAACGCGTGTTTAATTAAAAAGACCGGAGGATATATCATTTTGGCGACGAGGTTAAAAAAAATAGAATTTAAAGTGGAGAAAATTGATCAGGAGAGTGGTATTCATGACCAATTGGAAAATACCATCGCAAGCTACGGATCGGAGGAAAAGAAAAACGTGGAAGAATTCACCATGTCGCAGTTTTTCGGGACCATCGAAGTTTTTTCTCCAGGTGATGATTTCGATAGCTACGCAGAACGTTTGGACCAGTTACTGGCTATTAACAAAATTACGGACGATAGGCTGCAGGGATCATATCTCATTACACTTATAGGACCAGACACATATAAAATTGCAAAGTCATTGGTGGCACCAGCTGAACCTCACTCAAAAGGATACAGGGAATTAATACAAATTTTAAAAGCACATTTCAAGCCGAAAGCCGATATAATATCTGAAAGATTCCAGTTCCACAAAAGAGTCTAAGAAAAACATGAATCCATAGGGGACTACATCGTCGAGCTGAAAAATTTGGAGGAAAAATGTGACTTTAAGGCATTTTTGCACGAATCACTAAGAGACCAATTTGTTGTTGGTATTAATGATGAATCGATTCAACAAAAATTATTGAACGAATCATCGTTGGATTTTGAGAAAGCCTGTCAAGTAGCAAAGTCTCTGGAGCTCACAAAAAACAACAAGCAGCTAATTCACCCAAACTCAGTTCATCATGTGGGATATTTGGATATTGGACTTTGTTATGAAAAAAAAGCAACATTTGAACAAGCAAATATAACGTTAATAAATAACTCCAGATCTTCAGCTGCGTTTTGGAAAGCCGTGAAAAATGTAAATGGACGCACTAACGCCATCGCCCTAGCACTGAAAGCTCCCATCCTGAGGACCCACTTTAATAAGCTTCTTAACGCCCCACTAACATCACCTCTATTTCAGTACGCAGCCCCAATGGTTCTAGATGACAAATTGGATGCACCCTTTTCTCTTCAAGATGTTCAGGAAGTTATACGCGAATCTAAACTCAACAAAGCGCCAGGAAATGATCGGATTCCATTTGAGTTCTACAAAAACTGTACAAGCGAGCTCATAGAATCACTGACGGTAGAATTCAACCGTATCTTCGATACTGCTCATGTTCCCGAAAACTTCAAAAAATCCATAATCCTTCCAATACACAAAAAAGGCGACTACAAAGATCCATCAAACTACAGGGGCATTTCGTTTTTAAACACTTCTGCCAAGTTGTTTGCAGCTTTAATATACAAAAGGCTCAGCGAATGGGTTAAAGAGAAGAGCATCCTTACGGAATTTCAAGCTGGGTTTAGAAAGGGTTATTCCACTATTGACCAAATATTTACACTAACCAACATCGCTGCTACATATAAAGATAATCACAAGAAACTGTATGCCTTTTTCGTGGATTTTCGGGCGGCATTTGACACGATATCGCGCGAAGCTCTCTTTTTCAAGTTAACGAAAATTGGGGTATCAACCAAAATTATACGCATTTTGAGAGCCCTGTATGAGAGCAACGTTGCACTCGTGTGGGATGGTGAGTTGACCTCTGAAGAATTTGAAACCTCAATGGGAGTTAAGCAGGGGTGTATTCTCAGTGCTTTACTTTTCATTTTGTATATTAATGATGTGACTGATGCTGTGCAAGGTGGGATAAATATCTATGGAGTAACAATTCCAGCTTTGATGTACGCGGATGACATCGTCTTCTTGAACGATTCTGTGGACGGGCTTCAGGGGATGATTAACAGACTCGACATATACTGTAAGAGTTGGAATCTTACAGTCAATCTACAGAAATCCAAAATTATGATCTTTAGAGATGGAGGTGGCCGTTACTCTCGTTCGGAAAACTGGATGTCAAATGGGGAAGAAGTAGAAATTGTTCGCAAGTACAAATACCTTGGGATGTTAGTCTCAGCAAACTTAAATGTAAAAACACACCTTGAGGAAAAATTAGCGGATGCGAAGCGAGCTATTTCATCGATATGGGAACGTTGCATTAGTAGCAAATACGTCTCACATAGTGCGAAGCAAAAGGTATTTCGTTCAACTGCTACATCAATCATACTTTATGGAGCTCAGGTTTGGGGCTATAAATCTTATGAAGCCGTAGAAAAGTTCCTGCGCTACTTTTTAAAGAGGATCTTCCGTTTACCAAATAATACTCCAAATTATATGTTGTATGTTGAAACTAGTACTCCACCTATGTTCTTACTTACGCTGAGATCACACTTTAATTATGTAATAAAAGTATTGGAAATGGAAGAAACAAGGATACCAAACATAATACTGAAAAATATTATAAGAACGAACGGAAATATGTGCAAAGTGTGGGAGGAAATTGCATCGGACTGCAGAACGGATCTGGCTATCCAGACAAATGAACAACCTTCTTCTCTAAGGGAGAAATTTAATTCGTTATTGGAGAAATTAGGCCAAATCTTGTATGAAAGATATACTGAAGATGCTAGAGGCTCGCTGGTGAGGAATTATTATAGTAAACTGAACTATCAGCTAAATGAAAAAACATACCTCCTTAACTGCTTCTCTGTGGACAAAATTAGTACGATCTTTAGAATGAGAGGAGAACTAGTTAATTTAAATTTTATACCCCACCGTACGGATTTACCAACACTCTGCGAACTTTGCAACATGAGGACTAGAGAAGACGTGTTACATTTTCTTGCAATCTGCCCAATTTTGAAGGAAATTCGCAGTTTGACTTTTTTAAAAGCTGTCTTAGATGAAGGAGAAGCACTAAATATTTTAAACGGGGAAAAAGGATGGGATGTTTTATACAACTTCACCGTAGCCGCACTTAAATATAGAAAACGAATCTTAGAGGGAGATTTTTAATATTTTTTTTCTTTTTTTTTTTTGTTAATAGTATTACCTTATTTAATTTTGTTTGGAAATAAATTTGAGACTTAATTATATTGTCAACCTGGTAGACGGCCTTAGGCCAAACCAATTAGGCTTAGTTAAACTTACCATTGTTGAATATTTATTTGAAATAAAAGTCTTATAAAATCTAAAAAAAAAAAAAAAAAAAAAAATGTGGGATATCAAAACGGTAGCAACAACAAATTTCAGCGAAGAGATGGTGAACAGTCACCAGCAACATATCAAAGAGCAAACAACAGTTCGAGTTTCAAGTGTTATAATTGTGGCCGCAATGGTCACTACGCCAAAAATTGCCGTTCATCTCGCTCATCATCAACAGTACGCACAAGAAGATCAACAAGCAGTCAGCGGAATTATCAGGCAAATTGTTTAAAATTAGAAAAATTGCAATTAGGTCATTTAAACCATATTTCTAATATTAGTAATGCATGCCATTTGAATTTAGAGATAAATAATAACTTTGTATTAATGGAGGTTGATATAGGAGTGTCTGCTTCAGTTATGAGTAGTTTGAATTTTTATAAATTATGTTCACATTGTGGTATAAGAAGTGTAGATAAAAGGTAGTGTTAAATTACCGGTGAAAAGGTTTGCGTTTAGGGTATTTGCGATGTGCGAGTTAAGGATTTGCATGAAAATAAATATTTTAATATGGAATTATGTGTGGTGAAGTCAAAAACAAATTTTACACTCTTGCTCGGTAGATCGCGGTTGAACAGGCTTGTGCCGAATTAGCGGAAGAGTTTTCCTAAAATTGGTGATAGTTTAAACAGTCTCAAGGACATAAGTTACTTCAAAAACAAATATAATTTAGTATTTTCGCAAGATTTAGATCGTGCGATCAAAACATTTGAGGTAGAGATCGTCTTAAAGGAAGACGCCAAACCCATATTTTTTAAGCCATATACTATGCCATTTGGGTTACGAGAATCTGTAGAGGAAGAGTTAGACCGTCTTGTGTCTGAAGGAGGTATCTGTTCGTCATAGCAGATGGGCGTCACCTATTGTAGTTGTGCCAAAAAAGGTCAATAAATTGCGTAAATGCATAGATTGCAAGGTATCTATCAATAAATTTGTTCAGACCGAACACTATCCGTTACCGAAAATTGATGAGATATTCGTAAGAATCAGTAATTGCTCTTTTTTTGTGTTCTCGATTTATCAGGTGCATATCAACAGGTCAAAGTGTCTGAAAATTCCCAAGAATATCTTACAATTAATACACATAAGGGTCTGTATCGTTATACAAGACTTCCATTGGGTTGAGCTCAGCTCCCGCGCTTTTTCAGTCTATTATGGATCCCTCTCATCCTACATACTATTTGCCGAAGCGACGCAACAATACAAATCATCAAAAGTATTCGGCTGCTACACAGAAAAATAAATACTTACATAATATCAGAATGATTCGATAAAGAGAGACAGCAAAATTTAAGACACAAACCTTCAAACGCCACCACCTTTGCTCCCGCCTCTGTCGAGTTTGCCGTTTTCAAATTCGTGTTGATGAGACTACTATAGAACTCTATTTACAAAGGCACTGTCCATATTAGCACATTGTCCAGATGCCTTGCTGAATGTTGTACTTTTGAATGTTGTACTTCTGAATGTTGTACTTCTGCCAAATTTCCTTTACGTGGGTTTGTTTTTCTTCATTTTCGAATGACGTATCAAGATCACGAATTACCTGTTGAAATGTACGGCGCAAATAATACGCCTTAAAAGAAGCAATAACTCTCTGGTCCATGGGTTGAAATATGGAAGTAGTATTCGGAGGAAGAAAAAATACTTTGACATTTTGATCAATATCGTCAAGACAGTGAGGGTAGCCGGGGGCATTGTCTAGGATAAGAAGAATCCTTTCTGAGACATTATTTTTAGAGCAGTACTCGTTATCAGCTGGGCAAAATTCGTTTTTGAAACAATCAGTAAACATAGATGAAGTTACCCAGGGTTTTTTGTTAGCTCTCTAAATAACCGGAAGACTCTTTTCCTGCACGTTTTTTAAAGCACTCGGGTTAAAAGATTTGAAAATTAATAGTGGCTTAAGCTTGAAGTCACCGAAAGAATTTCCGTCTAGCAGTAGAGTCAACCTATCTTTTGTTGTCTTATAGCCTGGAACTGAACTTATTTCTCTAGACACAAATGTTCTTTTTGGCAATCGTTTCCAGTATAACCCTGTTTCGTCTACATTAAAAACTTGCTCAGGGCTGTATTGACCTTGCTCAATAATATCTTTAAGTTTTCTTGAAAACAAATTTGCTGCCTCAACGTCTGCACTTGCGGACTCCCTACTTAACTTTATATTATGTAGACCATACCTGTTTTTGAATTTATCAAACCATCCTCGGCTGGATTTAAAAGTTAAATCCTCATCAGGTACTTTAATGGAATCAATAATGCTCTGAGCTTTCATCTGGATAACGCTAGTATTTACAGGAATCTTCCTTCGGTTCAAGTCCTTTATAAATAAATAAAATGGCGGGTGGCAATGGTGCAGTAGTAGTGTATTCGCTTACGGAATGGAAGGTCGTGTGTTCGAATCCCGCCAAGTCCAATACTTTATACCGAATACATGAAATCGTAATCTCCCTAAGTAACTTAGACACCACCCGTGGAGAAAAACCCTACAACTGCACCCAAACACTTCTTTCCTATCTCTCTATTCTTTCTAATACCAAGTAGCTTACACTGTGTTCTTAGCATTATAGGGGTACTGTAACAACAGAAAAAAAAATCCCTTTAGCGTAAGCAAATTATAAAAAAAAAAAAAGTTTTTTTCCATTTTAATAAGAGATGGCGGTCTGTTCTTTGTGATGATGGTATCCGAAGAAACTCCTGCTGAGGCCATTGCACGTAGTTTAGTTGAATTCGTTTTTACGTTACGTACGGTTGAATGGGACAGTCCAAGGGAGCTTTGCGACGTGGGCGACCTTTTCGCCTTTATCTAAGCGGTCTAAAATCTCGATCTTAGATTTGATTGAAAACACTTTTCTTTGCTTTTTGCGTGAAGTTCCAGAAACCGAGCAAAATACCCTTTTCCATCCATTGTGTTGAAACTTGACTTAGCCCTAAAGCAAATTAAGCAGTCAATTATGTACCTGCATTTGTACGTACTTGTATAAAAAAAAACAAAAGTGTTACTTACAAAGTATTATATAATTATATTATATAAACTGAAACTGCCTCTAAAAAAATTTAATTGTCAAATTCAAAATTTAAAGTTTTCATTTCCTACTAACGCATCTGATGTCTTAACTCGAAGCAAAAATGACGAAAGTCGAGGTAACGTTCCTACATTATTCTGACGTCGTAAGTCGAAATGACGTAAGTCGAAGCGTCGTAACTTGAGGTGTTATTGTACTGAATGCGCTCACTTAAAGTAAAGTAAAACAGGCACAGCTTTTAGGTCCCTTCGCATACTTTCAGTGTGTTTCTTTATTTTTTCCGGATAAGGAATAGGAAAGACAGAATTTTTAGATTTTGTATCCGGAAAATCCAGAATGGAATGAATAAAGAAACAAAAATGGACTGAATAGAATGACAGCCAGCGCTGCCACTTAGTTCAAGAACAAATATAATATTTAGTACTTACAATTAATATATTTTTTCTATTACTGAACTCACATGTGAGGTAATACTCCACTACAGCACTAAAATAGAAACATATATAATAAAACAAATATGAGAAGAGAAACCTTAAGAAAATACAATTTAAGTTCACAAAAACAATAATAATAATGATATCTCAGTAATACAAATTACATTAAATTAATTAAACACCCTTATTATCGTTGTCAAAAATCAATTATTGATAAGCGACAAAATTTATTAATCAATCGATATTTTGGTACTATGAATGTCAATTAACAAATTATTCATCCATTGTGAACACTGACAATCAAAATGCGATAGAGCACGTGCGTAAAGCTATCTCTTTCTGAAGTGCCGCATTTCTTTCTTAAACGTCAAGAAAAAATTGAAGCATACAATTTCAGTAATTTACAGAAATTGTATGAAAAATTATTGCGATTGTTAATAAAGTGTATATTTAGGTGAAATCAAAGGGAAATTTTCTCATTTATTGAGGAAAAACCTGAGAAAGTATGTCAGGGCAAAAAAAATATATAAAAACAGTGAACATGTTGACCAAAATGACTTGTGCAGCTCCTGATGCAGCAATTTAAAGGCATTTTCATTTTGTTTTTGTACAATTTTGTTATTAATTAATTGTTTTTGTTCGTTTGCACTTAGTAGTATTAAAAATATGTCTATAGCAAATTCGTTCAACCTAATTTGTTTCCAAAAAAATACATTTTTGCCAAAAGTTCATTTTTATTTCTCGTACACAATTCTACAATATTTTTTACGTTTTACTGTTCAAAAATAGTGTTTAGATACTCCTTCTTAATTTTATAGCGCAAATAATTTGATTATTCAATTAATAATTTGATTATTTAATTTAATCAGCTGAGTACTACTATTGGGAAAACGTATTAAAATTTAATTTTATTTTGTTGTTAGTTGCTTTGTTTAAGCTCATGCTTTTGTGACTGCTTTTTGTTCATAAGATTTATGGAAGTGAAGTTCCAGTGATTGTATCTATTCAATACATATTATTTTATTTTTCAAAAAAGCAATTCTACTCACATTTCGTTTTAAAAATGTTGTTTTACAAACAAAAATAGCGAATGAATTCTCTAAACTTATTTGTCAGTGACGAATTTGTGACTGACTGAACATTTTAAAGCTATCAATATTTTGACAACCAAAACAATATATAGCGGAAAACGACTTGTCCCTATTTAAGTCTCCACAGCTGCATTTCTTAACGAAGTACCCAATACAGTAATATATAACTTTCGCTCAGATAAAGCATAATATATTATTTATTACTAAGATATTGTTATTATTTGTATGAATAACATTATATTCTCGTGTTGTTATTATGTTAAATATGTTGAATCGAAGGAAAAAAGTAAAACATTAAATATGTTGTCCTTTCGAGTAAGGATTTAGTACAAGTTCAAAAAACATACACCTTTTTATGTAGCATAAGTGGCAACACTGCTCATGAAATCATCTTGTCACCAAATACCAACATCTATGCGGCATTTCATGCCCACAGAAGACCATTTTAAAAATGTATATTTGATTCTGGAAGGAAATTAAAAATATATAATAAAAAAATAATTAACTTAAAACAACACACATAAAAATATAAAAAAAGACAATAAATTTGCAATAAATGCTCACCCATTTGATTGTTTGCTGTTGCTTCTATTTTTTTTTTTTTGATCAAGTGCATCTGTCAAACGAGGGAATATTCTTTTTATTCCACCTTTCTCTAGGAATAAAAAGAATGCATTCCATTTATTCCAGAATGAATAAAGAAACACCGAAATGGATTATCCGGAATATTCCATTGAATAAAGAAACGTAAATGGCTCAGTCGGAATATTCCGAATATTCAGAATGAATAAAGAAACACCTTATAATAAGATAACACCTTATCGTGACAATCGCCATTTGTCAACTAAGCAAAAGTTTTTTAATAGAAAGCTTAGTTCGGGAAGAGTTGTCATTGAACACTTATTTGGCATTCTAAAGCAAAGGTTTAGACAACTGTATTATTGCAAGTTGCGAAGTATAGAAAAACGTTGCCATTTTGTACGTGCTTGTGTTGTATTACATAATCTTTGTGGTGTGGATGGATTAATCTTAGACCCCGAAACAAACGACAGCAACGAAGAAAGCTCGAACCATAACAGTTCTCCCGATGCAGCAGATCAGAAACAAGGTTCAAGTCTACGAAACCAATTATGCTAGCAGGTTCACGCCGTATACCACCGAATATAAATAAAAAAAAATACGTCATTTTAATTAATTCATTTTTATTACTTCAAAATAAAGCCACTAAGGAAACACTACTTCATTATTATTACTTTAAACGAATATGGCGTCCTTAATGATGGTAATCAGGTAGATGTACATTTCGGCCTAATCATATCGTAAGGCGCAAGCACATTTTTAACCAACGACCATACCACGTCGAGTAATCGGTTCTCGCCAGATCACCGTAATTAATTGACGTTGGGCGCGGTTAGTACGTAGATGGGGGACCGTTTGAGAACAATCGCGTGTCGTTGGCCAGTCCCATCTACAGAGTTGAGGTAGATAATATATGTGGTATCACAATGGACCTAAATTGGTCTAAGTGTGTCGGCTTCTGCCGACAGCCACACAAACCTAACCTAACCTAACCTAAGCACATTGCGTATGTGATCGTCAGTAACACACTCAGAGAAAAAAATAGTCATTAATGACTATTTTTGGACTATTTTCATAGTCCGAATCGTGACCACTATTTTTATTAGTTAAAAATAGTTTCTTATGATTATTTTGGTTCTAAATTTTTATTTATTTTCAAAAATTTTCAAAATTTCATGCCAAACAAACAAATCAGCTGACATCAGTGACATTTGACGTCTTCAATTTGACACTTTTCACGCAGTTGCCCTTCCTCAAAAGGATGTGCAGAAAATCCTGTACTTTTCTGATCTTAACTGAGCTGGACTGCGTCATGGAACACAAAGTGACAGAATGTAAAACATTTTGGGGCAAGATTTTTGCTCATGGAACACAAAATCCTGTACTTTTCTGATATTTTCTGTACTTTTCTGTGCAGCTCATGTTCATTAAACACACCTAATGCATGCGCTCTAGCATGGACAAGAGGCCAGTTATGGTAGAAACACATCAACACTTCAACTTCGACTTGGACTTTGACAAGAGCGAGAACTTTAGCGTTTAAAGTTGAGTCAAACACAATGAAAAATGTAACTTCAAGAGCGAAGCAAAGAATGGTTGTAAAGAAAAGAGAAAATTATGTCAAAATACAAGCAAGCGAGAGAATTCGCTCAAAATATAAGCATTTGCATTTGCATGTTGGGAAAACTGAAAACATCGCCTCAAGGTTGGTGGGATTTGCACTTCAACTTTGAATTTAGAATTTAGGTCTAACGTTGAAGGTGAAGTTGAGGTTGAAGTGCTAATGTGTTCCATCCCATTAATTAGCATTGGTTCTAAAATAGTGTTGGGTAGGACACGTTTTTTTTATGAGTTTGTATGAGGTGCTCATTTTGGAATATGAGGTGGTACAATGTCCCACCTCAAATGAGGTACTCACCTCAATTGAGGTTTGTGCTCATATAATGTAGTAGGTACAAAAAAATAAAATATTAGGTATTATGTAGGTAGGTAAGTTTACATACCTCAAGAAAATTTTATTCGTATGAAGTCTATCTATGTATTTAAGTGAACTAATTGTATGATCCAGTCCAAATTGCCTAAAAATTCCTTTAAAAGTTAAAACAAAATGATAGCATCTACATTTGCATTTTCACAAAGTGTATGTAATGTAAATCCACACCCGCAGTCGCGCCACAAAATTTATAAATGATGTAGAGAGAGTGACCAGACAATAGACAATACTTTTTATCACTTTGTCACACTCACCTCATTGCCTCAGTTCTGCTATCGCACTACAAATGAGGCAATGTGTTATTCCTTACTTTTACCTCAAAAGTCACATGTCCCACACAAATGAGGCAATGAGTTATTGCTTACCTTTACCTCAAAAGTCCCATGTCCCCAACAAATGAGGCAATGAGTTATTGCTTACTTTTACCTCAAAAGTCCCATGTCCCACACAAATGAGGCAATGAGTTATTCCTTACTTTTACCTCAAAAGTCCCATGTCCCACACAAATGAGGCAATGAGTTATTGCTTACCTTTACCTCAAAAGTCCCATGTCCCATACAAATGAGGCAATGAGAATGAGCTATGAGGATTCACTCTATTCATTACTTTTACCTCAATGTCACAGTCCAAATACCTATCCTCCCTCAAAACTCAAATGAAAGGAAAAGAGAAAGAGACACTTTTGGATATATGTGTGTACCCTTTTTTAAACGAGTTTAACTGCTACTGCAGGAAATAATGTGAATGTGTGAAGTCGTGAGTAATTTTCCGTGTGCTTGTATTATTGACATGACATTTTATTTTGTGCTCTTCGATGTGAGTTTGTAACACATTTGAGAGGTGGTACAAAAATTATTTTTGAGGTGTTGGGACATTTAGATCTTTTGTATGGGACATTTGTACCACCTCATGTATGAGTTACCCAACACTATTCTAAAACGTGCGACGTGGTTGTCAAAGTTGAAGGCGACTTTGAAGCGTTGATGTATTTCTAGACCATTAGTTGCTGTTGAGGCAGACGTGGTGGCGGCGTTGAGAAAAGACTTATGTCGGTTTTCTAGTTTCAAAGTATTTTAAATAAATAAATTTGTAAAGAAATGAATTGAATAAAAGAAATTGTGTGAATCCCAGTTGGGAATAAAAAGAACTCTTTTATTGTGGACCCAATAAGTGGTGACCCCGACGTGATCCTTCTGTGAGCAATCAAAGCAGCAAAGTACCGCAATTGGAAATTTACAACCGAAAGATTCAACGGCACCACATCGTCAACCGTTGCCAACACCACGCCATATCTCACCCGTTAAGTACACTGCCTTGCGTGATAGCACCTCTCAGCTACACGTTATTCGAAAGCATTTGGGCACAGCTTAACGGCACCATACAGCAAGCGAACCCGTAGTAAATGTAACAGCAATCACTACTCCGTATAACTGTAGCAGATAGACACCACCACCGCAAGCCGAACAGCAGCGGAGCAGAGCAAACAACAAAGTGGAAGCAGCTGCAGCTGAAATCGTCCTACTGTTCTTGTTGTAATTGTATTCTGTCGTCTTTCTTTTATGTTCTGTGTTTCCATTGCAATAAGAAATAAATAAATTTTGTGCGCATCTCACGCGTATCTTTTCTTGTATTGCATGTACATTACATTTCGTGTCACAGTCGTAATTAAAACACGTTCCATTTTATTGTCACACAGATACCCAAGACACTGTAAACAGCGACTCCTTCTTTGTTCCTTCAACGATTGCCTCCAACGGCGCAGGCAATTTTAAGCTGTTCAACAGAAGGGTTAGACATTTTAGCGCAAATTGCAGATAAAGTATCAAGCAGAGTGCCTCTCGCTACAGACATTTCCGAAATCGGCGGTAGTGCACGTGCATCTGCAGGCCGAGTAGACTCAAGGTCTCGTGACCGAAGGTACAAAGATTTAGAGCTAGAAGTAGAATGCTTCGCCGTAAGTTGAAGGAGCGCCCAAGTCAGTACAGAAGGAACAGTTCGCCTTCACAAGGCCGCTCACGATCAGTTTCTCGGGAACGTTCCAGCCGTGGGTACTGCTGGTATCACCGTTAATTCGGTGCAAACGCCAGGCAATGCGCCAGGCATGCAGCTACAGGGCACGATACAACAATGGGGGCTCGCAAAACTAATGGCCCAGTCGGTGGAGACTTACGACACGAGCCTTACGAATTCCAATTGTCGCTTGTTCATTCCCGACAGGGTAAATAAACTCAACTTCTTAATCGATTCCGGTGCAGACATCTCGGTTCTGCCAGTGCCAGCTACCAAGAAAAAATATTTCTGGAACACTAGCAACCTGTGCCCATGTTCTGTAATTATCACATCGATTATCGATTTATCGCAAAACGTCCAAAACCGAAACAAAACTCATTTTATCGCAATCATGAGGTTCTGTAACTTTGACAGGCGATAATTTTATCGCATGGAACACATCAGAATAACACAACTGGAAAAAGCGATAAATCGGTGTTCTTTATCATCGAAGTGCGTTAAGTTTTTCATTTCATACGTCAAATTTCATCGCCTTTCAACGAGCACCCGAAAAAAAGGATGGCTGAACAAAAAGGGTAAATAAAAGAATTTATATTTGTAAATGCTATTTTAACATAATAAAATTGTTATTTTCAGAGGTGCGCCAAGGTTTCTAAGAACCAAAAAAATATTTTGGTCGATTTCATGTTCGACCACAAACAGTTCGCCAGGGGCCAGTTCACTGGCTTGAACAGCCGAGAAGATCAAAGCCTGGGAGCTACTTACGTCTAGGCTGAACTCGGAAGGTCCCATTTCTAAATCTGGGGAACAGTGGAAAAAGGTAGGAGACATAATACATAATTCATTCATCAAAATGATATGTTTAAAACTTAAAACTATAAAAAATTTGCTTGCAGTGTTGGACGGACATCAAATGGGCTGCAAAAAAACAGGCCAGCGAGCATACAAAATTTTTAAACAAAACAGGTGGTAGATGCATCGTTGACGGACCGCGTCCTTTCAATGACGTTGAGGACAAGGTGGTGTCCATCATCACTATGGACGCTGTTGACGGCGATGTTTCCACTCCTGAGCTGGGAAAGCTATTAGTTAATGTAAGTTGAAGTTCAATGTATTTATCCTGTTTAAAATTAATAATATATATATATATGTATTACAGAATACAGATATAGAGGCTCTTTCTGATGAAGAAATCAAAGAAATGGAGCCATCAACTTGGAGAGCCAGGAAGAGGCATACCTTTGGAAATGCAATTGAGGAGGCCAGGCAGATGCACTGCGATCTCGAAAAAAAATAGATAAAATAGATCAGCAAAATGCCATAATTATAGGTCAAAACAAAATAATAATGGCACAAAATTAGGAAATGTTAAAAATCTTCAAAAGTGAATAATTTTCTTTATTATTAAATATGTGTTTTTTTTTGTTATAAATGTCTTTGTTATTTCTTGATGTAGTTACTTTTTGCAAGCTTTTTTATAAATTAAATATAACTTATTCCTAATACTTAGTACCAATTTGATAATTGATTTTACTTATCCGTTTCTTTTAACTAAACTTGCACACGCGTATATACATACATAACTTATGTATTTATGTATTTTCTTATGGTACTTGGTTATGGTAATTTTTATATAATGGTTATGGTCAATTTTATATAAGCCTTTAATAATGCATTGTGACCACAATTATTATTTTAATCAATACTTTTCTAGGTACTTACCCGGGCTGCACAACACGAAGTCGTTGGATTTACCAGCAGCAGATGATAATGAAGTTGCTGCATAACATTTTCCTTCAGACTCTTGGACAACAAAAATAATTATATATTAATAATAAAACAATTCTTTATAATTAACCAAATCTGCCATGAAATTACAGTTTCGTGCTTTAGCATGGATGGTGTTAAAGTTTTTTTCTGGGGCATCTGATGAAGCGCGATTAGTTGACATCAACTAGGGAAGCAGTTGGTATCCAGAGTATCCTTTAAGAAAAAAAAAAAAAAAAAAAGCAAGAATTTCATAAATAGATCAATAAAATAAGAAAATACATACCTAATAGCCAAGAGCTATATTGTCCAGGCTCGCTAGCTTCATAGCTCCGTTCTAACAGTACTTGGGTTTGGGAACATTTCCATATGTAAGCATAATGATTCGCACCTCCAAACCTGGCATACACGCCAAATATTCGAAGGTCGAAATCACTTATCTGGAAGTTAAATTTTATAAATTGGTTATTTAAAAAAAAAATATATAATCACACCAATTGAACATTTTTGGACTGGCATCCCTTTCTGTTAAGATAGCAAGCCTCAACTTCAATTTTGGGGTTTGCGATCCG
Organism: Portevinia maculata; assembly: GCA_949715645.1. NCBI lineage: Eukaryota > Metazoa > Arthropoda > Insecta > Diptera > Syrphidae > Portevinia > Portevinia maculata. Next base: position 117,169,948 of record OX454527.1, on the reverse strand, counting down.
CACATGGGTACAATCGATCGCCCCAATCACCCCAGGAAACCCTGTTGCTTCAAAAAAGCTAGTTTTAATGAAAAAATATAAGAATTTTTGTATTGAAAAAAGAAAAATAAAGACAAATGTACCTTTGTTTAATAGCAGGATACTCCTCCTCTGTTGGAAATTTTATCCATTTCTCTGCCAACTTGTTCTGTAGTACCAAAGAGACTTCAGCTACAACTCTAGACACGACTGTGCGACTCATCGTCCTGCCCAATGTCCCTTTGGTAAGAGCCAGAGGCAAAAAAGTGCAATACGGCACACACACGAATTGGGATAGGGATGAACGTTTTCCGTTGTCCCTGCTTCATGTGTGCACGCATTTCTTCAATTAAGATATGTGTTGCATCTCGGCTTAGACGGTTAAGCTCCCGGAATCGTTCCTCAGGCATTTCAAAAGGGTTGTTAGATTTAGATTTAGATTTATTAGTTATAATAAGAATCGCTGTACATAGAGAGCAAAGCACTTATAAATAGTACAGGTAGTACTGTTTCACTAAATGATGACACGTCCGTTTGGTTTTAACGCGATCATAAAACTGACGCTCTCTTTATTATTTTCTTAATATTAATTATTACAAGTGTATGACTGTATGTGTATATATAAATATAATATAATAACTTAAGTAGGTATCTTATATGTGTATGACTGTATGTTTATATATATGATCACAGCTTATGAATGTAGGTACATGAATATAAATATGGTCTGACAATGTGAGTTGCATGCAAAACTCTTACAATAATTACTACAACTCGGCCATCCTGGCCATTAAGATCACCTGATCTTGCAAATTTACAATCAATCATTCGCTTTACTTTTGTTCAACCATGGTTTCATATTACCGACCGCCCATACTCCCTGGTAAGGTAGTCGCGACTGTTGAAAACCGTCAACATCCTTAAGTAGATATCTGTCGTTTCGTAGGACTTTTTCGATCTGGTAGGGTCCTCTAAATTTCGGTATCAGTTTTTTAGACGCCCCCGGGTGCGAGTCAAAATTTTTTATCATAGCGTAGTCTCCTACATTATATTTCGTGGGCTTGCACCGTTTTTTATCTACGTATCGTTTGTTGTATGCCTGTGACTTCTTTTGTTCTAGAGCTGCTTTGCTACGTGTCTTTGCCAGGTCGCGTACGTCTCCTGACTCTAGTTCTGTCAAATTTTCCCTAAGTTCATCCGACCATTTGCCTTTTTGATTCACTCCAAACAACATTACACTAGGATGTTCTTTTGTAGGCCTGCCCACCGTGTTATTGAGTGTATGTTCGACTACCTCTAAAACGTGGTCCCAAAATACCCCTTCTTCTGGTTTAACTAACTTTGCTATCATTGGTCCCAAGCTCCTGTTTACTCTCTCTACTTGTCCGTTTGCTTGGGGTGAACCTGTCGCAATCTTTATGTGTTGAACACCTTCTTTGGACAAAAAGTCCTTGAACTCTGCCGAGGTAAAACAACTACCTCTATCTGATATAATGTACTTCGGTCTACTATACGCTCTAAAATAGTCCGTTAACGCTCGATTTACTTCCTTTGTATTTGTAGTCTTAGTTGGGTAGAGTCTCACGAACTTTGTAAAAGCATCTATTACTACCAGTATATATTTTTTAACCGTCCTTGAATTGTCTATTGGACCATAATGATCTACATGTACTACCACGAACGGTTTTTCTTCTTTAGGTATGTTGTGAATGAAACCCTCTTCACGTCCCTGTTTAGCCGAAAAAGCAATACACTTCAAACAGTTTTTTATGTACGATCCTATCTTCTCTCTCATTTTGGGAAACCAGTAACTTTTTGACACCAACTCTAACACCTTATCTGTTCCTACATGACCTACTTCGTCATGATATTTATACAAAACGTGACTTTCCATTTCTGTTGGTACACAAAACACGACACTGCCATCATTTTTCTTTCTATATACCACTCCGTTTCTCATTTCATATAAATTATGGTTCGATCGTTCTAACAACTCTTTGATTTTAACTATATTTCCGTCTTTTCCTTGGCATACTATCAGGTTTTCCTCGAAAGTATTTGTTTCGACCGTCAGAATATTTGTCGATCTACTTAGCGCGTCGACGTGTTGCATGCGAGTACCTGCCCTGTGTGCTAGAGTGTAATCAAAATTTTGTAGCTCTAACGCCCATCTGGCTATTCTAGGGTTAAGTTCTTTCTTGTTTAGCGTTAGGGTCAACGAATTACAATCAGTTACGACCTTGAACTGTTTACCCTGTAAATATACCCTAAAACGTTTTAAAGCACTTATTATTGCCAGCGCCTCTAACTCAAAACTATGCAATTTTGCTTCGTAATCTGTCGTTCTCTTTGAAAAATAGAAAATCGGATGTAACTTTCCGTCTTGCTTTCTTTGTAGCAGAATCGCTCCAAATCCCTGTGCACTTGCGTCGCAATGAAGTTCTGTGTCGTCCTTTGGACTATACAGTGCCAAGACCGGAGCTTCTATCAACTTGTCTTTCAAGCTTTCAAAAGCCTTTAATTGTTCGTCACCGAACTTGAATTCTCTGTCTTTTTTGGTAAGGTCGTACAGTGGTTTTGCTATGGTTGAAAAATCTCTAACGAATCTACGGAAGTAAGAACACAATCCCAGAAAACTTTGTACTGCATGAGTTTTTTGTGGAATCGGAAATTTTTTTATAGCTTCGATACCCCTATCATCTGCCTGTATACCCTCCCCCGTAATCGTAAAACCTAAATATTTTATCTTCTTTTGTAAAAATTTGCACTTATCTATCCTTAGTTCCAATTTATTTTCTACCATCCTCTTCCAAACTTCAGAGAGTATCCTAAAATGGTCTTCGTATGTCGTCGTAGCTATCATTATATCGTCTAGGTATACTATAACTTCATCGTTCCTAATCATGTCTGCAAATACCTTGTTAATGTGTCTTTGAAACGTTGACGGCGCGTTTTTCAAACCAAACGGCATTCGCAAGAATTCGTACTGCCCTAACGGCGTAATGAACGACGTATATTTTATCGCGTCTTCATGCATGTATACGTGAAAAAACCCGTTCTTGAGGTCTAGTTTAGAAAAAATCGTCTTGTCTACCAGTTTGTCTAGCAAATCGTCGATCACCGGTATCGGATAACTATCTTTTGCAGTGGCTTTATTTAACGTACGAAAATCTATACACATTCTAAGATCCCCTGTTTTCTTTTTCACCAACACTATCGGCGACACGTATTCAGATTCGCTTTCTCTAATATACCCTTTACTGATATATTCGTCTAGCAACGAACTAAGTTCATTTTTTTCGGCATACGACAAACGACGCGGTCGACACTGAAACGGTTTTATGTCATTTAGCGTTAAATTCATTTTAGTTTTTATTACCGGTTCCGTAGGGCGATCGGCAAGCAAATAATTTGACCTATATAACATTTTAAGCTTTTCTTTATGACCATAACATACGTCTTCACCAACTTCTAAGTCCAATTCTGAACTATCATTATCTTTACAGTCGATTAACAAGAGCTGTTTTTCAAAACGTTCACTATCATTTTCTATTTCATTTGAGCAAGTTGTATTATTCTCTAACTGTGAAACTAGTTTAAATTTTCCACTTTTTAGGAAATCCCTGCCCAAGATTGCCTCATAACTCGTCGATCCATCGTCTATTACCATAACATTTTTTTAATTCCAACTTTTTTATAAAAAACGACGCACGACACCATTCCATATATTTTAAGCAAACTTTTATTTAACCCGAAATATTTTTTCCGTGTGTTACATTTATATATGGATATATTAGTCGGTATACACGGTCTTCTAACCATACTTATCGGACTTCCAGAGTCTATGAGGCAGTCAAAGAGGATACTATCACTATTAACAATAAACTTAAAATACAAACGTCTTACGTAATCATTGGCCTTGTCATCTTCTGACAACTGATGTACTGCTGACTTCCTCTTTGGCTTAGAACACCGATTTGCGATGTGTCCCACCAAGTTGCAATTATAGCACCTGATTTCAACTCTTTGTCCTTCCACTTGTCTATCTTTTGCCGTTCTATCTGCTGTCAATCCCGTCTGTTTGTTGCTAAATGTATTAGCAGTCGATCTCGTTTGCACCTTCCGCTGAGTTACTTTGCCGAACGCTCGAAGTAGTCCTGCCTTTATTGTATACCCCTGGACACGGGCATATAACCTTATGTTGTCATCAGAAAATCCCTCAATCGCGTATTCAATCCATTCTTCTTCGTCCATTTTCAATCCAGTCGCCAGTCTCACTTTGTCGTCAAAATATTCACTGAAAGTTTCGCTCACTTTCCACTTTCGGTTTTCAAATCTTTTTCTCATCTCCATCTTGTTTTGTTTTGTACCAAAAACTTCTTTCAACTCCTCTGTCAGGTTGTCTACGTCGTCGTCTAAAAAATTTGCTTGTGCGTGCAGCCATTCTTGTGCCTTGCCTTTCAATTTACTTACGAAAAGTGCGTGCAAATTTTTTTTCTCCACACCGTACACTTCTTCGACATTCCTTAGCTGTGCCAGCCACACATCAACACTTGCCGTTCCGCTAAATTCCGGCAACATTTCCTTCCACAATCCAATTTGTTTCGCCACGTTAAATTCCCCTGTCGTACCGTCCGATCGTTTTTCCCCACCTTCTGCTTTAGCTTCTGCTCTATCGTTTGATTTTGCGATCCGTTGCCACAGTTCATTTTCACTCATTATGACGTTGTTTTGTTTTTTTTTTTTTTCAGCTGCAGTGTCTAGCGGCTATTTCGATCTCTTCTTGTACCTTGTAGTCGTCCGTTACTTGGGTGTTCTCCTCGCACATCTGCTGCTATGAATTCGTTTGAATTCAATACTGCTTGTTATTGCGAAGAGAATAAAAAAAAATTTCGCGGTGACTGAACAATCGGTGACAAAAAAAAATTTCGCGGCGACACAACCAACTTTGTTGTAAACACACAATCTGTAACGCCAATTTTATTTTTCACACAATTTCACTTGTGGCAAGCTATTATTTTGTTTGTTCTGTTTTTTGTTTTTTTTTTGTTTTTTGTGTAATCCCACTTCTGAGGAATTTGTAGTACTGTTTCACTAAATGATGACACGTCCGTTTGGTTTTAACGCGATCATAAAACTGACGCTCTCTTTATTATTTTCTTAATATTAATTATTACAAGTGTATGACTGTATGTGTATATATAAATATAATATAATAACTTAAGTAGGTATCTTATATGTGTATGACTGTATGTTTATATATATGATCACAGCTTATGAATGTAGGTACATGAATATAAATATGGTCTGACAATGTGAGTTGCATGCAAAACTCTTACAATAATTACTACAAAGTATTAAATATATTAAAAATAATTTTTAAATGTATTTAGAAGAAGAAAGAGATTTGATGAAGAAAAGAAAGATGAAGATACAGAAGAAAGATACTGAAGAGAATAAATATACACCAAGAACTAAGATAACGAAAATAAGTGTGAGTGATTTCAGTTTGGTACAAAATGATAATAACACGCCGATGAAAATTGTCTATATTCGATTTTATTCCTCACCTGGTGAGGCAGCTGGTTCCAAAGCCGAACAGCATGAACAAAAAACTGTCTGCGAGATGTCAAGCAGGTATGAGTCGATGGTTTAATAGTTAAACAACGGTTAGACCGGGAGAAGGAAAGTTTGTTGAACAAATACTCTGGTTGTTGTCTGTGAATAATCTTGAAGAGCAAGATACAGGACCGATATTTTAAAAAGGCATCAAGGTCGCAACCAAGAAGTTTGCGACGTTCTGTTGAGACGTGGTCATATCTCCGTAGATTGAAGACATACCGAGCAGTCGAATTAAGTGCCTTTGTTAGCTTAAGAAGAGAGATGTAGTCTGAGTCAGCAAAGATTTCACAACCGTATGAGATAATAGGCACAATAAGTGCTTTAACAAGTTTTAATTTAACTTCAACTGGAAGTATTGCTTTGCTGACAGATAAACCTCTGAGCGATGCATATATTTTGGATACTATGGAACAAATATAGTTGCTCCATGTAAGCTCACTGTTAAAAATAATTCCGAGATTTCGTACATTGGTGACATATTCTACATGGTTGGAGTATAGTTCTATAGGAGGAAAGATAGAAAGACAAGGTGGATGCTTAGAGATGGGGATGAATTTGGTTTTTTCAGGATTAAGCTTGAGAGCATTTTGTGTGAACCAATTCGTAATAGAACGTAGATCCTCGTTAATTTTACAACAGAATCTTCCACCATACCAATGGGAAAGCTTAGGTAAAGCTGGACGTCGTCTGCGTAGACATGAAATTTACAATGGGACAGTACAGTAGGGAGGTCATTAATAAATATGGTAAACAGTAAAGGGCCCAGTATAGATCATTGTGGGACACCACTACTAACAGCACGGAGGGTTGACATTTTGGAGTTGTAAGATACAGCTTGGACACGGTTAGTGAGATATGAATATATAAGCTTGTTAGAGGGAACAGAAAAATTGAATATTGTGGAGAGTTTGTTACACAGAATTGGCGGATTTACACAATCGAACGCTTTAGAGAAGTCGAGCAAGGCCAAGAGAGTAGTTTTATCCTCATCGATAGCCTGCCGAATGTCATCAGATACTTTGAGTAAAGCTGTTATGCAACTGTGTCCTGAACGGAAACCAGATTGCATTGTTGTCAATAGCTTATTGCTCTCGACGTATTCCTTTATTTGGCGACTTATGATTGATTCCAATACTTTGCAATTGGTCTGTATTCCGGACCATTACCTTTCTTCGGAATAGGTACAATTTTAGCTTTTTTCCAAGCGGTTGGGTATGTGGAAGTCATAAGTTGTATATATG